>OX375882.1:33299462-34499462 GCA_947359465.1 Metellina segmentata
GGTTTGCCATCCTGTGATCATCTTTTGCTGTCATCGTTTAGTTTTTAGTTTCAGCAAACCATATACGCAAATTACTTCTTCAAGGGCCATTCGAATTACAATGATTGGAGAGGAGATTGATGATAGTTGATCGAGGAATGAAAAATTCGATCAAGCTGCATTCAAGAGGAAAGTCCTTTCTAATGAATTCAGAGTCTAAAGTAAATGACATTCAACGAACGTGTAGACTTTTATGTGAGTAACTATTCCTGTGATGATTACTAATTGTTGGAAGCCCAGTGGAAGCAGGTTTTTCTAATACGGAAGATTAATTAAGTAAAAAGCTAATTAGTATAATTAGAGACCTTCTTACAATCGAGATGGCGGTGCTTTGAATTTTTCTGTGCTTGAACTGAGTTTCTGCGAATGTTGTACCATCAAGAAAAAATTTTCTCGGAAGGAATTTTTGTCTTCATAGCGTTTTCCCATAAGGGAGGAATATTAGGACACGAAACCAAGTGCGCTTTCGAAAAACTGTTTGTCAAATGTCGTCATGCACTGATTGTTAGAGAAAATAGCTACGCTTAAAGAAATGCTTGAAATCAGACGAAACTCGGCGGACACGTAAATTTGTAGACAAATAATTTAAATTACAATTCATAATAATGTAAATAGATTTTATGCATCCGCTCAGATAGAAATGTTTTAATTTCCAAAGTGGTTTTGAAGAGATATATCGTTCAAGATCTGGTCAATTTTGCTAATGACGAGATATCTTATCTATCAAGATCTGGTTTGTTTTGCGATTGAAGAGATACCTCGTCGAAGGAAAACTGCCAAAGGAGAATGAATATATAACTAAGCAGGCAAAACCTAGAATTAATGAGTTGGGAACAAGTTTTAGCATCAGAGGCTGACCACAACAGGTCAGTTTGCGACGCGAAGATTAACCAATAGGAGGTTAAAAAAGGGAGAACCTGAGGTGATTTCCATGTACAAAAGACATATACAAAAAGATTTAACGAGACCAAACTTCTGAGTTGTGTTCACTTTAGACTTTACTTTTAATAGGACGTAGGGAACACAAAATATGTTTGTTAAATTAATGGCCTCATATGCCCCCAGATGTGCTTAGAGGGTATATGTGAACATTTTTGATTTCAGTTTGACAATAGTTGAAATATTAGTTTCACAATATATTCTCAAAGTTGCTACGTATTAAATGAGCTGTGCATTTTGTAATTTTTTTATTGTAGTCAGTCTACTAACGGGAGTCATCCAGGAAGATTTCAACCCTTTGCCCCCCCCCCTCGAATATATTCCTACCCTTCTTGAGTGCTTTTTGAATAAACGTTTCAGAGTAAAGAAAGTACAAATATGCAGATTCGTAAATATCTTTCTTTGCAATCACAAGGAAAACCTATAAAGAACTAATATGTGTAAAATTAACAATACCGGACAACTTATTGCTGAAGATCTTTGTAAGCTGTATGCGAAATAGCTGTTGTCTTGAATGGCATTGATGTAGCGTTCACCAACAAATCGCGCCAGATAAAGGACCGGACGTGAAAGATAAAAGGAGTCACAGCGAATAGGTTTATCAGATCCGCAGACCAGATAAATATTTTTTTATCAGATCAGCAGACGAAATACAGCACTCTGAATATGTTTACCCATAGTCTAGATACGGCTTTTCGAATAGGTTCATAAGGCACGCGGATGTGTTGACAGAATTTAATGAAGAAATAATTTTTAAGTGTCAAATTTAAGAAATAATTAAGTGAAAAATGGAAATTATTTGAATTGATGAGATTGTGGGTCATTGAATGAAAAAAGTAATAAAGCGTAACGTTATTTCTCAAAAAGCTACAAGCGCAATCAGATTTTTTACATATTCTTGCTAGCTTTTTGAGAAATAGCTGTGGTTCTCTTTGAAGTTTGACTTTTTTTTAAACATGCGTGCAACAATTAGCGACTATTGTCCCAGACCCGGAGACCAGATACTGTACTCGAATTATTTTTATTAGGCCCCGCACCCGAGATACAGCCCTTCCAATAGGTTAACAGGCAGACCTCATGAGCCCTAAGAATAAGTTTAACCCTTTCGCAGGCCACATATGACCCTTTAAATTGGTTTACCCGTCCCGCCGTCAAACGCAACCTTTCGAAAAAATTTCTCAAACTCGCCAAAAAAAATAGTTTTTCGGGTTTTTTTCCGGTCCGCCGACTAGGTATCGTCTTTCAAAGGTTTAAATGGTTCGTAGACCAGATACGAATATCAGATATTAATAGAAGATATTCATTCATAAAAAAGCGAAAGTACCAAATCGGAGCCTAGAGTTACTTTGCAAATAGTTCCGTTGAGAAATGCTCAAATGGTTTTTATCTATTCTTGTTTAAACTTTAGACTACAGCCTGTACAGCAGTTGTTTCATGATCGCGCCAAGAATTTAGACAACGGCCAGTACATCAATTCTACCTTGAAAGTTATAAGAATCGCGCCAAGAAAGTACAGGGTGCGGCAGAGAGAACGTTCTGAATTGGAACTTCAGTATTAAAAAAAAAAAAAAAAAAAGCAAGATAGAGAAAGAAACAGTTTATTCCTAAGAAGTACACAGTATGCCATGGTCATCCATTAAGTTTTGAAGAGTACATCAGTTAAATGGCAACCGTCAATGTTGATGCAGTTTTGAAGTATCTTTCGGAAATTTTGCATTGATCTGCGGACCATGTCCCACGGAATCACCGTGATTTCTTGCGTAATTGCTCCCTTGAGTGCTTGCAAATTTGTTGGTCGGAGTTGGTATACTTTTGATTTGAGATAGCCCCACAGGCAGCAATTGCGCAAGAAATTCCGCCGATTCCGCGGGACATGGTTCGCAGATCAATGTAAAATTTCCGAAGGATACTTCAAAACTGCATCGACATTGACGGTCGCCATTTAACTGATGTACTCTTCAAAACTTAATGGATGACAATGGCATACTGTGTACTTCTTAGGTATAAAAGATTTATTTCTCTATATTGCTTTGTATTTTTTTTATTGATGTTCCAAATCAGAACGTTCTTTCTGCCGCACCCTGTATTGAGACTACGGCCGTTACAGCAGTTGTACCTTGAATGTTATAAGAATCGCGCCAAGAAAAAATCGCGATTGATAGCCATTGTCAATAGATTAAAGTTGGAGGTAGGCATATACAGCCACTTTCGGCCGCCCTTATTTTTTTTAGTGCAAATGGCGTCCGTCCTGCACACTACTCTGGAACTGCCCTGAGCGGTCATGGCTCCACCACTACTGTCGACGAAACAACGATCCGAAATCAAAAACAAAGCCCGAACGCAAAACAAAGACTCGTGTTTCGATATCACTGCGATTTAAGAGGCGCAGTGGCCGTCAGTTAGCACACGTATTACCGTGGCAATGAGGCGGCCCCGCCTTCGTTCCGCTCGCCTTCGGAATGGTGTTTAAATCTTGTCTAACAAGATGGCAGATTACGGGTTCACAAAATGGGGCTACTTGCAGAGCTCCATAAATTACGGGCTACTAGTTTGGAGCTGCAATCGATGGCGTCATATTTGTCGGCTTTGGGAAGGCGGTGGCCATCATAACCTTGCCCCGGGACGGTTTGAGAGAAAGGATGAAGGAGCAGAGGGAGCGGAGAGGAGTTGTTCGGCTCGGAATCGCTTTTTGAAAGATCGTTAGCGCCGTGATTTCAGAGCTATCGTCCGTTTTGTTTCTGATAGGGGAGTTTGTACACTGTACATTTGAAATAGTTGGAAAAATTCACTTTTTATTGAAATTCGTTAGTCGTGGCAAACGAACGTGTTTCTCCCTCCTGGAGACTATACACAACATTAAACATCTTTTGAAGATATTGCTGTATTTTGCCCGTGTTGTCATTGGTTAAGTAGGTAGATAGTCACTACCGTGTTGCAATTCAATTGGCGATTGGCGACGGTTCGGGACCAATCCCGAAGGGGAAGGTCCGTGTAGTTGGTTGGGATTTATTGCGAAAAGGCCACCATCAAGCAGCACCAAACTCAAGGCAGACAAAGTCAAGTAAATATACATACGAACATGAAGACAAGTTCTATAAGCAGACATAATCTTAGGATAAATTACAGGAACGAATACTAGTCGAGGTCTGTGTTCTGGACCACCTTGCGGCCCGAAAATAATCTTGTTAAAGACGTGCAGCAAACACATGGCTCTACTCGGTAAGACTGACAAAAAACACCTCTTCAATTTTCGTGTTTTCAAGTTGATGATTATAGCATGCTGCGTATGTGAGCATATTATATTTCATAAATACTAGTATGACCAGCTGGTTTTACGATGGTAATTGGTTAGCTTTTATGGCGCAAGGGGTCACACACACACAGAACTGGTCAAGCAATGCCGGCTTTGGGGCATCAGTTACTTTTATGCTCAAAAAACTAACAATCCTAAAAATGACACTTGGAAGATCTACCTTCATGACCAACCTGTCAAAATAATCGGACAACGGAATTTATTCAAAGTTACAAACCCTTTGGATCGGTCTGTCATGATCAACGGTCTTTTTTGCCGTTTTGCTGTTAGAGTTAAAATTAAACTATTAAAGCCATGACAAATGTTTAAATTAACGATAAATTAAACTCATGTATCTCTGAGTTGGTTCATTACATTATTAATTTCTTACTAAAACTAGAAATATCAACTGAAAAAAGAGTCCATTATCATTACATAAATTGTTTGATCTAGTTTCATTTTGTTAAATAATGAAAATAGTTCAATTTTATACTTTAAAACGACTTAATTGCATTAATCCAAATCCATCTTATCAATACCTTAACTCAAACCTAACGAAATACCATTACTCTGATTGGTATTTCTGTCACAAATACCAATCAGACTATGCTTTTGCCGTCAAGTAAATCAGTCAAGTTAAACGTCAGGGTAGTTATAGGAAACGAACCTCCACCACCTACAGCTCACAGGCTGTGCACAAACCCACAGATCCATGGTAATCCCAAACATCCCGACGTACAAAGAATTAGCATCCTCAATCCTTACATCCGACCAAAATAACACCGCATAAATTCACAATACCATTCTTGGGCATCTCCGCGTCAAAATCAATATTTTTGCAACAACCCACCGCCTCGAATCCGACCCTTCTCCGTAGAAACTATTCCAGAAGCCACCGAGATCCGACTATTGAAAAGGGGGCCATTCATACCTGTGCACATTCGCAAGGACCTTCGCAAACAGAACCCTTCTCCTCTGGAGCATTATTAGAACATGTACCTGAGGTTCCATGTCGTTGGCAAACGCCTCGGGGACAGCCCGAAATCCACAGGATTTGAAGTTATTAATCTATACTGTTATGGGGGCACATAATCACCGGCTGTCATTAATATTTAAGCTGCGCCGCCGTCGTCCTATCTATTCCACAGTCGCCTTACTCAGTCATTTCGCATAAGGAAGACTGGAAGGCCAGTTATTAAATTCTAGGAGTCTCTTTGAGCAGAGCAATGGTCAGAGGGAAGCTAATCATCGGACAGTGGCATGATTACAATAAGAAATTAAAGCCTGCATCGCCCATTATGCATTTATTTATTAAGTGGTGTATGTATTTATTAAGAGACGAGATTGGAAGTGAAAGTCATTTTATTCCGTTAGCATTGGTTGGTAGGATGGTTTGGTTTAAGAAAAGTATTGGTTGTCTTTCGAAGACCAAACACATTAATGACTTTTATTCTGCCAAACTTCCAATTAAATTGGAGTTTAGAAAAAATAAAAATTCGTTACGTTCAGTGAAGCTAGGGAAAATACCTGAGCGCGCCTTTAAGATTAAAAGATTCCAATTCCAAGTCTCCCTCTTGGTTCAGCTGTTACTTTGTTTTGTCTTGCTGAATACAACTGCCTCAATGCTTGTTTATTTAAAATTGAACTTAGGAATTCATCTTATTGGACTTGGGAATTCATCTTATTGGACTTGGGAATTCATCTTATTGGACTTGGGAATTCATCTTATTGGACTTGGGAATTCATCTTATTGGACTTGGGAATTCATCTTATTGGACTTGTAAATTCATGTCCGACTTTGTTTTCTTCAAATAATATTTTTCTCTTTTGTTGTCTGCGAGTTTGTCCATCTTCTACATTAAATGATAGGCCTGATAAATCTCAGTTGCCTCTTTTTCAAATTCTTCTCTGAAATTATTTATAAAATTTTCTAATTACTTCGGTTGGATAGATCCTTTTAATAGTTTGCATTCCACTGATTCCAGTGATATACTAGTAGCATTTATTCTTTGTAAAATAGTATTCCAAATAACTGTCATTAGGGCGGTTTCATATTTGTCCATTTTCTTCAGAAGTAAAGTCGCCTCCACTATGGTAACTTTTTTTCATCTGAATTACAAATTTCAGTTAAAGCTTCTTTTATATGGGTGAAAACAAGTTTTATAGCTAATACAGCATCTACTCTTGCTGACCATCTTGTATTATAAACTCTTTTTGCCGAGATGGAATGTTTACACATTTCTAAATTTGTGGTTTAAATTTTTCAGCGATGGGTTGAAGCTGAAAAAAAATGCGAATAAACTCTGCACAAACATAAATTACTGAATTACAGAGTTACAACTTTCTGTTGAGATATTTACAATTAAGTTTAAGGAATGATTAGCACGCGGAGTAAAAACCGCACTTGGGTTATGTGCTTTAATATGTTTTTCCAAACCCGAGTACTTCCATGACATATTAGAAGCATTATCAACTAATTGCCCTAGCCTAGACAGTTTTCAACATCCACTGCTAATTTTATTAAAGTTTGCAAAACTTCTTGTTCCAGATATGTGTTTGAATATTCAAAGACGTGTGTTTATCTATGGGACTGAATTCCACAAATACTTCCTTTATATTACCACAGGATGAAACATCGTATCACAAAAGTTAGTAGATCGATTACATGCGAAAAAACGGGAGTGGAGTCAATACTTATCTATCTTCTGCGTTTTCGCAATACCTTTTTTCAGGTCACAACTTTCCTCGAACCCTAATGAAAAGACATTTGAAGACCTCGGGGCCCCTTTGATATTCCGGGGCCCTACGCGGCAGCTTAGTCCGCGTACCGTTTAATCTGTCACTGCAACCAAGGGATATCGAACGTTTGGACATGTGTACTGCTCTTGATGGTTTTGTTTAGAGATACTGGGAAGTAATGTTATAGTTGTCAGACTGTGACCACTCATATAGCAAAAAAATCAATTAAAGCCGTTTTAAGGCTACATTTCAACGTTCATTAAACCGTAATAATAATAACAAAATATTTTTCTTTTTTATTCGAAACTTAACAACATATTCAAGATTATTACTCGTCTTTAATGTTTTTAATTCGATTGACATTTTGACTTTGAGCTGACTAACAAAATTTGTATCTTTTGCTTTTGAAACCAGTTTTAGACATAACTAGATGTATACAATGAAGGCAAAGCTGGATGTATGAGGCCACCAGTATATGGTCAATGGAAGACCAGAAACTTGGTATTCCCTAATTAAAAAATTAAAACTCTGAGGCAAATCAGTAAAAACCAATAACGACAATTTTTTAAACGCAAATCTGAGTGAGACGACAATTTCGACTTTAACGTCCTTCGTTTTTATCGCAAAAAGTCAATCAGGGACTGTCGATGCCACTTTCTTTCAGCTTCAAAACGTTTCTTACCATGATTGGTCAATGACGTTTGTGCATAATGGGTATCTTTAGCACAGACTCTTCCCAACCCCATGGTCCCTATTAAGGCAAGCATCCATTCCAGGAAATATGCCTAATCGGTCATTGCACATGGTTTTTCATTCTCTGAAAGTGAATAAAACTAAGTAAGTCACCTTAATTGAAAGTCAAGTTAAAAGGGGTGTAAAAATTTAACACGAGAAAGAAGAGCTTGCTAACAATAATAACTAAGATGAGGTGTATCTTAGTGAATAATTAAAATCTTCATGAGATGTACTTTAGCCATTTGGTTCGAGGAGTTATCTCGTCCATCAATATCAGATCAATTTTGCTAATGACGAGTTATTTGTCATTGAAATATTGCACACTTTCTGATGTCGACGAGATCAAGATCTGGTCATTTTTCGTATGACGAGGAATCTCGTTCATCAAGAATTGGGCAGTTTTTTCTTCTGTTGACAAGATTCTTCGAGACAACCACGAGGAGAGTGTAAAGGTGCTGAATTACGATTGAGGCAGAAAACCTGAGTAATACAAAAAAAAAGCGATGAGCGAACTGTGATAAAATAGATGAATTGTCAAAAAAAAATCGAAATTAGAAACGCTAAAGACGGTAACAAAAAGTTAAAATATGATGAATTGTAAAAGGTTGTTGGGCAATGACGGGAAAATGGAGCGGTTTCATCAAGCAACAAATGTCCATGTCTACCTTTCGAATGGCATGTATGATTAAAACATCGAGCACTTCAGACGGTCAATCCCGATACGAAGTTTTATTCAGTTCTGGTCGAAACACCGAAATTGCTTCATTTCCAGACTTTCGGACGTTGTGGCTGACAAATATATAAATCAAAATTTGGCAACAAAAAGCAAACCAAATCACTGGTTACTCCATAACATGAAAAACGATACAACAGTAGTTCTCCAACTCGTGTTTTCCCCTCCCTCTCACGATCCATGGCAAGTAAAGCAAGGCCAATTTAACACGGATCTATTTATGATCATCCGTCCTCGATATACAAATAAATACAACAACAAAAAAATCTCGCCAAGTGTTGAGGTTTATGATTTTACCACCAGCGATAAAACCGCTTCTCCATGGCCTCAGCTTCCCCCGATCAGGTCGTTTATCATCGCCTGTGACGCGAAGAATGGATAATCCAGTTCAAATATTCTCCGGCGTGAAAATCATTCCGGCCCTCTCGCCTCCCTCCCTTTCGATCCTGATGGGCGATAAGTTGCCAAATAATGGGGATCTTCCAATTGACGTCTGTTGGTGTGATAAACCTCTCAGAGTGGCATGTTGAGTCTGTCATCTTTGGCCACGAATTAAGAGGTTTTTTGATCTTGTTCATTTCGGGTCTCAAACTGCGGTCAACTGTACCACGAAACCGGAATCTACGTTTTCTAACAATGCATAGATTATTGGAGTAAATTCGATTTATTTTCGTTGTCTGTTGTAGTTATACAATTATAATTCCCTAAAAATAGACTAAAAAGTTCCTTGGTTTTGTTTTTATTGCTAAACATTTGTCCCCAAAAAGTGTCTCAACTGGAGAATTAGGCATCGTGAAGACTGTTGGTCTGTTGAGTTGGATCTTATGGCGTGAGGTTAGTAAATAGACAAAGTATCCCAAAGGGAAGATCACTAAATATAGATACTAAGACAACAACCTATTAACAGTTAAAAGGAGATTTAAAATGCGTGCTACTTGAAAATAGTTGGGATGACGCAACTCAAATGGCATAGAAACTATTGGAATTGGAATGAACCAGTTTCTTATTCAACAGTGGAACTATCCCGAATAAGTTTTAGTGTGTCCCATCTGTTGCTAGATTTGACAAAATCGAAATTTCTTGGCCTACAGGAAACTGCAGAACAAATTAAATATATTTGATTAAGCAAGTCGTGAATAACCACTAAAAAGATGTTACCCCTTATAGTTGAAATTTTCATTACACATACCTGTCATTAACCCTCTGGTTACGGCAGCCGGCCCAAACGGCCGAGATTTCCATGTCCTTTCGTTACGGAGCAGACGGCCGAAATCCATTACAGTTTCCTTCCCCCTTTTTCTAAGCAACAAAGAGACCTCCTCGTAAATAACCTCTTCACCGATGACAGGGGGATACAGGGGACCGCTTTACCTCGAGCTATTACGATTCGTGAAAGACAACTTCCCGCGCGCATTTAAGAAAGAATATTAAAGAATCTACGAAAGAAATATACTCTGTAATATTTGTCTTATTAACTATCAAGATATGTTCATGCAATCTTTTTTTAAATCATGGTATTTTTACAAGTTTAGAAAGCAATGGTTTTTGCCCAACAAAGAAATAGTGAATGTAATGTCGTGTAGTACTGCACCATAAACGTTAAGTAAATAAACGAAAATCATAAAAAAAAAACTTATTTTATGTATGGCATCAACACAACCTCCAGAAAAATTGTCAATAACCAAAAATAGTTAACAATGCAAGTATCTCAAATAATGAACATAATTTGAAATATATAATTTACAATGAACAAGTGGAATTTTTTAAAGGTCGTAAACATATAGAAATGTAATTAAAATAATTATCGTTAACTTTACCCGCTCTTAAGAGTGATTTTGTAAATCTAAAAAATTTGCATGTGCTTTTATTTTTTTTTAAAGTGCAAATAAAATTGGAAGCCTTCTAAGTTTGTTAAAATTATGTTTGTACTCTTAAAATCCATAAGTATTTTACGCGCATAAGTTTTCAACTAGAAAACTCCATAAAATTAGTGCGGTATTTTCAATTAAATTCTATTTTTCTAATAATTTTCTCATTGAGCTCATTTGGTACGAACAAATCTCAAAAAGATTTTTCATTTCCTATCATTTCATAATTTTTGTGATCATTAAAAAAAAAATTACTGATAAAATGGCGGAATTTCCAATGCATCATAATATTCTTTGTTCTTAAGAATGAAGTAATTAGAATTTAATTCCTTTAACAACTTGGGAAAATAGAATATTTGCGCCTTGCCGTAGCTCAGAGAGTTGATGGAAGAGGTAAGGGTCACAGAGGTAGCATGATTTATGCAACCTGATATAAAGCTTGAGTTTTTCATAGAATTAGATAAATTCTATACAGCCAGAATATTTAGTCAGTAATTTCAATGGTAATTGGTAATTTTTAATTAACGTCGTACTAGAGCAACACAACGGGTTATTGACGATGGTCCAAGATCAATCACCTAGGGGAAAGATCCGAGGACAACACCACGTAATTATGAACCACGGTCAGGTGACGAGGCAACACCTGAGCTGGCACCCCACTCTCCAAACTTCCACACCAACCCAACGTCAGGACTTTCGGTCATGACAGATTTTAGGTGCACCAGCCGCCTCTCCACTATACCCTTACAAACATCCATGCCCGAACCGGGATTCGAACCAGGGACCTTCCGATCTAGAGGCTAACACCTTAATTTCAATGGATTATCATCTTAATAATGCACATTATAAAATAATATTCGCTCAGCGCTATTTTATTTGAGGATATTTAATTAATGATGAATGGATTACGAAAAATGCATGTCTAGAAATACTTGCGTGTATTTTGAACTTGTACTAGTATTATGATGTACCAATAATATAGCGTTGTATCAATGTACACATTTCAAAGATAAAACAATTAATATATTACATTTAAAAATTTATTTCATCATCTATGATTTTGTTTATATTGGAAAAAAGTGTATCAAACCGATTTCCTCATCAACCAAGGGGATGGTTTATTGATGAATTTCACCTTTTGCAATTAGCTAGGCGGTTTCCCCAAGAGGCATTTTTTATTTCCTTTAATTCAATTCTGCATTGGACAGAGAAGGAGGGTGGGATATATTTATGATTCTTGGAAGCAGGTCTTGCAAAAGCATATTGCACATTCCACACTACCACGAACTCTACTATCCGATTCATTCACGGCATTTGACACAACATCTTTTCCTACCATCTAATTTTCTTCTTTTATGTCTATGTGGAGAGGTGGATGGGCTCAAAAATACTCTCCCTCTTGTTATTCGAATATTTTCTCTCGATATCTGTATTGAAGCAGCACCACCTGCAGTCAGGGAGTAGTCAAGTGCTGAATGCAGCTATTGATAAGCAATCTTTATTTTTGAGTCGCTTTTTCATACAAAGGATCAGTGCTTGAAGGTACAAGAGAGGAATGACCAAAGAAAAATTATCACTTTCTGCAACTCTTCTAAAGATTTCCCACGGTATAAACGACGCCGAGGACAACTCCAGAATCCTTTGAGTTCAAGTGACCATGTCTTAGTTGTTGCCGCCTTTTCAGTGACTCCGGGAAATAATTGCGCCTTACAGGCATACCCCGACCCAACAAAAGAGATCCCCAACACTAAGTGATAAGAATTGGCTCGCTCTCCACGCCTCCTGGGGGAAGGCACTACGTCGGCCGGTTCGGCCGTCTTCCCGTAACCAAGTGCAAAAACGATATTTCGACCTTCCGTATGTAGAGGGTTAAGGGACAGTTCATTTAAATATCCAAATCAGGAGAAAAATATTTCATTTTCGATAAATTTATGTAACAAAATATGTATACAAATTAAGTTTTTGAAAAGATAGATATAAGTATATCCTAAAAGTTTCTGTGTGTCACAATGAAACTTTGAAACATTATGTACATTCTTTAAAACACAAAACAGAAAAATTGTGTTAATATTTTAAAATTAATGAATATTTTATTCGAATTTACATAACTACCATCTACAAAACAAATATTCACAAAGATAATTTGTACGCAACTTTCTGTTTCATACAAGTATTTTCTACGGAAACAATGACGGAAATATATAGGAGTTATATTTCAAATTAAAACAAAAAAATGTATAACTCAAGCAACACAAATATATGAAATAATGACTTAATTTATCTTTTTCAAAATTTCTGGTTTGCGAATATTTGAATTGAGTTCTTACTTTTGTGCAAAATTTTAGTTTTGAAGCTTTAACGATAATTCAACTTATGTTCTGATTTTATGTGTCTCAGCTGAATAGTTAGATTTATAGCGCGCGCAGTGTTGAGAATTCTCATTTGGAAAAATATGCAATGAAAGTTGAGCTGAAAGGGTTAAAACTGAAATAGGGGTACCAGAAAAATCTCAATTGTGCGAATTCTTTCATGCAGTTTCTTTCACCAGAATCAGAACATTTCAGACTTCCTAAATTCATTGAAATTGAAAAATTGATTTAAAAAAGTTTCGCGTAAAAAGAAGTGAGGCAAATAGCAAATATTTCCCCTCAAGCTATATAGGTTCATAAGCCTGCAAACTCTGAAAGTTATCTCAAATCCCAACGAATTTTTTTATGAACACGTTGAGGATATTCCTCTGTACAGTAAGTTTCAGAGTAAAAGTCAAAATGCCAAAACAAAATGTTTTTACAAAATCCTTTCCGAAGGCGACGTTTAAATTTTTTCCCGTTCCAAAAACATAATCTTAATCTGTCAAAAAGAGGATTGGTCAGAAAAATGAACTATGGGCAAAAAAACCTTCGAGAAAAAAAAGAACACGGTGGTCAAATATGGCGGCGGGAGCATTGAGGGCGTTATTTATGGGGCCGACGGGTGAACTTTGTGGGCGTCGTACTCAGCTGACCTCAGCGCTCCCCCTCTACTTTCAAGGTCAACCCCTCACCTACTTGGAGCCCCGCTTTCTCCCGTTGCCCAGAGCTACTTTCAATTTGCCAAATGCATTGACTGCTTTCTTCCTCAACTCAAAAATCGGGGGACGTCCACATGATACAAGTCCTCTGCTCATAGGACAAATCCTGCGCCCCCCGTAGTTGGAAGTTAATCCAACGTAGTGGAAGGATATGTTTTCGGTTGTTAGGAGATGAAAAAACCCTGTTATTTTAAAGATAATAGTATTGACGGTTGTTTCTAATTTGCGATAACAGCTATTATTAACAGTATGTATCAAAGTCTTACAAAAGAAACACTGAGTAACGAAACATATCTCTGTGAAAACCGAAAAGGGAAAATTTCTACAAACACTAAACTCACGAAATGTTACTCAAGAAATTTAATCTTCGTGAAAAAAAAAATGACTTAGTGGACACTTCACCCGCCTAAATATCACCACATTCTATGCTAGAACTCATATTTCGAAAGTTTTGACTCGGTGTATGTTTCATTTGTAAGCCGAAGATATTAATACTTCAGCACTTCGTCAAGAGCTGATGACTAGCAGTAACAGTTAGTAAATGAATCTAACGGTTACTATTAAACGCTTATAAATTTGAAAGTTAGTAATTGTTTCAAATTAAGCTTATAAGTGATTTAAAATTTGACGAAGTGCGAAATTATACTTTTTCGGATCATCTTTCCATCAGAAAATAAGTATCATACAGGATTTTTCATTCGAAAGGGGTCGAAGTCAAAGTACAGTTTGTTATGCAAGAAAAATATGGATCCCTTATCATCTGGTTGTCACAACAAGGTACCACGCCGTTAGCAAAACTAACTATATCTTTATGGGCGAGATGTATTCTAATTGGAAGAAAACTGACCCAATCTCTTGATCTCGTGTAATCATAACACAAATTGGTTGAACCTTAACAAGATAATTAGCAAAATTGATCAGATTTTGATAGACTAGGTATCTTGTCGAAATCACAAGGAGTAAAAATAATTCACAAAAACTGTTTCTCCCGTGTGGTTAATACGACTGAATTTTAAAGTGAAGAGTTTCTAAGAGCAAAAAGTGACTCATTGGATCCCGGCTGCGATACTGCCATAACAATCCACAAAAACAATTTATTATTTTATGTGTAGAAAGACAAAATGCATGCTGCAACGCTGTTGATTCTTGCTGCATTAGGAGGGAGTTGGGGCAGTTTTTCATCTCGCACATAAATGTGCATTTAGTCTCTACACACATTTCCTACAAGTTATGAAAGTCATTATTCTTTCCCCGAATTTAAAATTTGTTATCAGATGACGGGCTTCCATGCACACTACCCCCACTGGTTATAGGAGACTTGAGTGATGGTTACAAAACACTAAGATCCATATTTAGAGAACCACTAGTCTGTCTGAGGGAGGTTAAAACCAGACACCCATTGAGTCGTGACATTATTTAAGAAAGGAATCATTAATCATTGAGCAGTTTCTAGTTTTTATCGAAACAGCGATCAATACCTGTGTTTAATCAGCGTAATGGACTTAGCAGACTTTATTTCAATGTTAAACTGACTCTTGATTTGCCTAAACGATATATACCTCCAGATTTATGTATTATATAACGTGGACTAATGTAATAGTTTTGCCTAAACCGGCATTGATAATGGTTCTCCTTAAGTGTGGCTTGCGAGAAACTGAACACTTCATAAACAGGTATTCGTGTTTCTTGTGGGAATCGAACCACAAATTACCCCCGTCAAGCACAATCGTCATGCACCCGAGAACAGGAAAAAAGCACTGAATTCCATCGTGAGTATATCCAAGACTGAAAAAATGCACATACACTAGAGTCTTCATGCCCTCGTGTCGTTATACCGTGAGGTTCGATGATTTTACTCGCCACACATCGATCTTCTAATGAAATAGACGGAGTACATGTTCGTTTTATTTTTTCCCGATCGCTCAGTTAGAAGATCTCCGGGTGAAGGTCATGTGGTTTTGGAAGACGAATCTTAATGTGGGAAAAATTGACGAGTGTGATGAAAAACAAAAGTTTTCGTTTCGATAGCCAATCGGTTCAAATCGATTCCCAAGCACAAGTGACCCACATTTCTGAAAATATTACGACAGCGACTCCACCCACACGCTCCATCTCCTTCATTAAAAGATAGATGAGTTACACTAAAGGAGCTTTCTTTTTCTGGAGTAAGGTCTCTGTAGTCTCTCATACAGAACAGCACTGGTTTCAAGTGTGGAAAGAACCAAAAATATATAGTTTTAGGCAAATACTTTAGCGTTTAATTTGGTTATCGATTATAACAAACAAAACATGGCAAATGTAAGGCTTTAGACGAGTCTCGTGATTGATTTTTGATTCGTTTGTCGCTGGTCTTTTGCTACATTAGGGTTAATTCGTCTTAACCCTCTTGATGGTTATGTCTCGACAAGATATCTTTAGCAAAACTTGACGAAACCTTAATGGACGAGATATATCGTCGTCTCGTAATTGGAAGAAGACTGACCAGATCTTGATCGCGTCATTATCAAACATTCGGCAATATATTGATGGACGAGATATTTCGTCATGAGCAAAATTGGTCAGATCTTGATGGACGAGATATTTCGTCATGAGCAATATTGGTCAGATCTTGATGGACGAGATATTTCGTCATGAGCAAAATTGGTCAGATATTGATGGACGAGATATTTCGTCATGAGCAAAATTGGTCAGATCTTGATGGACGAGATATTTCGTCATGAGCAAAATTGGTCAGATCTTGATGGACGGGATTCGTCGTGAGCAAAATTGGTCAGATATTGATGGACGAGATATTTCGTCACGAGCAAAATTGGTCAGATCTTGATGGACGAGATATTTCGTCATGAGCAAAATTGGTCAGATCTTGATGGACGAGATATTTCGTCATGAGCAAAATTGGTCAGATCTTGATGGACGAGATATTTCGTCATGAGCAAAATTGGTCAGATATTGATGGACGAGATATTTCGTCATGAGCAAAATTGGTCAGATCTTGATGGACGAGATATTTCGTCATGAGCAAAATTGGTCAGATCTTGATGGACGGGATTCGTCGTGAGCAAAATTGGTCAGATATTGATGGACGAGATATTTTGTCATGAGCAAAATTGGTCAGATCTTGATGAACGGGATTCGTCGTGAGCAAAATTGGTCAGATATTGATGGACGAGATAGTTCGTCATGAGCAAAATTGGTCAGATCTTGATGGACGGGATTCGTCGTGAGCAAAAGTGGTCAGATATTGATGGACGAAATATTTCGTCATGAGCAAAATTGGTCAGATCTTGATGGACGAGATATTTCGTCATGAGCAAAATTGGTCAGATCTTGATGGACGGGATTCGTCGTGAGCAAAATTGGTCAAATATTGATGGACGAGATATTTCGTCATGAGCAAAATTTGTCAGATCTTGATGGACGAGATATCTCGTCGAAACCACTTGGAGATTTAATGTAATTCCGAACTACTTCGAATATTCATACCAAGACTGGAATTCGAATCTAGACAGCAGAACCAAGGCCTTGTACGATAAACGCTCGGTTACAAGGCCGTTTTTTTCTAATTGGATTAGCGTATAATCGTGGTACCTACATCACTACCTTTACCATGCATAGCATACTCATGAATAAGTTGTGCTAACCAAATACTTCCAGCATGCTAATCGGATACTTTTGTGGATATCAAATAGGTTAGAGGCACATTCTAACTACACCCTTTCAAAACGACCAGGTGGTAATATATTTGCATCAGATAAATCCTGTTGTTAACACTACTACTTAATCCATTTCCTGTCTTTGTGAGCTATTGTTATTAATTTCTATTTTTCTGGGAAAAACAAACTTTATTTAATGATCCACGAACTGTCACCGAGATTAGTTTGATAGTTCATATAAATGCGATAGTTAGTATATTAATCATTGCGAATTTAATTTAATGACTTAATTAATAATTTAATTTAATAAATGCATTAGATAATTACCTTTTAATATTCTAACTATAAGGATAAGTCCTCTTTGATGAGTGGTTAGAGCCCGTTAGAATCCCTGATTAACTAGAACTCAACGAGAATCGTAGAACTTCAGGTCAAATCGTTTGGAAATATCTGGTTCAATCTGAATTCGTAATCATTTAATTATTTTGGAAGAACCTATTTGGTCTATGAGCCTTAAAATACTTCTTACAAAAAGAAACTTTAAATTTTTCTTGAAACTTAGAAGCTTGATTGGATAAAATCGACGATTTTAGACGATTAGCCCTAGAAGATCTCATTAACATTAATCCAAAAATAATAAGCCGCCATCTTCTTTTTTTTTTTTGGCGTTTTTAGAAACTCTTGGAATAGAATTGAAATAAAGAAAAATAACTTTTTCTCTTGATGAGAAGAGTATAAAATCTGATTAATTGAAATAATTCAACTTCTTCGTTTCCAAATGACTTACATTTTCCAAGTAAAAAAGCATCATAAGGAAAAGAACGTTGAGACTGGAAGCGAATGGATAAAAACTAGTATTCATTTAATTGATTGGAAAAAATTCAGAGTTAGCATTAGGGGAAATAAAATATGCGTTGTTACTTTAGAATTAATAAATCTTAAGTAAAAGAATAAAAAATAAATAAATCGAATAAAACGGAAAAAACTTATAGGTCGCGATGGGTGATTTAATAAACAAAGTTAAATATAAATTACTAATGTCCCATATTTTACTCTCATAAGGCTCTATTAGACATAGCAGTGGATTGTAAATTGTTACGAAAAACATTTAATTAAACATTTAAACAAGCTAATTCTAACAAGTTTAAATAAACACACAAGTTGAAATCTGGGTTGGTTGAGTTGGGTTTTGTAGTGCAAGGCCCATATCTAGCCAAGCTGTTCCAAATACAATACAGCGTCAATCCGCACAAACAAAGAAGGTTTTAATGACAAAGAGAGAAAATACATCCAGGGTAAGTAAAGGAAACGAACCTACACTGCCTACAACTCGTAGTTTAAAATCTGGAGAAAAGTTCATATTTTAAATTACTCATTCTTTTATATTCATTAGAATTAACCTGAAAATACTTTTTAAAGTAATTTTTATTCTTTGGAATACTTCAGTTGGAACAGCTACACTCCACGTTCATGAGCGATGGCAACGGCCTTGGCGATTTTTTTGGCGCACTTCAAAAGTTGCCAAGGAAATAATTATTTCCTTAGTCTTTTTCTGTCACAAATTTTTTCCTTTTTACAACACACTTTTTAAACACATTTCAGAACGTTTTGAAAATTATATTTTTTTAAAACTTTCACAAAAAGTAGTAAGCTTAAGCACATATCAGAACACATTTGTGAACCAGCAGAGAAACTAAGCTACGAATGTTGGGCAAGAATACCCTGAAACTTATCAATTACACTAAATACAGTGCGCATGTTGAAAAAGAAAAAGATTTACAAAAGAAAAAAAAACAAGAAATAATACAACCTGATAACGTCAGAATTCTTTCGTAAAAAAAATAATGAAAACGAAAATGGTCAAAAAAAACAAAACTCTTGATCCAATCGTAAAAACTATTATAGTAATAAAAAATTCCACAACTGTCAAAATATAAATAAATGGACCAATGGTATCACAGAAAACGATTTAAAAGGACCAATGCAATCAAAGGATATTTTAAAAACAATATAACCAATGGGAGGAAAGAAAAAAATTTCAAACGAATCAATGAAATCAAACAACTTTAACGGATTTTGGAAGAACTTTCCAGAATATTCAAAATGAAAAATTAAAGTTTCCGTTTGCCGAGATTGCCATGAAAACTACAACAACAGTAACGAAAGATGGGTTGCCTTAATTTATCGTAACTCGCTACTAGAAGTGCGCCAAAAAAAAATCGCCAAGCCGTTGCCATCACTCATAAACGTAGAGTGTAGCTGTACCCCTTCAGTTTACGCTAAGTAAAGAAAAGTTCACGATTGTGAGCTGTAAAATTTATGACATGGTATTCATTGTCTGATCCATCTAGCGTGTTTTGAGCTTCCTCCGTCATTTCCGAACTGCTGTAATGCGGCTTCGACGAGAAGGCAATCGACCTTGGGACAGTCAATTTTTGAGAGATATGGAAGCTCATTACTAGAATGCTGTGATACACAAAAGAATTAACGTCGATTGCCGTAGAGGGTTCCCTCATCCCCTGCCATCTCGTTATCACTCTACCGTTTTCGGCACCCAACTATATACTTTTAATAATATCAACGCAAAAGACGCCAGCTGTGGAAGCTCTTTGTTTACATTTCAACCTATAACTAAATTTAGAGAAGACTTGTTCAAAATCACACGGATCCGCTTGGTTTAGAGGGGTTTGCCTACCTTCGAGTTGTAAGCACAGGCTCGATTGCTCCCTGGATGTATTTATTTTGCCGGTAAAATTTTCGTCGCATGTGAAGTTATTACTTGACGCTATCTGTCATTGTTGATGTTGCCTGTGTTTGACATATCTTGACTATATATGGCCCATGTGCATTAGAAAACAAAATAAACGTTCAAACCAAGCGACTCAAATGTCAACTTACCACAGTTGGACATTCACCCCACTCACAAACACTCAAAAGTAATCATGTCCAATTGTACTTCAACACTCATTTCATTGTTGGGTTTGCCTGCCTCCAAGTTGTAGGCACAGGCTCGATTGCTCCCTGGATGTATTTATTATGCTGGTAAAACTTTCATTGCATGCGAAGGTATTACTTGACGTTATCTCTCATTGTTTGCGTTGACTTTCATTGTTGACGTTGTCTGTCATTGTTGACGTTGCCTGTCATTGTTGACGTTGCCTGTCATTGTTGACGTTGTCTGTCATTGTTGATGTTGTCTGTGTTTGACGTAGCTTGCCCAAATATGGCCCGTGTGCCATAGAAAACAAACCAAACGTTCAAAACCAAGCGATTCAAATGTCAACTTGCCGCAGTTGGACCTTTCACCCCACTCACAAATACTCAAAAGTAATTATGTCCGCTTGTAAGCATTTCAACACTCCTTTCATTGCTGGGTTTGCCTGCCTCCAGGGAGCAATCAAACCGCACAGGTTTGATTGCTCCCTGGATGTATTTATTATCCCGTTAATACTTTCGTCGTTGCATGCGAAGGTATTACTTGACGTTATCTGTCATTGTTTGCGTTGTCAATCATTGTTGACGTTGTCTGTCATTGTTGGTGTTGTCTGTGTTTATCGTAGCTTGACCAAATATGGCCCGTGTGCCACAGAAAACAAACCAAACGTTCAAAACCAAGCGACTCAAATATCAACTTGCCGCAGTAGGACCTCTTACCCCACTCATAAAAACTCAAAAGTAATCATATCCGCTTCTAAGCATTTAAACCGACTCCATTAGCACCCTGTGTATGTGGCATTTTAGGTGTTGCGCCGACCTGCACAAGTGACCATCTGTTACTCTCCATCTCTCGGTCTGAGTCACGGCGAAAAGTTTATTTCCGCCCGTCCCCTCTGACCGAAAGAAAAGAAAGAAAACCGAAACCCATAAACCTCGAGCCAACCACTTCCGAACTTAAAAGGGGAAGAAAGGAAAAAAATAATGGACATTCTCTTAAAAATCATAAAAATTTCCCCCAATCTTAAATCATGATCCCAAGAGAGGGAGAGATAAAGGTAGGAGGCGCTTCGTCTTGACCACAAACGGAAGCCGCTTTTATAGGAAGGTCACCAAGTGTTGCACGTTTTACGATGCGCGGGGCCGCTTCCTTTCTGGTAGCCCCTTCTTTTTCTTGCTGCCTTTCTTCCTGGGGCCCTAGCAGGACAGGATGCTCTACAGGTGAGGTGCCAGGGTGGCCAGTGTTCCAGTCCCCCCCCCCCCTTCCAAAGACTTGTTTTCAGTTCAGCTGCCGTTTCGGAAATTTCGAAGGGTGAGCAGCGGGTGCTGGTGTTTAATGTTTAATTGAAAACACGCGGGCTATCTTTGAGGGGATTAATAGAATAATTTCTACTTCGGCAGTGTTGTCTTAGATTTATAGCTAGACAGTCACCCGTAAACCGTAATTAGTGTCAGTAAAGTGTTGTATAGGAAGACAAAGAATATTGAGAGACATACTTCAAATTTGGTTGATTACGTTTTTTTTTTTTTTTTTTTTTTTGTTGCACAATTGTCGCACTTGATCAAGCTGTGCTAAGTAACGTCAAGTAAACGGACGTACACACAAGGCCGTCGAACTTACACCTCATTGAAGCAACACAGATAGACAGTGACCCGTAATTAGTGTCAATAAAATGTTATATAAGAAGACATAGTGAGATTTACTTCATATTTTAAAATTTGGTTGGTTACGTTTTTTTTTTTTTTTGTTGCACAATTGTCGCACTTGGTCAAGCTGTGCTAAGTAACGTTAAGTAAATGGACGTACACACAAGGCCGTCGAACTTACACCGCATTGAAGCAACACAGATAGACAGTGACCCGTAATTAGTGTCAATAAAATGTTATATAAGACATAGTGAGATTTACTTCATATTTTAAAATTTGGTTGGTTACGTTTTTTTTTTTTTTTTGTTGCACAATTGTTGCACTTGGTCAAGCTGTGCTAAGTAACGTTAAGTAAATTGATGTACACACAAGGCCGTCGAACTTACACCGCATTGAAGCAACACAGATAGACAGTGACCCGTAATTAGTGTCAATAAAATGTTATATAAGAAGACATAGTGAGATTTACTTCATATTTTAAAATTTGGTTGATTACGTTTTTTTTGTTGTTGCACAATTGTCGCACTTGGTCAAGCTGTGCTAATTAACGTTAAGTAAATTGATGTACACACAAGGCCGTCGAACTTACACCGCATTGAAGCAACACAGATAGACAGTGACCCGTAATTAGTGTCAATAAAATGTTATATAAGACATAGTGAGATTTACTTCATATTTTAAAATTTGGTTGATTACGTTTTTTTTTGTTGCACAATTGTCGCACTTGATCAAGCTGTGCTAAGTAACGTTAAGTAAATGGACGTACACACAAGGCCGTCGAACTTACACCGCATTGAAGCAACACAGATAGACAGTGACCCGTAATTAGTGTCAATAAAATGTTATATAAGACATAGTGAGATTTACTTCATATTTTAAAATTTGGTTGATTACGTTTTTTTTTGTTGCACAATTGTCGCACTTGATCAAGCTGTGCTAAGTAACGTTAAGTAAATTGATGTACACACAAGGCCGTCGAACTTACACCGCATTGAAGCAACACAGATAGACAGTGACCCGTAATTAGTGTCAATAAAATGTTATATAAAAAGACATAGTGAGATTTACTTCATATTTTAAAATTTGGTTGATTACGTTTTTTTTTTGTTGCACAATTGTCGCACTTGGTCAAGCTGTGCTAAGTAACGTTAAGTAAATTGATGTACACACAAAGCAGTTGAACTTACATCGCATTGGAGCAACACAATGGACTATTGGTGAGGGTCCAGTATCAATACCGAAGTATACACACAAGGAAAGCTTTATTGACACAAAAGCGAAATACACTCAGGAAAGAAGCGAACCTGCACCGCCTACAGATTGCTAGAGCAGTGAGAACGCCCCTTGAGCCTCGGCGGACCCTTTACAAATTAGGAAGCAATTTAATAGGTCACTAACTTGAGAAGATCATAAATCATTTCACGCCCTTTGGACGTCTGCAGAACCAAACCAAAATTTTTTGCAATATGTGGTAAATGAGGATGCCTTCTTCTATAATTAAAATTACTACAATAAAGTATTTCTTTATGAACTTAGGGTAAAATATTCTAACTATACAACAAACACAAAATTCTTGTGACCTAACTATTGTTCATTATGCTAATTTTTAATTACAATTTTTTTACTGGCTGCAAAAAACTAGAAAATAGGAGCTTTGGTATTGGATTTCTAGGACAGAAATAAGTGATCCCGTCTTGTTATGTGCTCTCCAGTCGTTGGTCAGAAGGTAATTAGATTGTTTTGCCTCTTCTATTTTTCATGAATAGTTGTATGATTACAGGGGGAAACGCAACTCTCGAAGCATTTTCATGATGCTCAATCACCATAAAGATTTCCCTGCGAAACTATGCTGTAAAATAATTTATTCAAAACACGCAACACAAAGATCAGTTGTAATTGTCAATCAACTTATGACCGTTACTCAAAGTTACGAATCATAACTGCCATATTTTAACTCGCATCATACCTGAAAAACAGTTTATTTTTTCATTCTTAAAGCACACTTTTTGACGGCGTAAATATGAATGGGTTGTGTAATCGTCTCTCCATATATCACTGGTATACATTATACGAACAAAAGTACTTGGACAATACAGAAATTCGGAGGAAGGTAAAATAATTTTAGTTAACGTCGTACTAGAGCAACACAATGGGCTATTGACGACGGTCCGTCTGGGATCAGCCCCTTAAGAGAAAGATCCGAGGACAACACCTCGTAATTTTGAACCACGGTCAGATGATGAAGCAACACCTGAGATGGCACCCCACTCTCCAAACTTCCACGCCAACCCAACGTGAGGAATTTCGGCCACGACAGATTTAAGGTGCACCAGCCGCCTCTACACCATACGCTTACAAACATCCATGCCCGGATTCGAACCAGGAACCTTCCGATCTAGAGGCTAACACCTTAACCACTATACCGGTTGGTCGGCAATTCGGAGGAAGATCCATCTTAGTGTGGGATCGTTTTTCCTGGTTATGGGGTTGTTATCCAGTTAGAAACATGAATGTTTGGAATTTAAGGCAGTTATTCGGATGGATTTAACCCATCATATGGTTTCGAAGAGACATCTAGTCCATCGCGATCTGTGTAATTTTGCTAATGACGACGTATCTCGTCCATCAAGATCTGGTCAGTTTTGCAAACGACGAGTCGTCTCTTCGAGACAACTACCAGCTTGGTTAGGACCATTTCAGTCTTTATTTAAAGCAATTTCAAAAATAATTTCACCTCCCACGTATCAAAGAGCGGGAGCTGAACGACTAAGCGTTTACTGTTTCAAATTTACCGCGCAAGAGTGAGGTCCTCCTCAGATGGGCAACCTTCCTGAAGCACATTTCTGGAGTATTGCTCTCTCCGCCGGCTTTCGCGGAAAAGCGCTGAACTCTGCTGCCCGATTAAGTGAAGAACACCGCCTAACCAACTAAGCGTTTACTGTTTCAAATTTACCGCGCAAGAGTGAGGTCCTCCTCAGATCGGCAACCTTCCTGAAGCACATTTCTGGAGTATTGCTCTCTCCGCCGGCTTTCGCGGAAAAGCGCTGAACTCTGCTGCCCGATTAAGTGAAGACCACCGCCTAACCAACTAAGCGTTTACTGTTTCAAATTTACCGCGCAAGAGTGAGGTCCTCCTCAGATCGGCAACCTTCCTGAAGCACATTTCTGGAGTATTGCTCTCTCCGCCGGCTTTCGCGGAAAAGCGCTGAACTCTGCTGCTCGATTAAGTGAAGACCTCCGCCTAACCAACTAAGCGTTTACTGTTTCAAATTTACCGCGCAAGAGTGAGGTCCTCCTCAGATCGGCAACCTTCCTGAAGCACATTTCTGGAGTATTGCTCTCTCCGCCGGCTTTCGCGGAAAAGCGCTGAACTCTGCTGCCCGATTAAGTGAAGAACACCGCCTAACCAACTAAGCGTTTACTGTTTCAAATTTACCGCGCAAGAGTGAGGTCCTCCTCAGATCGGCAACTTTCCTGAAGCACATTTCTGGAGTATTGCTCTCTCCGCCGGCTTTCGCGGAAAAGCGCTGAACTCTGCTGCTCCATTAAGTGAAGACCTCCGCCTAACCATCTAAGCGTTTACTGTTTCAAATTTACCGCGCAAGAGTGAGGTCCTCCTCAGATCGGCAACCTTCCTGAAGCACATTTCTGGAGTATTGCTCTCTCCGCCGGCTTTCGCGGAAAAGCGCTGAACTCTGCTGCTCGATTAAGTGAAGACCTCCGCCTAACCAACCCAAACAAGAGAGATCTCAGCAGAGAGAGAGAGAGAGGGAGAAGAAACATCGCATGCCAAACGCCGGGTAATTCTGTTTCTCTTCTTTTCTTTCTTTCTTTCTGTCGGAGAAGCCAAAAAGAAAGAGAGAGGCCGAAAAGAAGCAGCTTGAAGTGAGTGAGGGGAGAAAAATATGAGTCCATGTCGACGACCCAACCAATCTCCTCCTGCATCTGTGCTGGAGAGAGAGCGTTTTGTACACAAACAGAGCGAGAGATGCTTCTTCGCTTTATTTTTTTTGCTCGTGCGAGGACCTAGGCTTGGGGGTGCGGGCAGATAGTGAGAGTTGCCTTATTTTTAGATCGAATTCCACAATAGAAAAGAGGGAGTGGGTTCATAAGTCGTATCCCCTCGGGGCGCATCTTGAGATGTGTACAGACATCACAAACCAGTACCCTAGTGATATATTTTTTTCAAATGGATTTACTGACTGGTTATCATGAGGAATTCAACTCCCGGATGCCCAAGCTATCTCTACTTTCTTCTTTCCATCCATCCTTTAAAAAAGTATTTAACATTGTCTTGTGTTTGGCACAGATTGGCTAAGTAGGGCTAAGCTGGGGATTGACCAAATATGGTGCCATTTACCTCAATCTAACCATTCAACCACAAGTTGCATATTGAGCCGTTTCTGAGGTATGACTTAAGCAAGTTGCCCCTCAACTCAAAAAACATTTTATTTTCTTAAAGATTTTTTTCCCCTTTCAACGAGCATGAATTAAAAAAATGTTGGTTTATGACACAAGAGCCGGGGTTGGCCAATCCATTCAAAAAATGGACATACTCTACGGTCCGGGGCTTAGAGGAGATATACGGTCCGGTGACAGAAGGAGATCTCCAAGGCTTGTGACGTCATACCACCTCCTTCCGAAGAGGGGAAAGAAAGAGGAAAAGGTGGGGGGGGTGCGAGAGGAGAGCAGTTTTTGCGAGGGACGAAACAACAGCTCGTGTGAAATGGTGTTTTATTTGGCTTTTTTAAGCCTATGTTTAAGTAATCCAGAGCAGAGATACATCTCACTCTAAATGTGTACCATTTCGTCTTTTACTTTTTTTGTTAATTAAACATTTTGTTTTTCTAAACAACGTTTGTTAGTCTGTCTTCACAAGACAAACACTTTCCAATGACGACATCGGCATCAATGACGACTAAAAATTGGGAAGCGGGGAAAAGTTAACTAATACATACAACGAAAGATTTACTGACGCCGATGAGAGAAACATACCCTGACTGTTATCTGCAAGATATTTTTTAAACGCTAAATAGCTGAGTATAAAAACTTCATATCCAATATTAATAAAATACACTTATTCAAGTAGCTCGCTTTAAAACAACAACCGACTCGTAAACTTTCAGCAAATATATAGCATAGGAAGTAGGTGAGAAAGTTAAAAACAATTTGAAAATCAGTCCTGCACTTACACTACATTGTGGCGTCACGTCATTGGAAGAAAGTGGGCAAAACGGTATCTTGGCATTTGGTTCCAACATAATGGAAACTGCGCCGTCTACAACCCACAGGTTGCTAGAGCAGTGAGCGAACCCACTGGGTGCCATAACTAATCCTAATTCAAATGACATTCTTCTTTCTTTTACTTATCTTTTTCATAGAAGGAAAATCGAAAATTTTAAAGTTGTCGTTTTAAAACGGAAGACAGAGCACATTAGATTACACAAAAATGAATTGATTTATTTGCAAGTAAAATCAACTCTTGCAAACCTTTTTAACCAATATTTTGTTAGAATTTAAGTATGCATTTATTATGCGAAACACGAAGAAAATTCATCTTATTCAAATATTTTGCTTTAAAAAATATATTTTTCTTTATTTCTGGTGACCTATATACTTAAAAATATTCATTTTTTACACTTTCTATACAGTCCCTTTCATTTACAGTATAAATAGTGAGAGAAGAGTTTAAATCTGATGTTGAAGACATAAAAACGTAACCTTTTATGATCCTGATAAGTTTTTAATGAAACAAATCATCGCCAAAATTAATTAACTTTGCAATCCCTTTTAATCATTATGCGTAAATACCTTTTCGATACCAGAGAATTGGACTCGAATGCATGAGATATCCATTAAACGATTTTTGAATGATGATACAATATTTTTTTTAAAAAGAGTGTTTTAATTAATTATTTAATTTAAAATTATGTAGGAAATAAAAATATTTATCAATATAAATTTAATCCCAGTTTTAAGAAGTGTAACATTTTTATGATACATCTATGAGATCAAATTAAAATATCAAATTGTAATACGTATCCTAAAAGGGTTACTGTCCTCTCATATAGAGACTTGTATGTTTGAATTGCAAACCCGATATGAATAATTCGATTAAATAACAAACTAGATTATTCTGTTTAACGGATCAACTTTCGTTTCGAAATCAGACTTGTGAAATACTTTTTCCAAAATTTAAATTGATCTGATAGTTAAAATTATTCTATCTGATACTTAAAATTAAAATATTTTATAAGTTGAACTTATTTTAATTTTCTTTTGAATCGAAAACCATACTCAGAACAACAACAAAAATCTAGCAATCCATGCATTTTGTTAAACTTTCAATATGTGTTATAGTTATCAAACAAAGGCAGGTGTGTTTAACAGTGACTACATATGAAGCAGCTGAATCCAAACAGTTTATTATTCTAGCATACCTCTTAATGAACCTCATGTAAAACACAGAACTCAACATAACCTACTACTAGTAGTTATTCCAAAATTTTCATCTCATGACACATGAAATAATTAATACAATTTTATGTCACACCAAAATAAATATAGTAACACTTTTTACCAATATAAAAAAAGGAATGGAACCAATTTTGATTGATTTACAACAATTAATAATTGAAGTATTTTTTGCTCGAAAGTGACTGCTTTAAAAAATATTTATTTATGATAGTTATTAATAAAAATAACACTCGAATCATTTATTAGTGTATTAAATATCCGAGTATTACTCTAAATTATTAGTGAATACTTGTCAAAGGTTGACTAAATCGTTGAAATGAAAACAAATCTTTCACAATGAGGAACTTGCACGTTTTTTTTAAATAAATTTTATAATATAGAAGCTGAAAAAATATGATGGAAAGTATCTTTTTTTTTTTTTTAATTTTATAGCCCGAAAAGGTAAAATAAAAAATAATAAAGTTCGCACTATTTACTTTATTTTAAAAACGCTAGTTTTCCTACGACGCTTCTTGTGACGTCCCTATGCACTATGACGGTTTGTTTATTTTGATAGCAACGTTGAAATATCAAGAAAATTTTTTTAATTGATTGTTTAAAAATTAAAAGAGCAAGCAATATGAAATTTCAACCCGCTAGACAAACGTAAGCATTACATCGTGGTGCACAATGACGTCACGTAGCGTTTTGAGGTCATGTGCTTTTGCCGTACTTTTCGGTCATCTAAAACTAGAAATTTTAATTTAAGCCCATTTCATGGGTTTTAATTGTCGTTTTTGAACATTTTGACGGTCAATTTGTTAATAAAGCACAGAAATGAGCATTTTCCTCACGGTGTAAGTTTCCCATTGAAACCGTTTTAGCGTACCATAGGCATTACAGAATTTTGATTTACGTGCAGTGTAAAGGTTGGTTGTCTTAGGTTTTTACGGCTCAAGGACAATATTTAGCCAAGCTGCACCAATCACACGACCAACTCAATGAGAAATGAAGAAAAAGCAGAAAGGCATGCTCTAATGCAGAGATTCCCAACCGGTGGATCAAGGATAGAAACGACCTAAATATTCTACGAAGTTTGTTCGATTTTTTAGTATGTACAACCATGTTATAGGAAAAATGGGATTATAAGAAATCAATTTTGTGATTAACGTTTATATTACATTGTAATAAATGACTAACAGTAGCACATTATTTAAATAGAAGCTTCGTTGCTGATTATCTAATTCTATTCAATGGCTATCTCGGCAAAATTAAGTTGATATCTCTCCCTGTCAAATCGTTTTACGAAGAATTCCTTTATCATTATGTATGAGAAATACGCACGGATAATTCGAGATAATTATTTGTATTTAGACCTGTGAGTAACAAAATTAAACTGTAATTTTCAATAATTGTTTTATTTTTTTCCTGTATTAAAACATCATTAATACGAAATTCAAGTGCATTAATCATAAAATATGGAGCTTTCTTAGTATTTTAATTGAAATAAAGCAAGCCATTGGGCACTTTTCTGCCATTACATATGTTTCTAAAAATATATAAGACTGGTTGTGCGCCAAAAATTTCTAAAAATTTCAAGTGGTACGCAGATACTAAAAGGTTGGGAACCAATGCTCTAAGGAATTAAGGGCATGTTTTTCTTATGACTTTATTTCTAAAGAATAGCTGCCGATTGCAATCAACATAATACCGGCGTGTTCAACACAAAACCATCCGATCTGAAAAACAATTAGACATGTTGCTCAAAGATCTCAAAGAAACACAACCTACTCACACGCGCCCAACAAGCAAAGCGTGTCGGCAATCAAATCAAACCCCGCCACACGCCAATCCTAATTGAAAAACCCCACACGCCGCAATCAAATAAAAGCCATTTCCCCGTTTGTTGAACATTCAAACCGCGTTACAATTATTAGCATACAAACGCATGCGAGTGCGTTTAGTCGCTGGCAAACAACAAACATGCCACGACGCAACTGAATCCAAACTGATTGCCATTCTTGGCATGCCTCTTAATGACGGACAAGCGTGTAAAACACACCATAAAAACGAACTAATGTGTTGCTCGAGTAACTCAGGCAAGGCTACCGTGCACAATCATGCGAGGAACATTACACAAGGGGGGAGGTGTGTAAGCAAGGTACCCTGAAGAGTCTAACAACCTCTCTATCTGAAGAGTTGCTGTCGGAGCCCGGTTATGGGGTCATGATCAGTTCATCAAGGAGGAGAGTTGACACCGGCTCTGCTTATGGTTTTTGTGCCACACTTGGGTACTTCCGTCTTCGGGACTCTGGGAATCGATGGGAAGAAACATTAGCCACGAATGCGTGGTATGCTTCGGTTGTGGAAGGCTGAGGATTAGCGAATTTTAGCAAATGACTAGTGATTATCGGAGTTCGGCTCACACTGTCAAAAGTACAGAGGAAGTGGTTTAATCGCTTAAGTTGAGCATGAGTGGGAAGTTGGTTGGTTGGGTTATATGGATCCAGTGCCATGTTTGGTCAAGCTGGGAAGTCGGAGACGGGATAGTTTCAATATTGAAATCCCACATAAATTTTAGCAGTTTACCATAGAAGAGGAATTGTAAAAAATGACTACATATTGCTTGGCCCCACTTTACCTCTTCTTATGCATTCAGTAGCCTTTCCTGAGTTACTCGAGCAACACATTAGTTCGTTTTTATGGTGTGTTTTATATCCTATTTCACGTGATTCTAGCATCTATTTGTTGTTTATAACTTGTAATTTTACATAATTTTAATTAAAAAACATGTAGTTTAATGCGTAATTTGCGACTGTTTCTAATTAGCAAGTTATTCTGGATTCCCTACATCGTTTCATTTTTTTCCACAAGAAACTGAACATATCCAGCTGTTCAATGCATTTCATTTCCTTACAAAGCAACTCGTTTCAAGCGCTACGCATATTAGCTGGACTGAAAGTTAGCCTCATGGTTGGTTTTGGGGTTATAAGGGGTAATGGCTATTCGGACATGCTGCATCAGACTCGGCATGCAATATCAAGTAATAGAAACACGCACAGTGAAGTTGGAAGAAGGAAACATGGAGTAGGTAAGAAGAGTCTGTGATGAAGGTACCCATTATGAATCCCACTGCGAAATTATTTGAAGCTAAAGTAACGGGATATCAACATTAATTTTTTTTTTATCCGTGAAAAATGAAAGTTGGTTTTGGTTTTTAGGATGCAAGGGTTATATTTCACCAACTTGCTCCACACAAGACAAATGGACATACACACATGAAATATTTACTGATGCATAGGAAATATTTACTGGTACACAAGAAATATTTACTGATACACAAGAAATATTTACAGATTTAGGAGAGAAATACACCCAGGGTGAGCAATAGGAAGAGAGCTTGCGCCTCCAACAAGTCGAAAGTTACTAGCCCAGTGGGCAAACCCACAGAGCCACAACAACCCCTTAGCCTCATGAGAAAACATGGGGTAAGAAGATACTGTTTTGAAGGTACTCATTGGGAATACCAAACGCATAATGAGAAATAATTTGAAGCTGAAATAATGGAGCATCAGTAGTCCTTGATTGCATTTTTTTATTTGCCGTAAATATCAAAGTTGGTTTTTGGGATGCAAGGGCCACATTTAACCAACCTGCTCCACACAAAAGGACATACACACAGGAAATATTTAAGGAGAGAAATATGCCCAGGGTCAGTCATAGGAACCGAGCCTGCGCCGACTGCAACCTGCAGATAGTTACCGCAGTGAGTAAACCCACTCTGCCACAAAAGCACCGTAAAATTCAACAACTTAAAAAAATCTGACGTTTCTTTAATTACAAAAATCTTTGTTTCTGCTTCAGATTTTGTCGAATTTTACTTTGTTTCGAAACCGAATTTTAGTTTTATTTTAAATTAAGAGTGATATAAGGCTCCGGAGTTTTTTAATGGACGCAACGTCACTGATGAAGACTGAATTGATAAGAAGCAGTACAGCGTCCGAATGCTTCCCACTTCCACCGAAACAAACACCGAGCACATTATAGGATTTAAATAAAAACAAAAAATATAACGTCACTTTAATTTAAAAAACGTCGTTTTTGCTTGTGATTTTATCGAATTTTACTTGGTTTCGGAACCGAATTTTAATTTTATTATAAATTAGAGTGATGTATGACTCCTGAGCTTTTTAATGGACGCAACGCCACTGTTGAAGGCAGAATTGATAAGAAGCAGTACTGCGTCCGACTGCTTCCCGATTCCATCGAAACAAAAATTAAGCACATTATAAAATTTAAAGAAAAATATGACGTCTCTTTAATTTAAAAATTGTCGTTTTCCTTCAGATTTTGTCGAATTTTACTTTGTTTTGCAATCGAATTTTTATTTTATTTTAAATTAAAGTGATGTATGGCTATTGAGCTTTTTCATAGACGCAACGCCACTGTTGAAGACAGAATTGGTAAGAAGCAGTACAGCATCCGATTGCTTCCCACTTCAACAAAAACAAAAAACAAGCACATTATAAAAAAAAAAATCTAACGTCTCTTTAATTTAAAAATCGTTGTTTTTCCTTCTGATTTTATCGAATTTTACTTTGTTTCGCAACCAAATTTTAATTTTATTTTAAATTAGTGATGTATGGCTCCTGAGCTTTTTAATGGACACAACGCGCCACAGATTAAGAAAGAATCTATAAGAAACAGTACAGCGACGGACTGCTTCCATCGAAACAAAAATCAAACACATTATAAAATTTAAAAACAAACAAAAAAATTTGCCGCCTCTTTAATTTAAAAATCGTCGTTTTTGCTTCAAATTTTGTCGAATTTTACTTTGTTTCTCAACCTAATTTTAATTTTATTTTACAGTAGTGATGTATGGCTCCCGAGCATTTTAATGGACGCAACGTCACTGATGAAGACTGAATTGATAAGAAGCAGTACATTGTCTTCCCACTTCCACCGAAACAAAAACAAGCACATTACAAAATTCAAAAACAAACAGCAAACCCATCAGACGGTGGACAGGTCTAGCAGGGAGTAAGGCAAGAGCGATAACTTATCAGATGCGTTCCGTCCGACGCGGCTTTCACTTCGGATTGAGACTAATGAATGAAAGAAGAGCGGTGAAGAGTTAATTATCTCTTAATTAATGAAGCAGGTCGAGAAAGTATTTCCAGAGATTCTCGACTTGGGCGGAGCTGCGGGCAAGGGAGACAACCCGTTTATTGCCTTTCCATTCATCATATATTAATCACAAGAATGGCAGCAGGCTTTACGGGGAGGTTGTCGGGATGCTTCTGCGCACTGCTCTTTATCATGTGGCACTCGAGGAAACAAATATTTATTGCACTGTAAAAGCTTTCACTTTGTGGACACTTCCAGCGATATCTTGATCGGACTTTTAACACTTGGATGTGCAGAGTGCAATTACGGAAGGATTACTTGAATTAAATGTTGGGAGACTGCCTGAGGGAAGCAGGGCAAGATGGGTGGTTTGGCTTTTAAAATACCTCTACGAATAAAACAGCAACTCCTTGTTGTATATCGCTTCTTTTGTACCATTTTCAATCTATCCTTTTTTAACTTTTTACCAAATGGAGTTTTGGTTTCTTAAAAGCTGACAAAATGTCAATCTATTTCGTTTTAATTAGAATCTCAAAGGTCACTTTCAAATAGATATCCCAATTTTAACTGGCGAAAAAGATTTGGATGTCTCGTAAATGTAAAGGAGGTGGAATCTGTTTTCAAACATTGCAATGTATTAAGTATTGTTTAAAAAGGTTTTCCAATTGAATTTGCTTGTATACATATTCAAACATTGCAATGCATTAAGTATTGTTTCAAAAGGTTTTCCAATTGTATTTGGCTTGTAAAACGTAAAGGAGGAGGAATGTTTTCAAACATTGCAATGTATTAAGTATTGTTTTAAAATTGAATTTGGCTTGTATACGTATTCAAACATTGCAATGCATTAAGTATTGTTTCAATAAGTTTTCCAGTTGTATTTGGCTTGTAAAACGTAAGGGATGCTGAATGTTTTCAAACATTGCAATGCATTAAGTATTGTTTCAAAAGGTTTTTCAACTGTATTTGGTTTGTAAAACGTAAAGGAGGAGGAATATTTTCAAACATTGCAATGTATTAAGTATTGTTTTAAAAGGCTTCCCAATTGATTATGACTTGTCCAAATATGGTCTTTGCGTCGTAAATCTCGACACCAACTCATTGATTTCATGTTTAATCTTCAGAGGGGTTCATGCGTATATATCCTTTCTGTAACCTGCTATCGACCTATATCAGCGTTGAGCTGTTCTATGTCATTCTAAATAAAAAAAATCCCCTTAAAGTAAATGTACAACCTGTGATTTTTTTTATTAGATTTATACCGCTCTATCCATGTTACATTTTTTGTCCTCAAGAAGTGCGACATATCAAGTGGTTAGTTCAATAAATGCGGGATTTTTTTTCTAATATCACAAAATAAAATAGTTGCTTTATTCTTTAAAATTAAAAAAAATTAGCTTATAATAGTTTAACTTAATATCTCTCTATATTAAAAAAAAATTACCGCCGCCACCGCAGGATTGAAAACTGTGTTGTTTAGCTCGATTCTTAGACGGTTTCCCGAGAAAGTACTGATCGGAAAAAAAAAAAAAAACTTAACATGGTTTGTTCTTCATCGTATTCCCTGGACAATTATTGAGATTTTTTTTTCGATGCAGCTATTAGTTTAGGGTTTATTAAGTGTCAAAATTGAAGAAGCGAAATTTCTTCCGCGAGTGAGCAAAACACATACAAATTTTCAGTCTTCAGCCGAGAGTTTTTTTTAAAGAGTACCTCTCAACGTAAATTTTTGCAGCTCGTCAAGTTTTTTTTTTTTTTTTGGAAATTTCAATTTGGTTCTTGATAATAATTTTTGAAATTCGGGAAAAATCGGGACATTTTTGTTATTTATTTTAAAAACTGCCGTATCTATATATTATTACTATTAGTTTTTAATTATTAAAATATCGCAGTATACCTCAGAATATACTCTTTCTTACGGTACTACTATTTTTGAAATCGGTTAATAATTAAATTGGATGCGATCAAAAGTTGGTCATACAAAATTCGGAATCTTTGGATATTTTCGCTACTTTCTGCTAAATCGTTATATCTACAGCAAAAAAAAAACATTTTTTAAATTTGAGAACATCACTGAATACATTACATTACACTCTTTCTTATGGTTCTTATGTACTCTTTCTTATGGTATAGAACTAAGGGGCGGAGCCCCCTAGTTCTATACTTAAGTCACATTTCATAATACATACTTAAGTCAATTTTCTAAAGGTTATTCAGTTTAACTCTGCAACAATGAGGTTTTTATGCAATATCAGCCACTAATTCATGCGATATTTTTTGTACAAATAGATGTCAATGCAGATTCAATTCCCACTTCAGATCTGAATATTTTTGATTAATCTAAAATTGCGGTCCAAAACGAATTAAGGACAATGTATCTTAGTTTTCAAATGAAAATCAATGTGTTTCCATTCAAAGTCGTCACATTATTTAATTCCAGGTATAACATAAAAAATTTATTTTACCGATTCAAACAGATTTCATAATGTTATCTAGAAATTATTTTAAGCATGCATTCAATCATTAAAATCAAAAGTATTTTTTATTTTCAATCTTTGGAATTCTTGTAGAAGTGGAATAACTAAAAACCTGTTTTGTGTCCAATTCATTTAAATCGATGTAAATATTTTTCCTTTTCTATACTACACCGATCTTTTCATCGTTAGAAATCAAACAAGTACTATTTGCAAAATAAGTACTTGTTTAGAAATCTTACAGCACACATCATTAATTTTTAAAATGAATATATATTAGTCATGCTTATTTCATTTTTAACACGGGGAATTTAATTTTTAATTAAAGTAATCGAATCAAAATGAAAATGTCATAGAAAATTTTGCGTCACCTATAATCAGTCTATTAATTAAACTAATTAAATATTCAAATCAATTAACCAATCCCAAGACATTTAGTTTCTAAAAGAGATTAATATGTTTCATTCTTATTTTCTTAAAGTTTTCAAATTGATTAGTTTCTGGCTATTTTCTATTCTTTACATTTAAATTATAAAAACTAAACTACATCTAACCAAGCAAATCACACAAAAATCTATTGTAAATACTAGTTAACGAAAGTGAAATAACATTAAGTGAAATAAAAAACATACTTATGTCATTAAGTGAAATAAAAAACAATTTACAAAATAAGTTTCGTCTTAAAGATTTAGCAAAACTATTTTTGGGGTTGTAATGAAGATTAAGAAATTCTAAAGGGGATTTTATTTAATATATCAGCGACATAAAACTGGTTCCTCCAAAGTAAATATTCAGACTTTTGGAAGTTTTATGGAGCATCATCCTAAAGATTTCAGGTGCAATAAAAGTAAGTTTAATTTCTATATAAACACGCCATTTCAAATTAGACTAAAATGAAGTGAAAAAGTAATACTTTTTAGCAAAATTTAAAAAAAAAATGTAAACCTTTTTTTGTTTTATAGAGTATTAGTTAAGAGCTAAGGTGGAAAGGAACGAAGTTATTTAAAAAATAAACAAAAACGCGAATCAAATTATTTTCAATGTGAACAAGATAAAAGACCTCAAACACCGCATGGAAAAATCACAGCTTAGGTTACAAAAGTGCAGTTGAAAAGCAAATAGCTTAATAAAGTTATAAATCAATTGCGCTCATTTCAGCTGTACTATTATAAAAGGAAGTATTTGCCTGTGTCTTTCTTTCTCTAGGATCAGTGTCCTGACGAATGTATGGCACTTACAATAATGAAATTAGGCACACATTTAGTCCGAATTTTTTGTTATTTTTGTGTCGCACCCGAATTTTAAAATTTTATCTAGAACATTTTAAAATTATTTTATTAGTCTTTTTCACCTTTCTTTCTTCTCTCCGGAATGTGACGTCAATGAAAAATAGCGAGAATTTTGCGGTTTTCGACCGCTGACATCACAAGCGTGTTTCGTCTAATTGCCTTTGGAATCATGCCAAGTTTTCCGATTCTAGCGTGTTTTGATTTACGTTGTTGATAATAGCCTCTTCGAAGCCGCGTGTCTGTTGAGTTCGTGCTTTGACGCCGTACTAGCCCCGCAGCGGCTAGTTCAAACAAGGAAATACCCTTCACATTTAATTACTAAGATTCATAACATATAAAGTAAAACCTATACGAAACTCCAATTTATTACTCAGTCCCTATTCATGCATCGACCCTCTATTGAAATAGACATACTACGTACTCGCAGCGTCAATGCTATATCTTCCAATCGTTCAATATGTTCACGTTGGGTTGGTGTGGAAGTTTGGAGAGTGGGGTGCCAGCTGAGGTGTTGCTTCGTCATCTGACAGTGGTTTAAAATTACGAGGTGTTGTCCTCGGATCTTTCCAATTAAAGGACTAATCCCGGACCGTTGTCAATAGCCCGTTGTGTTGCTCCAGTACGACGTTAACTAAAATTACCATCAATATGAAGATGTCGTGTGGTTTTCGAAAAACATAAAAACTAATGTGCCACAAATTATTGATTGGTTATCAAGACCGAGTAAAAAACTAGTTTGCGCTTCGATAACCAATCGGCCCAAGTTCATTCGCAAATCCACGTGACTTATCATTGTGAGAACAAACGACAGCGACTTCGTACATATACTCTATTGCATTGCCGACCACCCGGTATGGTGGTTCAGGTGCTAGCCTCTGGATTGGACATGGATTTTTGTAAGCGTATGGTGTAGAGGCGGCTGGTGCACCTTAAATCTGTCGTGGCCAAAAGTACTCACGTTGGGTTGATGTGGAAGTTTAGAGAGTGGGGGTGCCATCTCAGGTGCTGCTTCGTCATCTGACCGTAGCTCAAAATTACGAGGTGTTCCTCGGATCTTTTCCTTAAGGGATTGATTCCGGACCGTCGTCAATAGTCAGCTGTGTTTCTCTAGTACGACGTAAATTACAAAATTACCAAAATTAAGAAAAGATTCAATCGGCGTGAAGTCACAATCTCTTGCTAAAATATAAATATTTAAATGAAAAATTATTTATTTAAAGAAAATCAAATGTATAAAGTATATATCTTATGTAAAATTTTCCGTAGATTTCAAATCCGTTGAAATTTTAGGGTCAGGACATGGATGTTTGTAAGCGTATGGTGTAGAGGCGGCTGGTGCAGCTTAAATCTGTCGTGGCCGAAAGTCGGCGGCTTAGGCTGGGATATTACCAAGTAGTTAAATACTCTATTGCATTGGAAAGTCGATAAATACAAAACAAATACGAGCATCTGCATTTTGCATCATCGAGGGGTAAGTAGGTATTTCAACTAACGTCGTAGTGGAGAAACACAACGGGCTATTGACGACGGTCCGGGATCAATCCCAACGAGAATAATCCGAATACAACACCACGTAATTTGAACCACGGTCAGATGACGAGGCAACACCTGAGCTGGCACCCCTCTCCCTAAACTACAACATCAAGAAAACGTGAGGACATTTGAGGCCACGACGGATTTAACGTGCACCAGCCCCCTTTGTACGCGACGGTCTTTGGCTGGATTTGAACTCACAACCCTCCGGTTACTAATCCGATGCTCTTCCAACAGGACAATCCCGCTGCCCGCATCATCGAGTGGAAAGCCGCCATGACACCTATTGTAGTGGGTGCAGATTCGATACCAGTAACGTACCCTGTGCGTATTTAGCTCTTCTGTGTCAATAGTACTTTCCTTGCGTGTATCAAAATTGTGTAAAATATAAGCAAATCGTTTCGTTAGCACTTAGAATCCATTTTAAGTCATACAACGCGGTCTGATTAGTCATTGCACAACAAAAAACACATTTGTTGATCCAAGCGTACAGCAAGAAACATTTACCAGATCCTGACCTCGTCATCATCAGAAATCGGCAATATCCTGATGACAATAAGTCTCGCCATTAGCAAAATTAGTAAGATCGTTATTGACGAGATATCTCGTCGAAACCACTCGGAAGGATAAAAAGTAATCCAAAAGGCGTATTTGCGCACAATCTTGGTAATTCAGCATGAATCTGTCATCTTGCGATCCTTGGTGATCCAAGCGCTGTCTTAGAGCATGAAGCTGTTTGTCACAAAAGGCGAAACAATGGGACAACAGGGAGAGAATGATAGACCAGCTCATAGATCAACAGCGAATAGTATCTGAAATGAATGCTAGCCTCTCATAGGTAGTATGTGGTATCGAAGATGTGTTTGAGCGAAAGGTACCCATTGTGCATGACAAACTCCATCAACCAATCATTGAAATAATATTATAAGAAGCTTAAAAGATAGGGCATCAGCAGTTCCAGGTAGACTTTTTGAGGTTGTTGTTGCTTATCTTCAGAGTATGACGTAGACGAGATCCAACAGTCCGTTGACACCAAGGAAGTCGATAATCAGAAGGGGACTGGAGTAAATGTCCTCCCTAGAGAGGCCTAAACAATCCAGGATATGTTGAGCAGAGGCTTGATGGGTTAGACACCTGGTGCAGTCATAGTTGGTACATGGGTAGAGTACCGGGCTCTACTTTTAACTTGGAGTGTGGCAGAGCTTCTCAGACTGCTTTATCTACACTTGCCAGTGGGCACACTAGGTGCCTCTCCTTTTGTGAAGGCAGGTAGGTAAGCTCTGTCACTCTCCAAGTCAAAAGTAGAGCCCAGTACTCTACTCATGTACCAATTATGGACAGGAGGAACCCGCCATTCGTGTAAAATTTGAGATTTTTTTTCATAGAGTGAGTTCTGAGTAAGTTAGGCAAGAAGAGGTATGGACTGCTCGACTGCAGCCCTCCTTGGCCAGAGAATCTGCCCGATCATTGCCGTAGATGTCTACGTGGGAAGGTATCCATAGTAAGTGAACATCATGATTCTATTTTTCTACGTTTTGAGGGGAAAACCAAGATTGTTAAAATACTGACGACGCACTGAGATGACGTTATAAAAATCACCGTTGATGTTTTTGGTTTTATCGATTTTTATTTCCCTTTGGTACTCTGAATTTTAATTTTTTTTAAAGTTGGGTTACTGGACTTTTATGGGGATGTCACCCCACTGGTGTTCATTATCAACATACGGTCATAAATAGTGAAGTTGTGTAAAGTTTGGAGCTTCTGGGTGATATATTGGTGTACCACATAAAAGATGAGAAATCTTATTGCTGCAAAATGGTTTATCATGGAAAAGAATTAATATTAAACACGAAATGCTACGTTGCCCAAGCTGTTTGACGGGCCCGGGAATTCATTTCGCACTAACAAGATTTTGCTGTCGTTACGAGGTTTCATGTGACAGGGCATTCATTTCGCGTTAAGGAAGTTTGACTGTCGTTTACGAGGTTTGAAAGGACTAGTCATTATTTCGCACTATTGATGCTTGACTGTCGTTAACGAGGTTTGACGGACCTGGCATTCACTTCCCGTCGACAAGGTTTGATGGTAGTTAATGAGGCTTGATGCGACCGGACATCCATTTCACATTAACGAGGTTTGACTGTCTTTAACGAGGTTTGACAGGACTGGTTATCGTTTCGTGTTATTGATGTTTGACTGTCGTTAATGAGGTTTGACGAACCTGGCATTCATTTCCCGTAAACAAGGTTTGATGGTAGTTAATGAGGTTTGAAGGTATCGGACATTCATTTCACACAAACGAGGTCTGAGTGTCTTTACCGAGGTTTGACTGTCGTTAACGAGGTTTGACTGTCGTTAACGAGGTTTGAAGGGACGGGACATTCAGTTCGCGTTAACGAGGTTTGACTGGACCAGACCTTCGTTTCGCGTTAACGAGGTTTGAATTAGTTTCAAATCGCATACAAAAACAGTCCCCGAACTATCGAACGCGACGAACGCAGGTCCAAACAAAACAGGTATCCGCGCGCACTAAGTAGCGAGCTCTCTCCCCTCCAAGGCCGATGCCTTTCACCCCTTTTTTTTCGGCTGACCTCCCTCGAGTCTTTGACCGCTCGACATTCCTCTCCAATCCTTCCCCCACCGAATATCGAAGCAGGTAGGGGGTGGGACGGAAACCTGTTATGTAACCGAGAATCCGGGACGGGGATGCCGTAATCGCCGCGATAACCTGCCGATGCGAGGGTGCCTTCCCTGCCTTCGTAATTGCGAGTGGTGCCGCGGAGTTAACAGGTTGCTGCGGGTCGTCGTTAGTACGGGTAAAGTAGGGGTTGAGGGATATTGGTTATTATTCAATTTCGGAGTTTTGTGGGCTTGGACACTAGTTAAGGGTATTTAATTTTAGTTTCAGAAACGGCATACACATTCCGCGGATAACCGTTTGGTTACTAAGTATTAGAATAGTGTAAAGTCCGGCTCCCGGGAGTTGGTAGTAAAGTACCGTGATCTTGATTGTGTACTAGTTAAATTAGGGGACTGGTAAACAACCACTTCCACGATTGGCGTCTTTTTCCAGGTGTTCGGTGTCGAAAGAGACAGTCGTGATCACACATTGTTGGAGGGAAGGACTAGACACGGCGATCACCTATCAGGCTTTTGTATATAGCAGCCTTCTTCTAAAGGTCCGGGCTTATAGACTGTTTCACTTTACCACAAGACTGTCTTATTAGTCAACTTTCAAAGATTGCCGAAAAGTAATTAAAATTGGCAATATTTAAGCGGAAAAAATTTCGAAACACTGAATAGTCCTTTCAAAAGATGTGTGTGTATTAGAATGCTTTGAAAACCTTCTGTCCCTCGCCAAGTACATAGGATGATGTTCAATTATTTTAAACTGCTTTAGCCCGAAGTTAATAATTCTTTTTCTTCCCATTTCTCAAGAAGATTTAAGGTATCAACAGCGATGTATCCTTCAAGTCGTTCGGTTCGTCACTAAAATTTCGTGTTTGGAAGTTGAGTCAGAGAACAACTTTGCATATAAATTCGTATAAATTTTCGTTTATTTGGGACCGAGGACTAACAAAACACTAGTTTAGAAGAAAACGTATTTAATAAAATTGCCGAAATATATTGCCGACTGAAACTCGCGGGTTTGGAAGTTGAGCAAGCTACTCGGATCGTGCTGTTCTGATTGCTCACTTCTAATCGCTCGGTCGTAGACGTTTCAGTCGTCACTTTGGAATCGGAACTTTTAGGTGTGTGGCACACGACCTGGCAGATGAATACATTTCTACTGCTTCTGTCACGCGGGGTAACCCAGAAGTATATTCAGGGTTGTGTGTTCACAAGTCATTATCGTTCGGTTCGTCACTGAAATTTCGTGATTGGAAGTTGAGTTAGGGTACAACTTTGCATATAAATTCGTATAAATTTTCGTTTATTTGGGACCGAGGACTAACAAAACATTAGTTTAGAAGAAAACATATTTAATAAAATTGCCAAATATATTGCCGACTGAAACTCGTGGGTTTGGAAGTTGAGCAAGCTACTCGGATCGTGCTGTTCTGATTGCTCACTTCTAATCGCTCGGTCGTAGACGTTTCAGTCGTCACTTTGGAATCGGAACTTTTAGGTGTGTGGCACACGACCTGGCAGATGAATACATTTCTACTGCTTCTGTCACGCGGGGTAACCCAGAAGTATATTCAGGGTTGTGTGTTCACAAGTCATTATCGTTCGGTTCGTCACTGAAATTTCGTGATTGGAAGTTGAGTTAGGGTACAACTTTGCATATAAATTCGTATAAATTTTCGTTTATTTGGGACCGAGGACTAACAAAACATTAGTTTAGAAGAAAACGTATTTAATAAAATTGCCAAATATATTGCCGACTGAAACTCGTGGGTTTGGAAGTTGAGCAAGCTACTCGGATCGTGCTGTTCTGATTGCTCACTTCTAATCGCTCGGTCGTAGACGTTTCAGTCGTCACTTTGGAATCGGAACTTTTAGGTGTGTGGCACACGACCTGGCAGATGAATACATTTCTACTGCTTCTGTCACGCGGGGTAACCCAGAAGTATATTCAGGGTTGTGTGTTCACAAGTCATTATCGTTCGGTTCGTCACTGAAATTTCGTGATTGGAAGTTGAGTTAGGGTACAACTTTGCATATAAATTCGTATAAATTTTCGTTTATTTGGGACCGAGGACTAACAAAACATTAGTTTAGAAGAAAACGTATTTAATAAAATTGCCAAATATATTGCCGACTGAAACTCGTGGGTTTGGAAGTTGAGCAAGCTACTCGGATCGTGCTGTTCTGATTGCTCACTTCTAATCGCTCGGTCGTAGACGTTTCAGTCGTCACTTTGGAATCGGAACTTTTAGGTGTGTGGCACACGACCTGGCAGATGAATACATTTCTACTGCTTCTGTCACGCGGGGTAACCCAGAAGTATATTCAGGGTTGTGTGTTCACAAGTCATTATCGTTCGGTTCGTCACTGAAATTTCGTGATTGGAAGTTGAGTTAGGGTACAACTTTGCATATAAATTCGTATAAATTTTCGTTTATTTGGGACCGAGGACTAACAAAACATTAGTTTAGAAGAAAACATATTTAATAAAATTGCCAAATATATTGCCGACTGAAACTCGTGGGTTTGGAAGTTGAGCAAGCTACTCGGATCGTGCTGTTCTGATTGCTCACTTCTAATCGCTCGGTCGTAGACGTTTCAGTCGTCACTTTGGAATCGGAACTTTTAGGTGTGTGGCACACGACCTGGCAGATGAATACATTTCTACTGCTTCTGTCACGCGGGGTAACCCAGAAGTATATTCAGGGTTGTGTGTTCACAAGTCATTATCGTTCGGTTCGTCACTGAAATTTCGTGGTTGGAAGTTGAGTTAGGGTACAACTTTGCATATAAATTCGTATAAATTTTCGTTTATTTGGGACCGAGGACTAACAAAACATTAGTTTAGAAGAAAACATATTTAATAAAATTGCCAAATATATTGCCGACTGTTCTGATTGCTCACTTCTAATCGCACGGTCGTAGACGTTTCAGTCGTCACTTTGGAATAGGAACTTTTAGGTGTGTGGCACACGACCTGGCAGATGAATACATTTCTACTGCTTCTGTCACGCGGGGTAACCCAGAAGTATATTCAGGGTTGTGTGTTCACAAGTCATTATCTGTCGCACAAATGGCGATTACCTTAAGCAAACAAATCAACACGCTGGGTCGTTTCAGAGTAGTGTACTGGGCGTGCACGTGCACTTTGTCAGAGAAAATAAGGTGGCCTAAAAAAGGCAGTGTGCCCCAACTTTAAATAAACATGCCAGCAATAAATTTTCCATTGCTATAAAGTAATACTAGTTCGGTCTTGGTTGGATATTTCTATGATTGCAATAAAATATACCTTTGAATCTTTATACAGGGTGGTCCCGAATTCATGGTACAAACTTTAATGGTAGGTACAGGACATTGTAACAATGATTTATTGTATAGGAATGTATAGTCGCAAGTGACGCGGTGAGGCGTAAACAGGGGATAAAAAAGGAAAGAGAAATGGAGTGATCGGTTGGTATCATTGCCGGTAGAGGGCAGTAGATGTCTAGCCGCTGTTGAACATGATGCAACTCAGTAGGGAAAAGCGGCGTTTATGCTCACTGGCGGAAGCTATCTTATTTTTCTGAAAGAAGTGTTACCACAACTGCTGCATGATGTTCCGATCGCCATTCGTAACCGCATGTGGTTTCAGCACGATGGAGCGCCAGCACACTTCAGCATTGATGTACGGAATTACCTGAATGCCACGTTTGGTACTCGATGGATTGGGCGTGGTGGACCAGTCCCTTGGCCACCCCGATCTCCCGATTTATCGAGCCTCGATTACTTTTTATGGGGACATCTAAAGCATCTTGTTTATGAGACTCCAGTTGACTCAGATGAGGATCTCGTCGCTCGCTTATCTGTAGCTGCTGCAGGTGTGCGTGAAATACCAGGCATCTTTGAACGTGTACGCCAATCGCTCCACCGACGCTGTCAAGCATGTATCGATACTGGTGGACGCAATTTTGAACAATTACTGTAAACATGACACTTGTCAACAACGCTTTCAATAAAATCTTTGTTTTTCCTTTCGGCCGTTATTTCCCCTGTTTTCGCCTCACCGCGTCACTTGCGACTATACATTCCTATACAATAAATCATTGTTACAATGTCCTGTACCTACCATTAAAGTTTGTACCATGAATTCGGGACCACCCTGTATTTTAATCTTAGAGCTTACAACAGTGACATAGCATCCATGGAAGCGCAGATGGTCGGCAGTTAAGGCCTCAGGAACGGCCGTCAACATACATTGTCATAGTTCGACGTCTTCGGCACTTATCTCAAGGAAAGTTTATTTTCTTATATCGCCCCATTAAAATAACAGTCAAATTCAAATTTAAAATAGTATTCGAATGGTCTACTATTCAAATGCTGTGAGAGTGAAATATCTGGTCATAGCAAAAATGCAGTTAGACTAATCAATATAACAAAATGTGTACCTCGACAGCCCGAATCGAGTTTTAATTCCATGTAACTTGACTAAACCAACCCATAGAATACTTACCGTCATTCAAAAATTACATGGACTGTCTTTTATTGGTTACCTATGAGTGATGATGATTTTTTAAACATAACATGGGGATAATTTCTGTAAGCTAGAGCTGATCCTCGCATTATTCTTTAGCTTATTCTAGCTCGCATTATTCTTTAATCCAGAGTGGGACGAAGGCAGAGAACATGAATGAGAACCCTTAGGTTTTAAATACGGCATCAAATGTCAGTAACGACATTGCCCCTTGGATGGATCAAGTAGTATGGTACATGGACCGACTATTCCGCTCCAAACAAGACAAGATGTAAAGACAACTGACATACACACGCAACGAATGTTTTACTGACCCATACAGGGAGGAATCGAAACCCCATCAATGGATATAAACAACTAGCCACTGCGTGGTAGCCCGGCGTTGCCCTGGCCAGTTGCTTTTGTGGGGTTATTGGTTTGCGAAGCAAACCAAATGGGAATTCGTAGCCTATTGGATAAAAGAGATCACGGAGTTGCTCGTGATGTTGGGTTACCCGTGACAGTTCTTTTAGTGAGGGTCACATTACCCGTGACAGTTCTTTTCGAGGATGTCACAGTGCCCGTGGTGTAGGTTTGCTTCACAAACCAAAAATCAAACGTATAAAGTATCTATATCGTGTAAAACCTTACGCAGATTTCAAATTCGTTAAAATTTTTATTATATCTTTAACGATTGCTGAGATAGCACAAAAAAAAGCACTGAAGAACGCCAGTGATATCTAATAATTTCTTTTGCTTCACTGGAATCCGTTTCTTAGGAAAATCAAAATGAATTAATCTCGAATCAAACGAAGGTCGTTCGAATCTGATTGCTAACATTCCCATTTATTGCGAACTTGCCAATGCGTGGCTAGCACGGCGTTGCCCGTGACAGTTGCTTTTGTGGGGATAGGTGCGACCATTGTTAACGCTCGCCAACCACCGGTGTTTGCTACGCATTTTTATTACTTCCACGAAGACCAAATTAGCAGCCTAATAAACATGTCGGTGCTCCATGCTAGTTTTTAACAATGACCGAAACAATCATGCCATACCAATTATTTCCACCGAGTTGGAAGCGTCGTGGATTTGCAAATGGAGGATTTCGAGTTCGAGAATCAATCCAACCAAAGACCGTCGAGTACGTAGGGAGTATTACATGTTAAATCTTTAGTATCCTCAAATATTCTCACGTTGGTGTGGTGAGGAAGTTCAGAGAGTGGGTTACCAGCTCAGGTGCTGAATTCATCATCTCACTTGGTATAAAAAAACGAGTTGTCAAAGGATTTCTCCTTTTGGGATTTGTCCTAGATGGTCGCCAATAGCCCGGCGTGTTGCTTACGAACGATATAAATTCAACTACGTAAATTCTACCACAGTAAAGAGAATTACAGAACATGATTGAAGGACTTCGCTCTTATTAGCCACATTCCTATATTTTCAGGTTAACAATTATTATGACTGATGCACTATTCAAGAGGAGATGTTATTCTAAAATTGCAAGTTTCAAACAATAAAAAATTAATTGAATCCTCTTGAATACTGTTTTTAATTTGTTTTATTACGGTAAGGTAAGATAATTTAAATTTACGTCGTACTAGAACAACACACCGGGTTATTGACGACGGTCCGGGATCAATCCCCTTAAGAAAAGATCCGAGAACAACACCACGTAATTTCGAACCACGATCAGATGACGAGGTCACACCTGAGAAGGCACCCGACTCTCCAAACCTCCACACCAACCCAGCGTGAGGACTCTTGGCCACGACAGATTCAACCTGTGCCAGCCGCCTCTACACCATACGCTTACAAACATCCCTACACTAACACAAAAACACTGACCCGGATTTGAACTAGAAACCTAACGATCTAGAAGCTAACACGCAACCGTGGGGTTCCGAGTTCAAATGCAGTCATTCAAAGGACTTGGGAGCATTAAATCCGACTTGGTGTCAAATGTCCTCACGTTGAGTGGAAGTTTGAAAAGTGGGATGCCAGCTTAGTTGTGACCTCGCCATCTGACCGTGGTTCAAAATTACTTGGTGTTGTCTTCGGATCATTCTCGCTGGGATTGATCCCGGACCGTCTTCAATAGCCCGACGTGTTTCTCCAGTGTGACGTTAATTAAAATACCTACCTACCCTTCGATGATAGATGCTCGCATGTGTAATGTATTTATCAATTTTCCAATACAATAGAGTATTCAACTAGTTAGTAATATCCCAGCTTAAGCCATTTGGTGTATCGCCACGTAATATATAACCACGGTCAGATGACAAGGCAAGATCTGAGCTGGCCACACCCACTCTCTAAACTTCCACACGAACCCAACATGAGGCCACCCGGACTGTCACCAATAGCCCATCTTGTTGCTCCAGTGCGACGTTAATTAAAATACCTACCCTTCGCCAACAGCCCGTTGTGTTGCTCCAGTGCAACATAAATTCAACCACCCAAATATTTCCAGGAAGAAATTCAAAGCAGGGAGCGAAAGGCCGCATTAAATTCCCATCGGTACGAGGAAGAAAAAAAAATCCCATCTCGCATGAACTCCGGATCGCGGCACGCATCCTTCACCCATCCATCATTTCCACAGAAGCAGAGGAGATACAAAAAAGATGGATGGCCGCTCAGCCAAGGTCCATCATTTAACTCTTTTTGATCCCGATAAACAGCCGTAACAACCTAATTAACACGTGCGCCAGATCCCCGCGGCCACTGCAGAGACACTCATCACTCAATGCCGCGTTTTCAGACGTCGTCGTTGCCCCCCGTTGTCCACTCCACGGGCACACGCCATAGGGGCACACAACATGACTGCCACATGACAGTGGTCCCTAGAGTTGAGCAAGGGAACATGAAAAGACGAGCGGATGTGGTTTCAACCGAGCGGGTTTGTAGGTCGTTACCAGTTGAGGGTTCTTACTAGTATAGACTAAACTACTAGTAAATCTCCAGCGTCCAGAAACTATTTCTTTATATTTAATTAAAAGGATATAATAAGAGAAATTTAGAAATTAAATATATAAATATGAGTTTATCTTATTAACAGAAATTCCCTGCAGTTTATTACGATCAGTTAATCTAAAAACTTATGTCCGAAGATTAAATAGACCTCGTATAACATATTTCTAAAGCTCTTGCGTCTTAAAACCCAACCAAACACACATATTTAGAAAGTTGGATTCACTAAATATCTGTTAGAATTGATCTGCAGACGAGACTATGAATTTTAAAGTAAAGAAAGATTTTAAGCATAGGCTGTAATACTAGCATAACTATGAAAAATAAGTTTCTAGTTTTATGTTTTGAGGAAAAAATAAATATACAGGATGATTCTACGGTCATGATACAAACTTAGAGGGGTGGTACCAGCTTACTAATACATTTTTCGTATAAGTCGGAAGGAAGGGGGTGGGGGGCGCGTGGGGCACGAACACAGAATATGAGACATGAACAGAAAAACATTGTTATTTACAACCTATTGATACCTTAAACTATTCTAGTTAGGAACAATTGAGATTCCAGTATTGCAGGTAAGAGCAGTATTGCAGCATGCAGAAAGATGTATCTAGACTGTGCAGAAAACTAGAGTTATTTTAGTTGTTGCGGTATTCCAGTCGGAGTTCTATATAACTCTAACATATATTGAAATAATTTTGAAGATTGCTCATTCTACTCTCCTGGTCATTTATTCCAAGCAAAAGGCTATAATGGTAAATGATTTTGTTTGGCTCTTTAAGACATCCTAAGAGGCGAACGAAACCTCATGATTAAATTATCATTAGTGCGTATTTTTAATTTCTAACGTTAAACTATTTAATGGAGGAGTTGAACCCTGTGGGCCTTTGCTCTAAATACGTCGAAAATGACTATGTGAATAGACAGGTTATTTTCTGGTCTATTCCAAACCCTTCAATTCAGACAGTCGCCTAGAGCACAGATGGATCTTTCGCTTGCAATAGTAACAGATCAAAATGCTATAATACCAAAAAAGCCTTTCATTGACAAATATAGTTGAATATCTTCAGGTATTGAACTACACGATATAAAAATATACGTGGATATCGACAATCCTGCCCTACTTATGGTATCAACAAAGCTTCAACTTACATCAATGAAGCATTTTCTTCTGAATATATCAATAACGTTACGAGGGATGCCCAGCTCCTCCAGTTAGCCCTATAAACACGTCCCCTTCAAGCTGATTCGCTGTTTTGTGGAGCAAGAGCCAAAACCGCCAAGCTTCGCCACACCAAAGACGTCAAGTAATACACAAGCACAAGGTTGGTTGGGTGTTTTATGACGCAACATTGATATTAACCAATCTCCGCCGTGCTAAAAGGTGGAAGACGTCAAATAATACATACGTACAAGGTTGGTTGTGTGTTTTATGACGCAACATTGATATTAACCAATCTCCGCCATGCTAAAAGGTGGAAGACGTCAAATAATACATACGTACAAGGTTGGTTGGGTGTTTTATGACGCAACATTGATATTAACCAATCTCCGCCATGCTAAAAGGTGGAAGACGTCAAATAATACATACGTACAAGGTTGGTTGGGTGTTTTATGACGCAACATTGATATTAACCAATCTCCGCCATGCTAAAAGGTGGAAGACGTCAAATAATACATACGTACAAGGTTGGTTGGGTGTTTTATGACGCCAGATCAATATTCGACCAATCTCCACCAAACTAAAGTCACCAACTAACAATCAGAAGACTGTGTACATTTGTATTTTATTGTTAATTTTTAGTTTCTGTCTTTTATCTGTACATATTTAATGCAATTAATCTGTACTATTTACTATTTAAATATTAGTGTATTTTAGATTTAGTTAAAAAATAATTCTTACTTCGTTAAATCAACTTTGTGTACGTGAGGCTGGTGGGAAAAGCAGGACTGCACCTGATATTTTAATTAAAAATTGGGGAAACTTTTAACCTTACCCCAAAAGAGGAAAACTAATTTTAATTTAAATCTCATGCAAAATAGTAAGGGAAAATCCTGCACACCCTACCAGCCCATGTTTTAAATGTACTATCAAAAGGTTTTTTTATCATTATTTTCAAAAGGATATAGAATCAGTAATATCTAAAGGATGTCTAACTCATGTAAAATATGTTTCAAATGTATTTAAAGAAATTTCGTCACGGGGTTGACCGGATTAGTCCGGTTTCCTTTGACGGGTTCACTCGATTTTTCCGTGGGTGACTAGTAAACCCTTTAACCTGACTAAAGTCGGGAGGTGAGGGGGTCACCTGCGGTTACCAACCAACCATACTAAAGAGAGAAGACGTCAAATAATACATACGTGAAAGGTTGTTTGGGTGCTTCTTGACGCAAGATCAATATTCGACCAAATCTACGCCATACTAAAGGGTAATGGTAATGGTAATTTCAGTTAACGTCGTACTAGAGCAACACAACGGGCTATTGACGACGGTCCGGGATCAGTCCCTTAAGGGAAAGATCCGAGGACAACACCTCGTAATTTTGAACCACGGTCAGATGACGAAACAACACCTGAGCTGGCACCCCACTCTCCAAACTTCCACGCCAACCCAACGGCCATACTAAAGGGACAAGACGTCAAATAATACATACGTACAAGGTTGTTTGGGTGCTTCTTGACGCAAGATCAATATTCGACCAAATCTACGCCATACTAAAGGGTAATGGTAATTTCAGTTAACGTCGTACTAGAGCAACACAACGGGCTATTGACGACGGTCCGGGATCAGTCCCTTAAGGGAAAGACCCGAGGACAACACCTCGTAATTTTGAACCACGGTCAGATGACGAAACAACACATGAGCTGGCACCCCACTCTCCAAACTTCCACGCCAACCCAACGGCCATACTAAAGGGACAAGACGTCAAATAATACATACGTACAAGGTTGTTTGGGTGCTTCTTGACGCAAGATCAATATTCGACCAAATCTACGCCATACTAAAGGGTAATGGTAATGGTAATTTCAGTTAACGTCGTACTAGAGCAACACAACGGGCTATTGACGACGGTCCGGGATCAGTTCCCTAAGGGAAAGATCCGAGGACAACACCTCGTAATTTTGAACCACGGTCAGATGACGAAACAACACCTGAGCTGGCACCCCACTCTCCAAACTTCCACGCCAACCCAACGGCCATACTAAAGGGACAAGACGTCAAATAATACATACGTACAAGGTTGTTTGGGTGCTTCTTGACGCAAGATCAATATTCGACCAAATCTACGCCATACTAAAGGGTAATGGTAATTTCAGTTAACGTCGTACTAGAGCAACACAACGGGCTATTGACGACGGTCCGGGATCAGTCCCTTAAGGGAAAGACCCGAGGACAACACCTCGTAATTTTGAACCACGGTCAGATGACGAAACAACACCTGAGCTGGCACCCCACTCTCCAAACTTCCACGCCAACCCAACGGCCATACTAAAGGGACAAGACGTCAAATAATACATACGTACAAGGTTGTTTGGGTGCTTCTTGACGCAAGATCAATATTCGACCAAATCTACGCCATACTAAAGGGTAATGGTAATTTCAGTTAACGTCGTACTAGAGCAACACAACGGGCTATTGACGACGGTCCGGGATCAGTTCCCTAAGGGAAAGATCCGAGGACAACACCTCGTAATTTTGAACCACGGTCAGATGACGAAACAACACCTGAGCTGGCACCCCACTCTCCAAACTTCCACGCCAACCCAACGGCCATACTAAAGGGACAAGACGTCAAATAATACATACGTACAAGGTTGTTTGGGTGCTTCTTGACGCAAGATCAATATTCGACCAAATCTACGCCATACTAAAGGGTAATGGTAATGGTAATTTCAGTTAACGTCGTACTAGAGCAACACAACGGGCTATTGACGACGGTCCGGGATCAGTCCCTTAAGGGAAAGACCCGAGGACAACACCTCGTAATTTTGAACCATGGTCAGATGACGAAACAACACCTGAGCTGGCACCCCACTCTCCAAACTTCCACGCCAACCCAACGGCCATACTAAAGGGACAAGACGTCAAATAATACATACGTACAAGGTTGTTTGGGTGCTTCTTGACGCAAGATCAATATTCGACCAAATCTACGCCATACTAAAGGGTAATGGTAATTTCAGTTAACGTCGTACTAGAGCAACACAACGGGCTATTGACGACGGTCCGGGATCAGTCAGGGAAAGACCCGAGGACAACACCTCGTAATTTTGAACCATGGTCAGATGACGAAACAACACCTGAGCTGGCACCCCACTCTCCAAACTTCCACGCCAACCCAACGGCCATACTAAAGGGACAAGACGTCAAATAATACATACGTACAAGGTTGTTTGGGTGCTTCTTGACGCAAGATCAATATTCGACCAAATCTACGCCATACTAAAGGGTAATGGTAATGGTAATTTCAGTTAACGTCGTACTAGAGCAACACAACGGGCTATTGACGACGGTCCGGGATCAGTCCCTTAAGGGAAAGATCCGAGGACAACACCTCGTAATTTTGAACCACGGTCAGATGACGAAACAACACCTGAGCTGGCACCCCACTCTCCAAACTTCCACGCCAACCCAACGGCCATACTAAAGGGACAAGACGTCAAATAATACATACGTACAAGGTTGTTTGGGTGCTTCTTGACGCAAGATCAATATTCGACCAAATCTACGCCATACTAAAGGGTAATGGTAATTTCAGTTAACGTCGTACTAGAGCAACACAACGGGCTATTGACGACGGTCCGGGATCAGTCCCTTAAGGGAAAGACCCGAGGACAACACCTCGTAATTTTGAACCACGGTCAGATGACGAAACAACACATGAGCTGGCACCCCACTCTCCAAACTTCCACGCCAACCCAACGGCCATACTAAAGGGACAAGACGTCAAATAATACATACGTACAAGGTTGTTTGGGTGCTTCTTGACGCAAGATCAATATTCGACCAAATCTACGCCATACTAAAGGGTAATGGTAATGGTAATTTCAGTTAACGTCGTACTAGAGCAACACAACGGGCTATTGACGACGGTCCGGGATCAGTTCCCTAAGGGAAAGATCCGAGGACAACACCTCGTAATTTTGAACCACGGTCAGATGACGAAACAACACCTGAGCTGGCACCCCACTCTCCAAACTTCCACGCCAACCCAACGGCCATACTAAAGGGACAAGACGTCAAATAATACATACGTACAAGGTTGTTTGGGTGCTTCTTGACGCAAGATCAATATTCGACCAAATCTACGCCATACTAAAGGGTAATGGTAATGGTAATTTCAGTTAACGTCGTACTAGAGCAACACAACGGGCTATTGACGACGGTCCGGGATCAGTCCCTTAAGGGAAAGACCCGAGGACAACACCTCGTAATTTTGAACCATGGTCAGATGACGAAACAACACCTGAGCTGGCACCCCACTCTCCAAACTTCCACGCCAACCCAACGGCCATACTAAAGGGACAAGACGTCAAATAATACATACGTACAAGGTTGTTTGGGTGCTTCTTGACGCAAGATCAATATTCGACCAAATCTACGCCATACTAAAGGGTAATGGTAATGGTAATTTCAGTTAACGTCGTACTAGAGCAACACAACGAGCTATTGACGACGGTCCGGGATCAGTCCCTTAAGGGAAAGACCCGAGGACAACACCTCGTAATTTTGAACCATGGTCAGATGACGAAACAACACCTGAGCTGGCACCCCACTCTCCAAACTTCCACGCCAACCCAACGGCCATACTAAAGGGACAAGACGTCAAATAATACATACGTACAAGGTTGTTTGGGTGCTTCTTGACGCAAGATCAATATTCGACCAAATCTACGCCATACTAAAGGGTAATGGTAATGGTAATTTCAGTTAACGTCGTACTAGAGCAACACAACGGGCTATTGACGACGGTCCGGGTTCAGTCCCTTAAGGGAAAGACCCGAGGACAACACCTCGTAATTTTGAACCACGGTCAGATGACGAAACAACACCTGAGCTGGCACCCCACTCTCCAAACTTCCACGCCAACCCAACGGCCATACTAAAGGGACAAGACGTCAAATAATACATACGTACAAGGTTGGTTGAGTGTTTGATAACACAAGATTAATATTCAACCAATCTCCGCCATTCTAAAGGGAGAAGACGTCAAATAATACACACATACAAAGTTGGTTGTGTGTTTGATAACGAAATATTCATATTCAACCAATCTTCGCACTACTAAAGGGAGAAGACGTCAAATAATATATACGTACAAGGTTGGTTGGGTGTTTTATGACTCAAGAGCATTAGTTTACCAAGTCGCCACACGCGAGACAGAAAATGTCAAGTGATACATCCACACAAGGTTGGTTATTATATTATGGCGCAAGTATCATATTTGGCCATGCTGTCATAAACTATGTCGAATAAATGGACATACACAAATCAAAGAAAGCAACAGAAGACGAAAATACAGCAGGGGAGAAATTGATCCTATGCCGCCTACAATTCGTTGGCACTCTCCGAGCCACGGTGGAATAAGTCCCCGACATTTATGATTTAAACAGATAGGGACAACTAAATTGCAATCTTCCTTTCGTTTTACAAATGGCTTCATAAATCATACGATCCAGAAAAAAGAACGCTATTATGAACTAACAATTCATACGCTATTATTAATTATTTAACTCCTTAAAGTACTCAAATTACTAATTAAACTATACCCCCGCAACAGATCCACTGCAAATCCAACAAACCCAGACCGGAGAGCCCCAGCGAAAAAAGATGCCAGAATCTCATGCTGTGATATAAGATAGGTTGGTAGACCATATTCAGCCAAGCTGCGCCAAACAATGCTAAGTAGATGGACATAGACAAATAAGGAACATTTTACTGACTCAGAAGTGGGGGATGGGTACGGTATCCAGGTTGAAAGAGTAGCGGATTTGTAACCGGAGGGTTATGAGTTCGAAACTGGATCTAACCAAAGACGTACATGGGCTGGTGCACTTTCAATCTGTAGTGACCTCAAATGTCACCACGTTGGTGTGGTGTGGAAGTTTGGAAAGGTGGGGTTCCAACTCAAGTATTGACCCCGTCATCTGACCGTGGTTCAAAATTACAAGATGGTTTTCTCGTATCTTTCCCTTCGAAATTGATTCCGGACGGTTACCAATACTCGTTGTGTTGCTCCATTGTGGTGTTAATTCAATTACCTGCCTTCCTGATAAAGAAGAGAGAAATAAACCCAGAGAAGACGGTTGAGTTGTGTTGACTTGTTTAAGGTCTAGTTGCAGAGTACGCAAAGAAAGAACACGTATTTAAAATATAAAATTTATTTAATGATTCAAAACCTTTAGCTATTTGCTAAGAGAACACGACATAATTTATATCACAGTGAGCATCAGAGCTTAACAACATAGCTCACTCACACCCTAAGCTCTCAGGAGACTAAATAAGAACATGATCTATTAAAGTGTATGCTATTTGCATACTATGACGTCACACACTTAGCCAATCCTCTTATTCCCGAAGTCCAACTAGTTGTTTTTCGTGACGCATAGGTCATATTTGACCATGCTTTGCCAGACACAAAACAGACAATATCAATTAACAGACAAGCATACAATGGTAATCATTGGTAATTTTTAGTTAACGTCGTATTATAGCAACACAACGGGCTATTGACGACGGTCCGGGATCAGTCCCTTAAGGGAAAGATCCGAGATAAGCATACAATGAAAGTTTCACTTACACAAAAGAGAAATACTTCAAGGGAGGAATCATACCTCTGCCGCCTACAACTCACTTAACATGCTCTTGGTATCACTGATTTGAACTGATACAGGCAAGTAAAACACAGCATTTACTTCCCCACCCCACATGACTTCACAGATCGCACGGCCCAGAAAAAAATATCACGAATTAATTCGATTTCAACACGCAAAAGTACCCCAAAAAATACCAAAAACAAACCATCCCCGCAACTTCTCCCAAAAACCGCAAGACCCCCTAATCCACCGCAAGCGGACAGCCTCAGCCAACGAGGGGGGGCCACAAACAACCCCACGCGGTGACCCAACACAGGTAGGACACACAATACTCCGCACCGTCCCTTCTCCCTTCCATAATTCACACTCGCTTGCCTCCCAGCTTTCACACACCGGAACAAGCGCCGGGCCAAAAACTCAATCCCTACCGCGAATATACCCGAGTGAAATAGAGAGAAGAGAGGGGAACCCTTGTCATATAAATCTTGAGGAGGGGTTCCCTGTCCATTGCGCAGGGAGGGCAAGGGAAACAGGATCTAGATTCGATGTGAGCCTAATGGAACCTTGAACTCGGGAATAGGAATGTAGTGGCAGGGAGAAAATATTACGTCAGCTTTTGGGGCTAGGGGAAATATATGTACGGGCGTATCGTGGGAGTCTCTGGCTGAAGCGGAGTTGGGAGGATATAGATTTTTATTAGTAGGGAGACGACTTCGGAGGTTGGAGTCGCAGTTGGTGGTTGGGCTTTTGGAGGTTGGTGGGCAGGCACGTGGAGTTCTTCTCAGCATTGTTCCGTTTCCAAGTGTAACAGTAAGACGAGACCTTAAAATGTAATATGCTTATGATTTGTTATTTGCTTGGATTGGCGTTTTATGGCCGTGTTTGCCCTCGCTGCGCTATGTATGGCCCTTGCGCCAGTATGGTGTGCCATATATGGCCAAACATAAGACGATGCCAAGCAAAAAATGTTAAGAAAGGGAAGAGAGGGATCGTGGATTAGGGTGTCGGGATGAAAGAAGATAAACATTGCTTGAGTATCCTGGACCTTAAAATGTAATCTGTTTATGATTTGTTGTATGATTTGGATTGGCGTTTTATGGCCGTGTTTGGACTCGCTGCGCTATATATGGCCCTTGCGGCAATATGGTGTGCCATATATGGCCAAACCCAAGAGACGACGCCAAGCAAAAAATGTTAAGAAAGGGAAAAGAGGGTATCCCTGGAGCGCCCCTTCCTCGTGTTTATCAAAGGCAGAAAGACCCATGGGGAATGAAATGATCCCTCGGGTATATCAGGCTTGTGAAGCGCGCGCACATCTGAAATGGATGTACTTTAGAGCGGTTTGCTGTATGAGGTCCAACTTAATTTGTGAACGCTTATTATTATTCAGCCGGTTGAAGTATAATGCTGTTTCGGAACATTTTCAAGAGAGTTGTTGCAGCGCTGTGTTTTATCCCAGACACACACTGGAAAAGAATGCGTGGCAAAACATACGGCATGCGTGCTGCGTTTCTGTTCAGAAAACATATCGGTACGCATGAGTTTTTTCAGCAAATTTGTGTCGGAGGATCGATACTAGACCAATGTGTGTTTCGACTTCATCTATCTTCGTCTTCGCATTGCTAGAGAACAGTTCGGGCCCCTTCACAAAGTCAAAATTCTAATCTAGAACTGACTAACGTAGATGCCGGTCCATTGAAGCTGTTGACCCAATTGGTTGAGTTTTTATGGCGGGAGAGGGCCATATTTTGTCATGCCGAGCAAAGACACACAATATCCAGTTAAGGACATACGCACGAGGAAAGTTTTATTGAGACGAAAGAGAGAATTACAACCAGGGGGAAATCCAACTTATGTCGCAAAAAATACGTTGGTTGCTAAGGCAATGGGTATACCGACTGAGCCACCGAAGGTCCCTCAAATTGACCCGGAAAATGCCTAATTGTTGGTGACATGAAGGCCAAAGCTCTATTTCAACAATTAATTTTTTTGGGATTCTGGATAAATCAGTGGTCTGAGAGGTTCCTCGGCCAAACCAGAATATTGATCGGAAAGAGAATGAGACAGAGAGAATGAGAGAAGAGAATGACACCGGAGAGAGAGGAATTAAGGCGAGTACTTAAGTGTTAGTTTCCAATATAGATTTGGAAATATTGTCCATATATATACAGGTATATATAAAAAAGGGTGTGGGTGTATGTATGTGTGTGCACATTCTGTATACAAATCTACACCGTTTGACCAATCCACACCAAATTGGTACGCTTGTGCTTTAGAACACTGTTGAAAACATAGGCTATTTCTTTCCTGTCTTCAGACCAATCTGTAGCCATGAAAATTGGTTCACAGGTAGTCCTAAAAATACCCTTCGGAGCCCTAATTTTAAGAATTAAAGTTTGTTTTCCTGCAATAAATGGACATGGACAAGGAAAAACGTTCTACAGGGTTTGTGTATATGAGAAAGTCGCGGTCATATTTTAAACCCGAGGAACGACGGGTTCGCTAATAAAAAAAAATTATGTATATAGACTTATAGCGTTCTTAATTATGTATATAAAATTATGTATTATATTGTGTTAACTAGATTAATAGAAAAGGTACACCATATCAGCACCTTTCTTAAAAAGCAGTAAGAGAAAGAAAGAACTATCGCGTACAGTCTATCAAAACAATTCGATATGTCATCCAATGCATCGCCAAACATCAAGTGAACGGACATACTCACACAAGGAACGTTTTTACTGACACAGAAAAGAGAATAATACAGACAAGAATCGAATCTCACGCAATGGCTAATTGAGTAGGATTTTATAGTGCAAGGACCTTATTTGGCCACAAGACAGACAACATCAAGTAATGAACACACACAAGGAAAGTTTTATTCTCACAGAAGAGAGATACACCCAGGGACTAATCGAAACCCTCGGCCAATGAAGAACGAGGCTATAAATAAGCTATTTATTGTTAAGATATCTGGACAACAAAATGCCCAGCAGTTTTGACACTTTCCTTGCAGCCGATCATTTTGAATTTTATGTGAGCTTATCTGGTAGATTATACACCAAGGACTATTCGTCATACTACTGTAAGAGCAAGCTTAGAGTTGACGTGTGGCCATATTTGTCTACCTGTCACCTGACCGCATCCGTCACCTGCGCCTTAATCATTCAGTTTGTAAGTCAGTGACTAACAAAGATCCAGTTTGTCACATCTATCGCATTCGTATTATGAAGGAAGGGAAGCATCCTCCTGTTAGATGAGTGCCTCAGTGGGTTTGACCAATGCGCCAGCAACCTACGAGGTGTTGGCGATGCCTGTAACTTACTCTCTGGTTGTACACTGCTCTACAATAATGAACCGGATGTCAGCGGATTTCCATAAAATCCGACTATTTGCTTGGGGCTGTTTTTCGTGGTATGGCCTGGGACCTTTGCATGTTGTTCCTGGTCAATTGAACGCCGACGCCTACATGAATATTTTGGACAGTCATGTTCTTCCTACGCTCTGGCAATTTTATGGAATGGACGCATGTTACTTCCAGGAAGACAACGCTCCGTGTCATGTTGCAGCCTCTGTCAAGCAGTGATATCGAGATGTAAAAAGTCTTCCCTGGCCTGCTCACAGTCCCGACATAAACTACATAGAACATTTGTGGGACAAATTAGAGCGACGCTTACGGACCAGGGAACCACGTCCGAAATCTCCAGCTCAGCTGGCGACATTCTTGCAGTAGGAATGGACACAAATACCCATAGCTGTGTATCAAAACCAAGTTGTAAATATGCCCAAAAGGGTTGCTAGTGTAACTGCAGCATGTGGGGGATCATACCACTTTTAAAGCATGTATTCCTTCCCTTATAACATTACATCCTGCTGTTTGGTGCAATATTGTAGGGTAGTGTATTTATGTCCAGTATCAGTAAACTTTCCTTGTTTGTAGGTCCCCCCCTTTACTTAACATTACCTGTCTTGTCTTCAGCGCAGCTTGACCAAGTATGTCCCTACCGTATAAAACCCTTCCATCCTTGTCGGATGAAAAGTGACACAATAAAGCTAATGGGAGCAGGAATGTGAATTAGATAACATGAAGCAGTGGATCACCGCCGTCCTAAGTTGTATAATTGCAGAAAGATAGTGTCTACGTCGTACCTCATTCGGTAAGCGTTTGCATGATATTCGCCGAATTCCCTCATCCTCAATGACACATGTCACTGGGTCAAATCATGTGAACATCCTGTGGAGGAGTTTCTAACCCGGGAAAGCCTAGCGTTACCATATGGTACCAGAAATCAAGGTTTAAAATATTACAATTTTCTTCGTTATAATGCAAATATTTTGTGTGTTTGTTAGTAGATGTCACCACACAAGAGAGTGAAAAATCCTGTCTAGGTAATAATTTTAGTGAACAACACGTCAGATTTTTACTTTCAGCGGAAGAAGCAAGAACATTTTTGGGCTATGACAAAATGACACATCGAAAAAGTAAGTACAACCGTTCTCTCTTTACTGCTACATATAGAAATGAAGTTTGATACAATATTTATCGTTTATGTCTAGATATTACGTGCACAGTGTTTCAAAAAAATATATAATAATATTATGTACATCTTTTTTGTATTGGAATGTTACTGGTACCGTATGGTACCACTAGGCTTTTACACTATATTTTCGTCACTGCTTAGATTTTTATTGATTTTTGCTCTAGAAAATACAAAAATGTTTTAAAAGTGTATAATTAATTTTTTTATTGTATATAATAGAATATTTAAAAAAATAAAAGTGTATTAAATAATTATACGAAACTTTTGCATAAAAAAAAACTTTAAAAAAAAGAAGCAGTATTTCTATTGCTTTATTCATAAAAATAACAAAGCCAAAAGTTTTCAATAGGGAGGGAGTTATAGGTTAAAATGCAGTTATGGAATTAAAATATGTCTTTGACTATATCTTTGAACATATTATTTCTTATGGCAGTTTTTATGTGCATATTTAAATCATGTGTATATTTTATTATTGTGAAATACAGTTTCATTTTTCAGAAATATTTAACACTAGAAGAAGCTCTTCTGCTATTTGATGAATTAAACTCAGAGTCGGACTTAGAAGATGTCTATATTGAACCTCCTGATGTTGCAGTAGTATCACAGATGAAGACTCTGCAGAAGAAGATGAGAAGGAGAACTTACAGATAATTTATCTGGTCGTCAGTTACGTGTAAATATAGAAACGTCACGGAAAAAACCCACAGAAAAGATTATTTAGATTTAGATTCAGAAGAGAGAGGGTCTGGCAAACTGTGCTAACGAAAAAAAGTAGCATAAAGAATCGAAAAGACTGGTACAAATAAATTCAGAAGAAGTTGGGTTCAAGATGTGCTGCTAAAAACTACACTAGTCGAGTTCACACTATGTGCGTAAAATGTGACGTAGGGCTTTGTATTTTTTTTAGACTTTCACTCAAAATAACATTGCAAATAGACCATGCAATAAAGTTATTGATTATATTTCATAAAAAATGCCAGTATTATTGGTAATATTATTGGTATTACCATTTGTCTTGTGCTTTCTGGATAGTCAAAATTCTTACACTCTTCTTACTTCTCTTCTTCTTTTCTTAGGATTTTTTTTAATTATTATATATTTATCAAAATGTGTTCTTTTATGCCATACATTTGTATTTTTGTATTAATTTCAAATCATAAAATGGTAAAAATATATTTAAACCGCTTGCTTCAATATCAATAAGAAATTGCTTGCATTACTTACAATTTGCTCCCTTAAAAACCTAGTGGTACCATGCATTTTTGAGAATATTATTGAAATTTTACAACAAAAAAAGGCTTTTCCTACATAAATAGCATCCTATCAACAATATACTAGGAAGAAATTGAAATTTAAAAAAAATAATAATTCCTGCTTTGCCGGGTTAAGCAGATAGCCTAAAAACTTGTTTGACTGAAAACAAAAAAATATCAGATGATATATTTTTATAAAGGAGACAGCTATTCAATGTACCCACAAACTATAACAATCTAAATATATATAATTCTCTTACGTGGCACGCAAAAAAGAAGACGTTATTTTTATAGCGTTTTGCCAACATTGCCCCGCGCCTCAATTGAATTTATAGCGTTATCGGGTGAAATTTTATTGGAAAAAAAAAGGAATTTTAGTCAAGCTGTTGCAGTTTATAAATAGAAATCAAAGAAAGCGGAGGATCATTTCAGGGCCATTTAAAAAGCGGTTCTTTTTAGGGCCAACAATTATAGTTCAACAAGACGCTTGCACTATAACTTTCGACAACAAACTCAATGAAAAAGTGTGGGTGACTCGAGAGTACTGGAAATGTACACACAAACAACATGATGGATATTCAATTTCGACTCAAAATTTGCTCAAAGTTTTCATTTGAATTCTGATTTCAGGGTACTGTATATTTATTTTCTGTAATACAGCAAATTTAGATTTGAAAAAAATATTTTTTTTTGGAATATCATATTTTGTAAACAATCCTTTCTGCTAGGACACATGTCTTCATTGATGCGAGCGAAGCGAGCATAGGTTCGGGCAGCGAACCAATGAGGATTGCAAAGCAATCCTCCGGGGGTTACCGAGCTTTAGCGAGCAGGGAGCAAATTAATTTGATAACCTTCTGGTTCTTCTAAAAACTGAGTTGGGAAACAATTAGAGAGAAACTATTTTGAGATCTAAGATATTAAATCTTCCCGTTTTTCACAACGTTACTTCAAATACAGGAATTCCCATTATAAAAATTCGTCTTTTTAACACCACCCAATCGCATAACCTTCGTTCCCGAACCATTTAATTCCTGTCGACAATTTGCTTTTTGAATATTTCGATGCAGCCACCGACAGTGTCGCTCGCAAGACATCCAACTAGGAAGAGCTCGCGCTTGCCAATAATCACCCTCGACACTAGTCAGCAGCTCCTAGTCGCAGTCGTAATTAAAAAGAGTCAGCAGTTGCGCTTTTGTTAAACAGTTATAAATCAGATACACCATTGCGCGGAGGTAAACAAGAGAGCGAAGGGTTGCGCGCTACCGGGATCGTTCATTAAAGGAGGGGTGAGCGAAAAGGCAGAAGGGATTCGGGGTTAAAGGATGAGGGAGGGGCGAGGCGTTCGTAGGTGTGCAATTACTACTTCACTTGCGAAAGGACTCGATCTTGGTTAATAACATCAGTAGAGCGGGGTGGTATACACACTGCGCTTGGTAGCATTCTGTTGTGGAATCATTAGCAGTTTGGGGGATAGATCCATATGAATCCGATTTCGCTGTTGAGTAGCAAGATGGAGGATACTTTAAGGCCAGGAATCTCGTCGCGTGTTGGTTTCCTATTTTGATTTCTTAGCAGTTGATTATGATTAATGCATAGAATTCTTCCCTGTTATTTTGTGATCCTGAGGTTATTCTCTAACCAGTGAGATTTTCGAGATGTGTTTTATTTATCATACATCACATACAACTTTTAATATATGTTGATAATTACATTGTTAACGTTGTGTGATAGGTAGTGTATATTGGTCTGATAGTACTTCATGGTGGAGACAAGTCACACTGCTGTATGTGCAGTTAATTTTGTAGGAGATGGATGAATTAACGTCACACTGGAGTACCACAACGGGCTATTGGGTCATGGACCAATCCCGATTTCTCGTAATTTTGAATGACTTGTCGGTTGACGAGGACAGCACCTGAGCTTGCAACACATTCTCCAAACTTCCACACTACGCCAACGTGAAGACAGTTGAGGCAATGACAGATTTAACGTGCATCAGCCCCTAAGTACCCAACGGTCTTTGAATTGATCGAATTTCAAACTCGAAAACCTCCTGTTACAAATCCGCTACTCTTCCAACCACACTACTGAGACTTCAAGATTTTTGTAATGGTGGCTAAGGTCACCGTAATGTTCTCCCTCTAGAAGATTGCATTGACTGAATTCGATAGGTGCTACCACTAGTTGATGGATTGCAAATTGCGTGAAACCGCGACGGCTGTATTGAGATCATGTGTGTATTTCCGTCTTCGTGGTTATGCAATGAATCATTGCGACCGTGAACTGTCCTGTGTGGTCTTTTAGCATGTGTGAATGCAGCCGCTGTTCCTTTAGGGTGCATTTTATGTACATTCAATGGTCCATAATATATTTACTAAAACTTTGAGGCACATCTAAAATGAAATTACATATTTTACGATTCATTAAAAAGAAGTAATAGTTGTGATTGATTTAGAAGGTAACAATAGTAATTGATTAACCTTTTTAACGCAGTGGTTTAAAAAATATTTTTGAAAAATCTCATTCCTGATACTCGATAGTAAATTTTATACTCAAAAATATTTATTCGTTTATTACTTGAAATTATTTGTGAAGGCATTTGTCAAAATTGCAAAAGTCAACCGTTGAAATAAAATTTATCCTACACAATTTCAACCTTTCACCATTTTTAAAGGACACAAGGACAAATCGCTTAGAGTAGAGGATCCAAACATTTTAAACTCATGGAGACCTATTTAGAATTAACTTCTATGGCGGAACCCCTATGTTTTATATGCTATGTTAATGGGGTTGAGGGGTAGTGTTACAGGGGGATGAAGAGGGGATAGATCGTAGAGATATTTCAACTGTAAAATGAATGAAATACATTGAAATTATATTTAAAAAATTTGACTATACCACAATACCTCAATTTATACTCATTTATCACCAATACACACATCGTCCAAACTTGGCCATATATAAAAGTTGCTCCAAAGTTATGTTACAGAATGCAATTCCTAGTTTTCCTATTTTGATTTTACCTTTTTGTTTCCTATTCTTTATTTCATTTAAATTTTCATTTTATCTTCCTGGAGCGGCCGCGAAGCCCCTGGGAAGGCACGCGAAGCCGTTAGAGCTCTTCAGAGCACAGGTTGGACACCACTGCCTTAGAGTTATTATAGTATTAAAATAACGCAATATTTGAGACAAGTTTTGAGGCTCATCAGCTCGCTACTTAATGTACGTATTATACCAAACGGCAATGTATTTGAAGGAAGTGTTAATCAAATAGACTCAGATTGGTTGGTTTTGGGTTTTATGGCGCGAGTGTGGAATTAATTTGGTAATTTTTTAATTAACGTCGTATTAGAGCAACACAACGGGCTATTGACGACGGTCCGGGATCAATCCTCTAAGGGAAAGATCCTAGGACACCACCACGTAATTTTGAACCACGGTCAGATGACGAGGCAACAGCTGAGCTGGCGCAAGTGTGGAATTTGGTCACACAGAGCCAAACAAAAAACATCGTCAAGCAATGAACATACGTGCACAAAGAAAATTTTACTGGCAAAAAAAAAGAGTACACAAAAAAGTACCGCAATAGCCAACTCACTAAACCACGGCGATCCTAACAGGATTGCCAAAGGATACCGGTCAATTCAAGTGAATACTTCAATAAAAAGGGCTTTAACCCTATTCTACGTATATTGTTGTCTGATTTTATATAAAAAAAAACGTAATCCCACCTTTCGAAATAAAAAAAATGCGATAGTTAGATTGCCAGTGGATCGCAGACCAAAAACAACACAAAACAAAAACGAGAGCGAGCATCCTTTAAACTCGTGCATCCTCTCCAAGGGTAGAAAAACCCAACAAACCCGGCACCAGCAACAAAAATGCTACCGAACCTGCCCGAGAGGGGGCGTGCACAGTCACACAGAGCAACCAGAAGGGAAAAAAAACATGTCCCACACACCGCACTACAAGACGGGGCACCGCATCCTACCAGATCCGACACCGATTAAAAAAAAAAAAAGCTCGGCAACAACAATTAAAAAATAACCAACCGAAACAAAACCCAGGAGAGAGTGAAACAAGAATGAAAGCGAAGCGGAGTCCGGTTTTGGCTGGGGAAGAAAAAAAGAAAAGAAAACCCCGGCGCGAGAATCATAGGAGAAAGGTGCAACGCAGCGTAAAGTATGCAGTCCAAGAAGACATCCCAACAGAGAGCAATAGCCCAGAGGTGAAAAACTTGAATAAACGGGTTCCAACCCAGTTGACTATAGGCACAGAGAGAGAGGTAATAATAATAAGCAAATAAAAGAAAGAAAAAAGTGGTGGAAATGGCGTAAAAAAGCGAAGGGGTTGAAGGCCTCTCCTTCCCATTCAACGTGGGAAGGACTAATTGATTGAACGTCCTTGTGAGTGTGTGGCAGAGAAGATTCTCACTTTGGAAACAATGGCGTCGTCTTACAATGGAGGAATTCTTCACCTTTCAGCACGTGAGAGTGGACACGGTCCTCTCTACGATGGTATACTTCTTTTTGTTTCAGTGAGAGAAATGAATTCAACCAAACTTCATCATGTATCAATTAATTCTTCGCAGGTGAAAAATCGTATTTTTGGAACTTTTTAAGGTTTATATTCGCGTTTTTTTTGAGTTAACCTTAAAGAAAACGTGAATATGGCTTAGTTAAGTTTTCTATTTCTATCATGTAAAGATTATTTACCTTATTTTTAGATAACTAGAAACTTTATTGTAAAATTGAAGACCTTATTGACAACAATGAACTAACCTACCAACGCTATATTGGAAGAAATGGATGAAAGCCTGATCTTCGAAAATCCTGTTTTTTAATCAGGTTATATAAATAATTAGTATAATATTCTGTAAATATTTTCAGTGGAGACCTTACTGGCAAAAGGAGTAAACCAATAAATGTTATATTGCAAGAAATAAATGATTATCCGAACCTTCAAGTGGTCAGATACTGTTCTTTTATTTATGCATTTCTATAAATAATTGCTATCTTGAAACTAATAAAACTGGAGACAGTGGCAAAATGAGTGAACCTATAAATGTTATAGTGAAAAAGATGGATGAAGCCCAAACCTCTATTAGTCCCATATTGTTTTTTTTTTATTTCTATAAATAATCGTTATCTAGAAACTTATAAAACTGGAGACAGAGTCAAAATGATTTAAATTATATAAGTTATACTGGAAAAATAGAAGAAGCCCGAACATCTATTGGTCCCATTTTTTTTTATCAAGTTCTATAAATAATCGTTATCTAGAAACTTATAAAACTGGAACCTAACTGGCAAACTGAAATCATACAGGTTAATTCAAGAAAGGCACTACTGCGTCTTACGAAAAACTGTTAAAATTATGTTACATTAATACACTCATAATTTCAATGGTTTAGTTTCAAACGTATGGTAAATAATTTCAGGTAGTTCCCATTAAATAACTTTGAGTACTAATTTTTTTATAGCAAAGTACAGTAAATCAATTGCTTCTAAAAGATTTTTTATATTCAATTTGGTGCAAAAGAGTAGGTAATTACTATTATCGGAACCAGAGTATCTACGACTGATCTATCATTTTTAAATTCGTGGTTTTTCTTGTGCAGATTGGGCCAATTGTCACGGGCAACACCGTGCTGGCCACTCAGTGGCAAGAACTATATAATTGCTAAAATGCCCTTTAACTTAGAAAAGCGAACGATTTATGTGCAAAATTTTAAACACCTGTTTCCGTCTTGAAATGCCGACCCACCGGTCTGGTGGTTAAGGTGTTAGCCTCTAGATTAGAATGTTCCTGGTTCAAATCCGGTTTAGTGTATGTGTGTTTGTAAGCGTATGGTGCAGAGGCGGCTGATGCACCTTAAATCTGTCGTGGCCGAGAGTCTTCATGTTGGGTTGGCGTAGAAGTTTGGAGATAGAGTGCCAACTCAGGTGTTGCCTCGTCATCTGTGGTTAAAAATTACGTGGTGTTGTCCTCGGATCTTTCCATTATGGGATTAATCCCGGACCGTCGTCAAAAGCCCTTTGTGTTGAGGTATTACGACGACGATTTAAAAAAAATTCCAATTAATTATTACCGTCCCCAAAGCAGGCTGACTTCCAAACTAGATCAGAAGCATTAATAGGTTAACTAGCAAGTATAAAAGTGTGGCAATCCAGTTTTGATTTGGTTAGTTTGAGAACTTTGCCTACATGAACATGTCTTTCTCTCTGAGGTGACGGTCTTTGTTAGTCTTGTGTTTGGAGTAGCTTGACCAAATACGGCTAGTACGCCAAAAAATCTAACCAGTCCAACCTCTCGAAGGTAGAGATACGGTATCAGTTTTGAGTAAATCAACTTTCAATGGTTCAAATAAATGCAAATTATAAAATAATTATTTTCTATGTATATTTTACATTTATGTATTAAGTAGTCATAATGTTCACTTCCACCTTTCATTATTTGCTTCGCGACATTTTTTCACCACTCATGAAAATTATACCATTTATAATCTACAACTATCTATAGTATTCGGCGAGACACATTTTAGTTTCATATTGGCTTTCAAAAGTGCCAGAGATGGTTCCAAATATTTCGGCAGTAGGTTCCACTGAAATTAGTCCTTGTGTAGCAAAAAAGGGCGATAAAAAAACCCCACAAAATTCAACAAGGAGCCTTAGGTTGAAAAACTCCCTTCACTGCAAGAGTGCATCGTTCCTCTCGATAGTATGCTTGGAGTTTATATTCCAAGAACGGTCGGTCGGGTTTTTATGGTTCAAGGGTCATCTAGCCAAGTTGTGCCAAACACAAGACTGTCAACGTGAAGTAACTAACACACACACACGGAAATGTTTACCTATACAGAAGAGAGAAATGCACTGAATGGAATAGACGCCCTGGAATGGAACTTGTGTCGCCAATTACTCGTTGGTTGTTATCGCAGTGGTCAAATCCACTAAGCCATTGCAAAAGGCAGTACAACTGTTAAAGACTTAACAAATATCTCTGCTGGTACGAAAGCTCGAGGTTTTAGTCTGTATCTGAATGGAACCATTTTTTAAATAAATATTCTTCAAAGGCAAGGTAATTTTAATTAACGTCGTACTAGAGCAACACAATGGGCTACTGAAGACAGTCCGGGATCAATATCATAAGGAAAGATCCAAGGACAACACCACGTAATTTTAAACCACAGATGATTAGGCAACAACTGATCTGGCACCCCACTCTCCATACGCTATATCAACTCGTTCTGCGATTTTTTTTTTGTATTTTTGTGCTTATTGTGTAAAAGTGTTACAGGAACTAAAGCCATCGGACAATGAGAAGCGGCATTATTATTGCCGATGGTATTGCGATCGACTCGTCTCAAGAAACCTCTGGCCACCTCGTTTCCCTGATCTGAGCATCCCTGACTTTTTTCTGTGGGGATATTTAAAGAACTAAGTTAATGACGATAATCACCAAACAATGGGCAAACTTATTGACGACGGTCCGGGATCAATCGCCTAAGGAAAGATCCGAGGACAACACCACATAATTTTAAACCACAGATGACGAGGCAACATCTGATCTGGCACCCCACTCTCCATACGCTATATCAACTCGTTCTGCGATTTTTTTTTTGCATTTTTGTGCTTATTGTGTAAAAGTGTTACAGGAACTAAAGCCATCGGACAATGAGATACGGCATTATTATTGCCGATGGTATTGCGATCGACTCGTCTCAAGAAACCTTTGGCCACCTCGTTTCCCTGATCTGAGCATACCTGACTTTTTTCTGTGGGGATATTTAAAGAACTAAGTTAATGAAGATAATCACCAAACAATGGGCAAACCTACTGACGACGGTCCGGGATCAATCGCCTAAGGAAAGATCCGAGGACAACACCACGTAATTTTAAACCACAGATGACGAGGCAACATCTGAGCTGGCACCCCACTCTCCAAACTTCCACACCAACACAACGTGAATAAAAATTCTTCAAAACATGAAATGTAACAAAGTTGTGGATGGTCCGCCTTGCAGATAGCTAAGGAAGATATTCTCTTTCTCTGTCGTCTTTTCCACGTGCTCACGCTGTGTCCATATAGTATATGGAAAACCTAAACCAAATTTAACATCGTTAACCGTCCAAGTAGGATCTATACGAACTAATAAAAGAATAGAAAAAGCAACACCTTCACTGCTTTTCATTCTCGAACGTTCAATCCCTGTTTCTAAAACGCGTAACCAACGATTAAGAAATGCAGATACAAGAATATTTAATGCCGAAGGCAGTGAATTTCATTAATAGAACAGGCTAAGCCACAACCAAAACAAGATTTTCTCTCGCAGAAGGTTTCATTAAGTATTCGGTGGAATAAGGCAGGTGTTACACTTTCAACACTTGCCACGAAGCAATCTGCTGAGTCGTACTGTACACAAGATTGACTGAATGTAAAACTGATAGAGCAGATGTGAACTCCTGTCATAAGTCCTATCCTTCTTGAATATTTGAAAAATAGCTGTTCTCTTGGGTATTAAGCTTAACCAGTCCGTTAACAAAAAACCAAATATGCCAGATAAATAAGTCTATCTCAGGTTTAAAGACCAGAAACGGCCTCCGAGTATTTCGATCAGGCCCTCCGGACATGGTTAACCAGCTCGCATTAAAGATACGAAACTCCGGACAGGCTTATCCGGTCCGGCAGACCAGATACTCGAAATGTTCATATCAAGCCCGCAGATGGGATCTGGTCCTCAGAAAGGTTAATCCCACTCACCAACCATTTGCGGTCCTCATGTTTTTCTGGCGCTCAGATATGACTGTACCTAAAAGATACTCATTCATAAAAAATACTTTATAAGTAGAAAATCGGAGCCTAGCCTCTGCTATTAACCAACGTCGAAATAGATTTTTATATTCCAGTTAATTATTTTATTTATCGACCAGGAAGCATTTCACTGAAGTCTTCTAGGAAGGCACAAGTTCACGTCTCATAGAACATAGCGCAAATGGGAAAACATCGAAATAATTAATATGACACAGGCTATTACTAAAAGTGCCAACCTATTAACACCGACTCCAACAGACAAACACAAGCACGCCGAAAATGCTCTCCATTTTTTCCCCCTACTTCTTCGAATTCCTTTCCCCAATTAGCCAAAAATCTCACCCCCAGAAAGCATTCACCCCCAATAAATTTCAATTACCAACCGCCGAAGCTGATTCGCATTATTGGTGCAGTGATCGGTAAGGCGGCCGCCTTCCAGCTACCAGATAGCCCCTGGGTGCAGAGCGGCGTCTTAAACAGCGACGAATTCATCGGCTTTCAACCGGCGAAGCATCTATCAATGGCCAGACAGACCTGGAAGGATAGGAGAGAAAAGCAAGAAATAAAAAAAGGATTGATTTCTGAGAAGCGCCAATAACGAAAAAGAATGCTGCCGTTCTTTCGGGGGCATTATCTTTGCGGCGACTTTTTTTTTTCTCCTCTGCCGCTGAAAATAAGAGTCGGTTGAGAGGTTAAGTAAAAGCCCGAATAGGAAAGATCACGCGAACAGCACCAGGGCCATTTCTGAGTGGTATGCTCGTCGTGTGCTTACATTTGATCCGAACAAAAAAAAAAGGATTGGCCGAAAGACAGTTGTCTTCACCAAATAACCATGTACAACAACAAATATTTCGCTACTATTTACTTATTCCTTTCTTAGAAGCTAATGTAAAGAATCATCGAGTCCAAGAATGTCTTTTTTTTTATTTATTTTCGGACATCAAACAAACAGTACAAACGGTACAACAACGCAACAAATAATAATATTATGCTGAAATACATAAATTCGAGTTTCTAGAACAAGGCTCTTCAAGAAAGCTAACACCCGAAGCCTTGCCATTCAGGAAGTCTTTGAAATTGTTTTGAATCACATTACTTTTGAACGATCACGTGGTCTCGCCGAGAGTGTCAGCAAGAAGCTCCACTCTCAACAACACCCACGTGGCACATTCCTATTCTCAACAGCTAATAATATTGGTAGGCAGTCGAATTAAAATCGCATAGATGCAACATTGGCGATTGTCCTCGTCAGTTGACGAGGTCAACACCTGAGCTGTTACCCCATTCTACAAACTTCAACACCACGCCGTGAGGATATTTCGGACCACGACAAATTTAACGTGCACCAGCCCCCACATACACGAAGATCTTTGGTTGGATTCGAACTCGCAACCCTCCGGTTTCTAATTCGCTACTCTTTCAAACGGACTACCGCGGCCCCTGATAATATATCGGAAAAAATTAAGTTTCGATTAATACTTATTCGATCTTTGTTTCTTTTTATGACTTTTTGCTGATACCTTGCCAATTGAGATTCATATTTACAACATGGCACAACATAGGTGGATTCGTGAACCACCTAGCGTTAAGTAGGTTCCCCACGTAGTTGAGTTCACATTACGCCTCACATATATCCACACTTTCTTGGTCTAAGTTCTCATATTTAGTCTCCACATCCATACCATCAGTATAATTAGCTCATCTTAAAAATTTGCATTTTATTGTTGGTTAGACTATTTTCGCATGTCAATTTGAATTGGCTTGTATTATGTCGTGTTTGGCGCAGCTAGTCCCTTTTCGGACCTTGTGCCATAAAATCCAAATGAACCAACCACATTTTCGGCACAACCCGTTTATAGAAGCCGTACACATTCAATTCTAGACGGACAAACATCCATGCCTTAAACCGCGATTCAAACCAGGAATTTTTTTATTCAAAAGCCAGCACCATGATTGCTATAACAATTGGTCGACTAAAATACTTATAGATCTGCATATTTTGTTCTTTAGATTCCAGTGGATCGCAGACCAAAAACAACAAAAAACAAAAACGAGAGCGTGCATCCTTTAAACAAGTGCAATGGCATAACATCCAATGAAGTCCAAAAGTCCGACATGCTTTTAAAAGTAATAAAATTCGATGGCAAATAAAAATAAAAATTGATGAAACCTGATCAATCCCTTAAGTTAAGTAACCCCGAGGACAACACCACGTAATTTTGAACCACGATCAGATGACGAAGCAACACCTGTCCTGGCAACCCACTCTCCAAACTTCCACACCAATCCAATGTGAGGACTTTCAGCCATGACAGATTTAAGGTGCACCAGCCGCCTCTACAACATACACTTACAAACGTCCATGCACTGACCCGGATTCGAACCTCCGATGTAGAGGCTTAGACCTAAATCACCAGACCGGTTGGTAGGCTTTCTTTCGGCAGGACCAACATCCTTGACACTCTTCAAGATGCGTGGACTCAAGAGCAAAATGGTGAAAATGATAAATTTACCAGCTCAATAACTGGATCGCAATCCTATCGAATATCTTCAGGTGGATACTGAATCTGGTTGCGAGTGGGAAAGACAGTGGATTTAATCCTCCGAGAAGTTCACACGCATAAATCCAGTTTGCAACATGCAGTCTTCTAACCAATTTTGACCAATACGATGCTGAAGAGATTTTTTTCAACCAATAGACGCGGTTATTTAGTCATGTTATGTTTGTTGTGGAATAAAAGTAACACTATATTACTAGGAAATCTCGGAACACTCAGAAGGTTAATAGTAATACGTAATAATAGTTAGGTTAATAGTTAGAAGTACTGGAAACTGACGGAAAGTTGCTTAGAAGAAGCTATGAAGTTATGGACACCACGCGTTCTAACAACGTACTGATATGGTGAAATAACTGCACTGTGACTAAAACCCCTGTGACAGAACCCAAAACAGCTTGTAATGTTCCAAGTTCTTTATTACGAATTCTTCATTACAAAAGAACATTCGTCCCAACAATTAAGGAAATTAGTTAGCATTAATTAACGTCGTACTAGAGCAACACAACGGGATATTGGCGACGGTCCGGGATCAATCCCATAAGGGAAAGATCAGAACACAACACCACGTAATTTTGAACCAGTCAGATGACGAAGCAACACCTAAGTTGATACCTCACTCTCCAAACTTTCTCACCACGCCAACATAAGGACTTTCGCACACGACAGATTTAAGGTGCAACAGCCGCCTCTACACCATACACTTACAAACATCCTTGCGCTGATCCGGATTCGAATCAGGAACCTTCCGATCCAGAAGCTAACCAACATTTAAAGATTTAAAATTTTAAGGTTACACTTTTTCAAATGTTCAGTCTTCTCTTCAGAACCAAATGTATAGCCACACAACTCTCATTTCTCAATACAGTCCCTTTTTTGCTTTCCCCCCACCCCTCATGCAAATCTTAGCCCCTCCCCTTAGTTTCTGTGTAATAAAGAGCGTTTAAAGGTATCCCTCTGACACAGGTCACTGAGGTCAGGTTTAAAACCAGAGATGAACTTGTCGAAGAAATCTTTCTGTTGTAAGCAGTCTTTCTTGGACCGAAGAAACAGGGATGTGAGATGTCCAGAGAGCAAAAGGAGGATAAATGCAGTCTAGGGTATGAAGCGGTCAAGACCGCTGTCCTATCTGTCACATAGGACGATGTCACAGCACTTTTCCCTGTTCATCCTTCGTCTGAATACTTTTTGTAACACAGAGCACATGAACTAAAGTTTGACCTAGTTTTGCTTTTAACTTCCAATTTTGCTAGAACTCCAACTCTTGAGTATCACGACAGTTCTGAGTAATGTAGTATTGGTTTTACCTTACAAATCTCGCTGTCTAAATAATCATATGTATTGTGACTCAAATAATCCAACGAAATATTCTATTGGACAGTAAGGTCGAAACTGGTTAGTGGTTAGTAACAGAGAATGCTGCTGGTTGTGGAATGAACATATGCGCGTTAGCCCCTCACAGGGTTAAAGCACTTTAAGCCACTTCATTATTCACATGTTCAGATCGCACTAAATGTATTTCAGTGTTTTGCAGACATCAATATTCATTTCATTATTTTTATTTAATTCTTTTTACATACAGAATTTCAGCGTTAAGTTTTTTTATTTCAATAATATTCTAATTATTAATTATGGTATCGTTTGCTTAACTGATACGTGGTTGCTTATTTCAAGTTTTTATGTCAAACGAAAATGATTCGAAACGTAAACAAACGAACCATCATTCATCGGAACGATGTAAAAGAGAAAAGTACAGAGATGATGTTGCTTATTAACATTTCTTGAAGTTTGAAATAAAAATGAATCAAGCTTTATGAGTACTTACACTTTACCATGATTTGTAGAATAGTCAACTCATACAATTGATGTTTTCACATAAAATGTTTACATTTATTAAATATTTATGTAAAAACGTTGTCGCCAAATGACGAATAAATTTATCTTATTTTTTTATTTACGAAGGAATCACGACATTCGTGATGAAGAATAACTTTAAATTGCTCGTTACTTAATTTAAAACTCTTAATCAAAAAATTGTAAATGCTGAATTAGATTTCAATTTTTTTTTTCAGCAGTAAAAATAAATTGAATTTAAAATTCACTGTATGCAACCTGTTTTTATGGTAAAAAGCTTTTGGATTTTTGACAAAAACTTATCTGATCCAAATATGTAACATTTTTTTTATATCAGAACAAATAACATTCAAATATACAATATTTTTACTTTCCTCCTATTTTGTGAATACATAGGAGTAACTGTTTCGTTCCATTCTTCAGACATTTTGATTTTACTAATATTCCTTGTATGTGAGAGTTTATGACAAATTCGATTGTTACGTGGATAACAATATTTCAAAGCCCAGTCTAGCTTTCATAAATTTCGTAAGCTTTATAAATATTCCAGGATATCCTTCAACATTCTGAATGATGAATTTTCTAGTCTAGAATTAAAAATTTGCTTTCTATAAAACTGCAAAGTTGCTAATTATAAATAGACTTTTTTTATTAAATGCGAAAATAAATTCCGTAAAGCTTTCCATCATATTTACTTCAAATGATAAATTGTTCATGTGATCTGCTTAAATTCTAAACAAGTGAAACTGCAAACGTTATTTTGCTGTGCTCAATTATTTAAAAATAAGTCATCATTTGCAAATTATCGAAAGTGTTACATCATTTAGACACTATTTTGAAAACATTTTAAATGAATTGTTTAAACTTATTTTTAATAACTAAAATTATATTGAAGTTATTTAAATACGCATTATAAATAAACCTTCATATTTTTTTATGCTGATGAAGCAAATTATTTAGTAATTGATATCAATCTCTACTACTATAAAAGGAAGTGTTTGTCTGTATGTGTGTACACTCCTGACGATTCTAAGGTATTTACAGTAGTGGTATTTGGCACACAGGTAGTCCAAATTTTTTGCAATATTTGAGTCGCGCCGAATTTTAAAATTAAACCTAGAACATTTTAAAATTAATTTTTTAATTGAAAGTACGCGAGGTTTGCAGAGTGGAACGTAAAACGAGCTCCTTTCTACCGGCCCCGAAGGACGTTCCACCCGCATCATCTGTTTGCCAAAGCCGTCGACGGTTTTCGCAAGAGATTGTGACGTCACGCCGATTGGATCGCTTCGCAATTCGAATTTGGCCACATTGTCCACATTTGACAATGACGAGGGGCGTTGCCCGTGGTGTTGGTTTGCGAAGGGTACAATAGGCTTCGAATTTCCATTTGATTTGCAAAGCAAGCCGTGATTGATATAAATTGGACTATTGAGATCAACAAATATTTCTAGAGCAATTTTCTCTCAAGCTAAATGCAAGAAGTCAGTTTTCAGCCAATATTTTACAGCCGTTTTCACATCATTTACAAGACGAAAATAGGCAAAATGTGCTGATTATACAACTTTTTCTGGAGTTTTTTAAAAAGGAACTGTGACAAATTTGATTTGCTGATTTTATGCATTTGGGCCAAAGTTTCTTTACCTTTCTTAGAATTCTTTCTTTCGAAACTGTGAAATGAGGAAATGTTTTTAAAATATGACAATTAAAGCAAGCAATATAAAGATTCAATATTTTACAATAGTATTAGAGGCTTATCTGAAAAGATAAATGAAGATCACTCTAGTGTTTCCGTGGTAGAATGTATTCGTGAACGAATTCCGTATTGATTAACCGGAAGTAAAATATTCGTACTCCGCTGGCTTACTTTGCTTGTTTTTATTCAGAAAATCCCTCAAAATAAAGCTGATGGCAAAAAATTAAAATCATGGAAAGAAAAGTGTAATATCTAGACACAACATTTTAATTTTACACGTTCTGATAAAATTTTACGACAAAAAAAATTATTTTCATTCTTTTATCTGTAAAACATTTTTATTGCTGTTAAACAACAAATAGCATAACTAAGTTTTGAATGTAATTAATATTTTTTTCATTGAAAAACTGTGATACGATAACAAATATTCAATGAAAAAGAACTAGAAGCCCATTTAAAGAAGAAATTCTAAAGTGTTACTTTAGAAGTACACGTGCCCCAGAATTACCAATCCGCCGATCGAATTCAAGTGAACAAAAAACTTTTTTTTTCTTTTGTGGTGCCATCTGTGGACATTTATTCGTACTACACGATCAAACATTACTGAGCAACGTGAAAAACCACAAATTAGGGTAATATAGCCCAAACCCAAGTTCGATAGAAAAACAACCTCAAAGCTCTTTTTTCACTTCATAATACATTATTAGACCGATTTTACTTTTGTATTTTTCTTTCCGAACGAGAGCAATCGATTGGTATGAAGAACCATACGAATAAAAAAAAAGGATAGCTTTTGCTTTTATGTCTCCTTTTAATGACAAAAAGAACAGGGTTGTTGAAAGCGCGATCAAAGCTAGGTGTCACGCGAAAGCGTGGTCAATGTTTAAGAATGAAAAGGGGTGTCCTATTACGGATTCCAGTCAGCGTGGAGCAACTCATGGGAAAGCAGCTACAAAAGCGTTCTGTAGCGTGCGATTCCAAGTCACATTTCGAAGGGGACGTGCACAAAGTGTCGCTGTTATTGTTACACTTTGGCATAGTTTCCCAAAGTATGCGCTGAAAGAAACGCAAGGGCAATGCTTGACTCAGAGGAAATAGGGGGCCTTGCAATGAAATAGTGGCAATTAGATGTGAAATTTTTTTTTTTACTTAAAAATGTTTTAAACAAACAGATGACTATAAAAGACAGCCATTGATTTTTTTTATTTACCCTTTACGCTGCGGCTCTTAAGATTATTTCAATCGTCTCCAGGAACGGCTCTTTCACCTACATGTCCGACCCCCTTACCTAATTACTAGGAATTTTTTTTGTTGCAGTAAAAATGGGAAAAGTTGCTTTTATCAATCCCTAAAGTTGCATTTATGGAAATAAAGTTGTATTTATTTTTGATACACTAAATTCTAAAATAAATTATACGTAAAGAATGAAAAAATTCAAAATATATTGACAATTTTAGTCTTATACAACAGTGTTATAATACATACTGAAATACAGAAGAACGTTGAATGGCCGATCCTTGGCCAGTAATTTCTATAACATTGAACAACTGCACCAGCCGCAGTCATGTGTGCTGTATCGGATAGCAGAAGTGCAAAATACTTTCGCTCAACATTCAGAGATTTTAAAATTTCATCTACCAGGCGAATAACATATTGATGATCGACACTCACCTCGCAAACTCTGCAGTCGATTACGCAAGTGTCCTCTGGATTATCAAGAGTGCCAACCACAATGTGTTAAAAGTACTTCTTGACATCTATTTCACTTTTGTCTGTTAGGTTCCGTGTCCGTTAGGTCTGTCCTTCTTTCCGTGAACTTCTTGTTTGATCCGCCTTACTTCGGTATTCGCAAGATCAGACATACGTAAGTAAAGGGTTGGTTCAGAGGACAAAAATTGAAATAGTAATTTCATATTAATTTATTTTAAGCTAAATTTTAAAATGTTGCAGGTGGGTTGTATTTGTGCAAAAAGTTGCATTTATGCAGAAAGTTGCATTTATGTTGCGGTTATAACTAACTCGCTTACAATACACCGCATGAAGGAGGAATTTTGATTTTAGTACTTAACATGTGTGTGCAGCGTAGAACGCGTGAAAAAAGTTACCCTACTAATTACCTAACTTGATCGATAGAGCCTTGAGTGGCATTTACGACAGTATAGACATCAGCGACATGGTACAGATCTGTGTACGATGGATGGTATCCCCCTCTTAAGTGACCGCTGGCATCGATCACCATTTACGAGCTGTCAGCGACTGGCCTTCCAGACGATCCCTCCTTTTGTTCGATACCCAACTCTGTCGACCGCGAGGTGTAAACGCTTCGATGATATCTCTGTAACGCCAAACGATACGCCGCACAATACTATAAAAGGAAAGCGTCAGTCGTAAATGCCTCTCAAGGCTCTGTCGCTTGTGTTGGGTAATTAGGTATAGGAGGTCGGACATGCAAGGCGAAAAAGTCGTTCCTGGAGACGAATGAAAACATTTAAGCGCCGCAGCGTAAAGGTTAAGCATGTACCAACCCCCACGTACAGGACGGTCGCTAGTTGATTTCAAACCATAACCCTCCCGCTGATAAAAAGCTGCTCTACCAACTGGGTTACCTCGGCCCAATCTTAAGGCGCGTATACATTTGCTAGCCTAACCGTTCGTGAACTTATAGTGGGGATGCGACATCGATGTTTTTACCATCGATGTATTGGAGTCGATGTTTTTGTAACATCGATGTTTTTGTATTTGTTTATACTTATCGATGTTTTTACGTTGTTGTTGTTTTATTTTTAAATAAGAAAAGTACAGCTATAAAAATTAAAAAAATAACCAAGTAGCATGATTTTTATAATCAGCAAATTGAACATACTTCTAGACCAAAGTGGCTAAGGGTCTGAAAGTAGGGATGCGACATCGATGTCGATGTTTTCAAAACATTGATATTTATAAAAAACATCGATGTATTGGAGCCGATGTCGCATCACTAGGTGCTAAACGAGTTTTAAGAAATGGGGAAAAAAGTTTAAATACACTGAATTTAAAAAACATCGATGGTTTTGGGGTGATGTATTATCAACATCGATCTACTAATTTTGAACATCAATGTTTCAAAACATCGATGTTTTGCTGTCGATGTCGCATCACTAGGTGCTAAATCAGTTTTAAGAAATGCAGAAAAAAGTTTAAATACACAGAATTTTATAAACATAGCTGGTTTTGGGGCGATGTATTATCAACATCGATGTTTTAAATTTGTACATCAAAGTTTCAAAACATCGAGGTTTTGCTGTCGATGTCGCATCACTAGTTGCTAATCCAGTTTTAAGAAACGGGGGGAAAAGGTTAAATACACTGAATTTTAAAAACGCAGATGTTTTAATTTTGAACATCGATGTTTAGCTGTCGCATCACTAGTCTCTAGTCCTCATGATTGAGAAGGAGTTATAGGCACCAAACGAACGACACGCGAACCGCTCGTTGCAATCCTATACCTGTCGGTTTTTCGACGAACACAAAGGCGTTCTCGGTTCAGATTGGGACTGAGTCGTAAGTAGTTCGTCGTTTCTCTTTCTGTACGCGAACTTCCAGGCTCCATCGTCATCACCGGTGGCTGACAAATGACTGCCTGGTGGTTCGCGGTTGGTTCCTTCCTTTCCCATAGATCGCTGGTTGATTTGGGTTTTATGGCGCAAGATCCAAAAAAGGACTATCTGCGCCATACACAAGATATTGAAAACTGAAAATGTATTTAAAAGATTTATAGATAACCAGACCAACTTTAAAATCAAAATACAATGAATAAAAGCAACCGATCATACACAAAATTTAAATACAAAAGTAAAATTTTAATAAAAAAAATGTAAAACTGTATTTTGTTTTCTAAAAAGAGAGCTAAAATTGGGTTTTCCTATCTTAGTTTTGAAGAAATTTAATGGAATTCCCTTTAAAATCTTATATATGTGGTAAAAAAACCTAAATGGTGAAGAAATTTAAAAAGTAATGGATGGGAAAGTTGATCCAACAGGTCTGATAAAATTAGTAATGAAGTTTAAAAAAATTGCCGATAAAAATGTCTAAGACCTGTACAAGAAGTTAAAATATGATGGATGGAGAGAAGCTCTTGGCAATGCTGGCACGATGGAGCAGTTTCCTCGACCAATAAAAATCTGTGTCCATGGATCGCTGGAAGTACGTTGTGAAAATAATTTCAACGAGCGGCTCGCGAACGGTTCGGCTCGCAAAAGTATACGCACTTTTATTCGAGGCAACGAACACAAAATTTGGAATTGTATCCGAATTGTTGTTGCAATTGCAGTTATATAGTTGACTTTGCCATAATCTGGAGACCTGTTTGTTATGTTCTTGGAAAAATTGCAGTAGCTCAAATCGCATAAACGTCACGTCAATGATGCATATTAATATTGTTCATCAAGCCAGTGGTTTCTTTTTATTAGGCCAAAACAAAAACAGAGGTTATGCAAAAACTAAACATTTTTAGTTGATGCACAAGGGGTGATTCTTTCGCAATCGGTATGCAATATCGCTATTCAATGCATGCTTTACTTAAAAGGTACGGGTTTTGAGTATTTACGTAGTTCAATTTTTATATATTTTTATTTTAGGATCATACATTTTAAGGATTAATTTCATTGTCAAGGAATTTTGTTAAATTTTACTATCGACGTTTAACGTATTGCGATCTTCGAAATCTAGCCTCTAATAGGGCTTATTTTTCTTCTTCTTGAAGAATGGGATTTTTTGGGTGGATGGGGAGGGGTTTGTGACGTAAGGGCCATATTTGGCCGATATGAGAATAGATATACAACCAGAAATCGAACAAGCACCGCCTACAACTCGCACGTTGCTATCGTAGTGGGCATGCCAACTGAGCTTGACGGCTTAAGCCTTCTTGCTTTCCAATATCACTGCATAACGCAATCAAAACCATTTTGCAATACACGTGTCGAAATGTTCGTTATTCATTGGTCGTCCAGTATTACACAATTGCGTAGATGAATTTCCAAGTCCAATTCTAAATAAATGCGCATTGTAGCAATTATGTCCAGCAAGAAGACAAAACGAAGAAACAGCATAACCAAGAAGAAAACTTAGAAACAGAGACTGAATCAGCAAGGCGCTATAAAACATGTATAAAAGAATAGCAATTAAGGCACTCGTGGTTCAGTAAGGAGACGAAACAGTATGTAACAGTAAGTAGTAAAGAGACAACAATTCATAGTAAGTGGCTACAACAGTAAGTAAAGAGACAACAACAATTCTTAGTAAGTGGCTACAACAGTAAGTAGTAAGGAGACAACAGTATGTAGTAAGGTAATGGTAATGGTAATTTTAGTTAACGTCGTACTAGAGCAACACAACGGGCTATTGACGACGGTCCGGGATCAGTCCCTTGAGGGAAAGATCCGAGGACAACACTTCGTAATTTTGAACCACGGTCAAATGACATGTAGTAAGGAGACAACAGTATGTAGTAAGGAGACAACAGTATGTAGTAAGGTGGCTACAACAGTATGTAGTAAGGTGGCTAAAACAGTATGTAGTAAGGTGGCTACAACAGTATGTAGTAAGGTGGCTAAAACAGTATGTAGTAAGGTGGCTAAAACAGTATGTAGTAAGGTGGCTAAAACAGTATGTAGTAAGGTGGCTACAACAGTAAGTAGTGAGTAGACAACAAGTAACTGGTAAGGAGACAGCAACAGTAAGTAGTAAGGAGACAACAACAGTAAGTAGTAAGGAAACTACAACAGTAAGTAGTAAGGAGACAACAGGTAAGAAGTAAGGAGACAACAACAGTAAGTAGTATCTTCCCTGAACCACAAAGAAAACTTGGGATTGCAGACTTTGAATCAGCAAGGTGATCCCAGACCTTTTTCCTAGCTACATTGAACATACCGAAATCATATTTTTTTTTTAAATGCCAACTTAGAAGTTTGACAGAACGTAAGGTCATCACCGTGTTCGACTTATGAAGAGGACAGCAGTGACATTCTTCGCCCTTCCATTTCCTTCCACTCCACAGTAAGCACAAATCCCCTGTGGTAATACGGAATCATCCCCTTGCAACAGATGACACTGTTATTGTAAAATAACAGTTTTACCAATACTTCAGAAGCAGAGACAAACAATTCTCCACCACTTCATCCCCAAGGGAGGGTTACCCTAGGACCCCACACGTGGCTCCAGGAGGGGCCGGTAGCCGGAGCGGCATCAATGAGCCCGTAGAGGTCGGAGAGCCCATCCACCTAATGGGTGACCCAGGGCAAGGTCACCAGAGGCCGCTTCTTCCGTTTACAGCCGCCGCCGTTTTTTTCCATGGAATCGTCCCTCCAGCCACTCACATAAGTCTTTCTCACAAGAAGAAACGCTTTACCTGTTTCTCGATTTTCCACTGCAGCATGGCGAATTGCTTTACTTGATACGGAAGCCGGTCAACACCACTGTTTTCGTGTGGATAGATAAATCCACGGTGAGAGGAAAGCTTTAGATAAACCACGCATTCGCTCTCTTTGAAATGCTGTTTATGTTTTAAACTAGCAGGCCATCACGGCGTTGACCGTGACAGTTCTTTTCGTGTTCTTACAGATATTGAAAACATTAAAGAGAAAAACAATAATTTTAAGAATGCGTCCCACCTCCACCCGATATGACACGGGATACAATCGCAAAATTATTTATTTAAATAAAATCACACTTAAGGTATCGATCTAATATAAAATTTTCAGCAGATTTCAAATCCGTTGAAAATTTTACACTTTCTTCAACGATCGCGAATTTTGAAAACTTCAACCAGTCCATGCCCGTGACAAAGTTAAAATCGCTAGCAAGAAAGTCATGTCATCAACAACGTAAATCAAAACACGCTTTCTTCAATTGAGGATCTGTGACGTCAGCTCCGTGAAAAGAATTAGGCCCGTTGCACACATCCGATTTTTCAACGTGCTACGCCGCTGCCGCAACGCAAGTGCGGTCTGAGATACATTAGATCCAATGGAGCAGTGCACATATGCCTCCAGCGCCGCTGGGACGACGCACGTCCAACTTGCGTGCAATTTGTACCGCAGTTCCCCACGGTCGCGGCACATGTGTCTCCGTTCTGAAGTACCTTGTTTTCATAAACAAATGGAATATAAATAATAATTCAGAAATGGTTGTATCCAGTAACGTCCATTTTGTTTCAAAATATACTTTTTTTACACACCATAAACACGTTTTCTTCGACAGAATATCTATCGCAAATGGCACGAAATGAGTTCGTGCGTCCTTTCACTGTTATGTGTGAATAGTTGGGCTTCGGTGCCGCGCAGTTGCGCCGCACGTTGAAAAACCGGATGTGTGCACCGGGCCTTAACAGAGGGGGGAAAAACTAATATGTTAATTAAAAAATGTTCTAAATTAAACTTCAAAATTTTGGCTGGACATAAAACACGCAAAAAATTAGAACTACCTGAGTGCCAAATTACCTTTCTATAAGCGCCATAGATTCGTCAGGACACTACACTCAGCGATACACACACACACACTTTCTTTTATAGTAGTAAAGATTAATTCCCATTTTTTAAGGGATTCGGATTAGCAACCATAGAGCTGAGAGTTCTAAACTCGATTCGATCAGAGACCATCGTGTACGGGGAGGGGGTGCTGGTGGAACTTTGAAACTGTAATGGCTTCGAATGAACAACACCACGTGATTTGTAACTACGTTCGGATGTCACACCTCAGCTGGCACCCCACTCTCTAAACTTCTACACTACTCCAACGTGAGTGTATTTGAGGCTCCGAAAGTTTTAACGTGTACTAGCTCCTTTTGAATACGATGGTTTTGAGTTGGATTTGTACTCGCAACCCTCCGGTTGCTCGATCGTTACTTTTCCAAGCGAACTGCAACGTCCCTGAATCCATAGTAAAGACGCCAGTTATGGAAATTATTTGTTTTAGTTAGTACCATAAAATGCATGTCTGGTTAATAATACATGTATAAATATATTCATGCAACCCAAATGGACAAATTAAATAATATTGCACAGAAATAAGCATATGAGAGAAGAAAAATTCTGAATTCTCTCTAAAGGGAAAAACCTTTCAGTAGTTTAGTGCTCAAATCTGTGCATACAGGTACAGTTTGCAATCAGATCAATCGCTAAATGCATGCTCAATGGTAATTTTTAATTAACGTCGTACTAGAGCAACACAACGGGCTCTTGTTGACGGTCCGGGATCGATCCCCTAAGAGAAGATCCGAGGACAACACCACGTAATATTGAACCACGGTCAGATGACGAAGCAACACTGAACTGGCATCCCACTCTCCAAACTTTCACACCAACCCAACGTGAGGACTTTCGGCCACGACAGATTTAAAGTGTTGGCATCCGCCTCTACACTATACGCTTGCAAACATTCCTGCACTGACCCGGATTCGAACCAGGAAACTTCCGATCTAGAGGCTAACACCTTAACCACTAGACCGGTTGGTCGGTTGTTGGAAAGAGTATCTCTATTGAAGTCCCGACGTAGAATTGGATATTTTGAGCGTGATTGGGCTCAATTTTGATCTAACTTCTTGGCTAGACATTAAGGTATAAGTAACCTTATGTATCACACTTTTAAGATCTATTCATATGACCACAGTTTAGGACATGTCGTCAGAAACCTAATCTAAATAATTTTTGCTGTTAGGAAATGCAAGACAACCTTTCTAGACTTACGTAGACCCGCATAGCTGATCTCTGTCCTTCGCTCAGTGTCATGAGGTATTTCCAACTTGCCTGAAATGTAGCACTGAAGGAGCCTCCACAATTCATCTTTTGGCCTGCGTTGATTTGGCAAGACGATCTATCTATGCAAATGCCAATTTAGTATTGAACTTTTATGACTCATAGACTGACTCTTGATCCAGATTTTTAGCTAGGCCTTTAGGAAAAAGTAATAACTCGGGTAGTCGAGCCACACTCTAACTGAAAATAATATGAAACAGTTTGCTCCGGTAATCTGTCTATGTCGCTTAGAACGACGAAGGAATTATTTGGAGTTTGTAAATACACTGACGAGCCAAAACATTATTACCATCCCCACACTTTTCAATGAACTCGTCTGGATGACGTGGAGGGCACATGGTTAAGTGAGAATGGTATTTAAGTGCTGCTGGAGAAGGTAAGTAATCATTCTTGCACTTACTTTTGCGAGAGTTGGGAAAGGCTGCAGATAGATGCGAATTTGATAGAGGGCAGATCATAATGGCCCGTAGACTCGGAACGAGTATCACCTCAGCAGCACGACTGTTAGGTTGTTCACGATCTGCCGTTGTTAGTATTCATGCAATGACGGTGACACCAGCAGTAGATGCCAAGGTGTTGGTCGTCCACGCGTCATCAAAGAAAAGGACGTCGGAGACTGTCCCGCTTGGAAAAGCAAAATTGTGTTGGAGTGGTTCGAGGAGCATACTGATGAATTCCACTTAATGTCCTGGCCACCTAACTCGCCGGATCTTGATCCGATAGAGCACATTTGGGGTGTCATGGAGCGGCAGCTCAGAGCTCAAACACCACCATGTCCGAATATCTCGACTTTGCGTGACCGCTGCTTAGACATTAGGTACAACCTGTCTCCAGTCATGTACCAAGAACTTGTGGCATCTATGCCCAGGCGAGTTGCAGCTGTTTTGCAAACCAAAAGAAGAGCAACACGTTATTGAGTAGGTGGTCATAATGTTTTGGTTCTTCAGTGCATCTTTATTCAGCAAGCCACTTCTATATTATAACTCACGAAACACTAGAAACGTCTGTGTAAATTAAAACAATCCCTAAAATATTTGAATTATTTCATCTCAGCATGCAAATACTTTTGAAGATAGTGTACATTTAATTGGAAATTTTAATTCTTATCAAACAGACCTCAATAAGTCAAAAAATATGTCAAATAAAAAATTTTCTTCAACATATTTTCTACAGCATTTCTTATTCAACATTTTGTCTTCAAAGTTATTTTTACATTTATTGTAGAAATAACTTTGAACAGACTGCAATGTGAAGCTATATAAAAATTGATTTTCTTCACTCTCACCTATACTTTAAAAATACATAGGTGATGCTCATGCAAAGCACGCATCAAGAAGCAGAAAGGATGTATTAGAGACTGGAAGGCTGCCATGTGTCTGTTCATTATTAGTGTTTGAAGGGACTGTCTTTTATATGTGAGTAGCAGAAAAGACACCAAACACAGACAAAGAGAAAGAGAGAGAGCAGTTGCCCGTTTTGACACTCTCCTGAATCTGCTACTTAAAAAAAAACCTCGTCATTTTCTATGTGATAATCCTTAAAAAAGAACTACAACTATTCACTACTCTCTTATTGAAATTAATGTGAGAGCATATCATTTGCAGCACAACACAATAATTTAATTTACACTTGACAAAAAGAATAAACTTCATACTCAGTTACGTTTGAGAGGCTTTATCTGTAAAGCTGTTCAAATGTAGGTGTCGGTAGTGTTTCCTATAGGTGACGTCACGGCTTATTTCTCGAATACGATTTTAGCACGTCCTCAACGAAAATTCCACAAAATGAACGGATTTATGTGGGATATTTTATTGGTCAACATCAATTAGATCGAATGTCGCCAAAACGGCGATAAACAACATTTCAAGGTAACCACGATGGTCATGCGAGAATATTTGGGTTGCAGAAAAATCCTTTTTTTTTTTTTTTTTTTGAAATTTTCACCAATTAGATAAGACGCCAAACGACGCCCACAAAACGGCAATAAACTACATTTTAAGATAAACCAGATGCATATCACGCGAAGGTTTTATTTAGGTAACCAGTAAAATCTTCCGCTTTCTGTCTGGTTGGTTTCTTGACACTGAAAATTCTACTTTTTGGCTATTCATAAGAGAATACTGCACGCGCTGCAAATGAGACTTTTCCCGTGCATATACGGTCTAATTAGTCCTCGTGTTGCAAATAAAAAATGACCGTAGAGCAACAAACCCACCCATTCATGTACCAAATGGATGGTGGGTCACATGGCGAGCAAAACTAGACCCAGAACCTGCGGGATAGCCTGATCTCACAAGAAACGGCTGTACGGTTACAGTTCGCTGTTTCATCCGGAAGAGGAGAGATGAGAGCAAATGATAAGAAAAACCATCAGCACATTTTCGAGAGCGCAACGACATTGTTTCCTCTCGTGGCAGAGGAATCACGTGACCCACGGGCAGCGAATCAAGCGGTGATTGAAGCCTAAAAGAATTTTGCGCGTTGTTACCTTCCGCTTCCTCTAAAGGGAACCACTGCACAAAAGTCTTTCAGAACTTCGATTTTTTTTTTTTTATAAATTTCAATAAATGTTTATGCAATTCTATCAAAAATGATATATCATTAATGGATATACGTTGAGTAGAAGTATTCAAAATCATTTTTTTGAAAAAATACCTGTAAGTCAATTTTACAAGTTAAGTTATACGCATACGTTCGGAGCACTTTAAAAAAAAAAGGCTATGCAGAATAAATTTAATATTATTTTTATTCTTATTTGTGTTCAAAATTAATTTTGCACTATATATAGTTAAAATTAAAAAAAAAAAAAGAATTAACAAAAAGTGAATTTTTGTGGATAAATTTGAAGTTTGTTTTCAAAAGTTTGAAAAATGATACAGGGCATACAATTTAAATTAGCAGCTGAAAAAACATGATCATAGTAAACTTGTGCTAGATACATTATCTAGTGCTTCTACTAGTTTCTAAAGAGGTGAAGCCGTTTAGGATAACGATTTTGTTTCGGTTCAGCCATGAACATCTATTACTATATAATTTGTATCTAATTACAGTATATATGTAATTCTGAAATGTTTGGAAGGTCAAACGAATTCGAAACTCTCTTCTCGTAGGCTACTTATATTCTTTAAGCTAAAATTACATTTTTAGGATTTTGTTCATCAATATATACATACTTAGTAATAGTTTATATCATGAATTTCTCATCCAAAAGCTCGGTAATTTTTGTTTGTTTTCCTGCGTTTCTCCAAACGTTTTCGAGTAGCAATGTCCTGTCATCTTTTCATTACAAGGATTTCGGATAACCCGGGTTTCGGTTACCGGGGTTTTGCTGTAGCATCATTTATATTAATTTTGTTGAGTCTTTAACAGCAAAACTGAAATATAAAAGAGTTGCCCTTAAGATTATTAGGGGTTTAATGGAATTGCATAGTAGGGTGGGTGTTTGTTTCATTGTGTTTTTAGGTTTTAAGGCGTCATATGTAGCCAAGCTGTGCCAAACTCAAGACATCAAGCAAAAAATGGCGTGCAAAGATGAAAAGAAGGATTGAGAAACATAGTAGATTGAAAACAGAAAAGTATCGCTTGAGTATTTCGGGAGAGCACCTTCAGTGTTTGATGAAACAAGAAACCCCATAGAAAAAGATCGTAAGCCTACATGGGGTCCGTGAAGCTAAGTGAAATCCACTTCGTCAAAATTTTCAAATGAGATTTTCTAAGCAAGAATGTGGTGATCTTCAGACTGGTGAAGTCCAATGAGTCTTTCCATGAAAGTTGAGAAACAGTGATTTTAGCTTGGGGTGAGTAGAATTCTTCCTCTTGGTTTTCTTAGAACAGTTTTTCGACTTAATGTGTTTCACTTACCAACTTCACCAATGAAATAGCGGAATCAATGTAGGAAGTGCTGCAGATCCTACATTTGAATAGAAAAATAGTCCATAATATTTATTTAAGTACAAGTTATTGGGTTCAAAAATATGAATTGATCAAATGTAGTCTTACTCATTTATGTTGAATTATTTTATCATTCAGTAGAGTAGAACTTTTAGATCTTCGTTTTCTCAGAACGAAATAATGTAGATGGTTTCTCAAGAATAAATATGGCTTTCAAGCAAAAAAAAATGTCGTCTTTAGAACCCCAAAGATCATCATATTCTGACCTCGAAGAAGTAAAAATTTTACTAGTAAGTCGACAATATACCAAATATTTGTTGATCGCTTATAATTGCTGTAACTCAGTCTACATTTTCGCTAGCATATACTGAAAAGTTTTAAGCTAAAAATTCAATTTCAGAATTATCAAGGAACTATCAACAGCCTTTTTTGATTTATTAAGCTTAGATTATTGGTTAGTTGTTTTAATGTTATGTATACCACGTCTATAATAGTCTATAAACCTTTAGTAAAAACTCAGGCATCGAATTTAAAATACCAAATAATAGCCAATTTAAAAAATTAATCCACATTCTGCAGAATCTCCATTGATTCAGTTCCCCGAAGACCCTATCAATAAAGTCTACTTCTTTCGTTTTGGTTCTGAATCACTTTTTAGTGTTCAATACAATGAACTGAGTATCTGTAATGCAGCTAAATATACGGGGTTATAAGTCTCTGGTCACGCGATGAGCCAGTAACACAACGAACAAGGTGTTAGTTGCTATGCCAACTCTTCAGTTATTCTTCATGAATCCCAAACAATAATGTGTACCATGCATTGATTAGGAAAGCTAAGGACTTTCAATTGTGTGACTGATTGGTTACAAATTGCGTCTCCTTGAACGGTCGTGCCAATTTAAGCACCGCCTCAGTACAAGTTTATTAAAAAAAGTAAGAGAATTAATTTATTTTCCCAATACGTCCTTCTGTAATAATAACCTCTTTTGGGATATATTTTCATGTCAAACTGGGCATAAATGAGGCATTTTTAATCTGACCAACTTGCAAATTTTCTTGACGAATTGGCAATTTTGTTGCCCAGTCACATAAAGAAGTATGAAAAAATTTTCAAATTCACATTTAAATAAAACTTCAACCGAAGGAGGTTAAACTTTTATCTACAAATCTACAAAATTAGTCCGATTGGACAGTAAGGTCAAACGATGGGTTGAGCTGCGATCAAACAGAGAGCGCGATTCACAAGGCGACACGCGCAGATCAATCAGAGCTGACGAAGCGAGTGGTCAAAACACTGCGATTGGTGCGAGTCGCTTTGTGGTTGAGGGTAATAATCTGTGAAAAGATTATTTTGAATTTATTTCTTCGATATTAATCCATGTGTCCTAATCTGGAATATTCAGACAACAAGGATAAATTGTGTGCCTTTAGCATATAAACTACCCTAATAATCCTGAAGCAAGACCTGGAGAATGTACCGGACAGCAAGATGTGATGGTATAAGGGAAATAATACATCCTTTAATAGTGGGGTGGTCCCCCACGTGCTGCAATTACACTAGCAAACTTTCTGGGCACACTTTCAACAAGGTTTTGATACACAGCTATGAGTATTTGTGTCCATTCCTGCTGCAAGAATGTCGATAGCTCAGCTGTAGATTTTGGACGTGATTCCCTGGTCCGTAAGCGTCACTCTAATTCGTCCCACAAATGTTCTGTGGGGCTTAGGTCGGGATTCTGAGCAGGCCAGGGAAGACGTTTTACATCTATATCTTGATACAACTACTTGACAGAGGCTGCAACATGACATGGAACGTTGTCGTCCTGGAAGTAACATTCGTCCATTCCATAAAATTGCCAGAGCGTAGAAAGAACTTGATTGTCCAAAATGTTCACGAAGGCGTCGGCGTTCAATTGACCAGGAACAACGTGCAAAGTTCCCAGGCCATACCACGAAAAACACCCCCAAACAAATAGTCCGATTTTATGCAAATCCACTGGCATCCGGTCCATTATTGTATGATAGTGTTTATCGTACTTAATTTTGGCACTGCCCTCAAAAAGTTACGCAGTGGATCGTTCCGAAACCCAGACCAATTCCGAAATCGCCCCAGGAATAAAATTCTTCCGAACTCGTCATTTAGCAGCAGTGAAAGCACAGCGAGCAGGGTGTTTAAAAATACCACCTTATTTACTATCAAAATAATTCGACGCGACAGATCGCTCGACTCCAAAGCGTCGTTGTTCTCCCCTCGACACCAGATGGAGAGATATGGGTTCCTTTTAGCATTCCGAGATCCTGCTGGAAGAGTTCCCTCCTCAAGGGCTGCCATGTTCCGTGCCTTCGCCGTAGCCCTCTCTCTTCTGACTCGTGACACTTCTCATGTTCTGCGATCATTTGTCTTGGCTTTCAGGATCGCTTTCTTTTTTGGCTTTCAACTCCTTTTTATCTCCTCGGGTTTGTTCCCCTTCACTCACTTTCGCTTCTTTTTTTTTCTTCACTCTGGTTCTGGGTGTGCGAGGCTCGGTGGAAGAGTGGCTCGTGGTTCTGCCGAGAGGACGCGAAGTGTTTGGATGGATTTGGCGCGGTAATGGCGTTTTAAAAATACCTTTGCAGGTGAGCTTTGGAGGTTTTATGGGCCGTTTCGGATAGGGTTCCGAGCATATGCCAAAAAATTCGAGTTTCACAACCGATTTGAGGCGCCGAAGAATCGTGAAGTGATATGAGTGACGAAAATGTACGGTATCGAGGTGTATATTTGAATTAACATCACTGGAGAACCGCAGAGGAGTGTTGGCGACAATCTGGGTAATGGTAATGGTAATTTTAGTTAAAGTCATACTAGAGCAACACAACGGGCTATTGACGAAGGTCCGGGATCAGTCCCTTAAGGGAGAGATTCGAGGACACCTCGTAATGGCAACGATCAGGGATCAATTTCCGAAGAAAGAGATCCGAGGACAACACCTCGTAATGGCGACGATCAGGGATCAATTTCCGAAGAAAAAGATTCGAGGACAACTCGTAATTTTGGATCATAGTCAGATAACGAGGTCCACACCTCAGCTGACATCCTACTCTCCAAACATCCAGAGTTGACACGCTTCTTCAATGATCCGATAGTTTTTTTAGTTCAAATACAATGCGCATGAGTGCAAGTGAAGGTCAAAACTCAATTTCGTACTTTTTTTTAAATTTTGTGGGTAATGGTAATTTTTGTTAACGTCGTACTGGAGCAACACAACGGACTATTGACGACGGTCCGCGATCAGTCCCTTTCGGGAAAGATCCGAGGACAACACCTCTTAATTTTGAACCACGGTCAGATGACGAAGCAACACCTGAGCTGAATCCCACTCTCCAAACTTTCACATCACCCCAACGTGAAGACTTTCGGCCACGACAGATTTAAGGTGCACCAGCCGCCTCTACACCATACGCTTACTAACATCCATGCAAGGACCCGGATTCGAACCAGGAACCTTCCGAACTAGAGGCTAACACCTTAACCACTATACCGATTGGTCGGTTTTAATTTTGTGGGAAATAAAGTTACGGTAATTGTTTTCTTGACTTGGAAAATGTTCCAGTTACTTTAAAACTTTTTTGAGCAGTTTAGCGTGGCTTTCGTCTGTTCTATTAACACTTGTTGCTTTTAAATTCGTAGTCCGGATAAGTTAAACAGAGAGGGAAGTAAGTAAAACTAAAATTTAAACAGTCTCTAATGTTAAATTTGTTATGTGACATTTTTATTGAAAGATCTACTGGTCTGTCTAGATTTCCCAGAAGGCCTATCCTTTATTGGTTGCTAACGCAGTAGGCAAACCCACTGAGTACACGGTTACACCTGGATCCGATGAAGATAAGTACTTGAACTTGCATCGCACTGCTGGAACGCAATGAGCTAGGCGCAGGTCATAGATCTATCCAGAAGAAAAATCTCTTAATTGTGAACCACGGTCAGATGACGAGGTCAATACTGAGCCAACGCCCACTCTCCAAACTTCCACACCACGCCAACGGTGACATTTGAGGCCACGATATATTTAATATGCACCAGCCCCCACGTCCATCAATCGTCATCTGACCCTGGTTCAAAATTATGTGGTGTTGTCCTCGGATCTTTCCCTTAGGGAGATATATCTCGGATCGTCGTCAATATCCCCTTGTGTTGCTGTAGTATGGCGTTAATTGAAGAATTACCAATTACTACGTCCATAACGGTGTTGGATCGAGGTTCAAACTCACAACACTCCGGTTGGTAATACATAACTCTACCAAATGGACAACATTTTGAAGCCGTAAGCTAATGGCTAAACCAAAGAAATTTACCTGAACAAGTTGAAGAAAATTATGAGTTTCAGTGGTAGTTTCATAGCTAAAAGGAACGTGAAAGTAAAAAAATTATCGAGTACCTTTTGTACAGCTTTCAGGGATCAATTTCTCTTTGGGCCTCCATGTTTCTTTTCATCGCGTTGCATTTGTTCCTCTTCACTCATTTTCCTTTTTCGTTTACTCGTACATACGCTGTGTATGTGTGTGGCGGGAGGTTCAGCGGGAAAGTGACTCTTTAGTGTCGCCGAGATTCATTCGTTCCACCGAAAGCCGAAGAATGTTGCTGGAGATTTGTAGTGGTGATCGAGTTCCGAAGATACTTTTCAGTTGAGAAGAAATTGGAGGAAGGGGGGGTCGTCTTGCGGACCGTTGGAGATTGGGTTTGTCTCGGTTTTGGTTTGTCACTCAATGATCACCCGAAACGGTTTCAGGAAGTTTCTTTAACTGTAAAAGACAGTGAGCAAACGCAAGTGGATAACATTTGGAGTTTGTAGATCGTATTACTTAGCACAAACGTGTGAAACTTTCAATCATTTATAGGCAAGTTTAAATAAATTTAATATGGTTTACTTGAACATAAACACATTTTAATGTTGTTATCGTGGTCATTGAGTCAAATGTCTCCACGTTTTTATTTTGACCACATCTGGTGATACCGATTATTTTCTCGCTGCAAAGCTGTACTTCAAGATGGTAATCGATGGTTTGCTGAATAGCTACTTTTGCTAGGCAAGTGAATAGATGATTAGTCGGAATCTTTGTGACTAACTATTAAAAGAAAAGTTCAACAAGTGGAATTTTCGTAACTGACGACTCTACCCTATTGTCTAGTCCTTTAACCAGTCGGGAAAATGGTCCAGGTCAAATTAACAGTCGAGCACTCAAAAAAATAACTGTTGCTGTTACTAGTCCTTAACTGACTAGCGGCAGCTAGACACCATCCATGAGTCCCCACAGCCTCAAAAAGTCAAGGGCCTGCAAAGGGCGTCTCAAAAAGCTTCCTGGAGATCTGGAGTCAAGAGAGGATGTGCTCTGCGGATGCACTCTCCTCATCACATTTAGAGCATTCTGGAAACTCCTCAATACCATTGTTATAAAAACAGCCCCGCAAGTGACCACTAGAAAATCTAGACAGTGATGTCTGGTCGGCTCTATCACAAGAGAGGTCAATAGATCCACCTGGACTGTCCAGCCGATACCATCCATAGGGTGGGAGGCGATCCTTGATTTTTCTGATGGAGAAAAGTTCGTCAAATGTGAGGTCCCGGTTTTGCCTTCTTGGTTTCCCGGAACTCCGGATGATTATTGTAATTTTTAACATAAGGCCGGAATGTTGCCGAACCATTATAATTCTCCCTTGGGAATAAAACAACCACAAATATAATCATTAAAAAAAATCGATCGGACGGCGTGGGTCCTCCTGGGCCCCCTTTGTGCTGTGGAAGTTGCCCCCACCCTTTCCCCCTGGACCGCAAATACACTCTAACGGTGAGTGGGTCCAGGGAGGGTCTAAAAAATATGTGAGGTGTCAGAACGAAAAGGTTTCACCAACCCTTTTTTCGACAAGTCATCAGCAATCTCATTTCCAAAGATATCTACATGTGACGGAATCCATTGGAGGTGTAACCTCATGTGCCGGGCAATTTCAAAATGGAGATGCCAAAAGTCAGTAATGTAAAATAACTGTAGAGGGATTGGATCAAACCAACAGAATGTGTAAGACCCTCGATGGTCTCAAGGAAACACATTTGTTAGATTATTAGTGTTATATCTCTGGGGTATGTGCAGGGTTGCGGTTTTATAATACTATATCCATATTTGGCCAAGCTACGCGAAACACAACGGCAATAAACAAAGACACTTAAAGTAATGGTAATTTTAGTTAACATCGTACTAGAGCAACACCTTTGACTACGGTCCGGGATCTGCCCCTAACATACTTAAGGTAAGACGCACTGAATTAGAAGTAGGTAAGTAGTTGAATAAACATCGCACTGGAGCAACACACTGGGGTTTTGGTAACGGTCCGGTTCAATCCCGAAGGAAAAGATAGGAGGTAGGTAGGTATTATAACTAACGTCACATTGGAAAACAAAACGGGCTATTGGTGACGGTCCAGGATCAGTCCTTAAGGTAATTTTATTTAACGTCGTACTAGAGCAACACAACGGGCTATTGACGACGGTCCGGGATCAGTCTCTTAAGGGAAAGATCCGAGGACAACACCTCGTAATTTTGAACCACGGTCAGATGACGAAGCAACACCTGAGCTGGCGCCCCACTCTCCAAACTTCCGCGCCAACCCAACGTGAGGACTTTCGGCCACGACAGATTTAAGGTGCACCAGCCGCCTCTACACCATACGCTTACAAACATCCGGACCCGGAATTGAACCAGGAACCTTCCGATCTAGAGGCTAACACCTTAACCACTATACCGGTTGGTCGGCGATCAATCCCTAAGAGAAAAATTCGAAGACTATACCACGTAATTTTGAACCACGGTTAGATGACGAAGTCACGCATGAGCTGGCACACCACTCTTCAACCTCCCACACCACGTCTATTTGAGGACATTTGAGGCCATGACAAATTAAACGCACACTATCTCCCATGCATGACTGTTTTGGGTTGGATCTAGATTCGAACTCGCAACCTTCCGGTTTCTAATCCGATGCTCTTCCAACCAGGCTACGGCGGCGCGTAAACATTGGAGGATAATGTCTCGTAATTTTGAACCGCTGTTAGATGACGAGGGACTTAGAAGAGAGAAATGCACGTACGACAAGCTAATGGAATTGAACCTACACCGCTTGCAACTCACATTTAGTACTTTTGAATGTTGTTGTTGTCGTGTCTATGCATACAGTACTAGTGCAAAAGTTTAGAGTCCTCCAAAAGCCTTGGGGACAAGATCTGCAAGTTCTGGAGCTCGATGGCTATGGAGGATTTCGATTGGGGGTGCTCCAAGTTGAAAGAGGGAACCAATAATGGCCCGGCAGTCGAAAACATGATCTGGAGTTAGTTGCGATTGGGGACAGTACCTGCAGATGGGATAGGATTTTAAATTAGTTCGTGAAATCTTCAGTCCCCACGGCGCCGCAGCTCGCCGCACACGCTTCTCTGGTCTGAAGTACCTTGTTTTCATAAATAAATGGAACATAAATAATAATAAATAAATGGTTGTATCCAGTAACGTCTATTTTGTGTTTCAAAATATGCTTTTTTTTTACAGCAAGAAAGCGAAATAAACAAGTTTCCTTCGACATAATATTTATCGCAAATGGCGCGAAATGAGTACTTGTGTCATTTCACGGTTACGTGTGCATAGTTGGGTTTCGGGGCGCAGCACATTGAAAACTCGGATGTGTGCACCGGGCCTTAGATCTACAGATTCATTCAAATGCTTTTACTGTAAGTATATGTCACATGCTTGTTCTGTTATATTTGTTTAATTCTCCAGAACGCCTCGGCCAATTTCCACATAACTTGACTTCCCCAGCATCTTAACAGCTTTCCTACAGGTACCCCAAATGTGGTAGAATTCTGCCCGTAATTTCTGTCCCAAACGCTAAATGTGCTTCTTTTGTCGAAAGAAGTCGCTTTGGAAAATTTGCACCCAAACATAAAGCTTCCTATATCCTTGTTTATTTTCTTTAAACATATACTCAAACGTTTAAAATAACTCCAATGACCTATAGAACAAAGAACCTTTTAAAAATGTCCTGAACTTCTGAGAAATGAATCAAGATACACTGTTTGATTATAACTTAGATTAATAGAGGGCCACTGTTTAGATCTCAATGTAGTCACTTACAAACATTTTGTGAGGCAATGGTCGTTGGTCAAGTGAAGTGTCAAAACAGGAGAATGATGGAAATGCGAAAAAATTAACGCGATCGATCGTCCATCAAAATGCGTCCGAGGCTTTTATTTTTATGAGCGGTTTAAGGTCAAACTACAGCAATCTCAATGACCCAGTGTCATCTTAATATTAAATGTGTGTGCGGACTTTGACATATTCTAAAACCACTGAAAAACTTCTTTCTTGGAAGTAATTTTATCCGTAGAAACCGCTGCACAGACATTGATCTATTTACTGGAGATCTAACGAAGTGCCGCAGTGATTACAAGAGGTCAGAGCAGCTATTAGAAAGAAGCAGCCGGAATTTCTTGAATAACAAAGAGAAAGGGGAGGAAGAGTCAGAGAGGAGACAAAGGTTCAACTTGTGCGTTTGAAGCGCCGTGGTGTCGCTCAACTTACGTCACCTTTCCACATCTTTCCGAGGACAAACTGTTATTTTACGATAACAGTGGGAATGGAAATTGTTAATTGGCGATAACATTGTTGTTCCTACAGCTAATATTAACAGTTTTGTTAACAGTGAAAAACAGTAAACTTATTAATTAAACACTTATTCTTATCTGACATTGAGCTTCGAAAACAGTCGATGGATAACACTTAATAGCCCGTAAATAAATTGAAGTTATTTTTAACTGTTGGAGATTGGCAGTTTTGTTAGCAGTTATAGTACGGCTTCCACAAGTCGGCAGTCTTGTCACGTGGTTTTGAAAGAATCTACTCGTGATACTAGGAGGAAGGTACATAAACGAAGCGCGTTTAGTTACAAATTTACTGCAGTAATTGCTAGTTAGCAAAGTAAAAAATTGCCCACTACAATCGTAACACATGGGCATTCCTTTCTCTTGACAGCTTGAGTGATATCGGTTGTAGTTTATTGTTCGGTGGTGAAAGCGATAATGATGATAACGAGTTAGCGGGATGGAAACCGTCCACGGTGATCGTCATTCATACTTTTGGGTCTGGCAGGCTTCTGACCAGCTTTCATACCTTTTCGAAAATCAACTAATCCAAGGTTGATTGCCTTCTTGTAAGAGCCCCCCCCAACAATAATTACAAACACTAAAAGGCAGTACATAAATTTATCACTCACTACCATTTGCTAATATCGAGTTTCGTTGACAGTTAACGGCTAACAGTTAGTAAATATATTTAATTTATACACAGTCCAGTCACATTAATGTGACCACCACCTACTTTCGACGTCAACGTGAAATAACCAATCACAAAAGGCAGGTGGCAGCACATTGCAGTGGAGTGTATATAAAGGATGTCCTAGGGCATCGGAAAGCATTTCAATCGTTGGAGTAAAGCAGAAACGTAGCGATTTATCCGACGTCCAAAAGGGCATGATTATTGGCTTTCCGGCCAAGGGTGGAAGCATTTCGGAAACGGCTAATTTTGTGAATTGTTCGCGTGCCGCCGTGGTAAAAGTATACCGTGCATGGCAAAATGGCACTATCCAAAATCAGCGGCACATGTGGTGCACCACGGGCTATAGATGACAGAGGCGAACGAAGGCTATGGAGATGCGTTCCGGCGAATAGACGTGCAATTGTTGAGCAACTGACCGCCCAGATGAACCAAGGGGCTACCAAGAGTGTATCCTCAACAACGGTTCAGCGAACGTTGCTGCGCATGGGCCTGGTTAATGCACCTATGCTGACTGCTGTTCATCGGCGACGAAGGCTGGAATTTGCACGCCAGTACCGCAACTGGACGTCCACAGAGTGGCAACAGGTGGCTTTTTCCGATGAATCACGGACAGATGGACGTTGGCGTATACGGCGTGAAACGTCTGAAAGGAAACACCCTGTAACAATTGCCGGAAAGATCCAGGCTGGAGAAGGGAGGTAATCTAGCGCAGCTGGCCACGGCACTGGAGTCGGCATGGCTCAACATCCCAGTGAACACCTTCAGAAACCTAATTGACTCTCTTCCTGCACGTCTCGCAGCGGTCCGCTGTGCCAAAGGTGGTTATTCTGGCTTTTGACATGTCTTTTTATTCAGCTTTTTTAATTCAGCTTTTGAAAGTGGTCACATTAATGTGACTGGACTGTGTATTAACTGATAGAAGTGAAAAAACGGTTGGTTTCAGCAGTTAATAACTACAAAAATTATCCGTTGAAATGATTCTTGAAAATTTTAGTTTTACACTTTTATCAATTTTTAAAAAATACCTTTCAAACTGCTACTTTAATAGCACTGTTATTTTTAACAGCTACTGGAATAACAGCCCATCTCCGACGCACCGTCTCAGAAAGCCCGGATATTTTGGCTTCCGCCGCGAAATTCACGACGGCGCTAACGACACGGGAGAAAGAGCGTTTATAGACATCTCACTCGCCAAGAAAACTCGCCGGGTTGGGTTTCTGCGAGGTGCTTCTGCTGATTTTATGCGCCATTTCCTGTTAAAAAGGTGTGACGGATTAATCCAACTCGCGAATTTATGAGTTTATCTCGGCATTTGAGCTAAACAGAATCGCTCCCTCGGCACTGTTTAGGCAGGGACGGGAGAAAGGAAAAAATACTTTTAAACGCGTCTCTGTAACGCCAAAAGGATTTATTCCGCTACACGGCGACACGATATTAAAATTCAAGATTTCTCCAAATTTCACCGTCTCTGATCCCGTTTCTGTAGTATTCAGATTATCTCTGCATTGTTTCTGACTGATATGCTGCATATATTACGAGCAATGTCATTCATTCACTTTCATGTTTTGAGTGGTGTTTTCTCATGATCTACATCTGTAAAAGCGTACATTTTTGACCCAACTTCCTGTTTTAGCTGTGTTTTCGTATTTCTAGCATGGGGAGACATTTCTAAATACAAGCAAAAAATGCTGCTGTACTATTTATTTTTTAGGATAGTATTTTTGTGAGATCAGATCTTCCCATGGGAGGTTGGTTGATTTGGAAGTTTTGTGGCACACAAGACAATTCTGTCCATACTGTTCCATACAGGTAGACAATATCAGGTAATAAACAGAAAAACAAGGAAAGTTTCATTGACAAAAACAGAGAAATGCAACCAGAGATGAATAGAACCTGCGCCGCCCATAAATCGCAGGTTACTAGTGGAGTGGGCATACAAAGCTGGTCGATAGAATCTGGATGTGGGAAATAAAGAAGCGACGGACGGACTTGGAATGGCAAGGTTAAACAGAAATTTGCCCAACAAAAGTCTGTTATAGGGAGTTATTACGTCATTGGTAGAGGACAGACCAGGAAAAATAGTCAACTTCAAACTATGTAAAGAACAATGTAAGTCCCAACAAAAGTCTATTACAGCGAGTTACTACGTCATTTGTAGACAGACCAAGAGAAATAGCCAACTTCAAACTATGTATAGAACAATGTAAGTCAAAACAAAAGTCTATTATAGCGAGTTACTACGTCATTGGTAGAGGAGAGACCAGGAAAAATAGCCAACTTCAAACTATGTAAAGAACAATGTAAGTCCAAACAAAAGTCTTATAGGGAGTTACTACGTCGTTGGTAGAGGACAGATCAAGAGAAATAGCCAGCTTCAAACTATGTAAAGAACAATGTAAGTCCCAACAAAAGTCTGTTATAGCGAGTTACTACGTTATTGGTAGAGGAGAGACCAGGAAAAATAACCATCTTCAAACTATGTTAAGAACAATGTAAGTCCCAACAAAAGTCTATTACAGCGAGTTACTACGTTATTGGTAGAGGAGAAACCAGGAAAAATAGCCAACTTCAAACTATGTAAAGAACAATGCAAGTCCCAACAAAAGTCTGTTATAGCGAGTTACTACGTCATTGGCAGAGGACAGACCAGTAAATAGCTAACTTCAAACCATGTAAAGAACAATGTGTCTGTTTCATCAGGCGCGATATCGTACCCATAACAAGAAGTATGACGTCGATAAAAAACAAACGATTTCATTTTAAGGTAGGTAGTTAGCGTCGCACTGGCGCAACACAACGGGCTACTGGTGACCGTCCGGTATCAATCCCGAAGGGAAAGATTCAAGGATGACGCCTCGTAATTTTGAACCACGGTCAGATGACGAGGTTAACACACCTGACTGTAAACTTCCGCACAAGGCCATTGTAAAGACATTTGAGGCCACCCCAGTTTTAACGTGCTCCAGCACCTGTGTACATGACTGTCTTTGTCTGGATTAATTTAAGAACTCGCAACGGTTGCTAATCCGACGCTCTTCCAACTGGTTTACAGTGGCCTAAGTTCTTTTCAAGAGTTTCCCAGCAAAGCAAATTGTGAGCCCTTGCAAGTGTACCGTGAATTTGATGTTTTATTAAGCGTGAAACTGCTACTAGCGTTCTTGTAAACGTTATCGTGTCTTTAAATTAACGCACAAGCTTTGATATTTAGCGAATGTATTTTTAACAATGCACGTGAAAAACTGTAACCATGATGTAGGATGTGATGAAAAATGAATTTGGATTTTGGAAGAATTAGGAAAGAGTGTGATAGAGGGTTGATCGTTGTTCTTTATAGACGGTCCTTGGCTCATTAATAAGTATTGAAATTCTTTTAAGTGTACGTTTTCATGAGTGCAATCGAAAAGCTAAACTACGGTCATTTAATGCAATCGCTCCCGATGCTCTGATCACCCGAAAATTGAGTAGAGAGCATTCATTTTCAAGCGAATTCGTAACCGTCTGTCTCATGTGTGGTATTTTTTAATTAAAGTCGTACTGGAGCAACAGAACAAGCTATTAACGACATAATGGGATAAAACCCTAAAGGAAATATCCGGGGACAACACCAAGTAAATTTGAACAACGGTCAAATGATTACATAACACTTGATCTGCCACTTTACTCTCCAAACTTCCACACCACGACAGCGTGAGGACATTTGAGACTGCGACATATTTAACATGCACCAGCCCCCTTTGTACACGACAGTCTTGTGTTGGATTCGAACTCGCAACGCCCCGGTTGTTAATCGGTTACTCTTCATACCGGACCCCTGTAGCAGGATCGATGTTGAACCAATGTATGGCTTGCATGTAATTGCGGTTGAATCTTAGATTCAGAGGTGCTAGGATTGGGCATATTTGCGCCTTGTCTCTTCTTAGGGCTAATAATGTTTTGTATTTTAATGTATTTGAGGAAAAGAATCTACAAATCTAATCGAATTTATAAGGCCGCGTAAAACTGAGCATCAGATTTAGTTTGCTTTTGAGGCCCAGTGTCTTCAATGTCTACGCAACTGCGAACGTACATGTTCTTTCCGACATCACACATCCAAACGTCTTGTTTTCAGAGCTCTTGAATGGTGTATCTCTCAAAACTCTTTTTTCTTCTCCCGAAGACTGAGGCAAGCAAACGAGATTCCTGTTTGGCAGGAGGGCTCGATGCTCGCTCTAAATCAAGAACGAGCCGAAGTGATTCCGGGGAAGAGCCAGCGGAACGGCGGGCAGTGCCAAATATTCCATCGCGAAAGTTACGCCAATAGAAGAAACAAAAGCAAAAACCCGACGCTGCTATTCCTGGACCCTCAAAATAGATTTTGAGTCGAAATAGACTCAAACCTGCAGAGAGCTGTTAAGTACCACCAATGACCCCTTTTGGGCTTTGAGGAGCCAACGACTTCCTTTGATGAAGTTGTTGACAATCCCCTGTATGCATCGGAATTAGAAAGATCGAGCCATTTTCTTTTTCCAGAGAAGGGTTTGAATACTATTTCTTCAATGCTTCCTGTTACTGTATATCCCCTAATTAGCTTCAGCGGTGTGACAGCAGGAATGACTTACGTTGACAGACTGTTTAGACTGAAAAGTATTTCTTCGGTTCATGAAGTTGACGAATGCTCCATGCAAAGGTGAATTAGTTTGGGTTATTTTTTGCTACGCGAACAGAACAATTGTATGAAGTTTCGTTATTCAATACGGTGCATCCAGAATGGGAAAACAATGCAAAGCTGGATGCCAAAACCAATGATCACATTAGGGTTAACTGAGTAAATTTCACGATTAGTACTTCATACATATAATAGCTGGTATGCTTGTTGAGAAGTTAGCGTTCTGTGTCTAAGTTTAACTCTTCTAGGTTACTCGGGCATGGATGTTCGAAGCGGTTCGAAACCCATTGTTCCCATCTGGTTAAACCTCGTGCAACAATAAGTGAATGTTAAGAATAAAACCAAACCAAAAACCGATTAAAAAATTATTTACGTCACATAACAATCAGGAAATAAATGTTACGAAATATTTTTATGAGGAGCCAACAACTTCCTTTGATTGGATTGTTAGGGTTTTATGGCGCAAGGGCCTTTGATGAAAGTTGTTGCCAATCCTCGGTGCCTGCAATGGAATAAATAGAAAGATAGACATTTTTTTCCCCTAGAGAAGGTTGAATTACTGTTTGTTGAATTATTGCTGTTGTTATATATCCCCAATTAGCTTCAGCGGTGTGACAGCTGGAATGACTCCCGTTGACAGACTTAGACTGAAACGTGTTTCTTCGGTTCACGAAGTTGACTAATGCTCCACGCAACGTAAAATTAGTTTGTTTTGTCACTCTACGGTTGTTTTTTGCTACACGAACAGAACAACTGCATGAACTTGTGAACATGAAATATCATTTTTAAGGATGATGTATCGGGAATGAGAAAACAATGCATTGATGGATATCAAATCAATTTTCAAGTTACGATTAACTGATTACTTTCTTGATTGGTACTTCATAAACATAATAGCTGGTATGGGTTGATATTTGTTGAGAATTTAGTGTTCTGTGGGTCTAGGTATGAGTCTCCTAAGTTACTCGGGCATGGATGTTGGAAGAGGTTCGGACTCCGATGTCCCTATCTGGTTAAACTCGTGCAATAATAAGTGAATGTTGAGCTTAAGACCAAACCATAAACCGAATTAAAATTATTTATGTCCTAACAGTCAGGAAATAATTATTAACGAAGTACTTTTTCCAGGATTCAACGATTTATTTTTACGAAATTGACATTCTGTATGCATTGGAATAGGAAGGTCTAGTCATTTGCTTTTTCTAGAGATAGTTGAATACATTGTCAGTTTCTGTAAACCGTCAGTCCGTTCTTACGGAATATTGCCGCTCAGAAAGCACGGGTCACGAAGAAATAAAATAAAATGACAGACTATTTTAAAATGTGAATATGTATATACGTCTGACGACACCGTTTCGTTGTCATCGGTGGTTCTTACTATGTCATCCCGTTGATTACCTATTTCCATTCACCTTCTTTGTATTAATTTACGTGAAGTAATAATTATTCTACTGAATATTTATTGAAAATTAAGCATATTTCCATAATGTAGATATGTGAGGTCTTTACTACGACACAAAGATCTTATTCAAACATCTACAACTAAGTGACATTCCCGCCAGTCCAGGAGGGGTCGTATAGTGGCATCGCCACCTAGCTCGACTCTAATTGGCCTATATACATATGAATTTACCACAATGTCTAGAGCGTAAATTCATGTAACAATATGTACTATACTGTGCTTAATGTAAATTGTATATTGTTTTTTACTGTAAAATAAAATACATGTATGCACAAAATGTGTTTCAAGTTCGCAAACGTGCATTTTTTAATCATTTGTTCATATGCAATGGATGGGGTGGGTTGTTGTTTAAGGTGCCTGCCTACCTATAAAACCGCCATTTGTGAAGAAAAATACGATTTTTTAATTTTGCCTAACTTTGAAAGTATAGTTTTTTAGCTTTCCAAATCAGTTTAAATTTTCTTTCTCTCTTACTTAGAACTCTAGTTTCAGAACTTCTAACATTAGTATGTTGACAGATTTTCAAACCGTAAGCAGTGTTCTGCTAACGGAAGTTTTTACATTTTGCTCTTCCGCACAACATCATAACTCATAACATTATGTTTCAAATAATTTTAAACTTTGGTAGAATATTTTAAAGGGTTCAATTCAGGTAACCTACCTTTATTTTAATTGTTTATGCATTACTTTTTAGTTTTTTTATTACATAAATATGAAGTTGTAATCATTATTGAGGATTTTTTTTCTATGTCGAAAGGTTTATTTGCATAAGCTTTTTTAATACAAAGTTTCAGTTATAAAATGGGTAGAGGATCCCAGAAGAGGGCTTTGATAATACAATACAATTTACAAAAATAGAATATCTTAATTTGAATTTGAGTTTTGTTGTTCTGCAAAGTTGTTAATTTATTGAGATTTTTTGTTTATTTTTTGTAAAAAAATGAAAATTAAAAAAACATGTATAGCTATTTCATATATTATTCATAGTTTTTAGATGTATTTGATAGTATAATGCACATAACAAGTCAATTTTTGAAATATTTAAAAAAAAGGTCTCCGAACGTAGGCAGGCACCTTAAGGCTTTTCTGCTATTCGCTCAAGGATTCATGTTGCTATATATCCCCCATTTAGTTTCAGCGCTGACAGCTGAAATGACTCGCGTTGACAGACTGTTTAGACTGAAACGTATTTATTCGGTTCACGGAGTTGACTAATGCTCAATACAACGTAAAATTAGTTTGAATAGTCACTACTGTTACTTTTTCTACACGAACAAAACAATTATATGATCTTTAGTACGAAATTTCAATCTTCGATATGGTGTACCCGGAATGAGAAAACAATACATATCTGGTCATCAAATTAATGATCAGGATTAACTGAGTAATTTCCTAGATTAATAATTCATAATAGCCGATATCGTGGTTGAGTAGTTAGTCTTCTGGGTTTAGGTTTAAGGCACCTAGGTTTCATGACATAGATGTTTGACATCCACTGCTTTGGTTTTGTTCCATAAACTCAGGAATAGTGCATAAACAATTTAATTTTTAAATGTATTTAATTGCGGCTCATCATTATGTTGTTCGTAACTCTTCAACTGGGAACGAAATGCTTTCATGAAATTATTCAAAAGCAGTTTATTTTCAAGATATTTATAAAAAATTATCTGCACAGACTCAATTTCCAGTGCTATCTTTACGTTTCGTTCATGATTAGGAATCAGTGGGAACTAGTCTCTGTATTGAACATGTGTAAAACATTTCCAATTGTATGATCAATATCTATTTATATTATAAATTGGATTTTCGATAACCATGGTAGTACCATGTTTAGTATCTCCGCAGTTCTTATTCCAATACCTTGATTCTACAAGGTCCGCCAAGGTCACATAGAAATAACAAAAATATTATTGTTTCAGTGAAATATATCACTGTTGCATATATAGCAACGAAGAAGCTGGCCAATTGGCTAAGGCTGGAACACAGTTGCAGCAATCAAAGTCTCCTTTGCTTATGCTAACATCAAGAGGCTCATACTCTGTAAGAACTGATAGATTTTCAATCTTCAAAGAAATGTGTGGTCAATATCTATTCATATTATGCATTGGATTCTCGATAACCATGGTAGTACCATGTTTAGTATCTCCGCAGTTCTTATTCCAATACCTTGATTCTACAAGGTCCGCCAAGGTCACATAGAAATAACAAAAATATTATTGTTTCAGTGAAATATATCACTGTTGCATATATAGCAACGAAGAAGCTGGCCAATTGGCTAAGGCTGGAACACAGTTGCAGCATCAAAGTCTCCTTTGCTTATGCTAACATCAAGAGGCTCATACTCTGTAAGAACTGATAGATTTTCAATCTTCATAGAAATGTGTGCTGGAATGAATTCCAATTGTATTGTCAATATCTATTCATATTGCATTGGATTTTCGATAACCATGGTAGTACCATGTTTAGTATCTCCGCAGTTCTTATTCCAATACCTTGATTCTACAAGGTCCGCCAAGGTCACATAGAAATAACAAAAATATTATTGTTTCAGTGAAATATATCACTGTTGCATATATAGCAACGAAGAAGCTGGCCAATTGGCTAAGGCTGGAACACAGTTGCAGCAATCAAAGTCTCCTTTGCTTATGCTAACATCAAGAGGCTCATACTCTGTAAGAACTGATAGATTTTCAATCTTCATAGAAATGTGTGCTGGAATGAATTCCAATTGTATTGTCAATATCTATTCATATTGCATTGGATTTTCGATAACCATGGTAGTACCATGTTTAGTATCTCCGCAGTTCTTATTCCAATACCTTGATTCTACAAGGTCCGCCAAGGTCACATAGAAATAACAAAAGTATTATTGTACTGAGAAATAAAGCCTATATGGCAAGATTCCTAGCCCTAGATGTTGCAGTCGCTACTTTCGACTTCTTACAGGACATGACAATTGGAGACCAACTCAATGACAGCCCTAAAATTTACGACAGTACAGTTGAAAATACTGTAGGTAGTATTTCGATAAAATCTATTTGATCACTTCAGACTTTTATATGGCTACTTGTCGACAGAAGGCCGAAAGGTCGGAGACGGGTGTAAGATAAAGCATTTTTCAGTGAAATGACTTCGAGTGCTACGTTTATCGTAAGCTTTACAAATGAAAGGTAATTATTAGTTAACGTCGTACTAGAGCAACACAACGGGCTATTGACGACGGTCCGGGATCAATCTCTCAAGATAAAAATCCGAGGACAACACCTCGTAATTCTGAACCACGGTCAGATGACGAAGCAACACCTGAGCTGGCACCTCACTCGCCAAACTTCCACACCAACCCAACGTGATTACAAATGAAAGGAAAACTGTAGAATAAATTCATTATTTTGAATAGCACTGCAATAACAGAATCATTGCACTCTGCCATCTTATGAAAAACCGATAAAGGTTCATTGCCTCGAAGTATTGAAGTTAACATACGTCATATTCCATCCAAACTCGCACAACTTTCGAGTGTGGTCAATGGAATTAAAAAAATTAAGTTTTTTATTTGGTGGAATGAGGAAATTGGCGGCTTAAGACGTTTGTTTCACACTTAACATCTTTTTCTGCCGCTACGACAAAGAGTATCGGAATAATTCAAGCAGACGGACCATTGTTCTGAAACCGGCTCACCCGTAAATGACCCATTTCGTACGTGTTACTTCGAAGAGCTCGACAGCAATCCCATTAAGTAACACCGAATAAGGAAAAACAGAACCGTTTGGTAATTTTCAATTCCACTAGCTGCGCCTGTAAGCAGCATTTAGGAAATCCGAGTGAATCACGTGGCGTGAGCTTTTTTCGAGACGCGTGCTAGCTTCCAGAGCAGATTGGTAGGTAGTTAATTAATGTCGAACCGGAACAACTCAACGATATATTGGCGACGGTCCGGGATTCATCCAATACCGTCGTGTACAAAAGGGTTGGTGTACGTTAAATCCGTCGTGGCCACAAATGTCCACACAGTGGCGTTTTGTTTATTAATAAACATATTGTTAAATTTAAGTCCAAAGGACACATGCATGAAAATTCAGGAAATAAAATTATAGTTTGTGAAAGGCAGTGAAAATATTTTCCGGATATAATTTCCGAATTCATCCGGAAGGGAAAGATTAAAGGACAAGATCAACGTACCGGAGGATTGCGAGTTCGAATCCAGCCGAAGACCGTCGCGTACAAAGGGGTTGGTGCACATTAAATCCGTCGTGGCCACAAATGTCCTCACAGTGGCGTTTTGTTTATTAATAAACATATTGTTTAATTTAAGTCCAAAGGACACATGCATGAAAATTCCGGAAATAAAATTATAGTTTGTATAAAGCAGTGAAAATATTTTATGAACTGCTTAAGAAAATGTCCAGGCTTCCTAGAAGTATTCATAAATGGAAAAAATTGGTTGGTTTTTAAATTACTCTGGATATATAAACTTCATATAAAAATATTTTTTGTGTATTATTTGAACACATGATTATTTTTATTTCATCAAGTCTACAACAATTTAGCAACGCACATGAATATTTATTTCATTAAAACTATACAATTTATATAGTTGAGTAACAAATTATAACGATTTTTAAAATTTTAAATGATGGTATATTTTATTTCTTGGTATTTTTCATGTATTTTGAGCCTATATGAATAAATAGGCAAATTTCTATAGCATACGATTTTACTAAATTTAAAATCAATTTTAAATTACACGACTTAAATCCATTGATTATTTTCGTCCCTTTAAGAAATAATTTTAGTTGACACAAAGTCATAGTACATTTATAGTTTTAGAAATACCCACATATGGTGGTATATAATTAATTTCTTGCAAGACTTATTTTGAAAGCAGCTTTAAGATTTATAAATGGAGGTGTATTTAAAAAAAAATTATTAAGTAATTGCTTATTAACTAATACATCGATTCTCAGTAATCTTGGAAAATGTCTGCTTTCTACGGATTGTGACTAAATTAGCTTCCTTTGAAATTAAAAAAAAAATAAAGCTCGTTGCAAACTATTTAAAATAATTAAATGTTTAAACATTCATTCATACAGCAATGCATACCATACAAAGGACACGGCTTTATAAAACTTGGAAATTATTTATTTTTAATCAGAACAGAGTAGAGTAAGAAGAGTACATCATGTTAAAATCGTGAGGTATCACTCCAATTACAAATAACGCTTCTTCAATGTTTGATTCAAAATGTTTGTTTTCAAAAAATTATCTGAGTAGTGATAAATATTTATATGAACAATTTTATGTTCTGAAATAGCAGCTAAAAAATATTTAAAACATATCTAAATTTAAATTTAAAAGTAAGACTTTTTATAAACCTATTTTTTAAAAGACTAAAATTTCAAATGAAAACAGGACACACACCAATTAAAAGCTTAAAAAATATATAAATAAAAAATTGCATTCAGAGAAATTTAATTTTTCAAAGCAATGCGTACTAAAATTAGTTTTGATGAAAATAATAGTTTTAGTTGCGCTAAGTTTCAAAAAAGTTAAAAAGAAAAGGCTGCCGTAAAAAGTATGAATAACGTCGTTTATCACAACAATAACACTGTTTGCTCATTACCATTCAAGAACCATAATTTGTCTTGGTTCATCTGACATTGGCCAGAGTCGCTATCTATTCTCACCGAAAGCAAATTTTATTTTCTCAGTTGTACTATATCACAGTTTATTAATAATGTAGCATGACGTGTTTGCATATTGTCAGCTTACAAGTGAAACTCACAATGTCGAAAAACAGTGAAGAGAAAACGAGGGAATTCTACTCACTTGTTACATTTCACTAAATATTTCTCAAGAATAAATCTCATATTTTTTGCAAAAAAATTTACAAAATGGACATTTTTTCAGAGAACCTATAGATCACCACATTCTGGTCTAGAAAAGCTAAAGAAATTCATATCGGTAATTGGTAATTTTTTTAACATCGTACTAGAGCAACTCAACGGGCTATTGACGACGGTCCGGGATCAATCCCTTAAGTGAAAGATCCGAGGACAACACCTCGTAATTTTGAACCACGGTCAAATGACGAGGCAACACCTGAGCTGGAAAAGTTTTTATCTTAGTGCGTTTCCCTTATAGGCTAATCTAATCGTTCAAGAACCTTAACTTGCCATATCTCTCATAGTTCATCTGATATTGCTGAGTATCACTGTGCTCTTTTCTTAGCGGCTTCCCCCAGTTGTCTGAATCACATTTATCACATACAGTATATTACTAATGTAAAATGATGCGTCTGTGTTATGATCAGTCAATAAACATAACCTGTCATATCGCTGGTAGTGTATCCGACAATACCACTTGATTATCTTTTCATAGAGATCACTGGTTAAACTGACAGCAAAGGTATCTAATATTCCTGTCTTCTTTCTCATTCTGTTCTTTTCGATAGCAGCTCATACACAGTTGCACGCTAAGAAGATGTTTCGAACACAAGTACTTTTGGCACATCTGGCAACAGCTTCTCGTTTTTCTATCTTTGGACCTCGGACATTCCGTGCAGCGTCGTATGCAGACGGACTTCGACGAACCAGGAGCAGCTTCCATTTCCGCTGGCCGTTTCGTGTTCTGGAAAATAATCGAGTCCCTCTCCTTGAAGTAGTCAACCATCATTTCCAGAGCGAGGTTTTTCACGAAACGATTCCGATTTCTCTCACTGTTGGTGCTGAACTTAGAGACAATGTATGCGTTGATGGCAGCGATGTTCAGGAGCGTAAAAAATACCACGACCGGCCATCTCCTGCTATGTCGAGCCACGTCATATCTGGAACACAGTTGCTCGACGTCGTTAACGCGCTTCCTTTCGTTTTGTCGTAAAACGAAACGATTTCAGGTGAACACGACGTTGAAGAATTACTAATTTCCGCGCTGTGGTGTTTGGTGCTGAGCAGAACACTCGCTTTGTTGGCAGTGGGCAGAAAAGACGTCAGGGTCATGTCGTTTTGGAAGCCAAACATGCTTGAACGCGCCTGTCGCCCATTCGTACTGATAAATGACCGAGGCAGTTGCTTGGCATGCTTCGTCACAGCACCAACGATGGTTAGGTTGTAGTTCTTCAAGAGATTCATCGCTAGCTCATAACTCATGAACCACCTGTCCATGGTGACATTCCTCCAGGTTCCGATGATTGGAGACACCAGTCTGTAAACCACTCCGGTCGGGGAATCGTCCGTCTGGAAAGGCCCGGGACGTTGGAGACCGGTGCAAACTTCCATCTTCACGGTGTACAAAGTCTCCGAATCCACTAGGCTAAAGATCTTCAACCCGGACATAGCCGGCTTATTCGGCAAGTGTCACCTGAACGGGCATTTCCCTCTGAACCTAACCAGCATTTCGTCCACTGTGACATACTCCAATGGCGTGAAATTGGAAACACAGTTCTCAACGAATTGTTCGAACACATTCCTCATGGCAGCAAAGTTGTCCAGCTGTCTCCGAAATCCACGGGTTCGAATGTCGTCGAATTTCAGACTGGCAAGTAGGAACCTGAAGCGCTGTAGAGGCATAGAATTTCTGAAGATCTCCACTCCCGTACCGTCAGACTGCCAGAGATCTCTTAGTCGGCTCATTTTGTAAATACCAGCAATATACAGAACTAGGGGGCCCGCCCCCTGCTCGCCAACCCCCGGAGGATTGCTTCGCAATTCTCATTGGTTCGCTGCGCGAACCTATGCTCGCTTCGCTCGCATCGATGAAGACACGTGTCCTAGCAGAAGGGATTGATTACAAAATATATTCCAAAAAAATATTTTTCAAATCTAAATTTGTTGTATTACATAAAAGATATATACAGTACCTCTGGAATCAGAATTTAGATGAAAACTTTGAGCAAATTTTTACTCGCAATGTGAGCGCTGCTTTGGAAATTGAATACCCAGCATGTTGTTTGTGTGTACATTTCCCCAGTACTCGAGCCACCCATACACTTTTTGACTGAGTTTGTTGTCGAAAGTTGTAGTGCACGCGTCTTGTTGTACTATAATTGTTAGCCTTGAAAAGGACCGTTTTTTAAATAGCCCTGAAAAGATCCTCCGCTTTCTTAGATTTCTATTACGAACCGCAACAGCTCGTCTAAAATTCATTTTTTTTCAATAAAATTTCATCCGATAACGCTATAGATTCAAATGACTCGCGAGGCTCCTAGTAAACAAGCAATCGCACAATGTTGCCAAAACGCGGTAACAAATAACGTCTTTTTTGCGTGCCACGTAAGAGAAATATATATATAGATAGCTATAAATGCCTTCACTTCGGCTTCATTGGTATCTTTAGCCTGAGTCTTTCCTTTGTTCCTCAGTCTCTGTTCGCAAATGTGTATATTCGTACATTCCACAACAGTTCTGATAATATCGGGAGTGATAAACAGCTTCCAGCAATCCGAAGCTGATATCAGACTTGCTGCTTCTCGCATGGGTCCAAACTTGATAGCCGCTTTCGTACGCACGGCTGTTTCTGGTACCTCAACCGACCATTTGGTTTCGCTGTCTTTCCCCAGATGGAACAAAGCCGGCTTGAGATCATCGTCGTTCGCTGGATTGGTGTGTGACAATTCATCTTCGTCGCAACCGCTCTGCTCAGTGTCTGTGTCGTGAGAGCTTTCGACGATGTGGTCCTCATTCTCACTCACAGCGCCTTCTGATTCACTAGTGGGTTCATCGTTCAAGGACACTTTGAAGTCTTTAAGGTTTGATCGAAGTACCGACATAGTTATTCCTGCAGAATACACTGAGGAATGGAAGACACGCTAACACTGCCCGTTTGCAGGTGACGCTCCAAACTGCTGACTGATTCAAATCTGATCGAGGGGAGTGAAGTTTCTCCAGAATATCTGTGTAGTGATTAGATAAAGAAGCGTTGAGCGCGTAGAGTGGTTGGACCGGAAGGTACTCCAACACGCCCTCTCAAATTGTCAAGTAAGGTGACGCGTCCGATTCGCGGAAAAGCCGCGATCTGGTTTTTTCCAGAGGGGGCCTGTAACACCCCATTCTAGAAATTCCTGTCGGAAACACCCCGCTGTCCGCTGAGTTAGTTGGAAAGAAATATGCGAATCGATTAAAGGAAAGTAGCGATACACGGAGTGCCATCTGGTGAGACTGTATTTAAGCTAAAGTGATGGGGTACCTATTAACCCCATTCGTTTGACAAACTTTGGGATGTTTGATTTTATGATTTCAAAAAAGTGTAAGGTTCTATACCAAGGTCAACTGATGACACCGACAGATAAAATAATTCAAAAATTATTATTATTATATATGTTTAATAGTTTCTGTAAGGGAAATCCTTCTGTGGGAATAACAATTCAACCAATCGCTTCATTCAAATCCTTGTGCAAACTATCGTGCTTATTAAATACGCTGCGATTATAATTAAAAATGGCCGACCAACCGGTCTAGTGGTCAAGGTGTTGGCCTCTGGATCGGAAGGTTCCTGGTTCGAATCCGGGGTTAAGGCATGGATGTAAATTGTGCTGTCCTTTGTTAGCGACAATGATGGTCCACCCACTGGGTACCCCTTCACAAGTCACCATCACTTCTGCCCTTGTATAAGGCTAAAATGACCTCGGTCAACTCTGTACTTTGTATTGTATTATATTCTGTATTTGTCTTCGCAATTGTACTGCCTTGCCATTGGAAAAAAAATAATAATAATTAAAAATGAGAAAAGATTTTTAGTTAATTTTCAAGCAGCTGTAACAAATTTAATTTTTTTGAGTTTGGGTAAAAAAAACCTTTCAAATATCGCTTTACTTAAAAATAGTAAAAGTTATAGAATATCAGCATTTTTATTTTTATTCATTGGATGCATGAAGAAATTATGAACTTCAGGGATGAAAGAGATGAAATTTTACCTGGTCATATACAGGTCGTGAGCCGCAGTAGCTCAGTCAGTAGAGCGTCGGGCTCGCATCGGAAGGGTTGAGGGTTCTGTCCTCAGCAGAGCCTGCAATTCTGATGGTTCGAGATCGGCGCTTGGACTTGGCTAAAGACCGTCGTGTTCGCTAATGATGGCTGGGGCACGTTAAATAGATCGTGGTCACAAAGTCCCCCATGTTCCCATACCAAATCAATACCTCTGGGGGTACCTGATAGGGGGTTATCGGACTCTGATTGGGATCTAAATTACGATATGTGTGAGTGAATGGATGTGTGAAAGGGACCTTCCTGTAAAACGGATGTGTCATGCATGAAGAAGTCCAACCCTCCGGGGCAATGGCACCCCCCATTGGGCCATATATGGCCCGCACGACAACAACAATAACAACATATGCAGGTCGTTTCGCATCAAAAACATATCAAGATTGTTTCGCACATTTCGTTCAATATTCGGAAACGGTAGCCCAGTTGGAAGAACAATGGACTTAGCAACAGGAGTGTTGCGAGTTCGAAACTAGGTCCAGCTAAAAACCGTCGAATACACTGGGGCTGTTGCATGTTAAATCTCTAATGGCCTCAAATCTCCTCACTGTGACTTGGTGTGTTGCCTTGTTGTCTGACCGTCGTTCAAAATTACGTGGTATTGTCCTCAAAAATAGCCCGTTGCATCGTTCCAGTGCAACGACCCATAACGTTTGTATAGAAAGTTTTTAAATGCTGCGAAAGAATGCCGGATTTTTAAATATTACTTCTACGTCATTGAACTGTTAACTGTGTATTGGGCCACTAGATAGCGGTAACTATATTTGTTAAGTCGTAGCTGTCATATAATAGCTTTTTTTTGACAGAAACGTGACATACGAAGCAGTTATATAACTTGCAAGAAGCCTGTGCAGCGGTGCCATGGTAATGGTAATTTTAGTTAACGTCGTACTAGAGCAACACAACGGGCTATTGACGACGGTCCGGGATCAGTCCCTGAAGGGAAAGATCAGAGGACAGCACCTCGTAATCTTGAACCACGGTCAGATGACGAAGCCTCACCTGAACTGGCACCACACTCTCCAACCTTCCACAACAACCCAACGTGAGGACTTTCGGCGACGACAGATTTAAGGTGCACCAGCCGCCTCTACACCATACGCTTACAAACATCCATGCCCGTACCCGTATTCGACCCAGGAACCTTCCAATCTAGAGGCCAACACCGTAACCAGTATACCGGTTGGTCGGCACAGCGGTTCCAAATGAAATTCAGAAATCTTGTGTAACTATCGAAACATGAAATGATTGTAAATATTTCAAAGAGGGTTAGCTTTTATTTTAAAACTAACCCCTAGCCCTACGAGGTATTTTCCTTGGGATTGATCTAGTATTATTACTTGATTATTATTTGATTACTAGTATTAACTAAAGTTGCCAGATCGAAACGCGATCCAACCAAAGATCATCGTTCACGTGGAGGCGGCTGGTACATGTTAAATTTGTGATGACCTGAACTATCCTCATGGTGGCGTGTTGTGGAAGTTTGGAGAGTGGAGTGCCACCTTAGGAGCTAATCTCGTCATCTGACAATGGTGTAAAATTACGAGGTGTCCTCTGATCCAAACCTTCGGGATTGATCTTGGACTATTACTAATAGCATGTTGCGTTGCTCAATACAATTACTCCGGTGCTAATTCAACTACTTACTACTCTCGGAGGTTAAAGACGTTTGACTAAAAAAAAACCTGATAACATGACCATCCTAAGGGATTGATTTCCATTTATAATTTTACCTAATTCTCAATTAACTTGCATAAGAGAGATGAAATGGTGTTGATATGTCATCAACTGATACAACCATTCAACGGACTCACCAAGAAATTTCTCTTCGCTGTTGAATTGTGTGTTACTTACCAAACGGAGTTAATGTGATTCATATGTATATAAATTACTATGTGAATTAAAATTTTGACAGCACATGGAAAATAAATGCGCATAAAACTGTCGATTTTTTTTTAAAATTATTTACAAAACTGTTGATTTTTGCTTAAAAAAATGATTTTTTTTACCGTGTTTAATGCAAAAAGTTTGTAGCAATTTATATTACTGGACCAAATTTTATATATGTAGGCTTTTCAATAAAAACTGCAGATTTCACAACTATGGGATAGTATCTGCAAATGCCCACTTTCCCCTTAATAGACGTTTAGCAATTTTTTCAATAATATTTTATACAAACATTTCATTTCCAACTTTGTCCCCTCTGCGAAGTGAATTACTGGCTGCACTAATAATAGGAGACAATGGTCGAACTATTTTTGTCACGGGTTTAAAAAAATAGCAAAAAAATAACGATTACATTCAAACGGTTTCCTATCAAACTGCAAGCGTAGGTGGGCAATGAGCGAATATTTCTCTTTCTCAAGTTACGCGGAGCAAAAAGCAACTAACGAGAAATTTAAACTAATAAAACTCATTTTCGGAACAAGATACTCAAAACAGAGAACAAAAAACCGTTCCAAGAATAGCAAAAGAGTAGGCGGAATATTACTTCCCATCTCAACTTTACCCCTCATCATCCAAACGGGGAATTTAGTTAAGGAGAAAAATGTATCAAACAAGGCTGTAAAAGAACTCAACTTCCCACGCACTTAGAACATCTTGCCGATAAAACTCCCACAAACAAACGAGAGAGGAGGTGGATGGGGGGAGGGGTGAAGAACATTTGAGCTATTTTTCGAAAGGCGGAATCGAAGAAGTTCATCTGAGCAGGACGTTTTCCAGAGCAAGGTCAATGTTTCTGTTCGCTCGCGGATCGTCGGCCTAGCGCATGGAACACCAAAAGGTCGGACATTGCTTCTAGGGAGCACACCGAAAAGAACGAATAAAAGAAAGAAATAGCTTATGTTATGCACGGATCTACTTTTTTTCAAACGAAAGCGCAGACGATTTCTTTTTCGTGTTTTGTTCTTTTTTTTGTATTTTCTTGCTGCGATCGTTCTTTTTTCAGAGTGTGGCAGCAGAGGTAGTCTCCAGCCAAGCCCTTTATAAACCATCATTAAACAATGTCACGTTTAACAAATCAGATGGGGCAGATAGCGTATTTCTGATTGTGAAGTGAACGAGAGGTGAAAAGTTTAGCATGCGAGATCTGGCAACGGTAATTTCCTCGTCGGCCGCTGAAGGAGCACACATACGATTTACGAAGAACTGTAGTTCGAATTTCTGCGGAAGAACAAACACTAACTATCTACACATGCAGGAAATGAATCAAATTAAATTGTTGGACACTGTCTAGTATCTTGTTGGAAATTATAAACGAAAAGAAATCAAACTTTTAAAACAAATATTAAGTTGTTGAATTGATGTCAAACTAGATCAACGCAACGGGAAACCAGGATAAATTTGAGAATACGAGAACAGCACCTATCAAATTTCAACCACGGTCAGATAAGACACCACCTGAACTGACACCCCACTCTCCTAACTTCCACACCACGCCAACGCGAAAATATTTGAGGTCACGACGGATTCAACGTGCATCAGACCTCACGTACACGAAGGTCATCGGATGGATACAGTTTCGAATTCGCAACCCTCGGATTGCTAATTCGCTACTTTTCCTACTGGCCTACCGTGGCCCTGGGAGCAAATATCAAAAAATTCTGTTCCTTTGTTTTCAGAATTACTTAGTTGCTCTATTGTTCCAAATCGAGATTCACTTCAAAATCTTATGGGTCTTGACGGAAACAATTTTGCCACCACACATTTTCTAATGTAGAAATTGACATTTTTTGTTCGACTGGGAATAACCCCCCCCAACAAGATAAGTCAAAACTACCAAACTTAATTGATTTTGCCTGGTCACCAAAGGCACATGCAGTCTTGTATAATAGTGATGCAAGATTACACCTTTTATACTCACTAAATATGTTGTCCTTTATTGAGCTGATTTCAATTGAAGAGGTGAGTGGAAGATGGGGTTATGTGACTTTTTTGTGGTTTCGAGATAGTTGACCTCAAGGTCATTAGTACTTTTATTAGATGAGTTGAAAGGAGACGATGCAACATCAAAACTTACTCATAATCCCAAAATGTATACAAATATCACATAGCCCCTTCTTCCACACACCCCTTCAGTTGGTCTGATTGGGAACGAATGTTGGAAATTAGTTTGGATTTGCCGCAGGAGCTCGTAAGTAGTACTCCCTACACACGAAATTAACTTCTTTGGATGAAGACATGTCTTTGGTGAGATCATAGTAGTTAATTTTTCTTGCCCTTGATCTCTTTTATTCCACATTATTATAAAGTATCCACTACAATAATGTGGCATATCGCCGGTCACAATTTATTTTTTAAAGATTAACGTTTCCGTTGCGCTTATATAACCTCTAAGTTAACCACAAATCAGTCAAACAATTGTCCATCTAATATGAAAAAAACTCTCACCTAAATTTTCATATCTTCTTTTTTGTGTTCAGTCCAGGAGAATAAAAGATTCTTTAAACCTGTTCCACACGAGTCTACAAAGAATAAAATGTAGTTATATCCTAGTATTCTAGATAAATCCTAAAGCAATGGAAAACAGCAAGTTTAATACAACTCATGCACAGTTAAACAATACAACGTTTTTGTTAGAGTGAACCGATCCCCAAACTGAATTTTACTCAACAAATTAACAACATCAGTAATTGCCAACGGCATGGTAAGAATATAATAAATTATTGAAAACCAAGGAAAATAAAACATTTTCCCATTTGAGAAACCGGATGGAAGGCTCAAATTAAATCGGAACATAAGCAGTCGTGGGGGCATTTCATACCTGACTTATTTGTACTAAGAACACTGAATTATGAACCTAATTGTTTGAATAATATTGTTTCTTATCCCCCTAGTCAAGAAAATACTAAACCAGGCTAATAAGATCTTGACACCTGATCAGAAGAGAAGTTGTGTGCCTCCTCTTGGTCTTCCACCAATATATTCAAAGAGGACCAATGCAGTCAGTTCACACGAGACGAAGTTACAAGCGAGGCAGTACAGGAGCAAGGTGGACAAGCCCCGTCTCTATTCTCGAAAAACATACTTTTGTTGTGCTCACTTCTAAGTCTCGCCAAAGCAATTTGCGATTACCTGCTGCCACCAAGCTGAAGGAAAAGTTCAGCTTGTCTAGCTGGACACCAATGATGAGTACGACAGACCACATCTCTGAGGCAATGAGCGTTATTCTGCGAGGGAGAACTATGTTTGCTGACTTCTTTGCAAGCGGGTCGGCTGTATTACTTCCAAACACGCCAACATGGCAAAGAATCTAATGACTGGCGTAATCAAAAGGTTTTTATTTTACTTATTATTTTTTTTTTGCTTACCTGTCATGTAACCAAAATAACTGTTCGTAAAAAGTAAAAGAAATTGAAAAGTAGTAGTGCTATTCAAGAAGTCGCTGAAAATCCATTTGAAAGCTATTGATTCCGAGGTCGCCATCTTTCAAAATGACTACTCATCTTGTCTGTTATATGTGGGCAGTTCTTGAGGCTTTGTGGAGTTCTTTCTGTCAGAGATCGCCATGAATCAGTTTGTCTAATAAAAGCTTTCGGGGCGTCTATTGTTACAAATTCGTGCAAACTCCCATTCTGAAAGACAGCAGAGTCTGGAAAATGCTATTTACGATTTCGCTAATGCTATTTGCTCTAAATACGTTTCGACGAGATATCACGTCCATCAAGATCTGGTCAGCCCTTCTAATGACGAGATACCACAGAGGTAAAACTGCCCTGTTACTCCAAGGGGGATGAAAATCGCCGAAGTGAAAAAAACTGTTCCTTTCGTAGAATTTGTGACAGTTTAAAACAGGTTTTTGTTACCAGTAGATATGGTCACAACTGTCCGGTCTTCCATGCAAAGATGAATCACCAGGAGGATTGGAAGAGATATCACGTCCATCAAGATCTGGTCAGTCCTTCTAATGACGAGATACCACCGAGGTAAAACTGCCCTGCTACTCCAAGGGGGATGAAACTCGCAGCAGTGAAAACAAACTGTTCCTTTTGTAGAATTTGTGACAGTTTAAAACATGTTTTGTTACCAGTAGATATGGTCACAAATGTCCGGTCTTCCATGCAAAGATAAATCACCAGGAGGATTGGAAGAGATATCACGTCCATGAAGATCTGGTCAGTCCTTCTAATGACGAGATATCACCGAGGTAAAACTGCCCTGCTACTCCAAGGGGGATGAAAATCGCAGCAGTGAAAACAAACTGTTCCTTTCGTAGAATTTGTGACAGTTTAAAACAGGTTTTTGTTACCAGTAGATATGGTCACAACTGTCCGGTCTTCCATGCAAAGATAAATCACCAGGAGGATTGGAAGAGATATCACGTCCATCAAGATCTGGTCAGTCCTTCTAATGACGAGATACCACCGAGGTAAAACTGCCCTGCTACTCCAAGGGGGATGAAAATCGCAGAAGTGAAAACAAACTGTTCCTTTCGTAGAATTTGTAACAGTTTAAAACATGTTTTTGTGACCAGTAGATATTGTCACAACTGTCCGGTCTTCCATGCAAAGATAAATCACCAGGAGGATTGGAAGATATCACGTCCATCAAGATCTGGTCAGTCCTTCTAATGACGAGATATCACCGAGGTAAAACTGCCCTGCTACTCCAAGGGGGATGAAAATCGCAGCAGTGAAAACAAACTGTTCCTTTCGTAGAATTTGTGACAGTTTAAAACAGGTTTTTGTTACCAGTAGATATGGTCACAACTGTCCGGTCTTCCATGCAAAGATAAATCACCAGGAGGATTGGAAGAGATATCACGTCCATCAAGATCTGGTCAGTCCTTCTAATGACGAGATACCACCGAGGTAAAACTGCCCTGCTACTCCAAGGGGGATGAAAATCGCAGAAGTGAAAACAAACTGTTCCTTTCGTAGAATTTGTGACAGTTTAAAACATGTTTTTGTGACCAGTAGATATTGTCACAACTGTCCGGTCTTCCATGCAAAGATAAATCACCAGGAGGATTGGAAGAGATATCACGTCCATCAAGATCTGGTCAGTCCTTCTAATGACGAGATATCACCGAGGTAAAACTGCCTTGCTACTCCAAGGGGGATGAAAATTGCAGCAGTGAAAACAAACTGTTCCTTTCGTAGAATTTGTGATAGTTTAAAACATGTTTTTGTTACCAGTAGATATAGTCACTACACACTGTCCGTTTTTCCACTCAAAGATAAATCCCCAGAAGGATTGGAAGGCAGATAAATGTCAACCGCCAGCGTGACAGCAAGACACGCCTGTGGAATTTCGATCTAGTCCGTGTGACACGAAAGGACAAGGCAGTGGTACCTTCCAATGGTTGTTTGGTTGAGTTAGGTTTATGGCGCAAGGTCAAAAATTGACGAAGCGTAAGACCAAATAAAGACGATAACAGAATAAAAATTGAAAGAAGCAACCAAATCAACATTAAAAGGGTGATTGGTTGGTAGTTGAATTTTCGTCGCTCTGTAGTAACGCAACAGGTTTCTTAAATTAATACATGAAAACCTTCTTGGTGGTTGTTTCAATGAAGTATCTCGTCACCAGACCTTCGTCTTGGTAGTATGCAAAAATCGCAAAACCTTGATAACGAGATACCTCGTCATTTTAAAATGGGATCTTGATGGACGAGAAATCTTTTAATAATTACTATTGCACACTAAAAACTATTTTTAAAATATAATAATAAGTGGATTGTGTTTGGGTTGTTTAACTGTAGCATGGTACAAAATTTCAGCGCTGTAGGAATATTATTTAGGAAGATATCTCTCTATATTAAAAAAAAGTTACCGCCGCCGCCGCCGAAGAATTGAAATTTTTGTTGTTTAGCTCCATTCTTAGACGGTTTCCCGAGAAAGTACTGATCGGAAAAATATGAAATTAACATGCTTTGTTCTTCATCGTATTCCCTGGATAATTATTAAGATTTTTTTCCGATGCGGCTATTAGTTTAGGTTTTATTAAGTGTTAAAGTTGAAGAAGTGAAATTTCTTCCGCGAGTGAGCAAAACACATTCAAAATTTCAGTCTTTAGTCGTGAGTTTTTTTTTAAGAGTACCTCTCAACGTAAATTTTTGCAGCTCGTCGAGTTTTTTTTGAAATTTAAATGTGGTTCTTGATAATATTTTTTTGAAATTCGGGAAAAATCGGGACATTTTTGTTACTTTTTTTTAAAACTGCCGTATCTATATCTAATTACTATTAGTTTTTAATTTTTAAAATATCGCAGTATACCTCAGAATATACTCTTTCTTACGGTACTATTATTTTTGAAATCGGTTAATAATTAAATTGGATGCGATCAAAAGTTCGTGATACAAAATTCGGAATCTTCGGATATTTTCGCTACGTTTTGTTAAAACCGTTGTGTCTACGGCAAAAACCATTATTTTTTAAATTTGAGAACATCACTGAATACACTACATTACACTCTTTCTTATGGTACAATTATTTTTCAAATTGGTTAATAAACAAAATCGATGCAATTAAAAGTAGGTCATACAATTTTCGGAACTTTCAGATCGTAACTTCCGATACAAAACTAAAATGGTCATATCTATATAGTATTACTGTTAGTTTTTAATTTTAAAAATATTGCAGTATACCTCACAATGTACTCTTTCTTACGGTACAATTATTTTTAAAATTGGTTCATAAATAAATTCGATGCAATCAAAAGTTGGTGACACAAATTTCGTATTTTTCAGTTCGCATAGCTGGTTCGGCAAACAGCAGTGGGTTGCATTTCCTACTATCGGGTTTGCCAGATATCAAATTTATCGTAGCAACAATTGCCATAAAAACGATTTCTTTTTATTTGGCGAGGAAAAAGGCTCGCTTTTTTCCCTCTGTTCTCAAGACAGTTTACCGACAAAGTACAATCGTAAAGTTTTGATATTAACACTGTTTACTTAAAATTGTACAGGGAACAAGATACAGAAGATTTTTTACTGATGCGGCTATTATTTTAGGGTGCATTAAGTGTTAAAGCAAAAAAAAGTGAAATCAATTGCGAAAGAAGTATTGGTTTGAGAAAGCAAACCAAACGGGATTGCGTAGCAATCCCCGGGGTCGGCGAGCGTAAGCGAGCAGGGCGCGAAGCCCTCGCTGTGACGTCATGTACCGGAAAGTGAAATCAGCATAATACGAATTATTCAGATAGTTTCACTCTGTTAAAGGAATGTTGGTTTGCGAAGCAAACCAAATGACATCTGTGAAAGGAGTGTTGGTTTGCGAAGCAAACCAAATGGGATTGCGCAGCAATCCCCGGGGGTTGGTGAGCGTAAGCGAGCAGGGGGCGGAGCCCCCTAGTCCATAAAAGTTTAAGAAACTGGTTTAATAATAGGAGCTCCATTTTTTTATGAACTCGTAACTTCGATACGGTAAGACCTAACTACATTAAATTTGAGCCTTGGTAGCTCAGTCAGTAGAGCGTCGGGCTCGCATCGGAAGGGTTGTGGGTTCTGTCCTCAGCGGAGCCTGCAAGTCTGATGGTTGCGAGATCGGCGCTTCGACCTAGCTAAAGACCGTCGTGTTCACTAATGGTGACTGGGGCACATTAAATAGGTCGTGGTCACAAAGTCCCCCATGTTCCCATACCAAATCAATGCCTCTGGGGGTACCTGATCAGGGGGTTATCGGCCTCTGATTGGGATCTAAATTACGATACGTGTGAATGGATGTGTGAAAAGGACCTCCCTGTAAAACGGCTGTGTCATGTATGAAGAAGTCCAACCCTCCGGGGCAATGGTACCCCCGATTGAGCAATATATGGCCCGCACAACAGCAAAGTGAAATGAATCATGTCACAATAAAATGAATACTATTTAAAATTATATGTGATGGATAAAACCAATGTCATGTAAAAAGCTAAAAATATTTGGGTGAGGATTCTCTCCAACCATGTCTTCTAAAACCAAGTTAAATTGTGATATAGATTTGAAATTGTGTGTCGAAATATAGGGCGGGGGGCATTGGAAATTCTGAAGTTGTGCTCAATTTAATATGAAGACGACCCTTATCAAGATTTTATGATCTCAAATTTAGTTTTGGTCAAACACCATCTTTGAATTTTCTCTACTGTTGAAATTGCTCGATTGAGGAGAAGTGTTTTTTTCCCCGCGACAGTACATAATGAATGGCGTAGGTGAATTATCATAGAAAAATAACCCGTTCGTTAGATATCTGCGAGAACTCTAAAAAGACCTAGGGGGCTGTGTACCACTCTAAACGCGGCTTCTGTGATAAAGCCGACATAAAACCGATTCAAGAATTCTTTAATTGGAGATCATAAAACAATTTTCAAGTGATCAACTGTTTATAACTGACCCTAGAAGTACTTTTAAGCACTCCATTTGACATTACACCGGTCATAAAATTCTGGGCACTTGAAATAGACCTTCTTCATCTGACGTTACACTGACATGACGATCTCATAAATCTCAAGCCCCTTGAGAACACTCAAGATTCCATAGAAAGGTGGTTTTTAGCTGAAGGCGGCCTTGCTGAAAGTGACTAGAGACCATACAGTGATCCTTGAGAACTGAGAGCGAGAGGACACGCTCGCTATTCTGCCGAACCCTTCTTGTTCCAAAATATCTGTAAATTTGTAGTAAATATCTGCTAAGCTGTAGGATGTTAGAATAAATGTTGTGAGGTGAAACCCAAAGATCTTATGATTTTAGGCTACCAGTTCATTTCTGTCACCATACCATTTCATCCGGTACAACGGTAAACATTTAAAATTTCGTTATGTTTGAGTAATCGGGTACATATTCTCCATGCTACCATCTCCCTGGGTAAGGAGTTAAATACTCTCAATTTCTTACATTAATGCTCTTTTCATCACGTCCGTTTTTTAAAAAAATTCTAAAGGGACTAGCATTCCAAAGGTGGCTGTTTGGGGAGGGTTTTATGGTGCAAAGACCATATTTGAACCAGTTGGCGCAAAACACAAGATAACGTGAAGTAATGAACACACACAGGAAAGGTTTATCGACACAGAAAGAAATACACCCAAGGTAAGTTACACGAACTGAACCCGCACCGCCAACAACTCGAAGCCAGAGCCAGAATATGGTCTAGCTTCCCTCTCATGGCACTAGTGGTCAATCCATCGATATTGCATTGAAGTATCTTAAGAGATCTTCGTTTAGAAGGTAGAGACTGTAGTGTACTTAGCAGACATGGCCCTCTGCTTAAACCATAAACCTTAAAAACAGAACGCGCCCCTGATTTACCTGCGCGACGGACGATGCAGTATGAGGAACGGAAGAAACCGGACTAATGATAAAGGGGGAAGTGTTGCAGCTTCTGGTGGGGCCAAAAAGACCTGGAGCACCTGATGTAGAAGTATGACTTTTATCCGCAACTTCGCCTGCTAGCCTTAGCTTTGCACATTGGAACAACAACAACTTACAACAACACAAGGTTGTGAGTGCAGTGGGCAAAACCCTCAGAGCCACATAATTCGAAGTGTGTTCGCATCTTAGAATGTAAAATCCAAAATACGGACAGGACAAATTGAACGCATGTCTTATGGTGCAAGGGTCATATTTGACCAAGATGCGCCAAACAACATCAAGACAATGGATAAAAAAAACTTTACTGAAACTAAAGACAGAATAGGATATATTGAGACATTTATTTCCTTCTGGAAAGATTCTAAAAAATATATATTTAACGCTTTAATTTTCAGCAATCAAACTGTTGTGAAATCAATATAAAACGTAACGTAAAATGAGCATTCTTAAGTATTCTCTCACGTGTGTATCGTCACGTTGGGTTGGTGTGGAAGTTTGGAGAGTGGGGTGCCAGCACAGGTGTTGCTTCGTCATCTGACCGTGGTTCAAAATTACGAGGTGTTGTCTTCGAATCTTTCCCTTAAGGGACTGATCTCGGACCGTCGTCAATAGCCCGTTGTGTTGCTCTAGTACGACGTTAACTAAAGTTACCATTACCACGGGTGTATCGCGTAGATTTAAAAATATATATACAGGGTGGTCATAAAGAAACTTGGCCAATATATGGACCTCTAGCGGCCGTTCCGTTCAACCGATCGAGATGAGATTTCAGATATAGGTATTCAGAGGTATGAGCTCAGGATTCTGTGAACGACAACAAAGTGGCACTCACGGTTACGGTTATGGGTAGAGAAACTTGAACATTTCGAGTGGCAACGCCCACTTTTTCCCGTCTCAAAATGCTCAGCGCATGCGAAAACCCTAAAGAGCGTTGGAACGGTAAGTGTATCACAAAAAACAGACGCACTAAAACAGCTCTGCGAACGGCCAACAAAACCACGTTCAGGGCGCACGGAGGAAATTTGCATATGACAGAGGCACGACGCCAATTACTGATGACAACACAGATCGGTCAAAGGAAAATTTATATTTGGATTACACATTTTCCACATGGGTTCCATCGCAGGCAATTACGCATTGCATGCGGGAGACTGTGAAGAGTGAAGCCGAACGTAACATAGCATGAGGGATGTTTGCAATCTCACGTTTGATAGAGTCTTTCCAATCCGGCAAAGTTTCCGGATTGCACATGTACACTCTAGATTTTAGATATCCCCAGAACCAGAAATCCATAGGAGTGAGGTTGTGGGATCTAGGAAGCCACGGAAATGGAAAATGGCGTGAGATGACGCGGTTGCCAAAATGCTGTTCCAGAACCCTGCGAACAGACGTCGCTATATTTGGAGGTGCGCCATCTTACATAGAAACGATGTCATTTAGTGCATTTCGATGCAGCAATTCTGGTATGACGTAGTTTTGCAGCATGTCTGTATAGTGAGCCTGTCACAGAACATGTTACAAACCCCGTTGGTGTCGCTTCCTCAAAGAAGTACGGGCCGAGAACAATTGTGCCTGCAATGCCGCACCATACAGTAACTTTGGCGTCGTATAAAGGTACTGGTGCCACTGCGTGCGGATTCGTGTCTGCCCAGTGTACACAATTTTTGGTGTTAACGTTGACAGTTAAGGTGAAATGCGCCTCGTCTGTCAATAATATGCGAAGAGGCCAATCGTTATCGCCCTCATATCGGATAAGGAATTCATTTTCAAAGTCGATACGTTGTTGATGGTCCCCGCGTGCAACATTTGGACGCGCTGGTACCGGTATGGAAACAAGCGGAGTACAGAGCGCAGTAGCTTTAGGACCGTTGTTTTCGGCATATCCAATACACGAGCTGTACCTCTTGCTGTTTGCATATGCCCTGAAGTCACTGTGTGATGCACTTCCGTAACAGCGTCCTCAGGAACAGTTGGTCGTCCGGATCGCTGTCTATCACAGGTGCAGCCAGTTTCTTCGAATTTCTTTGCTAAATCACGCAGAGCTTTCGGGCTACATGGGCCACGTATTTGGCGATGGTTTCGACGGTAAATACGTAAGGTTTCAGCGGCATTCATCCCATTTTGATAATAGAGTTTTATCAATTCCCCACGAACTTTCGCTGACAGAGTCATTTCGCTGGCATGTGCGAGCTCCCGACTGAAGATCTGGCTGAATATCTGTCGAAAGGCGTTCTGTGGTTTGTGTCTTGTCCTTGTCAGATGCAAATTTCCTCCGTGCGCCTCGAACGAGGTTTTGTTGGCCGTTCGCAGAGCTGTTTTTTGTGCGGGCATAACGCGTCCGTTTTTTGTGATACACGTACCGTTCCAACGCTCTTTAGGGTTTTCGTATGCGCTGAGCATTTTAAGACGGGAAAAAGTGAGCGTTGACATTCGAAAATTTCGAGTTTCTCTACCTATAACCGTAACTGTGAGTGCCACTTTGTTGTCGTTCACAGAATCCCGAGCTCATACCTCTGAATAACTATATCTGAAATCTCATCTCGATCGGTTGAACGGAACGGCTGCTAGAGGTCCATATATTGGCCAAGTTTCTTTAAGACCACCCTGTATATACGGAAGCGCCTAAAGCATTCCCTGTAGATGGCAGCACCATCAACAGGACATTAAATCACTCAATATTTAGTTAAGGTATGATCTTGAAAACCTGCTCACCGTCACTGGATGTCATGTTATATTCCATTCAGAAACAGGGAAAATACAGTGCAGACAAAAAAAAATATATACAGTGAAAAGTTTCCAAAAAAAAACCTTTTTTTTCTGAAACAATCGAAAATTTTACGAATATCAGGTAAACTATCGGATCTCTGATCTTGAGTAAAATTGTTTCTTTCAGTCTTTATTTTTATCATAAATATATCATTACTCCTTCCTTAACGTAGGAAAAAATGCAAACACAAAATTTTTTTCAAAGATATTGGTTCAAAATCTACGAAGAAAACTCGAAAGCACAAACAAACTAACGTGACTGTTCAAATTCAATCCAAGCAGAACCAAACACTAACTTTCGGCTTTTACCGCAGAAAGAAACCATCATAAATTTAATTCGCAAAAACGTCGAACGATAAACAAACTCGATGACATCTTAAAATATTTTATGAACACTTGCCTTTCATCAAAAATCTAAAAAAATGTTGCCGACAACAAAGACAAGTGTTGATTCTGATACTTTATTTTATTGATAATCCCTGTCAAGTGCCATTTTCCTTTCGGGGGCGAAAAATAAATTTGGCATTTAGCTCAGGTTCCCTGAGACCGTCGGTAGGTATTTCTCGCTCGAATAGCATATGAGTAACTAGGTGGGAATAGGGAGGGATAGAATCTGCCGCATCTTTTGGCGCAAAGGGTTGCCGTATTTGGCTGCTTATCGCGTTGATCAAGGAAAAGTTTCTCTATGACTTCAAATCTTTGCTTGGCACTTCAAACGAGTGGAATCCGATAATCGGGGGATCGCGGTAGCCCAGTTAGAAGAGAAACGGATCAGCAATTGGTAGGTTGCAAGTTCAAATCCAGCTAAATAATTGTTTGATAGTTTTTAATTAACGTCTAACTATTGACGACGGTCCGGGATCAATCCCCTAAGGGGAAAAAATCCGATGACAACACACCGCAATTTTGAACTAAGGTCAGATGATGAAGCAACACTTGAGTTGACACCCCACTTTCCAAACTTCCACGCCAACCCAACGTGAGGACTTTCGGCCATGATATATTTAAGGTACACCAGCCGCCTCTACACCATACGCTTACAAACATCCATGCATATAACATTCTCATACAATATTTATCTCACCTTCATTTAAATCCTATTTATAAACATCAAATCATTATCACCTTTTAAAAATAATATATTATTTTAATTCAACTCTTGATGTTTGTATTTCTTCTTTCTGTATTGTAACGTCTTTTTGTTTTGTGTTTGTTTGTGTTTCTTGTTCTGCGTTTAAGTTACATTTCCCGGTGTGCCACCTATGTATTAAATGTAATTTTAACGGTGTGCCACCGGTCTTGCATTCTTGGATTCCGGGACTCCAGATGATTATTGTGATTTTTAACATAAGGCCGGAATGTTACCGAACCATTATAATTCTCCCTTGGGAATAAAACAACCACAAAAATATAATATTTAAAGAGAGAGAAAAAAAAAATCGATCGGCCGGCGTGGGTACTCTTGGTGCCCCCCCCCCCTTTGTGCTGTGGAAGTCGCCCCCACCCTTTCCCCCTGGACCACAAATACACTCTAAACCTAACGGTGAGTGGGTCCAGGGAGGGTCTTAAAAAAAAAAAAACATCCATGCATGCACTGACTCGGATTCGAACCAGGAATCTTCCGATCTGGAGGCCAACACCTTAACCAACAGACCGGTTTCGAATCCAACCAAAGACCGTCGTGTGCAAAGGGGGGTGGCTGATGGCGTTAAATCTGTCGTGGCCTTAATTGTCCCGACGTTGGAGTGGTAAGGAAGTTTGGTGAGTGGGGTGATAGCTCGATTGTGGCTTCATCTTCTGACAGGGGTTAAAAATTACACAGTACTGTCCTAGGATATTATTTTTCGGGTTTGATTCCGGACCGACGTCAATAGCCCGTTGTGTTGCTCCAGTGGGGATTTAATTAAAATACCTACCCACCTGAGAGAATTAGGTTCAGCATTTTTCTTTGAGACAGAATCGTGAAATTGGGGTGGCCAAAACGTTAAAGGATTATGTAACACATTCAGATCCCGGCAGTAATGGTAATTAATTAACTTCGCAATGAAGCAAAGCAACGGGCAATTGGCGAACGTCCGAGATCAATCCCCTAGGGAAAGATCCAAGTATAACACGTAACATTTTGTACCTTACTGGCGGCTGTCGATATAAAGTATCAGGTCGTTTGTAAAATTTGTCAGACCTTGATGGAAAAGATAACTCGTCTAAACGACTTGGAGGATTAAAACGACGAGACAGACATGAAATAAGTAAAATAGGACTGTTGCGTTTTGTATGGTCAGTCTAGTCAACAAACTGACTATCAATAAGTGGCGTACTCAGGGAGTGGAGGAAAGGGACGGAATTGAATCACCCCAAAAGAATAGAAAAATCAAATTTTAATTCATTCGCTAGTTTTTGTGGTGACTATACAATGTTTGAAGTTCTTCAATTACTATATTTTTCAGCTTGTAATTTTTCATAAGCATTTGAAAGCAAGGTTACGTAAATCACACGTCCTAAAGGCACTGGTTTTAGAGCAACAATTTTCATCTCATGGCTCATAAAAGAATTTCTAAGATTTTGCGGCATACCAAAAATGTGTTACATATTTTGACGATCAGAAAAATGAATACGTATAATGTAGATTTACAAAAAAAAGTAGCAATTACCTACTCATTTCATACCAATGTGTCATGTGAATAAAGCCGACCAACCGGTATAGTGGTTACGGTGTTAGCCTCTAGATCGGAATGTTCCTGGTTCGAATCCGAGTCTGGGCACGGATCTTTGTATGCGTATGGTGTAGAGGTGACTGGTGCAACTTAAATCTGTCGTGGCCGAAAGTCATCACGTTGGGTTGGTGTGGAAGTTTGGAGAGTAGGGTGCCAGCTCAGGTGTTGCTTCGTCATCTGACCGTGGTTCAAAATTACGAAGTTATGTCCTAGGATCTTTCCCTTAAGGGATTGCTCCCGGACCGTCGTCAATAGCCCGTTGTGTTGCTCTAGTACGACGTTAACTAATAACTACCAATTACCTGTGAATAAAAGTATTTTTGTTGCTATTATCTGTTTAAACTATTTTTGGGGCTTTGCGAATAAAAAAATACTACTCAGAATACAGGTGTTACTTGGTACCTAGTTTGGAAAACCCTTGCCAAAAGTACAAAATAAAACCGCTGAAATGAAAAAAAATCTTGCACAATTTAAACCATTTCTACATACCAATGCAATTCTTGGGGCACACCATTTACAGAGGGTTAAAGGAATGGTAATTGGTAATTTTAGTATTTTTTTTAATTAACGTCGTACTAGATAAATACTAATTGCTATTGACGACGGTCCGGGATCAATCCCCTAACGGAAAGATCTGGGAACACCACTTAATTTCGAACCATGGTCAGATGACGAGGCAACATCTGAGCCGGCACCCCACTCTTCAAATTTCCACACCAACCCAACATGAGGACTTTCAGCCACGACAGATTTAAGGTGCACTAGCCACCTCTACACCATACGCTTACAAACATCCATGCACTGACCCGGATTCGAACCAGGAACCTTCCGATCCAATGTCTAACACCTTAACCACCAGACGTTAAAAAGAATGAAGGATCTGGTTTAGAGGAAAGATCATTGTAAATTGCATGCTTCGTTTTAGAAAAAATAACTTGCCTGTTGTTTTTTTCAACAAATAAGAATGTTCAAAACAATTTCTTTGAAACACTATGTATCAATATCATCCTCAAAATAAACTTAAGTTAAAAAAGTTTCAATAGTGGGCACATTTTTTCGCCTCTTAACAGATGAGTTGTTTTCAGAATGGCGCAAAATCCATACTTCGCCAAGAAACGCCAAACGCAAGACTACGTTAAGTACGGAACATAAATAAACAAGAAACATTTAACAGATACAGAAGAGCGAAACACACCCAAGGTTAGTTCCAGGAATAGATCTTGTGCAACTTGTAGGTATTGTCCTAAACGGGTGAAGGTTTATTACATCAAAATATCGATTGTGAAACTTGGTAGTTCTCACCAAGATCAGTATCATGATGGCCACTTTCACAGCCCCATGATGATAAATTATAGGTGCCTGTCTGTTACTAATGGCAAAAAGAAATTCACTTAAAAATACTTTTCACTTTCAGATTTACTTTTTCATACATGTCATAGTGGATTTTGACTTGGGTAGATATAGTCGAATTTGTCGCGCACTGACCCTGTCCTCCAAAAGCCTTCTAGATCCGTCTTTTCATTAACCAAATCACCTACCAACTTTAGCGCGAGGTCGTAGTAGCCTGGATGGAAGAGTACCGATTTAGCAAAAGGAGGGTTGTGAGGAGGGTCAACACTCGATCCAACCAAAGATCGTCTTGTACATAGGGTCTGGTGCACATAAAATCTGTGGTGGTTTCAAATGTCCTCGAGTTGGTGTGGTTATGGAAATTTGGAAAGTGGGTTGCCATATCAGGAATTGACCTCATCATCTGACCAGTAGGTAGGTATTTAACTAACGTCACGCTAGAGCAACGCTATTAGCGACGTACCGGGATCAACCCCCGAAGGGAAATATCCAAAGACCACACCGCATAATTTTGAACCACGTTTACACCTGAGCTGGCTTCCCACTCTCCAAACATCCACACCACACCAATGTGAGGAGGACATTTGAGACCACGGCAGATTTAACGTGCACCAGACCCCTTTGTATACGACGGTCTTTCGATGGATTCAAACTCACAACAATTCGGTTTCTTGTCCGGTACTCTTCCCACTGAGGGCTACCGCGGTCCTCATCATCCGACCATGGGTCAAAATTAATTTCGGTAATTTCCTCAGAAGGTCCTCGGTAATTTTGTTTTGTAATTTTTAATTAAAGTTGTTCCAGAGCAACACAACGGGCTATTGACGACGATCCGGGATCAACCACCTAAGGGAAAAATTTGAGGACAACACCACGTAATTTTGAACTACGGTCAGATGAAGAGGCAACACCTGAGCTAGGACACCACTCTCCAAATTTCCACATCAACCCAACTTGAGGACCTAAGACCACGACAGATTTAAGGTACACCAGCCGCCTCTACATCATGCGCTTACAAACATCCATGCACTGACCCGTATTCGAACCAGGAACTTTCCAATCCAGAGGCCTTAAACACCAGTGTTATCCTCGATCTTTCCCTTCGGGATTGATTTCCCTTCGGATCTGAATCGTTGCCCCAATAGCCCGTTTTGTTGCTCCAGTGCGACGTTAGTTCAACTACTTATCCCAATTTTCCCAATGGTAATTTTAGTTAACGTCGTACCAGAGCAACACAGTGGGCTATTGACGACCGTCCGGGATCAGTCCCTTAAGGGAAAGATCCGAGGGCAACACCACGTAATTTTGAATCACGGTCAGATGACGAAGCAACACATGAGCTGGCACCCCACTCTCCAAACTTCCACACCAAACCAACGTGAGGACTTTCGGCCACGACAGATTTAATGTGCACCAGCCGTCTCTACACCACACGCTTACAAACATCCATGCCCGGTGTGATGTAATAACTATTAAATCGAGTCCATAGTTCACACATCATAAGGTTGCATGTTCAAAGCAAATTTAAGTCTAATTTCAGTTCTATTTTAACATCTATTTATTAACAAAGACAGGACACTAACACAATGACAATGAAACAAAGAGAATGGATAGGTCCATTCCAACGTAGTCTTCTTTCGACCACGTTCCAAGTCAATCTGGCGCAGCTTGTCCGTTTTTGGACCTTGCGCCATAAAACCCCAAAATCCATCCATCCATCCAAGTCGAATTTTTTTTAAAATAAATAATCGATTGTTCAAACCCAACTTTAAAGTCGCGAAATCGTTTATTAAGCAATCGATTGTGAATGAATCGATTTTATATTTTCAATCATCAGTTTGGAGAATTCTAGCAAAAATAATAAATTAAATTATCAATAATATTTTTTTTTATAAAGAGGAATTAGAAAAGCAAATTTTGCAAGAAAATGAAGACTATTGCAAAAAGACAAACTTTAGAAAAGAAACAGATTTTGAGAAAATAATCAAGAAAGAAATGACTTCATATGACAGACCTCGAAATAGATTTCTTACTACAGGTGCACCTTGTGCACTTAAGTTTTTAAATTAGGTGCACAGGTTATATTTTAGATGCACATTAAAAAAAACGTGATAAAAGAGCATTAATGTAATGTTAACTACTTTATTAGTTTTTTATTTTTAGATAGATTAGTAGTAGATAGTAAATAAAAATATTTAAACACCTAAATTCTCCCTTCTCTCAGGCGCACTGCTGTCGCGACAGTCGTTACAACAGAGGCATCTGGAAAATGTTTCGATCATCGGTAAGTTCTGGTAGCAGTGAAACAAGTAAACCTTCCTAATGTATAAACCCGTTACGGCTCAGCGATTTTATTTTTGCATAGTGTGTATTCAGGAATTTTAATTACGTTCCTTTAGAGCGAGAGAGGTCGAAACTAATATTTTGTTTCATCAAGATAAGATAAACATGTTTCCCCCCTCCCTTTTTTTTTAACGTTAGGTGCACAATTTTTTTTTCATGTGCACAGTGCACCCGGGTATTTCGAGCCCTGTCATATGAAATGGAGTCAAAGGAAAATATTTGTCTCTTATGTACGACTACTTAATGACGGTTAAACCAACTAGTATTGAAGCTGAGAGGGCCTTCTTCTCGGCCGCTCGTTATACACTTCGATATCGTGTGAGAAACTCCGTTGTGCTTGACCTTTAGAAAGGGTCACTTGCAGGTGCCTGCTCCATCGTGTCATCGGAAGGCCGAATTTGTTGTTTGGTTATATTTTGGCGCCAGCTGCTGTTCTTGTGCGTTTTACAACCACTCGAGGAGAACAGGTGGTGTTAGTTCAGATGATTTCTGATATGTTGTTGACTTTTACCGTTGGATTATTTTCAGACTGTGGCAGAGGACGTTGGAGAGACCCAGGAGAGGGCGAGGCTTGTTCACCATGCTGGACTGGGAGAATGCATAAAAATGCATTGGTGTAATAATGTTAATGTTATGATGTAAATAATGTATATTTTTATTAGTGTTCTTTGAATAATAAGAATATAAACATCTTAGTTGTTGGTTGTCTTCTTCTTGTGTACGATTCCTAATGTTTCCACGCTACCGTTTTGGGGTGACGACACCACACCACTAACCGTAAGCTAATGGTATCATAGTCGGATGCTCCGCTGTACGCCAACAGTAGTTTTTCAAGTTCTTGACCAACAAATCCGTGTAAGAGCAACAGATCTGACAATCATGTTTGTTCATGTAAACACCGATATCGCTTGTAAGATCTCCAGATCAAATTCTGTCCAAGGGCTTTTATGCCTCATTTAGGCATCGTATTACACGTAATATTTTCCATTTGGATCCACCAAATCAAATCAACAACGATTTTTTATCTTTTACGGTGTAGATCTTAGATAAATAGCGACGAATAACCTACCTTTGAATTATTTATTCGATGGTTTCATCGATAAATGCTGAATCCTATTCAATGCCTCCTCAATCGATAATCAGCGGGTTTCTATTCAACCGCAATTTGCTTGATCGAGGAGATTTGAATAGCCGTTGGCGATTTCTACTTGGCGACGCCGAGTCGATAAGACGGCAACCCTGCGTTGAAGTTAGTTTATTTCTTCAACAGGATAGACTGGCTTTTTTTTAAAAACACATTTTTTCCCTTCTTTTGCTTTTCATCCCACTCCTTATCTTTTAACTTCTTTTTTTCTTCCTTTACGTCTGCTCCACTGCTTTTTCGATTTTTACCTTTTAATTAGTGTAGCGGCATTATTAGAGTTCAAGTATTTTAATTAATCACGAGGCAGCCATTGTTTCGAGAAAACAAAATATTCGACAATCTGATGAGGGGAAAAAAATTTAATTTCTAGGTTTTTGGTTTTGTTGTTTTGGCGCTGAAGGGGGAAATAAAATAAAGAAGCCTGAGTCGGGGGAAAGCGATTCCTGAGGAAGGGTAAATATGATGCGTTGAACTTTATTGATTGTAAAAGGCTATAAAGGACAAGGCGACGATATGTTAACGAGCACAACCTATAAAGGAGGAGAAAATGATGACTCCGCGTACGTAACAAGTAAATGGTTAGCGCCATTTATATTCACTCAGAAACTTGAAAGATTAATTTTTTATGGAGATTCACAAAATCATTTTCAATTCATAAAATCATTTCGTCATGATGATTTTTAGAGGATTATTGAAAGATGATGAATCCTAGACGTGTGTAAGCAGATTGGGAATTGCTATTGGAAAAGTGTGACCAACGTGTAGACTAGTAGTCATGTGACCGCTCCATGAAAAATTGACATGGTTGGCCGATTTGGCAAGTTATCGCCTTGTTTGGTGATACATCTTATGACACTGAGAATGCGTATTTCTATTGAGTGGTCACAAAAATGGTGAAATCACCAAAGTCTCGTTATTTCGAGCGGACCAATCAGATATTGAATAAGTGAATGGGCGTCTTCTACCGTCCAATACATCAATCAGATGAATGTCAGTTTCCATCAACAAACGAAAGCTATCTGAGGGTCATGTTACTACAGTACAAAATCCCAAATCCGAATGTCCGAAATCCGGACGTTTAGCTAACCGGTGAGTTTTTCTGTTTACCTCATTTTTTTACATCTTTCCGACACTATTTTAACAAGAAGTTAAACCTGGACATAACTGATGAAACAACGCAAAATAATGGACTTGTTCAGAGTAAATACCAAACAGAAAAATTAGAAGATTTGAAAGAGTAAAATTTATTGCATTGTATTAAAAATGTTTTTCTTTTTAAAAAAATATATTCCTATTTATAAGTCTGTTATTTTACTATTGCAAACGCAAAATTCTTACGGAAAGAGTTAGATTAAGGTTTATTTTTGACAAAAAAAAAATGAAAATGATTCAAAATCCGGACACATCCGAAATCCGCAAAGGCCGAGGTCCGGAAGATTCCAGATTTTGGTCTTTGTACTGTACTAGTCTTGGTCATATGATCCTGTGCAACTATAAAACGGTCACCCCATTGCACATTGCTTTTATTCATCCCCTATGGGATAGATAAAACTTTAATCTCAAATATGGTTGAGCTTTCTAGTGATAGTTCAGTACTCTCAAAATTAATCGCCTTTTTTTTTTTTTGAATAAATAACTTCAAGGGAAGCATATAACGAGTGTAGAAAAAACTTGCTTATTAAAAAAAATGTATACATTATCTGCGAATTTTCTGTTTACAATGATGATAGACTGCTGCGAAGACGAACATTGCTCCAGACACAAATTCTATTTCTCCTGTCGCCGTAGAAACAGACCTTATCTTATTTTCTCACTAGCAAAATACCCGACCTTACTCGGTTTGAATTCGTTTACTCTAGATTGAAGAGATAATCAAAATATATAATGACTTACGTTTTTTGTAGAGTAAAAATTTATTTTAACACCTTCCGCCATCTTTATATTTTTTACAACTTACTTTGGACACAAATCCTACACATGCATATCCATTCATGTAATACATTTCACATACATCGCACAATTGCTGTATGACAAAGCTCAAAAAGACGAAAGGTGATACTAAGGTTACTACTATAAAAGACGATTTATAGGAAGATTTGGAATTCCCTTTCTTAAGTTGTTTTCATGTGCAACTCAATTAATTAAAATTACGATTTACGGCGAGTGCTCTCGCACTCATAGTCAACAAAACAATATTTTTTTACCTGTGGCACTCTTGCCTCCGGTATGCGACATTGTGAAATTTTGCAATCTTCTCCTGTCATTACTACAACGAATTTTTTAATGTTGGAAAAAGTTCTAGTTTGGATTTTTAAACATTATTATTATTTCAATAACGACATTATTCTTTAAATAACGGCATTATTCTTTAAACAACGGCATTATTCTTTAAATAACAGCATTATTCTTTAAATAACGGCATTATTCTTTAAATAACGACATAACTACACTTAAAATTTACTGAAAATTTATACTGACTTACCTAACATTTTCAAGTCTAATACTTTGTGGTGCTGTTGGGTGTGATGAGAAGGAAAACACATTTATTAAAATAATAAACATTTAAAACAGGAAACAGCAAAGTAAAACAAAATAAAAGATGTCGTAAAAAATTGTTCCAAAGATATTAATTTGTGATTCAATTTTATCTCTTGATCTCGCACAGTTGCCACAACTTACAACTAAAAGTGTACAAAATTTAGAAATGTGAAATTAATTCAGAGCGAAAGAACCAGAAAAAATATCACTGCTCACGCGATCGTGTTCATTCTCGTTTCATTGAAAAATATCGTCTGTCCCAAATTTTCGGAAATCGTTTTCATTGCGCAAAGAATAAAAATAAGACTCGAAATAAATGACGTATCAGAAATGAAATTCCATAAAAAAAATAATAATAATAATAATTTTTTGAAGAATAATTACTTTTTCAGCAGTACTGGTAAAGCAATCGAATTAATCGTAATATTCAATAGACATTCCAATTTTTCTAAAACAACCAAATTATGGTTGATTTCAGTATACTTACTCAGGTGTTTTAGCATGAAACTCGTCTAAATATAACAATAAAGAAAATTTTAATATTGCAATCACTACACTAATAAATAATGTATAAAATAAAATACACTGCAATCAAATATCTGGAATACAATTCATGTGATGCTTGCACAAACACACTAACACAAAATCGAGCATAGAACAGAAAGACGGACAGACAGACTTTCGCAACCAATTCCACTCACTAAATCAAGATAAGTACTCTCTGTATGCAAATTTCCATGAAAATATCTTAAACCACGTGGACGTGTATAGGGCACAACATACAGACAGACAGACACCAAACGAGAAAAAGGCGGATTCGGCATCAGAAGGGTCCAAAACGGATAGAAAACTTGAAATGCGTCGAAAATATTGAATGTACAAACAAACACTCCATTCTTATTTATATAGATAAGGATACTTAGATAAATGCATTCAAGTTTGTCACATTGCAGTACTTGATGACTAGATGTAAATATATTTCGTCGGCTTACAGCAGAATAAAAGCATAAACTTCCATTTTTCGAAAGTGCATTTTTTGAGAGGAAATGCTTGTTTTGATGAGTAATAAAGTGACAGGTTATGACCTGTTTGAACCAAAATATTACACTAATCAAAATACTCAGAATTTTTATTTTTGACTCAAACTCTAATAGTTAGTTTTTAAACGACCGAACTGTAATTTTTTTTTGTCAGTTATTAAATTTCTGCTCTAAGCTGAAAATTTATTAACATTTTTATTTGACACTGAGAATACTTGAAAATTACATCTCTCCGTATCCAACATTCGCGAAAAAGATTACAAAATGAAGTCATTCCCGAGACCTCGATAGTCCGGTTTGAAGAGTGATGGATTAGCAACCGGAGGGTTGCGTTTTCGAATCCTACCAAAGACCGTCATATACAGAGAGGGCTTGTGGACGTTAAATCTGTCGTGGCATCAGATGTCCGTAAATTGGCATGGTGTGAAAGTTTGGAGAGTGGAGTGCCTGTTCAGGGGTTGCCTCGTCATCTGACCGTGGTTCAAAATCACGTGGTGTACTGGGATAGGATCCCTTTGGATTCATTCGTCGCCAACAGCCCGTTATGTTGTTCCAGTTAGGGATGCGACATCGATAGCAAAGCATCGATGTTCAAAATTAAAACATCGATGTTGATAATGCATCGACCCAAAAACATCGATGTTTTTAAAATTCAGTGTATTTCAACTTTTCCCCCCATTTCTTAAAATTGGTTTAGCAACTTGTGATGCTACATCAACAGCAAAACATTGATGTTTTGAAACTTTGATGTTCAAAATTAAAACATCGATGTTGATAATACATCGCCCCAAAACCATCGATGTTTTTAAAATTCAGTGTATTTAAACTTTTTTTCCCCATTTCTTAAAACAGGTTTAGCAACTATTGATGCCACACCGACAGCAAAACATCGATGTCCGAAATTAAAACATCGGTTTTGACAATACATCGCCCCCAAATCATCGATGTTTTTAAAGTTTAGTGTACTTAAACTTGTTTCCCCATTTCTTATAACTGGTTTAGCAACTAGTGATGCGACATCGATTCCAATAGATCGATGTTTTTTTCTGAAACATCAATGTTTAGAAAACATCGACATCGATGTCGCATCTCTACTCTTCCGACCCTTCATCCTTGGTCACTGTGGTCTAAAAGTATGTTCAATTTGCTGATTATGAAAATTATGCTACTTGGTTATTTTTAAAATTTTTATAACGGTACTTTTTTCATTTAAAAATAAAACATCGACAAGTATAAACATCGATGTTGCAAAAACATCGACCCCAATACATCGATGTTAAATACATCGATGTTTTTTAAAAAACATCGATGTTTTGAAAACATCGAAATCGATGTCGCATCCCTAGTTCCAGTACGACGTTGATTAAATATCATACCTACCTTGGATCTTACAATTCGGGATTGATTCCGGACTGCCGCCATAGACATCTGACCGTTGTTCAAAAATACGTGGGGTTGTCCTCTAACCCTTTGGGTTTGATCCCTGGGCTTCGCCAAGAGCCCGTTGTGTTGTTTCAATGCGATGTTAATTAACCCACTGGCTGATTATCCCGCGATTTCCACGGGCAACTCAAATGTAGCAAAATTTGCTCATCCCGCGATTTTCGCGGGCAGGTGTTTTTCTATCTTTATTGAGGAGCGCATCCCGCTTTTTCACCGTTTAACCAATGAAATAAATTACATACAGTGTTATGGTGGCTTCACACCAACGGCGACAGCGACAAAAACAGCTGTCTCTTCGCTTTGCGCATGCGTATTACAAACAAATTTTGTTTTTCCCGGTTCGTCTCTGTCGCTGTCGCTGCGCTTTCAAGTCTTGGAGGAAGTTCAACTTTTGTCTCTGTCGCCGTGCTGACAGCCAATCAGAATAAAGCCTAATCCGGTTTCGGTTGATGTTTTTCACCCAGCAAGCTAAAAATTAATAATATCGAAATCCCATGGGCTCAGGAAGCTAAATACCTAGGTATTACCCTAGACGAAAGACTCACATGGAATCAGAACACAAAAAACGTTATCCATAAATTCCGAGACGTAAAACGTTAACTTTTCAACCTAATTGCTCGGAATTCGCCAATGACTATTGAAAACAAAATACTCGTATACCCAAGCTATCTCAAACCAGTAATCACATACGCATGCCAAAAATTTGGGATCTCTACTAATAACAAAAATATAAATTCACTTGAAATCCTTCAAACCTATACACACCGAACCATCTCCAAAGCAAGATGGTTCCAACGAAAAACAGAAATTATAAGACACGTTCTTAGAATTACCTCCCTTAAAACCCATATCGCTTAACTTTTGAAAAAAATAAACCACGATATTTAATGCAGATAGCTGATTAAAATCTAACCCCTCTTTGAAGAGATATTATAAAGTCGCTCTCAACAATATTTTTTCCTTGCCGAAAAAGAAGAACTTTTTAACTATTCACTTTGCATCAGCAATAAGCTTGAACAGTCAACACAGCAACGTCTCAAATATGGGTCATTATTTCTAAGCACCTCCTGTCGCGGTCAGTACTTGGGAGGGTGACAACGCAAGCTCCCGCGACCGGCAATCTGTTTACTGTTGCAATACTACTTTTTAAACTTTTATTACCACTTCATAGCTACTTATTTAATTCCAAACAACTTATTTTATTCCTACTATTTTTAAAATTTTGGGCATTCCATTTTAGAATTAAGTCACTCCACCAAAATTGTTATACCGGAGATAAAGGCCGCTAAGCACGTCTAATAAAAGGAGTTTTACTAAAGGCGGAGAGACTTGATCTATCTGCCATCTTGCAGAATCAGAAATAAATGTTTTGCTTTCGAAAAAGAAGGTTATGCGCATGCGCAAAGAAATTGATGTCGCTGCTGGTGTGAAGGCTCTTTTAGCAGCAACAGAGACAAGCGACAAAATGTTGCCTGTCTCTGTTGCTGTCGCCGTTGGTGTGGAGCCACCATTAGACGTTAAATTTAGATTTTGGTCCACAGTTGTCGCTAGTCGTCCACTAAATTGCGGCATTTGAAGGTACTTTGTATTTACCGCTCTAACTTCGCGCCTTTGTTTGGCGCCTTTTTCTAATCAGAAGTGGCTGCTAGAAAACGTTCAGCGATTGACCGAGTATATATTCCTGATGATTTATCAGATTCTGAAAGTGATTTTAGTTTTGATAGTGATAGTGATATAGATTTTTCGGACTGCTCCTCAGATAGCGATGAATCTGATCATGATTCAATAAACTTGCAAAGCGTTAGGCAGTGGTGCAAAATTGATATGAAGAATATTCCTCCTCCTCCTCCAATTCCTTTTCGTGGTTTTTACTGTGCATATAGCTAACAATAACTTCTGACAGTTTAGTTTCTCATGATAAAAATCTATATAAAAAGTCTTTTCTAAAAAGAAAAAAATGCATATTTCAATTCTCCAATGTATATAGATTTTTAATATGCAAAAAAAAAAAAAAAAAAACCACGATTTTTGTAGCGATTTCGGTTCACAAATTGAGCAGTCAGAGGGTTAACTATCTACCTACTACCTAAGACACATAGGTAGCCCAGTTGGTAGAGTCGCGGATTATCTAATGGATTGTTGATAGTTTGAAACGCGATCCAGCCAAAGAGAGCCGTGTAAGTGGGGGCTGCTGCTTATTAAATTTGTAATAGCCTCAAATGTCCTGACGTTAGCATAAAGCAGAATTTTGAGAGTCCTGGCCAGCTCAGGCGTAAACCTCGCTATCGAATCACGGTTCAAGACTACGAAGTGTTGTCTTTGGATCTTTCCCTTCGAGATGGATCCCTGAGATTCGATAATAGCGCGTTGTGTTGATCCAGTGCGACGTAAATTTAACGACCGACTACATATCTTATTTTCATTTCATGTTGAATTAAATTTATTTTTACTATGATTGGTTCACGAAAGCAGCTTCATACCCAAGTCACCCTTACTCGAAATGAACGAGCCCTGTTACTAAAGCAACTGACACCACCCAGGCTAAGTCAAAAGAAGTGCTTCCGGTAAGCAGATTGTACTCTAACAAATCGGGATGTCCAATCCGAGGCACACATAAGGAACTGGATGGTGAATGCGGCCTTATAAGATGTTTAGCTTTTTATATTATTACGTAATTTTACAGATATTTTTCATGATTCACATACCTGTCTTCCCCGGGAAAAAATACACGCTCTTTAATCACGTAAATCACAATCGCGGATTATTCATATCACGTTTTGGCAGTCCCAACCAACAGTTATAAACTATTTTCAAGGATGAGACACACAAAGATTAAACGTGTATCAAAATTTTCTGACGAACGCCTTGAGAACTCAATAGAAATTGCAACCACTTCCATCGAATGCAACCAGATATTGATGCATTAGTTTCTCAGAAACAAGGTCAAATATACCGTTACTGATGTTTATTTCGACCTCTTTTATGTCACAATAGAAAATATGAAAAACAGTGGACACTTAGTTACTCAAATACATTAACTACTATATTGAACATGCGTCCCAATAAAATTCCTTTTCATTCAATGCGATCCAGGAGAGCCAAAAGGTTAGACACTTCTGCTTCTTTTAGGAAAGATTGAAATATATTTCAAATTTATTTTTCAACATAGGCTCCTGATCAACTCATTTCTTTCTCTTCAACCTATCCACGAGATTCCAGAAGACTAGCGTGCATGCCCTGAACACGAGAACAGGTCAGTAAGTATTGAGAGTATAGGTGCGTTCTCACGGATCAAGTTTAATTGACCGATTAAAGCTGATCAACGAAAGTTGAATGAAAACTATACTGATAATCTTTGTTTCAATAGAGTTGATCAACTTTTTAGTGGATCAAGAAAAGTTTGACCCATTCAAACTTTATCGTTCAATTGATGGGTCATCCGCCATCTGCTTTCGAGTTCAAACGCAAACGATCTGTCGTGGTTTATTTTATTCGAGAAACAAAACGAAAGTGCTTTTTTATTCTCCAGGCCAAGTTTGTACTATCGCGATCGTTAAAGATAAAGTAAAAATTTCAACGGTTTTGAAATCTGCGGAAAATTTTACACCAGTTCGATACCTCAAATGTGATTTTCCCATAAATAAATAATTTCTCAATTGTAACTTTTATATTTTCGCTTATTACACTGTTGATCAGTTTCCATTGAAATATGTGAACAAAAACTGATTCAAGTCATATTCAACTTTTATCGATCAACTATAATCGGTCAATTAAACTTGATTCGTGAGAACGCGCCTTTAGTATACGTTGAACTGGAGTAACACAACGGGCTAATGACAACGGTCCAGAATTTATCTCAAAGAGAAAAATTCTCTTAACTTTGAACTACGGTGAGATGACAACGCTAATACCAGAGCTGGCACACCACTCTCTAATCTTTCACGCCAACGTTATGACATTGAGGCCACGACAGATTTAATGTACACAGCACCCCGTATACGATGGTTTTAGGTTGGTTCGTGTCTCAAATTAGAATTTCTGAGAAATAAATTGGAAAGCTCGGACAGTTTCATACATCCCTACCTGAAACCCAAAACTAGGACCTCTGTACTATGACCAACGCGCCATTCAACGAGACATTACAAAATTAGACCAGGGCTTACGGCTTGAAGTGGATTCTGAACACGACGAACATCCCTGACTTGATCGGGATTCGAACCCAGAGGGCCAGAACACTAACCACCACCTTGACAAGACGAAATGTTCGGTTTGATTTTTCGGTCACTTTTTTTTATACACAAGGGCTAATTAGACCCAGAAAACGGCTTATAAAATGGACTTCGAACCATTAAAAACATTACGGCCAAGACCTATGGAATAAGGACCAAAGAACTAGCCATTCCGCTACTAAGCCTGAGAGAAAACAAGCAAGGTAATACTATACTAGCATAAATGGCCAGTCATACGATGTGTGCTTAACACAATTTATTTATTTTGTTCAAACTTCATTTAAATATTTTTTTAAACCTGATGGTACATGATCACTGGCTGTGTACAAAACTTTTTTAACCACTATCTGTCAGCTTTTGTTGCTCACTGGCAATGTATAAACCTCTTTCTACCACTATCTGTCAACTTGCCTTGCTTTCGCATGGTGTTATTTTTTGAGCAATACTGGTAAAACAATATTATTACAAAACTTAATGTTTGATCAACACTTGTAAAACAATTAGCTGCACGCCAGCAATCGTTTTATACTCAACTAGGGGGGCTGCCCCCTGCTCGCTAACGCTCGCCAACCCCCGGAGGATTGTTTCGCAATCCTCATAGGTTCGCTGCGCGAATTTCTGATACAAAATATGTTATCAAAAAATGTTTTTCAAATCTAAATTTGCTATATTACAGAAAAAATATATACACAGTATCTCTAAAATCAGAATTCAAATAAAAACTTTGTGCAAATTTTGACTCGAAATGTGAGCGTTGCTTTGGAAATTGAATACCCAGCATGTTGTTTGTGTGTACATTTTCCCAGCACTCAAACGACCCACACTTTTTCATTGAGTTTGTTGCCGAAAGTTGTAGTGCAAGCGTCTTGTTGAACTATAATTGTTGGCCCTGAAAAGGACCGTTTTTTAAATGGCCCTGAAAAGATCCTACGCTTTCTTTGATTTATATTATAAACTAACTGCAACAGCTCATTAAAATTTCCTTTTTTTTTCAATAAAATTTCATCCAATAACGCTATAAATTCAATCGATGCGCGAGATTTCGCGATAAACAAGCAATCGTACAGTGTTGCCAAAACGCGATTACAAATAACGTCTTTTTTACGTGCCACGTAAGAGAATTATATATATAGATGTTATTTCCATGGCGATTTCGATTGTAATGATTTTTGATATTTCGTATCTCGTTTCGCTCGTAACATTACACAGCCAATCAAAACAATTAGAAACTCCGCCTACTCGTGACGTCATTACAACAAATCAAAACTTAAATAACCACGAAAACACAGGAGAATCTAGCATTTTATTTATAAAGGATAAATGACCCGTCTTACGACGCAAAAATTATTTATTTTGGTCAAAAAACTTTATTTATGTACTAGTTCTTTAGAACCTGACAATACGTGATCACTGACTGTGTAGGTATAAACCTTTTTTCACTACTATCTGTCAATTTGCCTTGCTTTCACACGATGTTTTTTGAGCAATACTGATAAAACAATATTATTGCAAAACTTAATATTTGATCCATTGGTAAAACAATGAGAATGACTGGTGAAACAATACTGAACTCCGTACAAGCAATAATTTTATACACAATGTTATTTCCATGGCGATTTAGAATGTAATGATTTTTAGTATTTCGTATCTCGCTTCCCTCGTAACATCATACAACCAATCACAACAATTAGAAACTCCGCCTACTCCCGACGTCACGAAACCAATCAAAACTTCAATAGCCACGGAAACACAGGAGAACCTTACATTTTATATAAGACTAGCCACTGCATGTCCAGCGTTGCCCTTGACAGTTCATTTCATGGGGTTCATTTCGTCAGGTGCAAACGCTGCTCGACAACCCCCGCTGATGACTACGCATTCCCATTGGGTTTGCTTCACAAACCAACACCACAGGAAATGTCGTGATGGCCTCAAAGTGGCTTGTAATAAATAAATGCCAATAAATTAGCTTCTTTTATTATAGTAGAGAGAAGATTAAAGCAGATTAACACATTAAGTAAAACGCTTACTATTGCATAGGTATAATATACTGAACTGATGAAGACCCAATATTCATTAAGACATGCGTTTTAAAATAAGCGAAAGTTGAACTTATTCATAAACATTGATTGATCTAGAGGTTTTTGATAAATTCATAATTAAGCCACTAGCTTCATATGCGGTAATTAAACTAGAAGATAATTCATAATTAGTCATGAAACTATCTTAAGACGAAATTAAAGGAGAGATTTATTTAAAAAATACACGTTAATTCAAAGGAGATCATTTCAAACTCAGACATTACTTAAGGGAGAAATAATCACCATTACATTATAGAGAAAAAATTCCTAGCTAGGTATCACAAGAAAAAAATAATACCTTAGATTAAAAATTATTTTAATCTAAGGTATAATTATGACAGCGTGATTTATTCTTACATTTCTTCTTTGAGTTAAAAACATGTCATTTTGCGATTAAATTGCTAGATTAAACAGAATTAAAATGCTATTTTTTAATGTCGAAATTCTACATCACGTTTTTAACACCAAGTACAAAAACATTTTAATGTCATTACTGAACCCAATCTACTTACTGCAAGAAATATATATAACTGGTTTCTTATTATTTTCTAAGAACTTCAGCATATAAATTATGGAATATCATCGCATGAAAAAAGTTTGTTTTGTACCGAAATATTTTTTAAAGTAGACAGCTATTTTTTCTATCATTTCTCAGAACATGTAAAAGTGAGACAGCTAGGAAACGATAAAACAAATAGCATTAAAAAAGAATTGGAAGTAATGGAAAGCGTGTGGTGTTTTAAGACATGCAACTAAGAAACAGGAGACAGAAAAAAATTATGTTGACATCAACAAAATAAAGTGCAGTATAAATATCAAATTAGTTTAACTGAAAAATATTTTTAAATAAAAATAATTAAATAACACATAACAATCCAGGTAAATACGAAGTTCTGTGCAAAAAAAAATTAAGACACAAAGAAAAGAAAACGTAAGAATAGAATGACAAGAGACTAAAAAGATTTTGAATGAAAAAGACAAGAATTCTGAAAGAATATACAAATTCTCAGAACATATAGAATATGTAGCTTATGCGTTTTTATAAGGATCATGACAAATTCAAAGAATCCAGTATAACAACAGGAAAGAATAACTTTCACTAACTAATAACTTCACTAATGTTTGAGGTCACGACGGATATAATGTGCACCCACGAACACAACAGTCTTCGATTGCAGCTTGTTTTGAACTCGCAAACTTCCGGTTGCTAAACAGTGACACTACCAATTGGGTTACCGTAGCAACGTATTTACACGGATATTATAAATATGGATTATAAATATATCACTTCAAATTATTTATCAACAAACTTGTCAAAAGTTCAGAACTAATGCGTTAAAATAATTTAATTCTTACACAATTTAAATCGTTTTATTTTTCTTAAGACACGCCAGTGTACCCCGGCGCACCGGTTGGAAATCGCTATGCTAGAGGGTACGCTAAGATGCAGAAATGGAAGACAAAAGTTTGTGAACGTTTTAACAAACCAAAATTTTACAAGTTGATAGTAGTTGTAGATTTAGTGTCACAGGAGGTGATCACGGTTGTGACTATGAACAGTAATGCATACCTGATAATATTCAACACATGGATAGCCGCATAAGCTAAAAAAATATCGCTCTTTACTCGGAAACTTGCAGTTGTTGTTGCACATCCCCCTGGTGTAGGAAAGCCTACACCAGGTCCAGAAGGCCCCGTCGTGCCAGATCCCCATATACCTGCAAAAAGTCCTGATCAACAAAGAGCTGCTTATACGAAGCGCCAAGACAGAGAAGACAGATAGTAGTTGTAGATTTAGTGTCACAGGAGGTGATCACGGCTGTGACTATGAACAGTAATGCATACCTGATAATATTCAACACATGGATAGCCGCATAAGGTAAAAAAATCTCGCTCTTTACTTGGAAACTTGCAGTTGTTGCACATCCCCCTGGTGTAGGAAAGCCTACACCAGGTCCAGAAAGCCCCGTCGTGCCAGATCCCCACATACCTGCAAAAAGTCCTGATCAACCAACAGCTGCTCAAACGAAGCGCCAAGACAGAGAAGAAGGTGATCAGGACTGGCAGGCAGGGAACAGGAACAAGGAGGGAAAATTCTCTCTCCGTTCTGAAATTTTATACATTTAAGATGGCCACTTCGAAATCTGGCCATGGCCGATTGGAAAGGCCGAGGGCCACAGCATGAGATTGATAGTCCAGGGCGATTGCCAGCATACCAATGGTGGGATGGCGTACGGCGCTACACGGAAAGCAAACGCTGTTTTCTCAGGGAGTGGACCGCAGTGGGAGTGAGACGATTCAAACAGTCCATAGGGAGATCACAGCCATTCTTGGCGAGTACATCGGCTGTCTCGTTGCCATACATCCCGATATGCGATGGTATCCATTGGAGGCTTATTGATGTTTTCAGGCCAATCTCGCAGAGAAGCTTCAGAATATTCTGGTCTGGGATATCAAATATTTTTGGCCAATTTTTGAAATACTGTATAGCACTCCTACTATTAGTCAAAATTCAAATACAATTTTTATCGGTGGACTGTGCATAATTAAGGGCTGCACCAATTGCTATGATCTCCGATCTAAAGACTGAACAATGGTCAGGGTTTCGGATGCTGCATTTGACCTTGTCCTCAGCGCTGTTGATGAAAACACCACTCCCGGTTCTACCGTCTTCAAGTTTGCTACCGTCCGTATAGATGACCAAGGCATCAGAAGGGATGCTATTGACAACCTCCAGGGCCAACTGTTTCAAAAGGTCTGGGTGATCCGTCTGTTTATTGGCATGAGTCTTCAGTTCATCCTTAAAACTGACATTCTCAAGGGAGACCGTGGGAGGCAAGCAGTTAAAAGTGGTCGAAGGAATAACCTCAAAATCAATAAAACCCTCCTTCCTCACAAATTCCATCGGAGTGTCTCTCTTTAAACGCTGATTACTCCTCCACTTCAAAGTGAATTCAGCAGTCCTGTTAAAATCATCAAGACTTGACAATTTATTAAAATATTTAAAAGAACCAATCCTAAATCTCGTAGTCAGAGGTAAAATGTCAGCTTCGTATAGGACCACTTCACTAGGGCAGCTATTCCTTGACCCAGTGATTATTCTTGCTGCACTCAATTGTACTCTGTCCAAGATCTTTAAGTTAGAAGCAGAAGCCGTTTGAAATACCTGGTAACCATACTCAAGAATGGGACGCACGAGGGAACAAAAAGTAAGTCTGAGAGTGGAAGCATCAGCTCCCCAGTTTCTACCTGAAATATACTTCAAAATCTGTAGACGCTTTCTAGCTTTATCTGCTATTTTCTCTATATGTTTCCTACAGTTTATCTCAGGATCCAATGTAAAACCCAAGTAAATTGGATATTTGTCACAGTCCAGTAACTGATTAGAAAAGTACACTGCAGGAGAATAATTGTAGAGGTGTCTATTAGTGGTGAAGAAGCTACTAACTGATTTTGAGGGATTGAAGTTTAACCTGTGAGAGTTTGAGAAATCACGGACAGCTTCTAAGGATCCGTTTAGAGTAGATTCCAGTTTTCCTATGTCTGAACCACTAGACCACAACACAATGTCATCTGCAAAGATGCCAATCTGGCATGGTGATACAATTTTTTCAATTCCTGCAATAAACATGGAAAACAGGGTAGGACTGAGTACGGAACCCTGAGGGATTCCCTGATACAACCTGTAAAATCCTGATTGCTTATTTTGAAAGTTTACGCAAAAATTTCTGTGATTTAGAAAGTTTGAGATCCATGGGAGAGCTCTACCTTTGATGTTAAAGTCATTGTAACACTTGTTAAGTAATTTATACTTCCAAACCCTGTCAAATGCCTTAGATAGATCTAGAAAAACCGCCAAAGTATGTTTTGTGGGTTTGCAATTTTGGGCATCTCTAACACTTTGACTGAAGAACAGAATCTGGTCCATTGTGCCATGGCCTCTTCTAAACGCATATTGCTCTGGTGGAATCAAGTTATTTGACAAAAGGTGGTGTGTCAATCTTCTCAAAATTATCCTTTCTATAAGTTTACATATAATACAGGTGAGAGAGATTGAACGGTAACTGTCAACAGAACTGGCTTTCTTGTTGGGTTTACGAATGGGGATGACTATGGCCGATTTCCATTGCCTTGGAAGTTTCCCAGTTGACCAAGACAAATTGAAGAGATGAAGCAGCCTACTTTTGCCTAGAAAACCCAGATGGCCTGGGAATTGACCATGAATTCCATCCGGACCTGGTGACTTGGTCAGATTTTGGTGTTGAAGAGCGTAAGATAGTTCATCTGCTGTGAAATCATCAACAAATAAAGGGTTCTCTGTCCTCAGATCTCGGCAGGATTTCACTAGGTTTCTTGTAATTCTGGACAGCCTTTTGTCCAATCTGCTGAATGTCACTCTGCTCGCCTTAGCATAATGCTTGGCCAAAGTCTCGGCTGCCTCTTGGTCGTTTACAGCAGTTGAACCGTCACCCCCAACTATAGTGTTGGTATCTTCATTATTGACCGGCATTTTATCAAGACATTTTGTCAATTTCCACAGCCTTGAATCTGGGGTTCTGTGGTCTAAGTTTCTACATGTGTCCTGCCAGTTAGTACGCTGTATCTCAACATAGCGTCTTTTGATTTCAGCATTTAATTTGTTTAGTTCAATCTTTTTGTCCATACGAGAACTCAGAGCTACCTCCCCATGAAGTTCCGATTTCCTTTGGATGAGCGATTGGACGGGGTCGCTCGCGTGAATAAATAAACGCTTCTTCCCTTTCCACTTTCCACGAGGAATGGAGGCCTTTGCGACTTTTTTCATTATGAACTTAAGGCCAGACCATTCTCTCTCCAGGTCCTCTGATGGAGAGCTCTGAGCGAACATCTCCTCTGACAATTTTTCAAATAAAGACCAATCGGCTCTACGAAAGTTCCAGCGGAGCCTACTATCTCCATGGTAGTACACTTTAAAGTCGATTTCTATAAGTATCGGAAGGTGGTCACTTCCCACCTCGGCTAAAACTCTCCATGATGAATAAGGAAACAAGCCGGGACTGATCATAGAGATATCTAGAGCGTCAGTCGAATTATAACTATGCGAGTTATAGGTATGGCATCCATCATTTAGAAAAAGAAAAGCTTTGTCATTTGCCAAATTTACAAGCTCAGTCCCTCTATTGTTAGTGGTAGGGGATCGCCACTCAGCATGTTTTGCATTTAGGTCTCCGAGAACAAGTGTGTTGTCTCCAAGAAAACCTTCAATCATATCAGTCGGAAGTCCTAAATTATTGGGAGGGTGATAGGTATTTATAGTGTCTATATTACGATCCTTGGAGAGAATCCTCAATCCCTGATATTCCAAGGCACCGGATGGTTCGATAGCGTCAGGGATGGTTTTAAAATGCACATTTATCGCAAGGAACATAAGGCCACCACCTCCCGCAGTTCTATTTTTTCGTAGTACGCTATATCCCTTAACCCTGAACTGCCGCGTCTCTCCGAGCTTAGTTTCTTGGAGTGCTATTACATCTACTCGGTATTTGTCTGCCAAATCTAAAATCTGATCAAGTTTAAGCCTAGTTGCAGGAGTACTAAGACTATTGATATTACACTGGATGATACGAAGATTCTTTGTAGAGTTATTATAATTGTGGGGAGACTGTAACCTACTTTTCGGACGAGACCCTCTGCCTAAATCCCGAACGCGTCCCGGATTATCCTGCGAGACGGACGATGCAGTATGAAAATCATAATGCGACTGGCCCATCTGGCTAAGGGTGATTTGCAGCTTCTTTTTATTTCGAGGAACCACTAGGGCAGAAGACTAACTAGACCTCTGAGTTCGCCTGCAGCCGTTAGCTGAGCATAATGGAACGGCCTTCACGCCTTGGGTGACCCTACCTAGGGTGCCTATATGAGAGTGGCGACAAGGGACCAAATTTGGCCCAATGCGCATGCGAGGCAGCCATTTTTCTACCAGAATCATCTCAAAGATGGTTGGTGGGCGAATTAATAAATCATTTCAAGGAGAACAAAAAGCATATGATTGTTATAATGTGTATACATTCGGCATAAATGAATCATATAAACGCTCAATTACATGCGTAATGGATGAGATGGATTGCACAACGCGCTAACTTAGATTGCGGGAAACACCATGTTGTTCAAAAAAAGCTATTTACTTAAAAAGTCTTCACATTTATACTGACAAAACACTAAAATAATAATAAATAAACATTATAGAACACGAAATGGAACATGAATAAGCTATGTTTTCTTTTTAAATTAATATACACACGTTTTTCTCGAACACACAAAAAGTTCCCATGTTAAGTATACGGGAGCTAGGAAAAGACCACCTCGGGCGGTAGAAAAGGTCTCTAAGCCAATCAGAAAGTGTTTCCCGTATGTCGCCACTCTTATTATATAGGCACTCTAACCCTACCAGGATAATATTCTCCCGACGTACTTCTCCCGTTCCGCCCAGGGGCGCCCCCTCGCCGCTATGAGGCTGACTGCAGGACTTGCAGTTGAACGACTAAAGTGATGAGATCAGTTTCAAACCACTGAGGGTCTTTAAACGAGACCTTAAGAAGTTTTCCTCGGGAGACTTCATAATAAATCGGGTGATCACGGTGGCCAAGTAACACGGGTCCATCCTGGCTAAATCACAGCGCCTAAAAGTACCACCTCGAGCCACTTCTGAAGACCCTATGGATATAGTTCAATTTTGTGTCCCTACCTTCCCATAACGTTGGGCCGTGGTAACCCGTTTGGAAGAGTAACGAATTCGCAACCGGAGGGTTGCGAGTTCAAATCCAACCAAACACAGTCGTGTACAAAAGGGGACGCTGCGTGTTAAAGCTGTTGTGACCTCAAAGCTCTTCATGTTGGCCTGGTATAGAAATTTGGAGAGTGGGTGGCAGTCCAGGTGTTATCTAGTCATCTGACCATAGTTCAAAATTACGAGGTGTTGTCCTCGATCTTTCCCTTCGGGTTTCCGGACCGTCGGCAATAGCCTGTTGTGTTGCTCCAATGGAACGTTAATTAAATACCTACCCCAGGGCTCGAAATACCCGGGTGCACTGTGCACATGAAAATAAAATTGTGCACCTAATTTTTCCCGCTAGATGTACGCACTTCACCTAACGTTAATAAAAGGGGTGAAACGTGTTATTTTGATGTTTGAACAAAATATTAATCTAAAGGAACTCTAAAGGAACGTAATTAAAATTCCTAAATACACACTATGTGAAAACAAAATCGCTGGGCCGTAACGGGTTTATACAGGAGGAAGGTTTACTTGTGCCACTGCCACCAGAACTTTCCGATGATCGAAACATTTGCCAGATGGCTCTGTTGAAGCGACTGTCGGGACAACCGTGCGCCGGAGAATTTAGATGTTTAAATATTTTTATTTACTATCTACTACTAACCTTTTTCAACATACCCAAATAATAAAGTAGTTTACACTATATTAATGCCCTTATATTACGTTTTTTTTTAATATGCACCTAAAATATAGCATGTGCACCCAATTTAAAAACTTAGGTGCACAAGATGCATCTGTATTAAAAAATCTATTTGGAGGCCTGACCTACCCCATAAACTTTGTATAAAGTTTTGAAATACTGCATATTAATGCAGGATTTTAATTATTTGTCGTTGTACTGTTAATTGTGTATTGGGACACTAGAAAGGGCTCACTTTTATAGCTTTTGTGTAACTCATTTTCGACAGGAATGTTTGTGACACTTGTTGGTTGTTAAGAAGCCTGTATAACGGTTTGGATTGAAAGGATTGTGAAGATTTAAACGAGAGTGAGCGTTTATTTAGAAATCAACCCCTAGATGCCACTCACAAACCTTATATCAATTTTGCAGAAACCACTAAAAAAGATGTTAATTGAGAAGCAAGAGCGTTTGGAACTATCACGTTCGTATTTCAAATCTAGATTAGTGGAGCAATGTATTCGCAAACCAAACTATTTTATTAGAATTAAATGGAAATAGAGGAAAGCGTTTCCCAAGATACCGATGGAATATAATAGATACTTCGGATCACACACATGTGAGTAACTAAGCCATGATTCATCATCATTAATTCAGAAGTTTTCGTGAAACATATCACGTGAATAGGACGATGATGAAATTTGTTTTTTACGGTTTTCAGCAATTCGTAAGGGAATTATAACAGACCTACGCTTTTAGGTTAATGATATCCAAAGATCGTGCGAAAGTTGCAATGGAGGAAAAATACTGCCCCTTTCATTCTTTTAAGCAGTGAGATTCACGTTTTTTCCGGGTATTCGCCGATTCTTGCTTTTCGAGTTTCGATTATAAAATAGACAAAAAAAAAAAAAAAGCACCTGCATTACAGCAATCACAATGTACAGTTACAGCTTCCTTAGAGTTTTATTAGAATTGATCTGTAACAAAAGATTATAGGGGTTGCCCTTTAGTGCCATTACACCATTTAAAAATTTTAACTTTTCAACATCCTAAACCTTATTTTAGTTTTTATACAACTGAATGATTTCTCTGTTTGCCAAACCAGAAACGAGGAACATATTGGAAAGGAGAAATACAATCCAATTTGCACTATTACATAGGTTCGATATGAGTTCTAAGACATACTATAATTTATGTTGCAGCCTATACCTGTCTGAAAATCGAAAGCAGTGGCTGGTTTAGTTTTTGTTAAACTCTGTGGTCATTTTTACAACGCGAGAGTTAATTAGATCACGACCTAAGATTTGAAGTGGATTGTGAATCATTACAAGCATACATGCGTAGACCAGAATCTAAAATAATAGCTTGTTGAGCCGAGGGTCAGAACATTGATTATTTAGTTACGAGGGATGCGACATCGATGACGATGTTTTCAAAACATCGATGTTTTCAAAACATCGATGTTTTATAAAAAAACATCGATGTATTGGAGCCGATGGCGCATTACTAGTTGCTAAACCAGTTTTAAGAAATGGGGAAAAAAGTTTAAATACACTGAATTTTAAAAACATCGATGGTTTTGGGGCGATGTATTATCAACATCAATGTATTAATTTTGAAGATCGAAGTTTCAAAACATCGATGTTTTGCTGTCGCTATGGAATCACTAGTTGCTAAACCAGTTTTAAGAAATTGGGGAAAAAGTTTTTTACACTGAATTTTAAAAACATCGATGGTTGAAAACATCATATTTTGGGGAGATGTATTATCAAAATCGATGTTTCAAAACATCGATGTTTTACTGTCGATGTCGCATCACTATTGGTTAAATGACTAGCGAGTGAACTTGTTCGGGAATGTCGTTACATATATTGCTTGCTACACGAGAGGTGATAAGATTGGTTATCATGGTTAACCTTAGAATGGTAACGTCAACAGATAAACTTTAGATTGGTAATGTCATGACATTAAACCTTCTAGGAGAATAATTTTAGAATGGTAGCCCAGAAGATTAACCCTAAACTGCTAAAATCACAAGGCTAACCCTATTTTGAGATTAACCCCAGATTGATAACACTAAAAGATTAACCCTAGATTGATAAATTAAAATAGGAAACTAAAATTGATAAAGACATGAAAATAACCCTGGATTAGTAGTTTAATCATAGATTGGTAAATTATCAAGATCAACACTAGATTGTTAACGTCATGAGATTTACCCTAGATTGGTAAAATCATGAGATTCCCCCTAGATTGGTAAAATTGTGAGATGAGCACTGCTTGATTGATAACTTCAGGAGATTAACCCCAGATTAGAAAAGTTATAAATGTGGTATTGTGTGAAATTTCTGATTAAGCCTTGTTGATTTATTCAAATTTCGTAGACCTGGAATATTGGCTCAAATTTTCTAATTTCCAAACCGAAACTTCAAATCACCAATCTAGGGTTAAAGTGGATTCCAAAACCACAACAAACCAGTAACAACCAGGATTTGAGTCGAGAGTACGAAGAGCCTTCGTACATTGCTGTACGAAGAGCCAGAGCTCCAATCTCTCGACTATCCAGCCGGCTAAAGCAGCTCTAAAGCGGTGCCGAAAATTAGGACCCAATAAACGCGCAGACACTGAAACAGAAAGAAATCACACCACTTATTGGCTTTGCAAGTCGCCACAACTTCCAGGCATCGGGCAAAATCCGCCAATTAGCTTTTGAAACCGGGGGAGGCATTACGCCTGTCGCCTCTGATTCAATTAGCACGTAGCAGAAGTTTGACGATTGGATTTGCGGATGGCGGAAAAAAAAGCCGTGCTACAATCTGAGCACTAATCCGGCCGCAGTTTAAACACGTCTTAAAGCAGCGTGTAAAAGCGAAAGTCGATTACAGAGGAGAGAAACTTATCAAAGGATGATTAAAGCAACACAGCCATCAATCACTGGTCCCGAGGGCCAGGCATGGTGGACCAATCTGGAGATCTAGGTGAGAGAGAGGAGGGGGCGGCTATAAATTGAAATGTTTTCACAGTGAGTTGATTTTGAAAGCCACCTTTCGCGGAGATGAGAAATAGCATCGGAGGGGGGACGTCCACAAAGTGAAATTCTTCCCAGATATTGATTTCGTAAGGGACGAATAATTGATGAACACGCGTTTAGGTTGGATTTTTAAGGTCATAAGGTATTTGGCCAAACTGAGTCAAACAACCGTCAGGTAAAGGGGCATACACAAAAGGATAATTTTTTTTGGGGGTGGTGGGGGTGGGGGTGGTAGAACATTTGGATGGTTGGGGTTTTGGGTTTTGAGGTGCAAATATCATTTGACCAAGCTGCTCCAAACACAAGACAATCTCAAGTAATTGTGAAAAGAAAGATCGCTTGGGCGTCCTGGAGTCAGGAACTCCATGTTTAACAGAGGCATTACCCTATGTGAAAAGAATAGATCACTTTGGTACCTCAGGTTAGTGAAGCCCGTACGCACGTAAAGGTTGTGGTGTTTTGGGGCACTACAGTAATTGAAATGGAGTTGGACTAAATCGAATACCTGTATAAGTTTTTTATTACACTTGTAAGGTTTGAATTTACAGCTGGAACTATCTGCACGCATATATATACAACTCATTTAATGAACTAATGTTCCTGAAGAAACCGTAAGACAAGTTACAAAGTTACATTGTCCTATCATGAGTCCTACTAAATTGGTTTTCCGGATGTGATATGAGTACTTACTCTTAAAAAGCCAGATGGCGCTCGCTTTCTAAAGTGGATGGGCTTTAATGGTAGGTCCATAGGTAATTACCCAATGTGATACAATTCACTTCCAATCACTGTATGAAGTTGTTACCAAACATTTCTTCTGCTATCACAGCTTCACTCTTCCTTAACCCTCCGCCCTTCTCTTTTTAAACTTATTCAAATGCAAAAAACAACACAAGACACACAAAAGGTTGCAATCATCCATTGTACAAAGTATATAAAAGTACGCTCCTGATTTTCATACAGATCAACGTGGTCTCCCTGATTTCAGTCAGTCGACTAAGGGTCATCCATGTAATTCGGCCACTGCTCCATTTCAGCGGTGTGCAAGTATTGTGTTGAACATAGCTCCACAACAAAAGTTAACTTACAATTCAGAAGTGTAAAGGGTGCTATTTTATTGACACAGTTATATTTCAACTCAATAAAGTGTAAATCAAGATATATTTTCAATAAACGAAATCTACATCGTTTGCGCAATCAATCAAGTTAAGAGCAAATATTCAAAAAGGCCTCTTCTTTCAAGTTGGCAACTTTTCAACACAATGCCGAGTTTTGCTTTCTCAATGCATCATTTATCAATGTCTCAAATTCTCTACTTTTATATACATATATTCTCTCTTTCAATTCTTGCCCAAGCATTCTTTGATGAATGAATTAATTAAATAAAATCAATATTAAAAGGCAAAGTAACTTTTGAGTCTAAATAACAGTGCAACGGATCTTATCCATGAAGTGCTTTTTGGTAGACAAGTTTACTGTTTGAACCACTGTTACTGTTGAATTTCTTAAAAGGCAGAATTTCTAAAACCTATAATCGAAATTTATGAATTAAGATAAATTCTACTTTCGAGTTCGAATTGTTCGACAACGACTGCAATTTCTTTTTCTAAAAATTATAATATTTTTCAAGCTCAAATACCGGTTGGGATGCCATGTTGAATTTCTAAAGTTGAATACAAAGCTTTTGATGAAAGGAAAGTTTGTACTTGCCCTTTCTTCTCCAAATTCGAATCCTGGCTGACCTTGCCTATGCTTTTCTATCACATCGAAAAGTAAGATCCAAGCCTATTATTTGAAACTGACTTACTGCAACCAAAAGGAAGCAGAAAATATGTTAAACATAAGCTTTCTTTCCATCAACCGAAAGGTTGATACAAAAAGAAAACGCTTACAGACAGTTAAGGCCCGGTGCACACATCCGGTTTTTCAACGTGCGGCGCCAATGCGCACAACTATGCGTCCAACTATGCACACATAACCGTGAAATGACGCACGAACTCATTTCGCGCCATTTGCGATAAATATTCCATCGAAGAAAACGTGTTTATTTCGCTTACTTGGTGTAAAAAAAGTATATTCTGAAACAAAATAGGCGTTACTGGATACAGCAATTTATTAATTATTATTTATATTCCATTTGTTTATGAAAATAAGGTACCTCAGAACGGAGACTCATGTGCGGCGACCGTGGGGAACTGCGGTACAAATTGCACGCAAGTTGGACGCGTATCGCCCCAGCGGCGCTGGAGGCATGTGTTCACTGCTCCATTGAATCTAATGTATCTCAGACCGTACTTGCGTTGCGGCAGAGGCGCCGCACGTTGAAAAACCGGATGTGTGCACCGGGCCTAAAAGTCCTCATACACAAATGTTGTTGTTGCTGCTGTTGCACGCCCCCATTGGCCAGCAGTGCTAGACCAGGTCCATGACGTTGTACATCCTAAAAAAATCCAACACCGTCAATGGATCGTCAGTCAAGTCCTGTTTGGAGAGCCCCAGGCACGAGAGGAAGTGGTGAGGCGAAGTCTGCTCAGTGGAACAGTTGTTACAAATCAAAAAAATCCTGGATCCTTCGGAAAATTTCATTGATTTAAGGTGTCATACACAAATTGTATGCTGTAACGTATGTGTATCAAATTTTCAAATTGACGTTTACAACTAATTGTGAAAAAGAAACACAGTGTATACAATTTTTCTACAATTTTATGCGATGCATTTTCAGTGCAAACAAACAAATTGGGAGATAAACGATTTTACTTCCTGTTATCCAAATGCTCTCACATGTTACGCATTAAGGTTTCCTTATAATGTAGTTTATCACCGCTTTGATGACGTTTGACGTCTCATTGGTATTGACCTAATCAACTAGCATACATAATTAATTTATTCTTTGAAATTTGTATTGGCAAGGTGCTAAAATCGTTTTGGAAAACCAAGTGAAGTCACGTTCTAAATACGTACAGGAAGCACCATTCCGCCACAAAAACTCTACCGCCCCCTACATTTCGCTTAACAGAAAATGCCTCTGGTATAGGCCCAAAGAATTTTCACATTGTGAAAACTCAATTAATGCTCATACTCATTTGCAGCACGAAAATCTAGCATTGTGTATGAGGTATGTGGAATCGAAACAACGAAACGAAGTCATTTGTTCCGGTTCCACCATCAAAACGGGAAAGATCAGGGAAAAGAAATTGGTGCTGTACCCTAAGCACCGAAAAATCGATATTGCTCCGGCTGATCTTTTTTATTCTCTTCAGGATACATACAATTCCTCAGATGCTCTTAAATAAATCGATCTCCTCAGGAAAACAGTTTATTTATCTACTGGACAGTCCCTTTAGGGTATCAAAAAGGAAATGCGAAATACAATTATGTGTGAATTGTGTAAAATGCCTTACAGAACACGATAATATGCCCCGATCATGGCAAACTGGATCGTGTAAAAAATATGCAGTAGATGATATCGCGGAATCCACAAATTTCTTATTACAACCAGTTTCACTTTTCAGTCATCAACCCTTCTTTGCATAATGGTGGAAATTTCCATCATAACATTGAATGCCCAAAAATTAAATAAAAGAACAAGTTCACTTTAAGTTGATCGTGTCTGGATACCTTTTTAATGTCCATTGCATAAAAAAAAAACATAGCTGTCAAAAATAAGCAAGTGTCACTATCAGTAAAACGAGCTTGAAGTTGTCATTCCGCTGTTTGTTGTAGTTGCAATAAACGTATGATTTCGTTTTTAATTTTGTTTTATTATATTTGAGTTTCTATTGCTAAAAAAGTGAAAATGAGTGGAAGAAAGGTTTGTAACATGTGTTTCTGTTATTTTTAGAGCAATTTCTGAAAAAGTTTGCGTTTAATTTAAAAAATACCACATGATACCATCCTATTGTTTTTTGCTAAATTTATACTATAAATATATACTAAGATTTTTTAAACCATTTTCCCTGTAATTTTGAACATGAACTATATCACCTTGATTTATTTCACCAATAAAGAAAAATCATGCAAAGAAGGGTTAAACGCTGACTGCTGACCTCACTTCCATGGTTACCAAGAGAAAATTAAGTGCCGAAACATTTTTGAAAAAGGATTATTAATTGGAAAAATAAATTAGTATAAGGAAAACTTGAATGTGATTATATTAATATAAACAATTTAAAAGGTAGGTAGATATTTTAATTAACGTCGCGCTTGAGCAACACAAAGGGCTATTGGCAACAGTCCGGGATCAAACCCGAACGGAAAGGTCTGAGGATTGCACCACGTAATTTTGAACCACGGTCAGGTGACGAGGCAACATCCAAGCTGGCACTCTCCGAATTATTTTTGCAAAATATGAACTACAACTTTTTCTATCAATATGTAAAATTTTAAACGTTGGTTTAGTGAGGAAGGTTGGAGAGTAGGATGCCAAGTCAAGTTGAGTCCTCGGGTTTCCCCTCAGGAATTCTCTCATCACCAACAGCCAGTTGTGATGTTCCAATGCGATGTAAATTCACCTACCTAAATTTTGTCCCATTTGAATTTAATTGTAAGTATTAAGTTGTATGCATGTTTTTAGTGGCAATCGTGTTAAGGAGAGACCACTTTAGTTGGTTGGGTCTTATAGCGTAAGGGTCAGATTTCGCCAAGCTGAGCCAAACACGAGACAGTCAGCGGTGGGCAAACTCACTGAGCTGCCAGAGATAACTTTGAAAGTTTGATTTGTTCGAAAGACTTGAAAGGGAAACAGTAGTTGAATAGTATGCTTAGAATTTTAAAATTCTAAGACATTTAAAAGGAAACTAATTGCAATTTCTTGAAATATAGTTTTATTGCTTAAGTATGTTTTTAAGAATGAAATATAATTTTATTTAAATACTCAAGAATCCGAAAAACAATGTCATCTGAATATAATTTTTTCAGCATAAGATACTGTGAGAAGTATGGATGAATACGGATGAATAACTTTTCTGCCAGACGATGAAAACAAACAATCTTTTAACTGGAGTCAATTTGTTCTTTTTCTATCTCCTGGACCGTTAAAGATAGAGTAAAAATTTCAGCGGATTTGAAATCTGCGAAAAATTTCACTTTAGATCTATACCTAAAAATATTAGTTTCTTTATATAAATAACTTTTAAATTGAATATATATTTTATATTTTCGCACGAGATTGTGACGTCACGGCAACTTTCCCTTTCCAAAAATAAACAGATTGCATTTCGCGCTAAAAAAAAAAAAAAAAATTACATTTCCTGCCTCTTTCAAAAAATAAAAAACATTTTGAGAGGCATTGTTTAGTTCTTTTTCATAAAAGCGGAAATTTTACACCAGTGAAATAACACCAGTGAAAGTACACTAGTTGTATATAAAAAGCCAGCAAACTGACATCAGGTTCGGAATACGTACAGGATGTACGTTCTGACAAAGAAACGCCATTGGAATCTATATTTTGCTTCTCAGAAAAAGCCTCTCAACCTTCAGTAATCCTATTTAATTATTGTTTCGGTTCCTAGGTGCACAAAACACTCTGTAAAGTGATCGTCATGCTAAAAAGTTTTTCGAACTTTCTCCTTTTCCCATTCCATCCTGTTACACATTGCTGCATATAACTCAAGAGAAACAAAACCATACAAATTTAGGAGCGGATGTTCACACTGGAAGTTGCATTTCATCTGCTAAATTGTGTGTTAGATGCTCGGATTACTAGTTTCGGGTTTGTAGACACTTCATTAGAGCGTGAAGTACTTAATTGTTTTATTGGAAGATTAGGATTCGTATGATATCGAAAGCAGATATAAAGTATACGAAAATCTGCAATGCATTTTAATGAGAAGGTGATAGATATGTATAAAAGTAGGAAGGTATTTTTATTAACGACGCGCTGGAGCTACATAAAAAGTTGACTCTTGGGAAATGAAACTGTAATTTTTAATTTTCTACTGGAGAGATTGAATGATAAAAGCTGTTTTTGATGTATGCGCTGCCCATGTGCAAATCTCAACATTCCTCCCCTTTCTAAAAACCATATGACTTTCTGAATGAAATCTTCACCAAGAACGCGTTTTGATCATAATTTTGAATGTCCCTGTTCTCTTTCTCGTTATTCCCCAAATGTAGTCAGTTAAACGAGGATCGCGTTTTTCGATTCCGACTGTTTTCGGATTCCCTCCATGTGGTTAAACTCTTAACTGCTGTGTCACAAACCGTCTCGTAACTAGTGTGGAGGGGTCTTTCAGACCTCGCTCACTAAAGTTCGTATAAAGTTGATTAATATAATATATTAATGAAAGATTCTGAAGATAATTATTATTCATACATTTTAAATTTAGATAATTCAATTCTTAACTTCAAATACATTTTATATTACTATATAAGTTAAGTAGATTCCATGACTCTTCAGGCTCAGCTTTCGGACTGAATTTTGCAGGACGTTTCAACTCTGGAAATAGTAAAACTATCTTGTGTTTTGGTGTTCTAACGGCAGGATTAAATTCCCTCCTAATTTTTCCATAGAAATATTCTTCGTGTGAAGACGCACTTGAAATGTCTTCATCTTCATCTGCATAAATTTCCGAATCCGTTTCGTGTTCGCTTTCAATAATATTATCCGAAATTTCACTGTCCCAGTACTCTATTTCCGACCAACTATCAACAATATCCCGAATTTCTTTTTGTGTAAGGTAAAAAAGTCGTTTATTAGTAAAGTTTGTTGCTATTTTAGGCTCTCTGCCGAAATTTCCTACTCCAACTTAGACGATTTCAATCAACAAAAACGGTAACGCAAATGCTGTAAAGGGGTCTAAGAGACCACGAGGGATATGCAAATAGTGTAAAATACGAAATGGGACAGCGAAACCAGTCTTGGAATGTGGCTTCTGTTGGACGTAGAAGGAAGGTACTGAATAGGATAGGGGTCAATATTCACTTTAAGGGGTGGAAACGACCTGTCAAAAATGACTCGAGGACTGTGAGACCCATGACATCGAATTCAGAAAACAAGTGTCGTTACTTTTGGAAAACGCACAGGAAGCACGTTCCATGGCATAAGCCCTAGTCACCCACATTTAGCGAGATGGAAAATAAAATAAAAAAATGATTTTAATTAAAATTAATTGAAAATAAATCATCTTATTTTGCACATAAAAATTTCAAAATTCAGAGCTAATTGCAAAATAATTTTTTTGATCGAAAACATTCATATAACAATTTTGAGAATATTAGTTGATAGCTACCTTACATCACAATTATCAACTTCGTGAACAACGTTCAATCATCCCATTTATTTTGGTTAAATTTCAGTAACTGTCTCGAAAGTTTCTCAATATTTTCTTCTTTTTACATTGCAAGATTATTTTAAAATTAAGATATGGAAGTATGTAGTTTTACTGTAGACCCTCCGTAAATGATAGCCGACCAACCGGTATAGTGGTTAAGGTGTTAGCCTCTAGATCGGAAGGTTCCTGGTTCGAATCCAGGTGCGGGCATGGATGTTTGTAAGCGTATGGTGTAGAGGCGGCTGGTGCACCTTAAATCTGTCGTGGCCGAAAGTCCTCACGTTGGGTTGGCGTGGAAGTTTGGAGAGTGGGGTGCCAGCTCAGGTGTTGCTTCGTCATCTGACCGTGGTTCAAAATTACGAGGTGTTGTCCTCGGATCTTTCCCTTAAGGGACTGATCCCGGACCGTCGTCAATAGCCCGTTGTGTTGCTCTAGTACGACGTAAACAAAAAATTACCAATTACCGTAAATGATAAGTCTGTTTTGCGTTTTTTTTTTTTAAACTATAATCATATCAATAAACGACTTATAGATCAGGAAACTCTAATTTACATTTACAAAAATACGATGCAGATTTATAGGTTTCAATCAAAGTTTTGAATATGTGCGTGCTTTGAAAAATTCGCCAACTAAAAGCGTTTTCTGTCTAAATGTAGCTGATGATAGTGTTTCTGCCACTGAACGTATTCCAAACGGTCGTCACTTTGATTTTCGAACACTATTTCAGCACGTCGTCATTAAATATATCGAAAAACCAATTCCGAATTCGGGATGTGTGACAGTCAACACTAATGAGATTAAACGCCAAACGTCGCCAAAACTGCGATAATTTTCATTTGAGGGCATTTTCGACGCGTATCATGCGAGAGTATTTGGTAGTGGAATTACAATCTCGTTCCATTTGGTTTGTTTTCGCTGAAAATCCCTCTTAAATAAGAAATCTAATTTAATTAAATTAAATTTACCTTATGTCCAGAAAATAATACTTCTTTATTGTTAGCAATCTAGTATGATTCTATACAAAATAAGTAAATTCCAAATCAACATTTACAAAAATGATCACAATGCACCATCTAGCAAGTAATCTACTGATACGGGACATATCATTTGATTCCATCTAATAGAAATCCAAGATTATTTGAAAGACGAAATAAACTTAACAGGAATGTTCTTAATTGATACAAATCGTTCGACGGTTTATTTAATTTAAATGGAATTTAATTTAACTCGCGGGAGTTTAGCAGTGGGGTGAAAACGTTAATGTAGTAACTTGAAAGTCATACACTGTACTTAATTCGACCAAAACAGTCCTTTTCAACTTCAGTGAATTTATCTTATTAATTTCGTAACAAAGTAATTACGTAGAAATTCATGCAAAAGGCCTTCATATATATTTGATATAAGTAGTAATCGTCAAACTCTTCAGAATACTTTTCTTACAAACTTTTGAAGTTATTATGCGATTGTTATGAGATTTTACTGATTGCTTTATACGAAAGATCCTATATATTAAAGTTTCATTGAAAAACATTAAATTAGTTGGAAGTTATTACACCGACAAAAATTTTGAAGAATTAGCAAATGAGCGAGCCTATTAATTTCTCACGCATTATCAAAATTTTAATTTACATATGTGTTCAGAAAAATAAATGAACTTCGTTTGGTTTGTCACTCAATTGCAAAGCAAATAAATACCAAAACATAAAACATTTTGCAAAAAAAACACCAGTTAAGCAGCATTTGAAACCAAAATTTAAAAAATTGGAACAATGATGAATTTTGCAATTCTACTTTGATATATGAAACAAATTTCAAGGATTAACCTTAAACATTTCAAGCAAATCAAATAAAACCAGATGTGCTGGGAATATTTTGAAATCAGAAGAATGTCACAAAATCGGAGATAAAGGCATTTTTTTCGTAGTATAGTCTTACAATACTTATATATTTTTCTTCAATGCTTTATATGAAACTTAGTCAATAATTATCGTAATTGAATTTTTTTTTGTTATCCGCAGCATTTGATATCAATTAGTTTTTAAGGCTATCGATTTTGGTGATTTTGAAAATCTATACTGTCCTCTTAAATGCTTTAAGTTTAAATCTATTTTTTCTTGCAGTAATATTCAAATTTTTTTGTCGCCAGTAGTTAGGGTGAAATATTCTAGTCAACCTGTTAACTATTGGACTATGTAAACGTAATCGTAAACACGAAATTCCTGGTAATGTAAGGTAGGTAATATCTCATTGAAGTTATACAATGGACAATTGGTGACGGTCAGGGATAAATCTCGAAGAGAAATATCCAAGGACAATATGAAATAGCCTCGTAATTTTGAACCACGGTCAGCTAGCGATGTCAACAACTGAGCTGGTATGTTGTGTAAGAAATTAAAATTATGTTACTTACCAGAATAGGCTTTTAACTAAGCTTTTGCTGTTTAATAATATTCTTGGTTTCAGTGTGAAGGCGTAGTAAAGGATTTCCAGATGAAAATGTCTCAATGGGATTTGCTGTCCGCTTGTTAAAATCCTACAAGTGAAAAAAAAGCATTTTCAGATTGTTATAATTTTATTTTTTACGTAATTTCTATGCTGTGTATATTAAAATTGAAAAATTGTCTGACTAAGGAAATTTATGTCAGTTTTCAACTAACTCCAGCATAAATGCTTTTATAGCAAAATGGACCACTGAAAGAACTTTGAGGAAGTTAACAATTCATGGCCATGCCAACAACATAATTAGATTGTATAATAATATTCAAGGAAATTTATCTTCGTTTCTTTCGGTTTTTGCTATTTAATTTGAAAAACCTTTTGTTCCAATGTTATGATGCTTAAACGTTTTAATATGACTTTGTACTTGGCGCAGAATTATTATATAATGTGGTTCTTGTGCAATCAACCAATATCAAATTCCAAATTATTATGTTAGCTAAACTTACAAATGTGTTGAAATCATTAAAATACGTTAACATTAAATGGAAAAAAAAAAGAAACGTAACAAATAATTCGTGTCTAACAAAAAAAAAAAAAAAAAAAAAACGTCTCAACCCAAAAATAATGGTTTTTAATAAAATCAAAAAATATTTTTTAACCTCTAAATAACATAAATGAAACATAAAACATTAAACGATCAGAAAAAGTGAAGAACATGTTTAAATTCAAACATAAAACAGAACAGAACTAGAGAAATACTTCCTCGAAGGAATCGAACTTTCGTCGCCTAAAACTCGCAGGTTGATAGTGCAGTGGGCATAGCCACTGACCCACGCTGGTCCCCAAGTAAATGCACAACCATTTAAATAAATAGTTTCTGGACAAAAAAAAACCAGAGAAAATTATCATTTTTTAAATTTTAATCGGGTCTTAACACATAGCATCTCGAAAATTTAGCAAACATTTTAGTGGGCTAAATGTTTGAAAACAATGAAGTATGTTTTGGGAAAAAGAAATGTAAATTGAGTTCCAAGTAGAAGCAGATAGGACATTGCATAATATATCTAAGAAAACCAAATTTGTTTTTCTTGAAGGGACCAAGAACACGCTTTTCTTAGGCTGCTATGCATTAACCTCCAACTGGAGATAATTGATCTTCAATGTTCAGCTACACAAGTCAAAATGTAAAAATATTTACTAAGAGAATTAAAAAATAATTCTATAAAAGGGTAGTGAGGGAAATGGTAGGTTTAAAAATTTAATAGCGACTGTCCATAAATGTTAAGCAACTTTGGAGAACACATTTTGTGTATGAGCAAACCTTTTCAATTTTGAACCAAAACATGAGTTTCGAGATTATTTAAAAAAAGAAATGAGAGTTCGAAGATATCTTGAGGATTTCTACAACAGGATAACTTCCGATTACAAGTCTTATTAAAGAAAAACTGTAATGTGTCACATCGATGATTAATAAATAAGACCCATAACAACGGATTGCTAGTGTGAAGTCCTTCCTCATCTATTCTATATTTTTAGTCCGGTCTATAGCACCCTTGAAGTACTCCATCACCGTTTCCAAGTATTTAACAAAAGAAAAATTAGGGTCTTTTCTGTACGACTTTACGTACTTGCAAAGTTTGTAAAGCTACATTGAACATAGTAGACTGACCTATGATTTGTTGATTGATTATTGAGTTTTATGACGCAAGGTAGATTAACCCATGAATGCACAGGTGAAGAAACTTGTTCGGGTGCTATAGTTGGATTTCAGGTCAACAAATGACACTTGTCCAATGCCAAGGGATATTGCTTCTGGTTTTAGTGAGTGCAACGAAATATTTGTACTGATGAGATTTCTTAAAATTCAAATTACTTGGATATACGTTATTGAAAATTGATTTTGAGTGCACGTAAAATAAAATACAGTAGAACCTAGATCAATTGAAGTACCTAGTGCGGACCAAGGCCACCTCGGATAACCAGAAACTAGGATAATGCGGACTTAGTAACAGAAACCAGCATATACGAAACAAAGAAAAGGTTTACTGTACTACGTTACTGCTATTGAAAGATTCATTAGGTTAGGATAAGGATAATCTCGGATTCGTGCCACAGTATGCATTAAATGTGATAAATTTACAAAATAAACCCGTACGTGAGTTACGTACCTTTAAAAATATCTTGGAAAACTCCTTGACGATCTTCTGTTTTGCAGAACTCTCTCGCCTCGTACGCACAATGATGTTCCAAGCTTTATTTAAACCCCTCTGTATCAAATTCAGCTCGGATGACACCACCACTCGGTTAATCAGATGTCGGATAATCAAGGTTCTGTACCAGTTTTTGTGCAAGACAACACTTTAGAAATTTTTAAGGCCTTTCTGAAGCCCTCAAAAAATTAAAATGATAAATCAGGCCTGAACGAAATATCTCGTTATTAATAAAACTGACTTGGTCTTGATAAACAAGACATCTCGTCAATCAGAAGGAAACTGAGTAGATCTTGATCTCGATCTCGTCAACATAAAAAATCGAAAGTATCTAGATGACGAGATACATCGTCATTAGCAAAATTGGTCAGATCTTCATGGATGAGGTATCTCGTCGAAACCACTTGGGGGGGGGGGTTGAGGCCTTTTGCAACCTTGTTCTGTCTGTCCTGGACACTGAAACCACTAAGTGTTGTGGTTTGAACGAAAAGTAGTATGTTAAGCCAAGGTAATTGCCACAAATCTTTGTGAGCCATCACAGCACCGCAGCGGAGCATAAAAAAATTTCTCTTCCCTCGGTGTAGAAATAAAGAAGCCTCCTTTCCCTTTAGCAGACCCTTTCGCCTCCCGATCTGACCTTGCAAAGACTAAACACTCCCGTTCATCTCTACCCACATTTTTTTATATTCCTCCTCCTCTTATAACTTTCATCGACTGACGCCTCTAATAAATATACAGCTGTCTGGGATACAAAATGGCTGCCGATTTGAGGGGGACCGACTTCATGCTACACAAATGCAGAGGGAGGTTTGTTTCAGAGATAATGGTTGAGACTGTTCATACATTTTGCATTGATGTATAGGTTTTTGTTGACTGCAATTGAAGTGGATTTTCTGGCATGAAGGTTGGATATAGTTTTGTGGAGTTTTTAATAAAGATTAGTAACATAAAATTCTAATTTTTCGCTTTTATCCAAGTGATTTTGACGAGTTATCTCGTCCATCAGTTTTGCTAAGGACCCATATGCTTTGCCGAGGTAAAACTTAACTATTACTACAAGCGGAATAAAGATATAAATGGTAGAAACAAATAAAATCAATTTTTGCGTCTAGAATTGGTGGGTTTGGAACATGATTTTACATCAAAAGTTGGCATCTACAGGGTGGTTTTCGACGCGAATTTAAATCACAAGGAGAATTAACCCCCCCCCCAAAAAAAAAAATATATATATATAATAATATTTGATTTCAGCCTAATTGTTAATTTTTCAACACAATTAAAAAGATTGACGTATCGCTCAGTGGTTGCTTGGTTTACACTGCGCAAGAGTCATATTTGACTAACTGTGTCAAACGCAAGACAAACAATACGAAGTAGTAGACATATACACGAGGGAAGGTTTTTTTAACACAAAAGAAAGAAATACACAATTAATAAGACTGTGTGGTAATTAATAAGACTCAGTGGTTGCTTGGTTTACACTGCGCAAGAGTCATATTTGACTAACTGTGTCAAACGCAAGACAAACAATACGAAGTAGTAGACATATACACGAGGGAAGGTTTTTTTAACACAAAAGAAAGAAATACACAATTAATAAGACTGTGTGGTAATTAATAAGACTCAGTGGTTGCTTGGTTTACACTGCGCAAGAGTCATATTTGGCTAACTGTGTCAAACGCAAGACAAACAACACAAAGTAGTAGATATATACACAAGGGAAGGTATTGTCTTAACACAAAAGAAAGAAATACACCCAGGGTGAGTTACAACAATCGAGCCTGCATCCCTTACTACTCAAACGAAACGAAACCAGTAAAAAGCCGTTCTCCAAAGTTGAGTCTAGTAAAAGTTGATAAAGATAACCGAAAAATACAGTAGTTGGTTTTCGGGCATTCGTTTTACTAATCATGATTTGAAATACTTCTTAACAGAATTCTCACTGGGGTGGTTACATTATATCATCCTGAAGAGTTGAATAGAAGGCGAATTATTTTTCATTATATGTACAAGAAAGTATACTGAAACAAACATGCTGACGCATTTACTTAACTTCTTTCACTTTCGTGTTGCTATAATCTTCTATTGAATTCAGGTCTTCAACAATGAGCATGTCGGTTACGTTTTAATCTCTTAACATCAGGCCCACTTCTCCATTTTCACGATAAACTTCCTAAAAAAATGGTCGTTTAAATATATTTACCAATTTATCACTAGTAAAATTAATGTAAAAGTGGGATTTAAACCTCTCATCGGAAAACAAATTGAGAAGACATTCACAACAATCGTTCTAACACATTTGGGCAAAATTGCTACTTAAAACACTTACAGAATAAGCTTTATTTTAAAAGGTGTGTTAATTGGAAACATTAATTTTGGGCACATTGTTTCAGAGCTGAAAGAATTCACGAGAAACGTTTATGCATTCAAAAGTGGCCAATGGGATAATCGATTTGAAACCATTCATTTGTAACAATAAATAACCAGATGAATATCAGATCAAGATCGTTGGATCACGAATTTAACTATTCCAAAGTACAGCTTCGAAAAACGCTCAAGAATCAGTAGGAAAGATTACCCCAATCAATATTAAAATCAATGTCGAACTTGTTCTAAGGAGAATGATTAGAAGATTAATTACACCTAACGGCTTCCTTACTTCACTTCCAAGCACGTATTTTAATCTAATGAAAAACACCGCATCGAAATTATTCCAAAAGGAAATGCGTAAAAAGTATTTAACCTGCTTGTTTCTATCGTATTTCAAATATCGGGGTACTTATTTATCCTTTTTCATTTGAATAACTCCCATAATTCAGCATTAAGTAGAATAACCTCATTTGTTGTTATGTGCAAGACTATGGTCCCTGAAACAGTAGGAGAGTAGGGAGAAATTGTAAGATACTGGAGTTTGGCTGAGAATGTGCCCTGAAGCGTAGCTCGTCTTGAAACGATAGATGTTGATAAAAAGAATGACATTTCCCTTGACCTATGACCCACCACTCAAAATACACCATGTGAGGATTTAGATGTGATGGACTGATGAGAATAACATGAAACTAGCAAAAAGAGCCCCGGAGGAAACATGGAATCCCATGAAAGTTGTTACTTTTGATACAAGACTGACTTTTTAGGTCGGTTCTTTTGGAGTTTTTATAACGCAAGGGACCATATTTTGCAAAGTTGCGTCAAACACAGGGTGAGGTAATTTTAATTAACATCGTAAAAGAGTAACACAACGGGCTATTGACGACAGTTCGGGACCAATCCCCACGCAACACCACGCAATTTTGAACCACGGTCATATAACGCCTGAGCTGGTACCCCACTCATCAAATTTACACACAAACCCAACTTGAGGACTTACGGTCACGACAGATTTAAGGTGCACCAGTCGCCTTTACACCCTACGCTTACAAGTATCCATGCACTGACCCAGATTCGAATCAGAAAACTTCCGACGTCAAACACAAGACAACGTTAAGTAAAAAAGCGTCGTGAACGGAAAAAGAGGGATTGGGGAACGCAGTAGTGGGGATTAAAGCAGGAAAAGATCGCTTGGGTATTCCGGGAACGCGACTCCCGTATTTACTAAAGACAATGAACCCCATGGGAAAAGAAAAGATCCCTAGAGTGCCTCGGGTTCATGAAGCCCGTTCACGCCTAGAGAAAATGTGCCTCAGAGGTCATGACTTTCTAGGAATTGATAGTCAATAAGAGTTTCTTGAATTCCCTTTGTAAAATGTGTCTTCCTTTTCCTAATATGCCAGTTTAATAATTGTTTTTTTTACACGTATCCAAAAAATAAGGGTAATACTGAATTCACATTAAGCAAGGTCACGATTATTTATTCCAATAGAGCAGGGCCCGAAATACCCGGGTGCACAGGTACACTGTGGACATAAAAATAAAATTGTGCACCAAATTTTTTTTCCACTAGGTGCACGCACGTTAAAAAAAAAGGGGGGGGGGGTGAAAACGTGTTATATGTTATTTTGATGTTTGAACACAATATTAGTGTCAACCTCTCTCGCTCTAAAGGAACGCAATAAAAATTCCTAAATAAAATCGCTGGGCCGTAACGGGTTTAAACTGGAGGAAGGTTTACTTGTGCCACTGTCGCCAGAACTTTCCGATGATCGAAACATTTCCCAGATGGCTCGGTTGAAGCGACTGTTGTGACAGCCGTGAACCAAAGAAGGGATAATTTAGATGTTTAAATATTTTTATTTACTATCTACTACTAACCTATATAAACATACCCAACTAATAAAGTATTTTACATTACATTAATACTCTCATATTACGATATTTTTAAAATTATGCACCTAAAATATAACCTGTGCACCTAATTTAAAAACTTAGGTGCACAAGGTGCACCTGTATTAAAAAATATATTTCGAGGCCTGCAATAGAGTATGTTTGGGAGTCTCTCGAACGTTGCATTGCAGCCTACATACAAGCAAGGATCTCACAAGAGCAGACCTGCTCTAGTACACGAAGGGAATTTATAGTCACAGGAACTCTTGGACAGGAAAGTGGAAAGTAGTACGTATGTCTACACGTTGTGGTTTGCATTAGGATCAGAAGCTAGCACAACTCCTATTGGGCTGATTTTATCAAAGCAAAGAGTGGTACTTTATTGTATCATCACAAAAGCATTTTCCTCTTAAATTTCTTCACACATCAAAGCAGCACATCAAAGTACACGTATACTTATCTTGTTCCACATAGCTTGTGGAATATTAAAATGGATCATTTGAGGTACTTCGATGTAGGTTCTTGGAAACTGATTCCGTTATCCTTATTTTTAGGACATGAGGGTATTTAAATTCCATGCAATATTTTATTAACTTTTGTCGAAAAATGGTTCACTAGGCTAATGAATGACAAAGAAATTCTTTTTAAATAAATGAGAACGACTATTTTCCCACTGGGATCAGCCAGCGTTTTTTTTTTTTTTCAACCAATAATTTACACTCAAATCAAACTGTGGAAGATTTTTGATTCAGATGTAGAAACTAGATTTGACATTGATACCGCTATTTCAACGGCTTATATGACGCAAATTGTTGTATGGAAACAATGCTGAGAAAACGAAAAGAAGAAATTCTACTCATTTAGCTAAATTCATTGTGTTTCTCAAGAAATCTATCCTTCATGCAAAGCAGTAACTTAGTGAACACACTCATACTCATCACCGTTCTAAAGATCACATTCTGGTCTAAACTAAAATAAAAACTTACATTAAAAGTTGCTACTAGATGGTTCACTTGAAGACTGCGATTTAGAGAAGATTACACTGCATTGTTAAAGATTCAAGATCTGTCAACAGCAACTTTCAAAACTCATTCAATTATTCGTAACATTAAAATACTGATTATATTTGAAAGCCTACAATTTTATATTTCTGGGACCTTTCATGAGAAAAGTAAGCCAGATTCTTATCTATAGTGGGATGTATTCACCACTCATAGAATCAACGGAAATTTTCAAAACTTATTCAATTGTAAGGAACATGAAAAGACAGTGGAAATATTCGGATATTCCCACTTTTCTACGTTTTGAGCTCCTTCACACAAAAAAAAATTACCCTAGTGGGATATATTCGCCACTCATAGAACACATTACTTTCGCTTTAAGATCTGTCAACAGCAGCTTTCAAAATTCATTAAATTATGTGGAACTTCGAAAGACTGAAAATATTTGAACACCTACAATTTTATATTTCTGGTCCCTTCATGAGAAAAGTACTCCAGATGCTTGCCTATATGGGGATGTATTCACCACTCATAGAATCTACGGAAACTTTCAAAATTTATTCACTTGTGAGGAACATGAAAAGATAGTGGAAATATTCGGATATTCACAATTTTCTGTTATTTCCTTCTGCAAAAAAAATTACCCTAGTGGGATGTATTCTCCACTCATAGAATCAACGCCACACAATCAAAAGCAACTTTCAAAAATCATTCAATTATGTGCAACAATTCAAATGTGCGCAGCCTCAAAAGACAGTGGAAACATCCTGATAACACTAATCGGTACATCACGAACGATTTAAAAGATGTAGAACACACTCAACAAGTTCGCATCCATAACAATGGAATGACGCTCAAGTAACGAGAAACACACTCGACAAGCAACAAACAGCAAAGCTTTTAGGAAGCGTCGTGGGGCGGGAAAACAAACCACGAAATCACTCGAAACAAAATCGCATTAATTCTATCAGCATTACATGAATAATGCATCGAGAAAAATAATTACGAGTGCGGAATCGATTTTTCGCTTATGTGCTCTTTTATTTCCGCCGATTTCACTAGCGCCGGTCGGACCTTTAAAAGACATGTGCCTTGTAATGTAGTATGAAAGGATTTGTAAATGGATGTTTGATTCTAATGTGGGCGAAGTTCTGCTCCCACGCTTGTAGTCATTTGCAGCTGTCTTATGTAGATCAGGAGTTGAGCTGTCTTGGAAAGGCTTCTCTTGAAAATAATCTATTAACCTGTTACCATATCTATCAGTTCAGATATAATCGGTGTGCAGGGCCATAAATGGAAAACAAACTCATAATTGGTTGGTTACTCGTATTGCGCCACATTTAAAATTGTGATTAGATTGCCATAGTAACGCTCCTGTCAAGACAAGACAGCTTAGAACGAAAACGTTTAGATTCAGAAATGGACCGGAATCCTTGAAATACTTTATTGATGAATGAATATTCAATTGCTGGAAACTTGGAAACTGCCAATTAAATTTAATGTGATTGGTAATTTTTACTTAACGTCGTACTAGAGCAACACAACGGCCTATTGGCGACGGTCCGGGATCAGTCCCTGAAGGGAAAGATCCGAGGACAACACCTCGTAATTTTGAACCACGGTCAGATGACGAAGCAACACCTGAGCTGGCACCCCACTCTCCAAACTTCCACACCAACCCAACGTGAGGACTTTCGGCCACGACAGATTTAAGGTGCACCAGCAGCTTCTACACCATACGCTTAATGAACCTGGATTCGAACCAGGAACCTTCCGATCTAGAGGATAACAACTTAACCACTATAACGGTTGGTCGGCCATTTTAATGGGATACTCATAATGGATTGAAATGCACACCTGTCGAGCAGCAAGCGTTTTCAAGTGAAACACATAATTGCATGTAATTAAGTTTGTCATAGTTGCATGTAACCCGAGTTTTCAAAAACAATAAAATCTCATCCTATTATTTATTAATCAGAAATAAGGAGCTTTAAAAGCCACCAAAAGTTTATTCAAGTTTAATACTTAACACTTTAACACTAAATTTACCAAGCGAAATTCTCTATAGTGGCATGTATAGTCTTCTGTACCTTAAAACGATGGTGCAATTACTGCAGTGCCACTTTCATTTGGGCGACCCTTATATAATAAGCGAGCAGCGATAGCCTGGTTGGAAAAATTGCGAACTAGTAACCGGAGGTTTTCGAGTGCGAAACTCGGTGCAACCAAAGATCGCTGTGTACCTGGAGACTGGTGCACGCTAAATCTTTCGTAGCCTCAAATGTCCTTACATTGGCCTTTTGTAAAACTTTGTAGAGTAGGGTCTCAGCTCAGGTTTCATCTCATCATATGACCGTGATTCAAAGTTTCTAGGAATTTTCCTTAGCTCTTTCCTCTCGGGTTTGGTCCCGGACCGACGCCCATTGTGTTTCTGCAGTGCGACATTAATTTAACTACCTGTGAGCGTGAATGTTATATCATTTGATGTTGAATCATTCCTTCAAATGGATATGCAGGAAAATATTGCAACCTGTTGTTCGAAGGAAGAGATTATCGTTGAATACGGTCGAGATACATCTGACTAATAAAATATCTCCCTTCTTACAATTAATTCAGTTTCATTCAATGATATTTTATCGTTCCCAGTATCAAACCCAAGGGACAAGTTGCAAATCGTAGCAATATCTTCAGATTTCTCCAATTCATTGCTATTTTTGCTCATACGACTTTTAAAAAGACTTACCTTATCTGAGAATGATAATTTAAAAATGCTTTCTTGCATTAATTAAGGATGTTCTTTCTGCTGCTCATTTTAATCCCCATCTATTATCAGCGCAGCAGTAGTTTGACGTTGGCAAATAGATAATCAATAATCCTTATTTCTGTAGAAACAGGTACAGAATCGACATCACCTGTAAAGTTAAATACTATGCAGAACTAATGACGAATATACTTTCTTAAATTCAAATTCCGGTTTAAATTAATTGTTTCGGATGTTTTTCTCCAAATTTCCAGAATCGTTTTAGAACTCACATATCCAAAATTGATAGTCACAACGATTGGTTAAACCATCTTGGTTAAACAATCCAAGAAGTTTCTACGAGATAGCTCGTCTATCAAGATATAAAAAAAAGTTTCTGGTTACCACAGATATCTAGTCATAAAGATACAACCAATTTTTTTATGATGACAAAATCAAGATCTGGACAGTTTTCTTCTCTTAACGAGATATCTTGGCCATCAAGATCTGGTCAGTTTTCTACTAATAACGAGATGTCCATCAACATCTGGTCAGTTTTCTTCAAATAACGAGATATCTTGTCCATCAAGATCTGGTCAGTTTTCTACTAATAACGAGATATCTTGTCCATCAAGATCTGGTCAGTTTTCTTCGGATAACGAGATATCTTGTCCATCAAGATCTGGTCAGTTTTCTTCAATAACGAGATGTCCTTCAAGATCTGGTCAGTTTTCTTCTAATAACGAGATATCTTGTCCATCAAGATCTGGTCAGTTTTCTTCAATAACGAGATATCTTGTCCTTCAAGATCTGGTCAGTTTTCTTCTAATAACGAGATATCTTGGCCATCAAGATCTGGTCAGTTTTATTCTAAGAATGAGATATCTTGTTTATCAAGATCTGGTCAGTTTTGGAAACAATACGATAGCTCGTCAAGTCAACCAACATGAGCGTTAAGTAAAAATTGTGATTTCTTTACGTTTTTAAAATAGGTCTTGGGGTCGGTAGCTTTTGTTACACAAACTTGAGTATGTGTGGACTTTATAAGTGACGACACTTCATGTAAACTCAACAATAAATTTACTGTCTACACGGGACCAATCGATGTACACATGTTGCTTGTACAGTTACAAGAGGTGAAGTAGTTACATCAAGACGCGTACAGTGCCCTGTCAACAGGGGTCGAAACAATAGGTATTGTTGCCATGTTATTTAAATGCCCTGTAAATAAAAATTAAGCTAAAAATAAGTTTTGGGGAAATTTCACTGCAATCGTGTATCAGTTTGTGGTATAGTGGTCAAAGCGTTTGTCTGCCACCCTGCAGGTTCTGTGTTCGAATCCTAGTTCGTAAGTGCAGGGATGTTAGTGATTGCCTCTGTTAGGAGCAACGGTGGCTTAACCACTGGGTGATCCTTCACAAATAGTTCACTCGTTATAGTGATGAAGAGGTTATTGGTATTTGAAATAAAAACAAACTATCAATTTCTTTTCGTTAGTGGGGTTTTGAGTGCTTGCGATTTTGTATTTTAGTGAGTAATCCTTGCCCGGTTGGAGAGTACATAAAAAGTAATGACTGTTACTGAAATTTGTGACAAAGTAAGAAATTTGTGACCAAAGTAAATCACGATACTTGCCTGTTCACAAGTAAAGAAAAGCACATTCTGCATGATAACGGCTTTTGAAATGACTTTGAGATGTTGGAAATCAAGGTAAAAATATTAGCTTTAAAGAAAATATCGTTTAATGACCTCAATTGCTTTTCCAAAGGAAATCGGAATATTAAAATGTGAGACTAAGAATCACTGGAATGCGATGTTGCCATACATTATAGGACTTTCGAATAGAAAACTCATTTCATGTAACTAGCTATTGATTATTGAGGATCAAAAATCCCCTCATAATTTAACAAAACGCATTTCTAGACGAAACCTGCATGCGATAACTTTTAGAAAAGCTATTTAAAGAGTGCAATTTGAAAATTACTTTTATTTCTTGATTTTTTTGTTAGTGTGAAAATGGAGCCAAAGAACAATTGTGGTTCGGGATAACCTTTTACCATATTACAACATTGCAGGCGTATGCCGCTTAAAATTTATCCTATCCCTTTGGATAATTGTGGAACTGAAAAGGATATTCATTACCACTTGTCAAGAATAGGATTACTCCTTAATTGTTGTCGTGGTTTTGCTTTATGGTCATATTTGCCCAAGCAGTGCCAAACACAAGACAGAAAATGTCAAGTAATTTACATGTATGCATAAGGATGGCTGGGTTGAGAGTTATGGCACAAGTGCCACATTTGGCCATGCTGCGCAAACAGAAGATAGACTGGTTGCAAGAACAGTGGACAACCCCACTGAGCCACAAACATTTGTAGTTTTACTGCCACAGAGAAATACGCCCATGGTAAGTTGCAGGAATCAAACCTACACCACCTACAACTCGCAACACGGTCAGCGTGTGTAGGTAGTTGAATTTGCCTCGCACTGGTTGAAGACAACGGGCTATTTGCGACCTCAATCCTCAAGGGAAAGATACGAGGGCAAAACCTTATTATTTTTAAACACAGTCAGATGACGGATCAGGGTGGGAATCATTAATTCCGCACTCACCCCATGGACGTAAAGAGAGAAGCAATCTGCTAAAATCTGCCTTTCAGACAAAATTTGGTTTTCGTAAAATTCAGAGCCACAGCGACACTGGATTGCTCCTTGAACATTGCAATGTAAAATAGTAGCCTGAAACAAATTCAATTCACCTACAAAAATCAGAGATAAACCAATTCCAAAAAGGTGTTCCATAAAACTACATCCAGATCAACTAGTTCCTCGACATCTACACCAAGCTTAACAGAATGTCATTACCCCTCCATTAAACGGCCGAAAAAAATTCTCATAGACGAATGCCTACTAAAATATAGATATGCCGAGCCTACCTTCCATTATAAAGTGTGCGAGATAGCCTGCTAGGTTGATAAAAAAACTGCCATAAAGAAAAAACATATCTTCTTCCCCACGCTCCATTAGGTTGACCACACCCTACCGATATTCATGCATACATTGGTGCATTGGTGTCGCCACAGGAGACAGGAATGTGACAAATACCGGGGACTAAAAATAACGGGTGCTTTGACCAGAGGGGAAATGGAAAGGTCAGGCTGATGGGATCCTTCCGCTTTTGCTTTTCTGGGATAAAATTAGATGCTTAAATGAAACAGGCGGTTAAAAGGTACGGCTAATGAGTTTTTAGGTTCAGTTTGTCGCTCTGCAAACGTTTTATGCCGCAAGAGAATATATATTTTTATTATTTACGAATAATACAACCTGAGATTAAGAATACCTTGGTAAATTCTACCAAGATATTCTTTATGAATGCTTTTTGAATTTTATGAATGCAAAATGCGTTTTTTTTAGTGTAAGAAAGATAGGTAAGTAGGTATTTTTGAATTTATGTCGCAATGGAAAATTGACGACGATTTGGGATCCAACCCGATGGGGAAAAAAATCAGAGGATATGACCTCGTAATTTTGAACAATGGTCAGATGAAGGCGTGGAGAAAGATACACGAGTGACGATACTGTCATCAATTGATGTAACCAATTTAGAAACTTTAACGCAGATGCTATGTGCTAGTCTCTACTATTATAAAAGGAAGTGTTTGTCTGCCTGTTTGTCGCAAAATCCTGACGATTCTATGGCACTTACAGCAATGAGATTTAGCGCACAGGTAGTCCGAATTATTTGCAATTTTTGGGTAGCGGGAAATTTTAAAATTCGATCTAGAAGATTTTTAAATGAATTTCATAGTTTTATTCTCCATCGGTTTTTCAAACGCGAAGAACTTTTTCTACTCATGCGACCTTGCAGTCAGGGTTTGGAATCACGCCAAGTTTTTTTCATCCACCGAACCAACACGCAGAACGCGGAGAATTTTTTTTTTCGTTTCCGCTTTGATTTTGCGCTGAGAAATGTTTATCCAGACAGACGATAAATCTTTTAATTGTAGTCATACTTCTTTTTTCTATCTCCTAGACCGCTAAATATAGAGTAAAAATTTTAACGGATTTGAAATCTGCGAAAAATTTCAGTTTAGATTGTTACCTAAAAATATGATTTTCTTTAAATAAATAAATTTTTAGTTGATGGATTTGAAATCTGCGGAAAATTTTACACCAGCTTAATGCCTTACATCACGGCGTTGCCCGTGGTGTTGGTTTGCGGAACAAATCAACTCCACGGGCACGGTAAACGCCGGGCTAGTTTGTTATAAAACTTTGTTTCACAACTTCACATTTTTTTGAGATTTTCAAATCAGCTAGTCAATACACAGCTTTACAAAAATTTTTGTTAGGTGTCTGCAATTGTTTAACTCATTTTGACTATATTTGGTGTGCTGGTTTCAAATATGAAAACAGTTTTTCCCTATCAGCTTTACTTCTTGAGATAAAGTGTAGCTAAATTATGAAATATTCTATTATGGCTACAACTGATTGAGATGTGGTTAATTTAAGTTTTTATGTGGATTGTTTCCTGCTTTTTTTCTTCCTTCTTCTTTGTACCGCTATCAACTGATTCTATGAAGTCATATTTGTTGACATAACTTTGGTCAGCTTATTAGGCATCCTTACTTCTTGTGCATCCTTGGGATAGCAGAGCCAAACAATACCACTAGATAAGAAAAGAGTGGCCTAGAGAGAGTTGCAGAAAGGTTACGGTTGTTGGAGAACGAAATGTCATTAGCGAACCCTTAGTCGGACGAGGCAGAATAATCTTGACTCCGCTGCAAATAAAACTAGGGTTAATGAAACAGTTCATGAAAGCACTATAATAGCCCTTGCTTTGCATACACAGGATAAAATATGCCTGGAATACGTATAGATAAACTTAAAGCTGGAATAAGTATAGAAAACTTAAGCTTGGTGATGGTCCTCAAATCAGACAGCTCATATACGATCCTCATTTTGTGTTTTCCATGAATGAGAGCAAAAAGCAAATATCTTATTTGTCCTTGTTGTCAAGAACTTTCTGGGCAACCACAAGGCTGAAAACTATAATCAACTATGTAGTTAAAAGCATGCATATCAACTTGACCTTGGTTATAATATGAGCATAAAGGTTCATTACTGTGCCCAACAATGTGCAGACATTTAGACCATTCCCTTAAAATCTTGGCCATACTATTAAGGAATAAGGTGAACAATTTCACCAGAACATAAATACAATGGAGGACCAATACCAGGACATATGGGATACTAATATGATGGAAGACTACTGCTGGAATCTGCAAAGAGACTGTAAACAAAGTTCACTCAAGAATTTCAAACAAAAGAAGCTGTCGGGGGAGGAACAAAATTGATCTTTTCCTTTAGTTTTTATTTGATTCTTTCCATTTCTAATTTTTAATTAAGTAGTATTTGATTATTTTAGATTTAGAGAATTTTGTTGTTAGATATTTTTTAATTAATTAAAATATTTTTCAAAATTTATTAAGAAAAAGGTTTTACTTTAACGTCTATATCCAAAGCCTAATTTAATGTGTTGAAGTAAACAACGCTATTGTCATCTCACAAACAAGAGGCAATGGGCAAAAACTAACGTCATAAGTATTTGTTTTCAACACATAAAAATTGGTTAAAAAATTCCCGGCACCAAAGTATGTGTTGTGTTGTGTTACGGGAAGAGCTGTTTTGATTGAAATTTACGCAACGAAATGGAGAAAATACTTACGACAAAAGAACATGGTAGGTTGAATTATTGAATTTACATCGAACTTTTGCAATACACCTGGCTACTGGGGATGGTACGGGATCAATCTTTGAGAAGGGAAAGATCCACGAACAACGCCACGTAATTTTGAATCACTGTCAGATGACGAGGTCACATCTGAGGTGCACCCCACTCTACAAACTTCCACACAATGCCAACGCGAGGGCATTTGAGTACAGGGAAAATTTAACGTGCACCAGCCCCTTTGTACACGATGGTCTTTGGTTGGACCAATTTTTGAACTCGCAACCTTCCGGTTACTAATCCTTTGATCTTCCAAGTAGGTTACCGTGGCTCCCGCTTATGAAACAAATTAGGTGTATAGTAAGTTTCCATATTTACAGAATACACGAAAAGCCGCCTTTGGTTTAACTAAGTCCGAAATGGTGGTTGGATTGTATGGCACAACAGCCATATTTGGCCATGCTGCCCCAGACATAAGACAATATCAAGTAATGTGAGCGCATACACAAAGAAAGTTTTACTGAAATACGCCCTTAGAAATATCGAACCTGTGCAACCTAGAACTCACATGTTGTTAGCGCAGTGTGCAACCCACAAGTTGCTAGCGCAGAGCCACGACGTCTGTGCCATGCTCAAAGTGACTGTGGCCTCGGCTCAGTGATTTCGCCCACTGCAATATACAGGGTCATAGAAAGAGAATAACGGGATTTTAAAACCGTATCACGAGAAACAAACAATCCATACACACATGGTTCTTGAGCGAAAATATTAAGAAATGTCTAAAGCTTCAAATATACTTCAGTATGCTTCGATATGTGCGCCATTAGTCGCTCGACAAACGTCAAAATGATAATCAATCTCCTGCCCCGACTTCCGAAGCATGTCCGGAGTTACCGTTACAGCAGTAGATGTTATCCGACATTTTAGGTCGCTCAGATCCGTGATCTGTTCCACCGATGTTCTTGATGTATCCCCAGAAGTCCATCGTGGCGAGATCTGGGCTTCGAGGAGGCCAAGGCATGGGGCCGATCCGTCCAATCCATGAGTTGGTGAACTTCATATTTAAGGCCAACTGCGTTGAACGAACCCCTGCCGCGCTACAAAAAAATTGCTAGCATTTTTATCCAGTTAGCAAAGTTAAAATTTACCTTCTTTCACTAGATTTACCAACAAGAATGTTGTGGATAAGTTTAACAGCTTCTCCGTCATGCAGTTTTTAAATCCTGGCGTTATTTTTCGATGACCCTGTACTTTGCGTGTATTTCTCATTTCGGTGTCAGTAAAACTTTCTTTGTGTATGTTCCTCCATTGCATGACATTGTCTGTCGGGTGGTTTGGTGCAGGTTTGGACTTTCATCACCATAAAACCCAACCAACTAACAGAAGGGACTGGGGGGCCAGAAGATGGAAATTTTTGTCAACTCTTTTAAGATTGATATTCGATCTCTAAGGTTCTTGTAGTTAAAGACACGAGTTTTTCGTTTTGCCGTTGCCCCACCTCTACAGGAGACAAGTGCAAATTTGAACGTGTTTCTAAAAAAGTTTGGTCGGTAATTTCAAATTTTTGGCCAAGCTGCATCAAGCACGAAACAGATATTGTTGTCTTGTCCATGGATAGAACACTTCAAATAGGGCCATGCACGGTCCACACAATCTCAGCTATTTTAAGGCAATTTTCCGAGTACAGGTCCTCCAAGGGAGAGTCACTAATTTGTTGAATGCTCGCCAAGATGGCCGGGCAAGAGCGGACGTGTTCGGGACTTAACTCTGTATCACAGTTTTTACAGCTGGGATATGCTCTATGGATAGAGCGCGAAACAGATAACTTCAAGAAAAGGACATACACACGAAAGTAAAGTTTTACTGACGCAGAAGGAGAAATACACCCAGAGAGTAACCAAACCTGTACCGCCTGCAACTCGCAGACAGAATTGTTGGATTTGTGTGTGCCATTTAGTTTCTGGTTATTTTGCATATCAGCATTGATTTAAGGTTACAGCGTTCCTACAGAGCGAAGTGATGGGATTGTGGTTCAGTTTTCAGACTGTGCATGACATTTATTAGATTATTACTCCACTCCTGTTACATTCCAATCGAATGGAGTGTTTATACTTAAACTATTTGGCAATGACTTTTCAGAGATCCGTTTGCACATGAGTCGTGCGTGTAATTTCTGTTCTCTGATAAAGTTTATTTTTCAAGTTATGTGAAACAAGACAGAAATTCGAACTCACAATCTGAGGCAGTTGTGATGCATAATAATGAGCTCTAAAATCATGTAAGTAGGTTGCTTAGTTGACTTTATAAAGCACAAAATTCAGATCTGAACATGATGCAGAAAGTAATATTTTTTAGAATAAATGGATATACTCATAGAGACAAACGAGAAAAACAAACAGGGTGGGTTACTGGCATTACCCATGCCACAAGCAGATCGTTGTTGTTGTTGCACGCCCCCATTGGCCAGCAGTGCTAGACCAGGTCCATGACGTTATACACCCTCAAAAAATCCAACACCGTCAATGGATCGTCAGTCAAGTCCTGTTTGGAGAGCCCCAGGCACGAGAGGATGTGGTGAGGCGAAGCAGCTCAGTGGAACAGTTGTTACAAATCTCAAAGATCTTGGATCCTTCGGAAAATTTCATTGATTTAAGGTGACCACTTCGAAAGCGGGCAAGAATAGTTTGGTCCTGCCTATTGAAACCTTGAGCCAGGGAGCCTCCAGGTCGTGAACAGTGATACCATGGGTGCTCTGGGGGGACATTCCAAGTGGTCTTATTCGTGTGTTTTATTTTTGAGAAGATCTCCAAAAAGGTGAGGGGTGCTGACGGCACAGAGGCCTCACAAGCACCAGCCTTGGCCAAAGTGTCCGCAATCTCATTTCCCTCAAGTTCGACGTGGGAAGGAATCCACTGCAGATGAATCCGATGCGATATGGAAAGCCGTTTTAACTTGTTGAGTATTGACACTCCAACACTATCTCTCACACTTTGCTAAGCAGATCGTAAAGGTAGTGGTTAAACCCACTGAACCACGATGGTTGGTCGGTGGCTATTTTGAATGGTGCAAGGGTCAGATCTGAACAAGCTGTCCCAACCAATGTTTTATCGATATGTACACCTATACCTCCGCTATACGTACGCTCTTTATACGGCATTTCGCAAAACGGCCTTTTTAATTATGGTATTTTTTCGATTTACGTCCCACAATGTTTCGTTACACGGCAAAAAAAGAAAATGCTGTACATACTGTTTGCGACTTTCTGTTTAGTTACAGCTTCACCCCTTAGGCAGCACCGCTACATTTTGCGGGGTTTTTTTTTTCTTTTTTTTTTTCTATTTTGCCTCACGAAAATATGAGGAACGTTTGCCACAACATTGTCATCATTTTACTGCGTCATCGCTTTAGTGTAGTTAGACGTGTTTATTCTTGTTTGTTTTCTGGTTGGGTTTTGTTTCTGTTTGCATTAACTGGTGTATTCTAAACATATTTGGTACGTAGTATTAGAAAAACTGTATTCTAGTTACATATTTAATTAAATAATTAATTAATTCTTTTAAATATAATCGTCCCTTTTTTAGGAAAAAGGCAACTGAAACGTTCATTGAATTTGGAAATTGATACTGATCAAAATAAAAAGAGAAGCCGAAAATCTGCCATGTTAAAACTTTTTATTATGTTCCATATGTGCAGATGATTTCTTTTGTTTTTTAATTTATGTTTATTTTTTTAATTTCTGTTTATTATTACATTGTTTTGTACTTTTATTTTTATGTAAGCATTTTAAAAGAAAAAATGCTCTATGGACTAAACACTATATTATTTTATAAAAATTGGAACAGATGCAATTGAATTTATATGGGTTTGTATCAAAATAATTGATTCGTTTTATGGCTTTTCGCTTTACGGCCAACTTTTCCGGAACGTTTCTAGGTCGTAAAGTGAGGTATGGGTGTGTTTGAATATACACACAGTACATCTAAGGATCACTATTCCGGTCAAGACTAGCTAAAAATTTCATATTTTTACATTGTTTACTTCGTGTTTTACTTGTAGGCAGCTGCGTATACTTTGTTTAGTTTCTATGTTTATCTATGAATAGGAAGAAAACGAAGCACATCATTTTCATGGGTTTTCACACATAATATCACGTATAAAAGGTGGCACAAGATTTGTTTTGTTAGCGTAAGGTCCGGATAAAACCCTAATCTAATCTCAACCTACCATTCATGAACTATAAATAAATCTCCAGAAGTAGAAGTATTGTATTTCAATCCATCACCTAATCCACAAATATACTTTTGCTAAACGTCTTTTAACTCAATCTACGAAATCGCTACCAGAATCAAATTCAACACAGGTGTCTCCAAAACAGCCGCACCCCAATTCCACAACCACCCCTCCCCCCCAACGCTTAAAACCTCAACAGAGATCGACAACTTTCTAATGTCACTCAATAAGCAAAACCCGAATAAAAGCAAACTCAAACACACACACACAGCACTCGCGAACAAAAGCCGAGTATCTGTGATGGCTGCGAGTCTTGCTTCATCAAAGAGGAACAGCAAAAGGAAGTATGGATACTACACACGCTGCGGGGAAAGAGAAACCCATATATGTATATGCCATCAAAAAATCCGAGGAGGGTTATAACCCCCCCCCCCTCCGTCGACGTCAATGCTCCCCATCTTCTCCCTCTACCGTAGAGGGAGAGATATAGAGGGGAGTCGAGAAGTCCTTCCCTTACCCTACCCCCATGGGAACTTCCAGCCCAAGATGGGGAGGGAGCGCACTGGGGGGAAGGTGGAAAAACCATCTTCTGTAAAGAATAAAAGGGAGAAAAATGTATGAAAAAAGGAGAAAAAACCTCCACGGTTTTTGCCCCGATTTTGTTTAGAAGCGAACGAGATTCGACGAGCATCGCTCCTTAAATCGATAGAAAAAGGGAGACAAAGACACGTTTTTTTGTGTGTTTATTTACTTAATTTTTTCACTGCTTGAGGAAAATGCTTTATGTATATTGACGGGGGTAGATCCGATGCAAAGTTGATGCTAAATGGAGGGGGCGAAAATCCATAGTCGAGTTGTGGAGAGTTCCGGAGATAATAAACGCGGACGACAAAACCGTACAGACGTTTTGGGTATCGATTCTTTTTTTTTCGGGGCGAGATAAAATTATTGCTCCGGTTTTCCATAAAAATCCGATTAATTAGGGGACTTGGGATTGTTCGATGATTGTCGTTCAGCTGTGGCGTCGAAGTGCGTGAACGTTCGGGTTTTTTAAGTGCTTAAGTGAAATTGGATGAGATTCTCGATCAGCGGCTTCTCCATCATCGAAGCGAAAACTACCCCACTTAATTTAATGGCGTAATTTACAGATTCTAGATATCAGCGATCCTTAGAGTTGGCTGGTTTGAGAATTTATGGTGCAAGGGCCATATTTGGCCATGCTGTGTCAAACACAAGACAGACGACATCGAGTAATCGAATGGAAAGTTTGACTGACATAAAAGCGAGTACACCCAGAAAGGAAGCGAGCCTGCACCGCCTACAAATCACACATGTTGCTAGCTCAGTGGGCTGCGATCCTTAAAGAACTAATTTTTAAATGCTTTTACATAAATTTTTATCACAAGACCATACTGCATTAGAAATACAGATTGATAAAGGTAGGTAATTGGTAATTTTAGTTAACGTCGTACTAGAGCAACACAACGGGCTATTGACGACGGTCCGGGATCAATCCCTTAAGGGAAAGATTCGAGGACAACACCTCGTAATTTTGAACCACGGTCAGATGAAGAAGCAACACCTGAGCTGGCACCCCAGTCTCCAAACTTCCACACCAACCCAACGTGAGGACTTTCGGCCATTACAGATTTAAGGTGCACCAGCAGCTTCTACACCATACGCTTACAAACATCCATACCCGGACCCGGATTCGAACCAGGAACCTTCCGATCTAGATTGATAAGGGATCATTAAAGAATAGGGTGGGTCGAAAAACACTTTTAAGCCCTCTTTGAGTTTCGACGATAAATTTGTCTAAGATCCGGGCAATGTTGCTAAGGACGGGATACCTAGTGAGAACAAACTCTCTCCTCTCTCTCTGCCAATATTAAATGAAAATCCAAGCAAGAAAAACCGTGTCCATTTCCAAGGTATATAATTTTCATCGCACCGGAGCAACACAACACAAAGAAAAATTACTTTGTGGATTTCACCAGTCTAAATAGAGGTAGGTAGAGTTAATTGAAGTCGCACTGGTTCAACACAACTAGGTAATGGAAACGGTTCGGGACCAATCTCTAAGGGAAGGTTTCAAGGACGACGCCTCGTAATTTTGAACCACGGTCAGATGACGAGGTCACACCTGAGCTGGTACCCAACTCTCCAAATCTCTACACCACGCAAACGTGGAGACATTTGAGGCCAAGACTGATTTCACGTGCACCAGTTCCCTTTGTAAACGACGGTCGCAACCTTCCTGTTGCTAATCCGTTACTCATTCCGGGTATCCATACTCACATCCGGGTTACCGCGGTGCCACAGAGAGGGTTAAATTCATCCAGTTGTAGTGACTAGTGTGGTGTGGCTTGACTAGTATCAGTAAGTTAAAAAAATTGTGCAACTCTGCTAGTGTGTCAAAAAAAAATGGATGACAAATTCAAACGATGTAAAAAATATCCAGCCCGGGTCGTAGGCCTAGAAAAAATTGGTTATTGAAAAATCTGGTATTTTAAATTATACGTATGAAAAATTATTATTTCTATGTGTAATAATTTGAAATAGTGTGTAACAGTTGAGAATGGGACCCATATGCTGCACTAAAAAAATATTAAGGTATTCGTAAACATCTAGCCAGCTCCTCTGACCCCGATACAAATAACCGCAAAGTTTATTTTACAGTTTTTTATTTATTATAGTTTTTAATTAATAGTGATGTGAAACAATTCGCGAGTGGATCCCATACGATGCACAAAAAAAAATTTCAGCTATATACATAAATATATACAGGGTGATTCTACGGTCATGAGACAAACTTGGAGGGCTGGTTGTATTTTTGTATGGTCAAAAGTGATGCGTGTAGGCACGAACACAAAAAAATGAGACATCCACAGAAAAACATTGTTTATTTACAACATCTTTGCAAAGTGCTTCTTTCCAGCAATGTTTACAATAAACGCTCAAAATTGCGACCATCAACTGTAATATATGCTTGGTAGCATCGAAGGAGTGATTGGCTAACAGTTCTAAAGATGCCGGGCATTTCGCTCACGCTTGCAGCCGCAATGGATAGTCGAGCAACAAGGTCCTCAATTGAGTCAACTGGAGTCCCTTAAACGATGGTCTTCACATGTCCCTATAAGAAGTTACCGATGCTCGATAAATCTGGAGATCGGGGTGGCCATCGGACTGGTCCACCACGCCCCTTAAAACTGGCATCCAGGTATTTGCAGACAACCACGTTGAAATGGGCTGGCGCACCATCATGCTGAAACCACATTGATTAAGAACGACGGTCGGAACATCTTGCAGCAATTTTGGTAAATCCTCTTCCAGAAAAATACGATAATGCCATTGAGTCGCGTAGGTAGGAGATATGGGCCTATGAGGAAATCGTTCACAACACCCGCCCAAACATTCACTGGAATGCATGTGGACGTGTAGCGTGTGAATTTTCTGTTGTCCACACATGGGTATTGTGCATATTGAAAACACCTTCCTGTGTAAAAGTCGACTCATCTGTGAATAGCACAGAAGCTGAAATCCAGCTGCAACGCACACTGCTGCAAGAACTATTGGCAGAATTCTACGCGCAGCTTGATATCACTTGCCTGCAATGTTGGACTCTCTGAATATGGAATGGGTGTAAACATTCTTCATTTAAGACTCTCCAAACGGTAGGTTGACTCACATGTACACGACGTGCAATAGTTCTTGCACTTGTGTGGGGTGTTTCATTCACAATGTTCAAGATGGTTTCTTTCATGTTTGGATGTCGTACAGTTCTTGATCCAGTTCTTCCGTCAGAGCTGACGATGAATGAACCATTTTCACAAAGGTGCCAATGCAGCCGCTTAAACATTTTGTGGAAAACGTTTCTGATATATACTACCCACAGCATTGCCAGCCAATCACAGCTGCCGAGTTTGTATTAGTGTAGGTGGTCGCAATTTTGAGCATTTATTGTAAACATTGCTGCAAAGAAGCACTTTGCAATGATGTTGTAAGTAAACAATGTTTTTCTGTTCACGTCTCAATTTTTGTGTTTGTGCCTCCACGCGTCGCTTCCGACCATGCATTCCTCTACGAAAAATGTATGTTTTAGTAAGCTGTACCACCCCTCTAAGTTTGTCCTACGACCATAAAATCACCCTCTATCTAGCATATAAATATATAAATGTCTGATGTTGAAACAATTTCTTGTGAAGAGAAAGGTTTCGACATAGAGGTATCCCATACTTGTAAAAGAACTGTCATCTACAATCATGTTTCAAATACGAAACCTGTATTCCGATATAGATAATTTAAATTCAAAATATTGCACGATTTGAATGAGTTGGTAAGGATATAGGGTACGCTGGTGGATACGCACAGCGTATATGATATACAATACTTAGCATACAATTATAGACATTTTTTATCGTATTTCAATCATTTGGTTATTCAATAGTATTGGCCCTTTAAAGATAGCACTGTTAAAATATAGCGAATATTTCGTTTCTTTGTTCTGTTTAGCCATTTCGTGTCGCCTTTTCTAAAATATTATTTTACTGATCTATATGACCACTTTAATTCATCTTACTACACTTTGCATATGGCCAGGGAAATGTTTCAAAATTTAACACTCACTTACTTTTGTATCAGTATTTGATAACGCTCTCTTGACCATATCATTGTAAGACGACAGATAATTTTCTCCCATTGATAAGGTCAATTGTATGAACATTTAAGGTAGGTAATATATGAGTTAAACTATATGTTATTTTTGTCTAAACAATTATCTTGATTCTCTGAAATGCTGTCGAAGATCAGTAACTATTGCTACTATTTTTCTGGATGCTGAGAGAAGTAAATAATCTTTGACATGATCTGAGAATCGCCTCTGAAGTGTTATCACTTTCCACACATGTAAATTAATCAGCAGTCAAGTATTGTATTGAATTACTCGTTTACAAGACACTACACAATTTTTCCAGTAACGTTAAAGTGGTGTGTATCAAGATAATTTCTTGGTCATTTGTGTTAGTTTCCAAGTCCCCAGATAGATATTTATGTATATCGCTTTAATTTTTTTTGTAAGGCCATACGAGTCCTATAATCTATCTGTTTCACACTTTCCCAACCATTAATAAAAAAATCCCCTTTTTTTGTTGCGATTTTGGATTTCTCATAAGAGAAAAGGGGGCCACTAGATATTTATGATTTTTTCGACAGCATGAGGGTACCATTTATCAACTGTTTCGAGTTAATACTACTGTGGTAATAAGATGTTTTTTTTTAAATTATACATTAACCGTTACGCTGCTGCAGGTAAACAATTGTTACCACTAACATTTCGTTTACAACAGCGGCATGGCATAGACCGGTGTACTGTGGATGTTATCCCCTTTTAAGTGACCACTGGCATCGATCCCCATTTACGAGTTGTCAGCGCCTGACCTTCTAGTGGGTTCCTCCTTTTATTCGGTGACCCCCTACCCTACCGACCGCGAGGTGTGAAAAGCAGAAAGTCGCTCCGGTGATATCTCTTCTCACGTCAAACGATACGCCCAACAATACTATGAAAGGAAAGCATCAGTCGTAAATGCCACTCACGGCCCTATCACTCAAGTTTGGTTATTACGTAAGGTGGCTCGAAGAGTCAGGACAAAGAGCCGTTTTATGAGACGATTGAAAAAATCTAAGAGCCACAGCGTAAAGGTTAAAGCAGTTTTTTAATACGTTTCCATTTTTCCAAGGCCAGAGGAGCCCGGCTGGATATTATTTACACCGTTAAACCTTTTCGTCAGAATATTTTGACGCACAAGCCAAGTTTTCAATACTTGGACTAAACAAATTTCGGAAAAAGCATTTTCAGATCCACCCAAGTCGAGATCACCGTGGCTCTGGTTTTTGTCCACTGCGCTAGCAACTAACGAGTCGTACATGACGCAAGTTCAATTCTTCTAATTTACCCCAGGTGTAGTCATCTCTCCAATGCCAAAAACTTTCTTTAAGTTTGCATGTCCATTATTTAACGATGTTTACTGTATTATATTTAGATCAGATTTGAAAAAAGACCTGGATTGACTCTAACTAATCCAAATGCGCTTGCAGATACGCCTTCTTGTGCGAACAATCCAAATTTGTATTCCTTATCCTCAAAATGGTTATGAAATACACCTTATAAGATTTGTGTAACTACATTTTTAATATAATATCCAAATTATTCCATATACGATGGTATCCAAATTACTCCATATACGGTGGTATCCAAATTACTCCATATACGATGGTATCCAAATGACTCCACATCCATGACAACACAGAATTACGACTTCTACAGAAGCCGTAACATTCCGAGTTCATGTTCTTACGGTCTGCCCCACATACATTATCCCACATCAATAGCAGCCACATCGTGACTATTACCGAGGCAAAAACAAATCGAAAACGGAAGGCAAGGAAAAAAGTCGCAGCCAAAAAAATGGAGGAAAACAAACTATAACATATTATGCTTCACATTGTTCAGTGGCGGACGAAATGCAGTTGGCCCAGATGTTTATGTATCAACTCTAAGTTTTCCCATTAGGTGTTAAAGTGGGACCGCACGCTTTTCGCCCAGTTTCCGGGCAGAGCGCAACTGTGCGATACTGAGTTTAATTTGCAGCGGTTAGAGGCCTAAATTGTGTTTTCTGTCTCCACAGATCGCCTCGAGGGTGTAACTTCACCTCATTTTGCGATCTCAAAAGTGGACGCTCATCTGAATTTTTAACCTTTCCTTTGATCAAGTGGTTTATGCAACGACAGTTCTCGTGAACAGCGTGGGAAGGATCGGAGTGGGCAGAGTTCGATCCCCCCCCCACTCTTACCTCCTATTACAATTGAAAAGGTGGCTTGGTTAGGTTTTATGTCGCAAGAGCCGTATTTGGTTAATCTGTGCCAAATAAGTAGGTAGGTAGTTAAATTAACGTCGCACCGGAGTAATGCAGCGGGCTATTGACGACGAACCGGGATCAATCCCGAAGGGAAGGTAATTTGGTAATTTTTAATTAACGTCATACCAGAGCAACACAGCGAGCAATTGACGACGGTCCGGTATCAATCCCTCAAAAGAAAGATCCGAGGACAACACTACGTTATTTTAAACCACGGTCGGATGACGAGGCAACAACTGAGCTGGCATCCCACACTCCAAACCTCCACAACAACCCAACGTGAAAATTTTCGGCCACGACAGATTTAAGGTACACCAGCTGCCTCTACACCATACGCTTGCAAACATCCATGCACAGACCCGGATTCGAACCAGGAACCTTCCGATCTAGATGCTAACACCTTAACCACCGGTTGATCCCCGAAGGGTAGGATTAGAGGACACTCCTAAATTCTGCACTGTCAGATGACGAGATTAACACCTGAGGCGGCACCTCACTCTCCAAACAGCCACAAAACGCCAACATGTAGGCCAACAGTTGAGGCCAGGACAGATTTAACGTGTACCAGCAGGCCTCACGTACACTATCGTCTTTGGTTGGATCGAGTTTCCACCTGACAACGATCCGGTTGCTAATCTGTTGCACTTCCAAAAGGTCTACCTCTAAACCTTGCCAAACCCAGAACTGATAACGTCAAATAATGGACATAATAATTTCTGGGATCTCACATCCCTCTAGACTTTGCAATTGAGTTAAACAATCCATTTATTATTTGACTTAAAATTTCCATACATCTCGTTGAAATTGATGCTCTTCCATACGAGTTTTAGATAAAGGAAACGATTTCACGTAAAGAAGTGAATAAGAAATTACGGACCCAATATCTCCAATATAATGAAATAGCCTTTTTCAATACTTATAATTTTCATACATCTTTCTCCAAGTGATTTCAAAGGGATGTCTTGTTCATCAAGATCTTACCAATTTTGCTAATCAAGAAATATCTTGTCATCAATACACTGTCGAATATTTTATGATGCCCAATTCAAAACCTGACCATTTTTCTCCTAGTGACGAGATATCTCGTCCATGAAGGTCTGGTCAGTTTTGCCAATGACCAAGTATCTTATTGAGATAACTACCAGGAAGGTTCTTTTTCTATAAACGCATCTTCTATACGAATTTTAAATAAAAGAAACTACCTAACGAAAAAAAACAAAAAAACTATGGAGCGATATACACTACCCTACAATAATGGACCGAACTCCAGCGGATTTGAATAAAATCCAACTACATGATTGGGGGTGTTTTTCATGGTATGACCTGTGACCTTTGCATGTTGTTCCTGGTCAATTGAACACCGACGCCTACATGAACATTTTGGACAATCAGGTTCTTCATACGCTCTGGCAATTTTATAGAATGGACGAACGTTACTTCCAAGACGACAAGGCTTCGTGTCCTGTTGCAGCCTCTGTCAAGTAGTGGTATCAAGATATGGATGTAAAACGTCTTCCCTGGTCTGCTCAGTTTCCCGACCTAAACCCCATAGAACATTTGTGGGACGAGTTAGAGCGACGCTTACGGACCATGGAACTACGTCCGAAATCTACAGCTGAGCTGGCGATATTCTTGCAGCAGGAATGGACACAAATACCCATAGCTGTGTATCAAAACGTTGTTGAAAGTATGCCCAGAAGGGTTGTTAGTGTAATTGCAGAACGTGGGGGACCATCCCCCTATTAAAGCATGTATTATTTCCCTTATACCATCACAATTTGCTGTCCGGTCCATTATTATAGGGCAGTGTGTTTCATTTGATACAAATACATTCCCTCACGATAAGAGGTCTCCTGTAAGTTGGTAGGAATAATTAACGTCTTACTGGAGCGACACAACGGGCTATTGGCGACGGTCCGGGTTGGTTGATTTGGGGGTATTGTGTTATAAGGACCATATTTGGACATACTATGCCAGATAGGATACACATTTATATTATTAGACACAAGCACAATAAAAGTTTTACCGACACAAAAGAGTAGGTGGTGATATCGATTAACGTCGCTCTGAAGAAACACACCGGGTTATTGGCGACGGTCCAGAGTCAAACCCAAAGCGAAAAATACGAAGACAACGCCACGTAATTCTGAACCACGGTTCAGATGACGGGTTCGCACTAGGGATGCGACATCGATGTCGATGTTTTCAAAACATCGATGTTTTTTTAAAACATCGATGTATTGGAGTCGATGTTTTTGTACCATCGATGTTTTTACGTTGTCGATGTTTTATTTTTAAATAAAAAAAATACCGTTACGAAAATTTAAAAAAAAATAACCAAGTAGCATAATTTTCATAATCAGCAAATTTAACACACTTTTATACCCAAGTGACCAAGGATGAAGGGTCTGAAAAGTAGGGATGCGACATCGATGTCGATGTTTTCTAAACATTGATGTTTTAGAAAAAAAACATCGATGTATTGGAGCCGATGGTCACTAGTTGCTAAACCAGTTTTAAGAAATGAGGAATTTTAAATGGAATTTTAAAAACATCGATGGTTTGGGGAAGATGTATTATCAACATCGATGTTTTAATTTTCAACATTGATGTTTTGCTGTCGATGTCGCATCAATAGTTGGTAAACCAGTTATACGAAATGGGGAAACAAGTTTAAATACACTGAATGTTAAAAACATCGATGGTTTGGGAACGATGTATTATCAACATCGATGTTTTAATTTTGAACATCGATGTTTTGCTATCGATGTCGCATCCTTAGTTCGCACCTGAGCCAATACACCACTCAAAATTTCCACACCATGCCAACCTGACACCAAATATATATATATATATATATATATATCCCGAAGGGAAAGATACAAGGAACCATGGTAATGACGAAATCAGGTGAGCTGACACCCCACTCTCCAAACATCAGCATCATGCAACGTGATGACATTTGAGGCCACGACATATTTAACGTGCATCAGCTCCCGTGTATATAACGGTCTTTGAGTGAACCAACTTTCAAACTCCGGAAGCTAATGCACTACTCTTCTGACTTGGCTACCGCGTAAAATTGATTTATAATTCGGTTTAGTATATACACTAGGGTGGGCCTAAGAAAGGTTTTATTTTGCTGTCACGTTCTAATAGTACGGAAAAGTTGGTTAATGCAGTAAAATTAATATGTAAAAAATTTCATCCCGATTTATTGATATCTTTTGCCTCCCCAATGGGTTCAAACCCTCCAAAAAGATCAAAACTCGGACATTTTTTATAAAAAAATTTAAATGTTTACAATTACGTTGTAATAGGGCTCCAAAAGTAAGGTAATACATTCAACATAAACGGTAAAAAAAATTGTTTAGATCAGTACATATCTTCTGCAGAAAAAATGACGTTTTAGCAAAATATCGACTTTTGCAATTACGGTAAAAACTGGTGATCAGTTTTTTCAGCTATTTGGCCCCCGTTGGGTAGGCAAAAGATATGGACCGATCTAAACAATTTTTTTTACCGTTGATATTGAATGTATTACCTTACTTTTGCGCATTATGAGAACGTAATTGTAAACATTTTTATTTTTTATAAAAAATATACGAATTTTTATATATTTGGAGGGTTTAAACCCTTTGGGGATGCTAAAGATATCAATAAATCGGGATGAAATTTTTTACACATTAGTTTTGCTGCATGAACCAACTTTTCCGCACTATTAGAATGTGATAGCAAAAAAAAAAAAAAAAAAAAAAAAAAAAAAAACATTTTTCGGCCTACCTTAATGTACACTTTGTTAAACTTGATACTCTTGCAAAACGAGTTTTATTTTGAAAAAATTGCTTCGATACGAAATAAACAAGAAATTGCAAACCCAGTAATATAATTAGATACAAAACATTTTCTCATTTCAAGAGGACCCTGTAAGCTGCTGCCAATAGTTTAACTTCAGACTAGGAGAGAGACGAATATCTACTTCCGCCTGCCCATTATTCCAAGGGCAATATCCATGATTAAAACCTTCCAGAGAAAGCATCAACCCCATTGACAATAAGTGACATCTCCGTCTTTTATTCGTTCCAGACCCATCTTCTAATTGCCTTCACGTTATCGTTCTGAAATTGCCGACTTTCGTTGGGTTTTTTTGCAGATCGCGTTTATTTTCCCAAACGCGATAGAATTGCTAGCTCTCTTGCCACGTTCGTCTTTAAAAGGCGGCCAAATTGAAAGAATTTCAAAAGAAGAATGAAAGTTATTCCCTTGCTCTCAGTTGCTCCTGTGAATGTGACTCTTATACGAAAACGAGACACCTGGGAATGGGTTTTTTTATACGACGTAGACCTAGACAAGTTGAACGTAACAGGGCTGAGTTTTGGGGTAGATTTTTTGGCAAGTCTTATTCTGTTTTGAAAATATAATGTCGGGGAAGAATTGTTGGTTAACTTATAAGGAATATAACTTTTTCCAGTAATTTTGAAAAAAATTACTATGGATTAAATGAATATACGTAATTTCTTAACAAACAGCCGGTGTTGGAAGATATAGAATGCTGTTTTCCTACTTTTTCAGTTGCACTTGAATGAGAATCTTAGACGAAGAGAGAATGCGACCTTTGTGTGAGCTGTTCAATGAGATAGAGCTGAGTTTTAGGGTAAATCTTGGCTAATAGCCTTATTCTGTTTTGGAAGAGTTGTTGGTTGTACTCTATATTTATTTGGAAATTAACTTACGAAGGAACTCATTTTGGTTTGTAAATGAGAGTTAATAAAAAGATTAAGTGAATATAAATCTTAAGAAAAATCAACATTGTTGAAAGACAATAAGGCACTTGAATGTAAATCGTAGACGAAGACGAAATGCTTTGTGACGATTTTTTAAAGAGTGTAGACCGAGACAAGCTATTGAATGAGACAGAGCTGAGTGTGTGTAGGGGGGGGGTATATTTTTCGTAAGTAGTGTTATTCTGCTTTGGAAACAATTTCTGGGAAGAATAGCTGGTTGTATTTTATAATGTGATGTGGCATTTAATTTTAGTCTGGTTTCATAAAAGTTACTAAACGGATTTTAAATGAATATAAATCTTTAAAAAGCGGCCAGGTTGAAAAAACATTTTATATAAGTTATGCCTACGTTTTCAGCTGCACTTGTATGTAAATCGTAGACGAAGATTGACGTTTTTAAAGACAGAGAGAGTTAAACGGTTGAAAGGATCTAAAGTTTGGTTTATTTTCTATTCTATTCATAGACAATACTGAAATACTTCCTTTTATGTGGCGTGGAATTTAAATTTTGCCTGTAATTTCATTGAAGCTGATTAATAAAAGGATTAAATAAATATAAATCCTTAAATATAATACTTACTAGTATATATTTTAAAACTGTCATGTAGATTTTGATATAAGTGAATACATAAAAAAAATCACAAATTCAAGATACATCATTCTTGGAATTGATCAAGAACAAAAAGCAATAAGTAATTCAGGATGTGCTTATGCGCTAACAACTTACGAGTTGTTACTTACGATTTCCGTTACTTACTCTGGGTGTACTTCTCTCTTCTGTGTTAGTGAAGCCTTTGTATGTATTCTTGGGTATTGGTGTACAGGTATACTTCTTGACATTGTAGTGTAGGAGCAACATAGCCAAATATGATCTTTTTGCCATAAAATACAACCAATGAAGAATATAGAATTGTCACTCAAACATTAGTTTGTAGATTGTTTAAAAAAGTAATGTATGAATATGCATAGTATTTTCTCATTTCTTATGTTTGCTTACATATTTTTAATTCAATAAACAAAATTACGTGTTTTTGAGGGAATTCTAAATTTAACTTTGCCATGTTTAAAATGAAATAGCACATTATGTATAAATACATTGAACGTCTATACTTAAAACTTATAGTGGACATTAGGCTGATATGAACTCATCATTTGTTTTCAAAATTTTTAATATAGACTTATGAAAAATTACATTTTTATTTTAAAATTTTTAAGAAAAGTTTTTGAACAAGTTGTATAAAATGTTTAACCTTATTTAAGCTTTAAATTGACACCAAAGACAGGCTTTCGCAGGATATTAAAATCAGATTTTTTGAAAACGTTAACAATATACATAAATTCAAAATTTAAATGTGTTATTTTGTTATAAATCAAACGATTGTTTCAAAAACATATATTTTTGACATACTACCGTAAGAGTAGCCTTCTTATTTTTTTTAAAAGTGGATACATCAAGATTGAGTGCTGAGTTTAATTGACTTGGAATGACCCATAAGTACATTTTGCTTAAGATTTTTCAAACGACTTATGACTTCCGTAAATTACCCCTCGAATTTCCACATCATTTTCTACTTAAATGTGAGATATGTTAAGAATCGAAATAAAATTTTCATCAAGTAATCAGTTTGATAGATATTTGTTGGATAGGTTTGGCTATGTTGCGACAAACACAAGACAAACAACGTCAGGTAATGTGGGTGCACAAGGAGTTTTCTGACACACGAAACGAGAAATACGTCCTATGTAAACTGTAGGGATCAATACAGCACCCTGTACCGGATGCAATGTTGTGGTGAAAGAAATGAATCGGTAGCGTAAAAGAACAAGATCTTAGGGTATCACCACTACAGCATTTATTCTAACATTCAACCACTTAGCAAATATTTACAGCAAATTTACAGATATTTTGCGACAAGGGTTCGGCAGAATAGCGAGCGTGTCCTCTCGCTCTCAGTTTTCAAGGGTCTCTGTTGAAAAATCTAGCGTCTTTTAGGTCGCTTTTCAACTTTAAAATCACATGTTGACATAACTTTGAGTGTTCTCAAGCCCCTTGAGATTTATGAGATAGTAATGTCAGTGTAACGTCAGATGAAGAGTTTATTTCAAGTGCACAGACGTTTATGACCAATGTAATGTCAAATAGAGTGCTGTAATAGTGCTTCAAGGGAGAGTTATGTACAGTTGATCACTTGAAAAGAGTTTTATGATCTCCAATTAAAGAATTCTTGAATATGTATGCTTTGTGTAGGCTTGATCAGAGGAGCCGTGTTTAGAGTGGTACAGCCCTCGACAATTAGTGCAGAGAGAAAACCTACTGAGTCAGGGCGGCCCTAACAATCTCCTGGGTTAAGTTGTGTTTTGAACTTGACAAAAACCGCCATAGCCCAGAACCGGTAAGAATGCAGGTGCCCTTGGTGAATTTGATTTGTACAAAGTACGTCAGTATGACGTACTTTGTCACACAAAATCATGTATGTTTGTACACACAAAATCATGTATGACGATTGCTTTAGGTGATTACATGTTTCGCCAATTCGTTATCACTATTGTAAATTTCGGCATCAAACAATAAACTCAGGTTCAGAAACCAAGCTAGGACGCCAAGTGTGGGTTGGATGGATATTTTAATGCCGCAAGAGCCATATCTGGCCATGCTGCTCCAAACACGAAATAGTCATTCAATTCAGATACACACAAGAAATTGGACCTAAGCCACCTACAAATCCAACTAACATCAACTCGCACTCCCGTATGTCGTCAGACACTCTACCAGCTTAAATAATTGTGGTTGTATGAGTAGATCATGCCACCGAGGTGACATGTCTATCCAGAATGCTATAGCACATTACACATATCTATATAAATAAGAATGGAGTGTTTGTTTGTACATTCAATATTTTCGACCCATTTCAAGTTTTCTATCCGTTTTGGACCCTTCTGATGCCGAATCCGCCTTTTTCTCGTTTGGTGTCTGTCCGTCCGTCCGTCTGTCCGTCTGTCTGTTGTGCCCTATACACGTCCACGCGGTTTAAGATATTTTCATGAAAATTTGCATACAGTGAGTACTTATCTTCATTTAGTGAGTGGCATTGGTTGCGAAAGTCTGTCTGTCCGTCTTTCTGTTCTATGATCGATTTTGTGTTTCTGTGTTTGTGTAGACATCACATGAATTGTATTCCAGATATTTGATTGCATTGTATTTTATTTTGTACATTATCTATTCATTTAGTGAATGCAATATTAAATATTTCTTTATTGTTATATTTCGTTGAGTTTCATGCTAAAACACCTGAGTAAGTATACTTAAATCAACCATAACTTGGTAGTTTTGGAAAAATTGGAATGTCTATTGAATATTACGATTACTTCAATTGCTTTAACAGTACTGCTGAAAAAGTAATCATTCTTCAAAAAAATTTTTTTTTATGGATATTCATCTCTGATACTTCATTTATTTCGAGTCTTATTTTTATTCTTTGCGCAATGAAAACAATTTCCGAATATTTGGGACAGACGATATTTTTCAATGAAACGAGAATGAACAAGATCGCGCGAGCAGTGATATTTTTTCTGGTTCTTTCGCTCTGAATAAATTTCGCATTTCTAAATTTTGTACACTTTTAGTTGTAAGTTGTGGCAACTGTGCGAGATCAAGAGATAAAATTGAATCACAAATTAATATCTTTAGAACAATTTTTTGCGACATCTTTTATTTTGTATTACTTCGCTGTTTCCTGTTTTAAATATTTATTATTTTAATTTAATAAATGTGTTTTCCTTCTCATCACACGCAACAGCACCACAAAGTATTAAACTTAAAAATGTTAGGTAAGTCAGTATGAATTTTCAGTAAATTTTAAGTGTAGTTATGCCATTATTGAAAGAATAATGCCGTTATTTAAAGAATAATGCGAATAATGCCGTTATTTAAAGAATAATGCGAATAATGCCGTTATTTAAGGAATAGTGCCGTTATTGAAAGAATAATGCCGTTATTGAAAGAATAATAATGTTTTTTAATCCAAACTGGAACTTTTTCCAACATTAAAAAATTTGTTGTAATAATGACAATAGAAGATTGCAAAATTTCACAATGTCGCATACCGGAGGCAAGAGTGCCACAAGAAAAAAAATATTGTTTTGTTGACTATGAGTGCGAGAGCACTCGCCGTAAATCGTAATTTTAATTAATTGAGTTGAACATGAAAAGAACTTAAGAAAGGGAATTCCAAATCTTCCTATAAATCGTTTTTTATAGTAGTAACTTTAGTATCACCTTTCGTCATTTTGTAGCTTTGTCAAACAGCAATTGTGCGATGTATGTAAAATGTATTACATGAATGGATATGCATGTGTAGGATTTGTGTTCAAAGTAAGTTGTAGAAAATATAAAGATGGCGAAAGATGTTAAAATAAATTTATATTCTACAAAAAACGTAAGTCATTATATATTTTGATTATTTCTTCAATCTAGAGTAAACCAATTCAAACCGAGTAAGGTCGGGTATTTTGCTAGTACATATATATATATATATATATATATATATATATATATATATATATATATATATATATATACATACATATATACATATATATATACAAATATATATACATATATACATATACATATATACATATACACATATATATATATACATATATATACATACATATACACACATATATACACATATATATACACACACATATACACACACACATATACACACACACACATATACACACACACACACACATATATATATATATATATTCAACACGGAAAGTTGGAAAAAAAAGGGTTGTTTTTCTTAGGTTAATAAAGTTCTGATGATTCTCAATGAATCTCATCATATTAATAATTTTAACCCTAGAGTCCTTGTTACATGCAATGTTCCTGAGCCATGCTATTTTAAGGTGCTCGGCAGGCGTCCTCACAGGTTGCTGGAGTTGTAAGAAAAACATCGTACCATGTCGGGAGTGAGTAGTGTAACCAACGTCGCACTGGAGCTAAATAAAGGGAAATTGGATTAACCCCGAAGAAAACAACTCTCTGGCTGGTAATCCGTTACTCGTCCAATCGGGCTCCTGCGGCCCAACTGGACCACGTCGGCGCCATTGAATTAGGAATGGACGCATCTCCGCTCTTTGATGAAAATAATAATACGATCATAGATACATTTTCTATCATTAACTCTCAAGTCAATTACCTATCTCTTGTTGAATTCATTGTCGAACAGCCATTGAGAACGATACTCCTTCACTTAAGATAATTGTACGCTGTCGAACGCTCACGGGGTTACCATATGCGCAAACGACGTCTAAAACAATCATCGAATGATATTTATTAACTCCCACTAATTATATCGAGGCATTAATTTCCTGAGAGATTTTTCCTTTGTTCTTGGCAACAGGGAGAATACCACCTCTCGCAGAATAAACGATCCTCTTCAATCCGGGTCCCCAAGTATAAATGTCCCCAGAAAAATTGAACTTAATTAATGGAAGACCGAAAAGTCTCCCCAATAATTATTATCAGAGTTTTAAAACGGTTCCAAGAAGTAAATATTGTACGAGCTTCGGGATCCCCCCTTCTTATCTTTGGCGACCAAAAATTGTTTAATGATTTTGTCATTAGTTGTCGGGAGACTTGTGTGTCTTTAAAATTGTGTTCCTCCTCAGCATATTAATTCTCATTACGCATCCGTTGGCTGGAAATCATTAATAATTCCAGCTTATTAACATTTCATGCCCATGTCCAGGTTTAATGTCAATGAGGTCCCCCTCAGTAATAGATTGTACTCGGGAATTTTTGCAGGGGAAGATTTAGCTTCGTGACTAGAGCGCCGAGGGATGATTCTTTTTGGTCTTTGGTTCGGTCTCTTTTGGCTAATTTTTTCTATTCCATGTAGGCTTATGAAAAATGAATGACGTCATTCAGTTTATCTGTGACGTTGAGTTGAAAATATCCTGGCGGAAAGGAGTGCACAAATATTTTTTTCTATTTTCTAATGCTGGTAGTAGCATAAATTGTCGCCTTCAGTATGGTTACGAATCATGCTTTGGGGAGCCGTAGACAGCACAGGATTGATTACTGTAGCTTACGCAGGGGGCTTTTCTCTTTTTTTTGACGGTAAATCTTTTCTTACATGTTTGTCCATATCTTGACGTTGTCTTGTGTTTGGCGCATATTTGTCAAATAGGGCCCTTGCTCCATAAAAGTCAAGCAACCAGTCTGAATCTTGCAATCACTTTTCATAGAAAGCCCTATTTGTTGATATAATAGGGTACAAATGGTAGCAAGGCACTGGCAATCTTTTGTAAAATTTTTGCTGAAATAATTCGATTACTTGGGCAAGTTTTTTAGTCTTAATTTGTGATTGCTTCAATTTTGTATGCTGTGCTCAACGTTTGCTCATATCTACGTAAAAGGTTAGTGACATCTCTTTCATTAATAGATTGTTGTCTCTCCCGTTTGAGTATTTTTACCCAAGAAGATTTAGATTCGTGACAAGAGCGTAGAAGGATAATTCTCTTTGGTCTTTGGGTCGGTCTCTTTTGGATATCTTTTTACCCAGCCATGGCTTATGAAACATAAATGACGTCATTCCGTTAACATGTGGCGTGAGCGCAATATGCCATTAATCCATTGTTTTTAAATTTCAAAACCGATTACATTTTCTCTTGTCTATTTCTAACGTTAACACAAAGGAGAGTTACATAAAGGAAAAAAGTTTAATTTAATTCCGTATGAGTAAAAATATCCACAAAGTCACCATATTAAGAAGCTAAATGGGGAGTCTAGACAATTTCTGAATATTTAAATATCTTTTCTTGCGAGCACTTCTGTTCAGCTGTAGTATGGGAAGGTCTTGTTAACCTCTTTTGCAGTCTGACAGCTCCTTATCTCTGTAGAGTAAATCCTTTTCTTATTTGACGAGCCTACGTTTCTCACGTTTCTTTCGCGAATGGAATTTAACTATACCATCTTTTGTTTCAAAACCTTTCAATGTGAGGGAGGAGACTGCTAGAAAGATCTCGTCTTAAAAAGGGGTCATGTCATCCAAAAGCTTGGGAAATGTTTGTATAGACCAAGGACGTGTGTTGATAAATAAAGGCTGATTGACTATCCAGTGTATTCGCGTGATCTAATATATAAGGATTCAAGGATAAATAACATTGTTTTGCGTATTTAATGTTCTTTTATAAATGATCTCGCATGCTCTTATTCCTAAATTTTGCCCCAAACAAAATAAATTGAGGTGTGCCACTGCGAAAGGGCCTATATCCATTCTCGGTTGAAAATGAGTTGAAAGGTGTTTCAACATCTGTGCAGCTCGAGGCGTATACTGGTAAACTGTTGAAGTGTCAAAGTTTTTTTTTTATTGAGTTGGTAAGAAAAGAATCATTTTTGAACGGTAACTTTCAGCGATATTTTATTTTTGAACAGCTTTTAAATTAAAGAATGAAAGTTTTCTCGAATCTAAACCGCACAAAGAATAAACGCAGAGGGGTTCACTCATGTATCCGTTCTGAAAACCGTAGTCTTTTCTGTGTGACTTCTAACTTATTTTGACCATCTTGACCAATATAAAAGTTTCAAAGGATTCTTTTAACCTGTAGATGTAATTATATAATTGTTATGAGTGCTGTAGAACCCCCCCCCCCCCCCCGATTCAACACAACTCGGAAATTTCAGGACGCTTAGAGGGTTTAAGTTAAAAATGTGCTTATACACAGTCCAGTCACATTAATGTGACCACCACCTACTTTCGACGTCAACGTGAAATAACCAATCACAAAAGGCAGGGGGCAGCACATTGCAATGGAGTGTATATAAAGGATGTCCTAGGACATCGGAAACCATTTCAATCTTTGGCGTAATGCAGAAACGTAGCGATTTATCCGACGTCCGAAAGGGCATGATTATTGGCTTTCGGGCCAAGGGTGGAAGCATTTCGGAAACGGCAAATTTTGTGAGTTTTTCGCGTGCCGCCGTGGTAAAAGCATACCGTGCATGGCAAAATGGCACTATCCAAAATCAGCGGCGTGGCACATGTGGTGCACCACGGGCTATAGATGACAGAGGCGAACGAAGGCTACGGAGATGCGTTCGGGCGAATAGACGTGCAACTGTTGACCAACTGACCGCCCAGATGAACCAAGGGGATACCAAGAGTGTATCCTCAACAACGGTTCAGCGAACGTTGATGCGCATGGGCCTCCGAAGCAGACGCCTGGTTAATGCACCTTTGCTGACTGCTATTCATCGGCGACGAAGGCTGGAATTTGCACGCCAGTACCGCAACTAGACGTCCACAGAGGGCGACAGGTGGCTTTTTCCGATGAATCACGTTTTATGTTCCATCGGACAGATGGACGTTGGCGTATACGGCGTGAAACGTCTGAAAGCAAACACCCTGCAATAATTGCCGGAAGGATCCAGGCTGGAAGAGGGAGGTAATCTAGCGCAGCTGGCCACTGCACTGGAGTCGGCATGGCTCAACATCCCAGTGAACATCTTCAGAAACCTAATTGACTCATTCCTACACGTCTCGCAGCGGTCCACTCTGCCAAAGGTGGTTATTCTGGCTTTTGACAGGTGGTCACATTAATGTAACTGGACTGTGTATTAGTGCTGACTACTTCAAAGACTAATTAGTACGACGACTAAAGAAAGAAATTTAAGCTTTAGAAAGTGCATTAACCTTTAGACTACGGCCGGTACAGCAGTTGTACCATGATTGCACCAATAAATAATTTAGACAGCGGCTAGTACATCAGTTGTACCTTGATAGTTATAAGAACCGCTCCAAGAAGGAGTCGCGCTTGTTATAGCTAGAGCCGTAGTCAAAAGGTTGATAGAAAGTCTAGAAGCATTTACTTATATTATATTTCTTTTTAATTTTCATGGTTCACATGCGATTCCAAACATGCACTTAGTGATACTTTTAAAGCCAAGACTAGTCTTCTTTATTCCCATTCTATAAGGAATATAAAATGAATAAAAACAGACTTAAAAGTCATTTTAATTCGAAAATAGAATCGATAGTAATTTCCATTTCATCACTTGAATGTGTTAATAAATCCTAAAAAGTAGCTTCTCTTAGGCAATAGAAAATGTCTATTACATCTGTAGTAGAAAATGGATGAATTTGAAGTCGCCAAGCGGTATCATGAGAAATATGATTCGAAATGTACTTTTCTAAGCTGTAAAAGATTGGCTTAAAGAGCAAATTTTTGTCACTATGGACACACTGTCTCCAAAATGTATTGATTTATCCTAAATCATGCAGTTACAGAAAATCTTGTCACATGGTACTTTTCCAAAAAATGTTTTCTTATGAAGATTTTTCTGTTGGTTTGAACACTAACCTTCGAGAGAGAGAGGAAAGAATCACGACAGGAAATATCCGAAGACAACTCGTAATATTGAACCAAACAGACTTCCACACCAAGCCAACGTGAGACACCGCGAGAGAAATGGAACCAATTTTTGTTATGAAACTATTATTAACATAAAAAGAAGACACAGGCTGTATGGAATGCTTTGAAACTGTTATCCACGAATTCTAATTCTCGAAGAGGGGAATTACTTATCCGTTATAAGAGAAGGCATTTTGTTCCGGTTTTTTTCCTCAATGGCTCAACAAACTGAAACATGATTAAAGTCAAATATCGATGCATTTAATCTAAAAAACTGTTTAATAGAAAATGTTGCTTAACTTTGGAACACAAATGTTCACCAAGTACAGTTGCTTTACACAACCTTTTTACGACCATGGGAGTACCCAAAAGAGACTACGATTGTCGAAGTGTGTCACACATTCTCTTTGCTTACGGTACCACATTAGGTTGCAAAATGGATCTCCAACCCGTCTGAAAAAGGTGGAAACACAGACAGTTTTTGTTTTACTTTTCAGCCGGAGCAACGAAAGTGGAAAGGCATAAAAAATGCTGTCTCTGATTTCGTTTTGATTTTATTAATTGTCTGCTCCCCAAAGTGTGCGTAACAAGCGCAGCAGACAGGCCGTCGGTGTTCAAGGTTGAGCCATAAATTCGAGATGGATTGAGTTGTTTAAGGGCGTGAAGTGAGCACTGGATGTGCAGGTGACATTGTAGAGGGTCGGAACAAATACCTTTCTTTGTGTTTAATTTCCTTCGTTGAGTAAGTGAAGGCATTGGCGTTGCGAAGGGCTGTAGAAGTTCTTGGTATCGTCTCACCAGAATGTGTGCAGATGAGGCAGAATCAAGTACGTCTGAGAATCGAATACTTGGTAATCGAGTATTTATTTTCAAATACCCAACAAGTATTCGAATACATATATAAATCACGATTAATTGACACAAAAAATTAGCCAAATGCTATGAAAGACAAAAATTTTGTTCCTAATTTTCCCAGTTTGATGATTAGTGCACTGGAATTGTGACATGGATCAAATTTTGAACCTACTGTAAGTGGAACCAGTGGGTCGATGTATTGTTATTTATTCTACATGCTAACACGGATATAATAAAATGCAACGCTGTAATAGACGCGCATACAACGCAACACTGTTAATTTGGTACCTGGATACTTTTCTATTCGAGTACTTCGGTATTTGAATTATGATATTCGGGTACTTTAATATCGTAATTTTTAATATTCGATTATTTTGATATTCAAGTACTTTGGTAACCGTAATTCAAGCATTCGAATACGAGAAAGAATAAAGCACGACTAATACTTTTAACCCTAGTGGTGATAGATTAATTTTCGGGTGGGAAACTGTCGTGTAGTGGCCAGTTTATCGTACAAAACCTGTGCCAAATCATCACCAGTTCTAGCTAAGGAAAAAATTTTTCTACATTGATCTGCATTCCTCTCTATGTTTTTTAATCAAAGATGTATAGCTTCATCAGCAGAATTGATCAAATCTGGATGGACCAGATATCTCGTCATTAGAAAAATTGACCACTTATTGATAATATACCTTGTCGAAACCACTTGGAGAAAGGTTAAGTATCGAGTGCAAGAGTACATTTGTATTCGAATATTCTCATATGTAAATGAATATTCGCCAGACAGAAAATCAGATCGTAGTGTTGAATTTCAGGATCGTATGAGAAAGTGAAAAAAATTACAATTAAAAAAATACCATTACCATTAAAAAAAATTTTTAAACTACCAAATTACATTCTAGTACAAATTAACTTCGTCTTGAACCCTCTTTTTCTTAAACTAAAATGTTGACCTCGTTTTTATTTTAAACTTTTAGTTTCATTGTTTCCTATTAGCATATTTTGTTTCGTTCCTTTATATTCTTTTTTGTGAATTCTCAAAAAGTCTAGACCTCGCCTCAGACAGAGCATGAGCCAGATTAGCAATAAGATCGTTGGGTGTCAAGTTGCAATTATTGATTGGGAATATGTATGGAAAATCAGTTTTTGCTACATATTTCAATGTATTCCAAAACGAATTAACTTTCTAAATGTTCACTAGTTTTATTAATTTAGTTGCTCCAAGCTTTTATAATTTTGATAGAATATTTCGTTTTGTCTACTGAGATTATGCTAAGCTAAATGTGAATGGTCGCAGTGTAGCAGAATGCATATCCGTTCTACGGAATGCATATACACTCTACGGCAGGGCTCGAAATACCCGGGTGCACAGGTGCACTGTGCACATGAAAATAAAATTGTGCACCTAATTTTTTCCAGCTAGGTGCATGTCGTGCACTTAACGTTAAAAAGGGGAGGGAGCATTTTATGTTATTTTGATGCTTTAACAAATTATTAGTATCGACCTCTCTCGCTCTAAAGGAACATAATTAAAATTCCTAAATACACATTATGCGAAAACAAAATCGCTGGGACGTAACGGGTTTATACAGGAGGAAGGATTACTTGTACCATGCCACCAGAACTTTCCGATGATCGAAACATTTGCCAGGTGGCTCTGTTGAAGCGACTGCCGCGAGAGCCGCGCACCGGAGAAGGGAGAATTTAGATGTTAAAATATTTTTATTTACTATCTATACTACTAACCTATCTAAACATATCCAACTAATGAAGTAGTTTACATTATATCAATGCTCTTATATTACGTTTTTTTAAAAGTGCACCTAATTTAAAAACTTAGGTGCACCTTGTGCACCTGTTATAAAAAATCTATTTCGAGGCCTGCTCTAGGGAATGTATATACGCTCTACGGAATGCATATCCGTTCAACGAAATGCATATATTTTTTCTTGACGCTCAAGTTGTGCGATAATAAAGTTCCACGTCCTTTTGTTCTTCATTGCAAGATGAGTTTATCACGCATTCAGAGACGACACTCTCATATCACATTTTAGCTGCGGATTGTAGGCGTCGCAGGTTCGATTCATTCTTGGGTGCATTTCTTTCTTCTGTGTCACTAACTTTTCTTTCGTGTTTCTTCAAAACTTGACGTTGTCTTCTGTTTGGGTCAGCTTGACCAACATGAACTTCGCGCCATGAAAACCCAATTCACAACTTGAGCGTGGCATGCATACATTAATCAGTTCAATTTATTTGACTTATAATTATCGAGACGTTAGTTGGTTTGGAGATTTTCAGGCGCACAGACCATATTTAGCCAAGCTGCACAAAACAATGTCAAGCCAATAGGCTAAAGCAGTGGTTCCCAAAGTGTGTGCCGCGGCACCCTGGGGTGTAGAGTGATTAGGGGATGCCGCGAAGCGCCCATGAAGCAGTTGCTGTTATAAAGAGCAAATATCGTTCGAAAATTAACGTAAAAGAAATGCGAGTATCTGCATCACTAGCTCATTGCGAGTAGCTGCATCTTAATTCCACGATTCGATCAATTGTGCAGTGAGCAGCAGGCTAACTAAACACACATAATCCTCCAAGACCACGTTGAAGGTAATTATATTTGTTATATTTAAATTTTCACCTACACCTATGTTTTTCCTATTAAGTACAATTAAAGTATTTGTGTGAATTTTAAATACGAGTTGTATTAATTATGTCTGTTCTTATCACTTACTTCTCTAATTTCTTCTTCAAAGTCGTACAAATATGAAATAGATATATTATATATAATAATGTACCACAGATAGATACTACATGACGAGGGTTCCGTGAGAAAATTCTAATTCTCTTAAACGTGCCACGACTTGGATAAGTTTGGGAACCCAGCATATGAAAAGCTGAGATTAAAATTAAAGAAGGAGGAGAGATCACAAAGGTACTTTGTGGTTGCGATGCCCGCGTTTACTTAAAAGAAAAATCCCAGAGGGGTCGGGACTTTGGAATATGCACTTCTTAACATAGTTTATCGAGGGAAAATACAGATTTTTTTGTAAAATGATTTTCTTCGGAAATTGGGTACTTGAATTAGTCTTGCGATTTAATACGCAGTGAAGTCCGTGCTTATGTGAAACAACGAAATAAATTCTGAAATCCGCCCCATTTTGCAACCGTTTAATGAGTCTCCACTGGGATATTTCGTCCTCGAATTAGATTCAGCGGCTACTTAGTAGGTCATTCTGTGTCCATTGTGTTCTTCGGCGTAGGTGCAATCCGAGGTATACCTTAAACGCGATAATGGACCACGTTGAAACTGGTTTAATCATGCGGCTCTTTGGGAAATGATCTTTTTGAGGGATGCAGGAATGTAGGCCGCCACACACATAAATGAACCCGTTCCTCACGCGAAAAGACCACGGAGGCAATTAAGGGTTGTTGGCTCTGTTCTGTTGTGATCGTTCACTTTATTTTTCGGTCGCCGTAAAGGTATCGCTGGTCAGTGCTGGACTCGTTTCGGTTGCTCGATCGGTCAAGATGTGCTCCGATGTTTAGAGGCCGCGGTTCAAGCGAGTTGGAAACGTTGAGAGCGACGGGAGAGATGTCGAGAGTATTATATTATTCGTACCAACTTTTTCGGAAGTCTTCCAGAAAAACATTTGGTTTCTGGGATTGCGAACAATAAAAATAGTTTCCAGATTTTTCTTACTTTATTTTCACTCGTCATGATACTTTGTACTTGACGTTGTATTCTGTTTGATCAATCATGGCCCTTGCGCCATAAAAAACCCAAACAAATTTCTGGGAGATGGTTTCAGGTGATGCCAATTTAGAAGTTTTGGTGCCAAGCCTTGTTAATCATGAAAACAAAACACAGGAATCGGTAGCTAATAAGGTGGCTCACCTTTGAGAAAATAAGATGGCCTTCCAGTAGTCTATTACTACAAAGGTAGTATATAATACTGTCATTCCAAAATCATCTGCTGAGATCACCATAGGTAATTATTTATTACGCTATACCAATATCCATTCAGACACAGATAAAAAAACTATGAGCCTGAATCCGCGTTAGAGATGCCAATTGAGGAAACACATTGCTTATGTTTAACAATTTAACAAATACTAGGGGGCCCGCCCCCTGCTCTCTAAAGCTCGCCAACCCCCGGACGATTACTTTGCAATCCTCATTGGTTCGCTGAGAGAACCTATTCTCGCTTCGCTCGCATCAATGAAGACATGTGTCCTAGCAGAAAGGATTGTTTTCAAAATATGATACTCCAAAAAAATATTTTTCAAATCTAAATTTGCTGTATTACAGAAAATATAAACAGTACCCTGGAATCAGAATTCAAATGAAAACTTTGAGCAAATTTTGAGTCGAAATGTGAGCGCTGCTTTGGAAATTGAATACCCAGTATGTTGTTTGTGTACATTTACAGCACTCTCGAGTAACCCACACTTTTTCATTGAGTTTGTTGCCGAAAGTTGTAGAGCAAGCGTCTTGTTGAACTATAATTGTTGGCCCTGAAAAGGACCGTTTTTTAAATGGCACTGAAATGATCCTCCGCTTTCTTTGATTTCTAATTCTAAACTGCAACAGCTCGACTAAAAGTCTTTTTTTTTTTTTTCAATAAAATTTCATCCGATAACGCTATAAATTCAATTCGTGGTAAACAAACAATCGTACAATGTTACCAAAACGCGATAACAAATACCGTCTTTTTTGCGTGCCACGTAAGAGAATTATATATATAGATTTTCATTTAAAACCACGTGACTCAAATGCAAAGTTGTGAAAATTTTCTTGGGTATTAATTTTCAACCTAACAATCTACCTCTAAAACACTCAAGAAGTTTGTTTTTTGAAGATATGCTTGGTTGCAGTTCTAATTGGAAGAAGCCAATTTGGCGCTATTTTGTTATAAAATAACGCCATATCAGTTACGCCTAGTTTGAAGTTTAGTGTGTGCTTGTAAGTGCATTCTGGTTTGAATTAATATAAAATTGCTTCTAATACCTTTCATAAAGCTCAATCTCTAAAGCTTATAGCATTTTTTTAAGAACAAAGTACAATTTTTAGGCATTTTTTCTTTTCTGACAAGCAGATCTAGTTTTAACATGGAAAGAACTTTCTTCATAAGCCATAAGTCATTCGGATAGCACTGTGCACTATTATTCAACCTTTACACTACGGCCGGTACAGCAGTTGTACCATTATCGTGCCAAGAAAGAATTTAGACAACGGTCAGTACATCAGTTGTGCCTTGAAAGTCATAAGAATCGTACTTGGTATATCTATACCAGTAGTTAAAAGGTTAAGATCAAAAGAATGAACTACAAGTTGAGTAAAGAGCATAGTGGAAAGTTTTAAATGAGGATTAAGCTAGAATTTCTACGAACAACGAAAATAAAAATGTAGATGACAAACATAAAATTTGAAAAGAAGTACCTAAAGTAAACATTTTTATATAAGAACAGAGATCATTAAGCCAATTAATCATCAATAATTAAGCACGAATTTTTTTTATTTGAACTCTCAATAGTTTCTTTTATAAAAGCCAAAAGAAAAGAAAGGAATCAAAACACATTTTAAGGAGAAAAAATATTGGTTTGTTTCTAATGCAATTACGAGAGAAATTTTCAAATAAAATGAAATGCGAAGTATTTTGGGGTTACCTTAAAATATAGTTTATCATCGTTTGGGTGGCGTTTGGTGTTTAATCTAATTGTTGAGCAATAAATCGTAATATCGTGTAGAAACTTTTTATCTGACAAAAAGAATTTTCTAGTGTGCTACTGCTTTAAAGACTAGCTCTTTATTAGTTAATAATTCAAAAAATTAAAATTAGAAGCATTTTATATTGATACATTTTAACCTATGATGTATTTTTTCATATATGAACAATTTTAATATGATATATTTTAATATATGATAATGTATGATGTATTTTAATATGATATATTTTAATACATGATATAAAAAATATATTATACATTAAAATGTATCATTCATTATAATATATCATACATTAAAATGTATCATATATTAAAATATATCATACATTAAAATGTATGATATATTTTAATATGATATAGTTTAATATATGATATAGTTTAATAGATGATATTTTTTAATACATGATATACATTTAATATACGATACATTTTAATATATGATATATTTTAATATGATATACTTTAATCAGATTGAAATAAGGTTATGTACAGCCACCTGTATTTCTCATCATGAAAATATTCTCATCATATTTTGTACCTCTGAAAACATACCAGTTTATGAGTTTCTGCACTAAGCCCTCAACACTTCTATTAAAAATTCACATTCTTTGGAATTTTTATGGACATAACAGGAATTTGTATAGAAAACCCACCGCCACGCAAACAGTACAGCCATTTACAATTAAGGGGACCAGTGCACAAAATTTCCGAAATTTCGTTAATTTTTTTATAAACTAGGGGGCTTTGCCTCCCGATCGCCTACGCTTCGAAACCCCCTAGCCAACCCTACGCAATTCCATTTTGTTTGCTTCACAAACCAACACTCCTTTCGCAGAGTCAATCTTCTACGATGGCGAAACCTCCGCCCCCTGCACGCCTACGCACGAAATCCCATTTGGTTTGCTTTGCAAACCAAAACTACTTTTGCAGAGTGAACTTCATTCGACGGCGAAACTATCTTAATAATTCGCTTTTATCTTGATTTTACTTTCCGGTCCATGACTTGACAGCGAGGGCTTCGCACCCTGCTCGCTAATGCTCGCAAACCAACGCTACTTTCGTAAGTAATTTCGCTTTTTTTTTTACTTTAACAGATAATGCACTCTAAACTAATATCCGCATCAGTAAAAAACTTTCGCGATCTTGTTCCCTGTATAATTTGGAATGAACCATGTTTTTCTCGAAATTTTAGAATGTGTACTTTCTCGCGAAACCGTATGAGAATCATCGAAGGGAAAAAGCGAGTTTAGCCTTTTGGACCCCGGGCCAGGCGTCACAGAGAGTTTCAATGGAAAAAAATTGTTGCTATGGTGATTGTAGCAACAATAAATTTGATATCTGACAAACCCGTTAGTTAAAAATGCAGCCTTTCGTTTCATCGTTTCCTCTACGCTCTCAACAATTTATACTCGCGAAATTACACTTTTTCTCACATTGGATTTATTTATGAACCAATTTAAAATACAATTATACCATTAGAAAGAGTGCATTCTAAGCTTTTTTAAGCTTTTATAAGCAAATTTTAAAACAAACAGTATAAGCAGGAGATATGACAGTTTTAGTTTTGTGTCGGAAATCACGATCTAAGAGTTTCGAAATTTGTATGACCAACTTCTAATTGCATAGAATTTATTTATAAACCAATATAAAAAATAATTATACCATCAGAATGAGTACATTCATAGGTTTTCAGTGAGGTTTTCAAATTAAAAAAAAATAGTATTAAGCTATAAGTATGACAGTTTTAACAAAAAATTACGAAAATTTCCCAATATTCCGAAATTTTTATGACAAACCTTTCATCGCATGGACTTTATTTATAAACCAATTTCAAGAATAACTGTACCGTAAGAAAGAGTACATTATGAAGTTTCCAATGATGTTTTCAAATTTAAAAACTAACAGTAATAAAGATATGACAGTTTAAAAAAAGAAACAAAAATGTCCCGATTTGTTTCGAATTAAAAAATATATATATTATCAGGAACCAAATTGAAATTTCTAAAAAAACTAGGCGTCCTGCAAAAATTCACATTGAGAGGTACTTTGAAATAAATCACGGCTGAAGACTGAAAATTGTACTTCTTTTGCTCACTGGCGTTAAAAATTGCGCTATTTCAACTTTGACACTTAATAAACCCAAAACCAGTGTTTCCCAAACTTTTGACATATGTGTACCCCTTCTATAATTTTCGTAACGCTGAGTACCCCTCGTCAAAAAAAATGGATGTATTTTAATAACAATGAAATTGTATTTTTTCCTTTTTTGTGTGGCATACACAAAATAATAAGAAAAGAGAAATAAAATTATTCATAATAAAATATAAATAAAAGTTATATTATAAATAACGTTTATATTTGGATCATATTTGAGAACGATGAAATTGTTTGTGCTGAGATAACAGATCGTCATAATTTGGTTCCCTGGTTGTTAATTTTTGTCCGAGATGTGGTTCCACGGCCAATAGTCTGTTCCTTTTTTTTCGACTTAATGTCTACAAATGCTGAAAAAGCAACTTCACATAAATATGAAGTTGGAAAAGACAAGATGTATTATGGAACTTTTTCTGTTAAAACCGGATACACAGGTTGCATTTGTAACCAGAATGATGTTAAAGTACTCTCCTTATGTTTATTTTTCAAGAATCAGTCTGAAGACAATTCAAACAATTGCTCTTCTGCCGCATGCGATAAATCTTCTGGTATGGATGTTGTGTTAATGTTAAACGGATAACTTATCCATTCAATATTTTTGGTAAAATCAAGGAAATAGTTTTTCAAGCCCACTTGCAAACTCTCCAAATGCTGTGTTATGCATTTCAGAGTATCAGCATCCATTTTAGTAGTCGAACTTGTTATAAACTCATGAAGAGAGGGAAACGAGTCTACTCAATTACCAACTCCCTTTTGCCATAACTTTAGTTTTGCGATGGCAGTGTTCACTTTATCTTGAACGTGAAACAATGAAATTTCTTTGCCCTGTAACGATAAGTTGAGGCAATTTAAAACAGAGAATATATCTGCTAAGTACGCTAGTTTACAAAGCCCATTTCCAGTCATGTAAACAATATCTCAACTGAAATCTATCATTAAGAAAACATTGAAGTTCATGTCAAAGCTGTGCTTGTCAGGCCGGTTGCGCCCGACGGAGGGTTAACGAAGTAAGTTGTTTCTGTAACGAAGTGTGGTATATTTCCGCCGTGTCACTCCGGACCATCTCACGCCTCACAAGGCTGTCTTGACTGGACTCATGAGAACGTAAGGCACAGCTAAGCACAATGCAGTGCATATCCCCCACTAAACTCCGGTGCAACGCGTACCCCCACCAAACTCTTCCTGTACCCCGGGAGTACACTTTGGGAAACACTGCCCTAAACTAATAGCCGCATTGAAAAAAAACCTTCTTCGTCTTGTTCCCTGTACAATTTTGAACAAACCATGTCAATTTTGAAATTTTCTGATCCGTACTTTCTCGGGAAACCCTCTAAGAATCGAGCAAAAAAAGCGAGTTTTCTATCCTGCGGCGGCAACTTTTTTTTAAATATAGAGATTTAAATAAATATTGATACAATTCTGTTTGAATTTACACAAAATTTATGGACAATGCGTTGAGTAAAAATACACTCTATAACAAAAAAAATCGACGCACCAAGAAGGAGTTGTCCGATGGAGACAAAAATTGGTGGATTGGAAAATGATGTACAGAATGGAAAATGATTAAAATTTCAGAACAATTGAATGATTTATTTCAGAGTTACAGTAACGAGCCCAATAAGGTGTTGACCCGCCTCTAGCCTGGATGCAAGCTGCCACACGGCTTGGAATAGACCGATAAAGCTCCCGGATGGTCTTCTGCAGTATTTCTTGCCAAATTTGCTCCAATTGTCGGACTACGTCATCAACATTCCCTACCGGATACAGTCGCCTTCTCATCATATCACAGACCTGCTCGATGGGAGAGAGATCTGGCGATCTGGCTGACCAAGGAAGTGTTTGACAAGCTTGAAGACAGTTCATAGCAACACGTGCCGTTTGTGGTCTGGCATTGTCTTGCTGAAAAATAAGCCCAGGGTACAGCGAAAGGAACGGTAGCAAAACAGGTATCAGAATGTCGTCAACGTACCGCTGTGCAGTAAGTGTACCTCTAATGACGACCAAAGGGGTCCGACATCAAGGGAAATGGCACCCCAGGCCATAACTCCTTGTTGAGGGCCCGTGTGGCGTGCAATAGTGAAAGCACGATCGGCACGCTGCCCTTCGTCTTCGATGATCGTCAGGACACAGTTGGAAGCGGGATTCGTCGCTAAAGACAATACGTCCCCAGTCAGCATCATTCCAGCCTGATCGAGCCAAGCACCACTGTAATCTGGCTCGACAGTGCACAGGCGTGAGTGGCAGGTGGCGTAACGGTCGGTACGAGCGTAGATTTCGCTCTCTCAGCCGTCTGTGAATGGTCATGGTGGACACTCGTGTGTAGGTCGCACGACTGATGGTTGATAGCGATGAATCAGGCGCTACGACAGCTGATCTGACAATCACTCTGTCTTCGCGATCTGTTGTGGCCCTACGTCGACCGCTACCAACATGACGCTGAAATCTGCCATTGTCCACCCACCCTTGCCAGCATCTTCGAATCGCCGCATCGCTTCGACTCACATGACGAGCGATTTTCCGATTTGCCCAACCTGCCTCTTTCAATCCAATGATACGACCTCTTTCAAACTCTGAAAGTTGCTCGTAATGAGCTCGAATCCTGCGGCGAGGCACTTTTTCAGTCGTTGAAAGGTATCCTAAATCGCAACGCAGCAGAAAATTTTAACAACTGTTCAAGAACAACTCCTTATATACATCTGCTGGATGCGCAGTTCCGATGCGCTAAAGATCGCACTATTCATTCATTGGACACCAAATTTTAATCATTTGCATATTTGGTCAAAACATTTTAGCATACGAAATTTCAAAGCAATCGGATGATTCCTTCTTGGTGCGTCGATTTTTTTGTTATAGAGTGCATTTTAAATAGTTTTATGAAAAATACTTGTACGCACCTGAAGGCTAATTTTATGCTTTAAACTTCAATATTTCAAAATGTGTATTTTTAACCATAGAAGTAACAATTTTTCATAGTCTAATCAAGCAAATATTAAAAATTGGTTTGAAAGTGTAACATACTATAGCATATTTTAACACAAACATTTTTCTCTATTTTCTCAGAAAAGTTCATTTTAATGGTTAAAAAAGATACAAATTGGTCATTAAAAAAAATGAGTTAAAGAAAAAAAAAACTTCAAATTTTAAGTTTTTTTTAAAAATCTCTGTGTTATAAAACGTTTCAAATTGTCTTTAGAACCTGTATAAAAAATTCAAATCAATGCATATAAAAGATTCTTGAAAAATGTTCCTTAAAATTTGACCATTTTAATATTATGGAGATAGGACTCCACTGGTGCCAACTTGATAAAAAAATGTCTCGAACGCATCACTTAAATTTTATAAGAGCAAATCATATTTGAAAATGTTTGAAATTAAACGTCTGCATTTCTCTACAAACACTAAACAAAAGCAATGGCAAAATAAATAAAGAGTAGCAAGTAAAAGTTCAACTTACTAGGTCTACAAGAATTTGCATAAATCCTATTCTTTGTTGTTACGTCATGCTGGTAAATCGCGCATATTATAAAAGTAGAAAAAAACGGCAAGTGAAGTTTTAATCTGTCGAATCAGTGATCGGTTAGTAGTAAAACAATAAGCTTCGATATTCAATTTTGGCATGGCATACGAGGGTTGCTATTTATATTTCTGGCCTTGGCAAAATTAAGTGTTGCTAGGTAACCGCGGACGTTTGCAAACGATAATTTAACATTTTTAACCATAATTTCTTTAGAACTTTTTGTCCTTTTAGCGTTATTTGTGTTGTTTACAGTTCATTGAAAAATTCCTCTCGGGCAAAAAATGGAATTGACTCGTGAACATTTTCGTGCGATTATTTTTCATAACTTTCGACGTGGATTATCAAGACAAGAGTGCTTCGATGAACTTAATACTTTATACAGCGATAAAGCACCATCCAACACCACTGAAAAAAACTGGTATAACGAATTCAATCGTAGTCGACGTTCGCTCCAGGACGAATTTCTTGAAGGTCGTCCAAAATCGGTTGTTGTGCCAAAAAATATCGATGCGGTGCATGAGCGGATGAAGCAAGATCGTCATGTGACATACCGTGAGATCGAGACATCTTTGGTCATTAGTATGACAAGCATTAATAAGATATTACATGAACACTTGGCCGTAAAAAAGATTTGTTCGCGTTGGATCCTGCATAATCAGACAAACACTCAAAAGAAGGCTCGTGTCGATTGGTGCAAGGAGATGCTGAAAAAATACGTTCAAAGTTCATCGAAGGGCTGTGTATAACATCTACACAGGTGACAAATCATGGATCTATGCATATGACCCCGAAACAAAACAGCAATTGACTGTATGGGTCTTCCGAGACTAGGTAAATCCAACAAAAGTTGTTCGCGGAAGAAGCACAGCAAAGCAAATGGTTACCTGTATTTTCTATATTACCGGTCACGTAGCGACAGTGACTTTAGAGCAACACAGGACGGTCAATTCTGAATGGTACACGAACATTTGTTTGCCAGAAGTCATCGGAGAAATTCGAAAAAAGCAGGAAGAGGCGAATCATTCCTCACCACGATAATGCGAGCTCTCATACATCGGCTCAAACAAAGGAATTTTTGACCGGCCAAAACATGGAATTGATGGGTCATCCGCTGTACAGCCCTGATTTGGCACCCAATGACTTTTATTTATTCCCGTACATCAAAAATAAATTACGTGGTCAACGATTTTCGACACCCGAAGAAGCGGTTGATGTATTCAAAACGCATATTTCATCCTCGATCAGAGTACCTAGATCAGAGTGGAAAAAGTGCTTCGAAAATTGGATCAAACGCATGCAAAAGTGTATTGATCTTCATGGAGAACATTTTGAAAAACAAAAAAAAAAACAATTTAGATCATAAATATTTGTTTTTTTCATTATTGGGCCAGAAATATAAATAGCAACCCTCGTATATGTAAAATTTATGTTTGTAAGTTTGGTATTTTCAGTGTAAGCAAGAGTACGAAGTTTCAAGTACGAAGGTTGAACTTCCAAATGGCTATTATATCCAAATGCTCTCGTGTGATAGACAGGGATTATGTTAAAATGTAATTAAACGCCATTCAATCTAATTGGCGTTGAACAATCAATAAATTATTTATCAATTCAGAATTCACTCTTTGGAATTTTTAAAAACGAAGTTCGGAATACGTACAGGAAACATTTCGCCACAGAAACACTACCGACACCTACATTTAACTCTTATTTGCATAATGGTGGAAATTTAAATCATAACATTGAATGCCCAAAACATATAAAAGAACAAGTTCACTTTAAGTTGATCGTGTCTGGATACCTTTTTAATGTCCATTGCATAAAAAAAACATAGCTGTCAAAATTAAGCAAGTGTCACTATCAGTAAAACGAGCTTGAAGTTGTCATTCCGCTGTTTGTTGTAGTTGCAATAAACGTATGATTTCGTTTTTAATTTTGTTTTATTATATTTGAGTTTCTATTGCTAAAAAAGTGAAAATGAGTGGAAGAAAGGTTTGTAACATGTTTCTGTTATTTTTAGAGCAATTTCTGAAAAAGTTTGCGTTTAATTTAAAAAATACCACATGATACCATCCTATTGTTTTTTGCTAAATTTATACTATAAATATATACTAAGATTTTTTTAACCATTTTTCCTTTAATTTTGAACATGAATTATATCACCTTGATTTATTTCACCAATAAAGAAAAAATCATGCAAAGAAGGGTTAATTTGACACAAAATGACTCATAAAATTATATAAAACTAAAACAAGGGGTGTCAAATAAATCCCTACATAAACTCTTAATAGTACTATTCTTATTTGGGTAGTTAAAAATTTTCAAAATAATTATACTCCGGTAATTTGTAATTTTCAACAAACACGCATAAAATTTGTGACGTCACTTCTAGTGTAAAGGGAAGATATTTAAGTCGGTACAAAACATCACAGCAGAAAGTATATAAGGGACTTACGTGTGGATGTATTTGTTATGCGCAAATACTCATGGTCATTTGTCTGATCTAAGAATTTGCAGTGTAAAAAAAACACCACAAGGATTTTTTACTTCCGATTATCCAAAATGGAATATCGCACAGGAGGTATGTTCCATCACAAAAGCATAAGGATGTAGAAAATTACTCTCTTAAGACGGCTGGATCTCAATAGCCAGTCAGCAAAGCTTCTATCCTCCAAATGAATTCCACTCATGAATATTTTACCAAACGATTATTATTCAAATGTAAAAAATTCTAACATGGGTTTTATCAAACGATTATTACTACCTGTAAAGTAAAAAAAGATGTATATTTTGTCAAATGATACGAATTACTTTTATTTAAATGTTTAGAATTAAATTTATTTAGGGTTTTTAGACCCGGTGCACGCATCCGGTTTTTCAACATGCGGCGCCGTTGCGGCATCGAAGCCCAACTATGCACACATAACCGTGAAATGACGAAAATTCTCATTTCGCGTCATTTGCGATAAATATTCTATCGAAGAAAACGTGTTTATTTCGCTTACTTGGTGTAAAAAAAGTATATTTTGTAACAAAATAGACGTTACTGGATACAGCAATTTATTAATTATTATTTATATTCCATTTATATATGAAAACAAGGTACTTCAGAACGGAGAAGCGTTTGCGGCGAGCTGCGGCGCCGTGGGGAACTGAGGTACAAATTGCACGCTAGTTGGACGTACGTCGTAGCAGCGGCGCCGGAAGCATGCATGCACTACTCCATTGGATCTAATGTATCTCAGACCGCACTTGCGTTGCGGGAGCGGCGCCGCACGTTGAAAAACCGGATGTGTGCAACGTGCATTAATATTCGGTAGCTGTGGGGCAACACTAAAGAGTAAATAATTCATAAATTTTCCAAACATGTTGGTACGAAAAAAAGTTATTTTAAATTGCTAATGTAATAAGTCATGTTTAAATGAAAAAATACCTTCATCACGAGTTCTTGTCTTTAGTTTTGTCAAATGAGCAGAAAACACGCAAGTAAAATATTTTTATTTGAAAACTGGATATTAGAGTTGTGATCGTATAGGTCACATTTTATACCGAGTTTGTGCAGTAATTACGAAACATGCTGAACAAACGGAAGTGAAATGGATCAGAATACTTCCAACTGCTGGAATCATTCCATTTTGATATGAGGCTATATCAGTCACATTAAAAGAGGTGGCGGCAGTGTTTATGCGACGAAACGTGTTTCCTGAACGTATTCCGAATGTGACGTCTCTTGACTTCCTTTTTAAACACGATTTGAGCTCTTGGCCAATGAAAATACGAAAGAATGAATTCCAGATTGGTTTTTATAGATGATTGGTCAACACTAATTAAATTAAACACCCAACAACCACCCTCCACATTTAAGTTGACAGAAATAACTCTCATACAGAACAGAGGCTCATCTTAAAGATTAAGGATCACTTAAATTATTATTCAGATTGGACTCTTATCTACCTGATGTTCTCTGAAGACTCCATTAGGTTAAAAAACCCTCTTCTTAAATTTACTGTGATGAGCAACACAGTGAAATGTGTTTGATTATTTGAACATTTATCTACTTTCATAGTTGGTGATGGTGATTGGGCAATGGGCTATATTTGGTCAAGCTACGCGAAACGGTCAATGTCAAGAAATGGACATGCATACAAAAGGAAAGTTATACTGACACAAAAGAAATATCACAGTGTAGATTATAGGACTCGAACATGCGCTGCATACAATTTGCAGGTTACTTACTCAGTGAGCAGACCCACTGAGCCAAGATGGCTGTTAAATTTTCAACATGTGGAACACCCTGCACCCCAATGAGTACCATCCCGTATAACACATCTCCCTGTCACGCCTTTCAGTTTTAATTTGTCAGTTTGTCACACATATATATGAGCCTTTTTTAAGCCGATCTGATTTGATTATGAGGCCTCGTTCTGGCAAAATGGGATCGCTTTTAAATTATTGGTAAGAGTCTAAAACTCAAAAGTGAAAAGAATACTATGTAAAATACATTCACTACCTTCAAGCAGGCAAAGAAACTTAATTAGACGGTGTTTTAAATTCAGTATAAAGTTTAAAAAAATGAAATACTTATTTTTTGCACAAAAATATCGTCAAATAATTTTTTCATATCTTGTCTACAAAAGTATCACATATCTGTTAAAACAAAATTAAATGGTTCATTCGGGTTGCATGACGCAAGGCCCGACAGTGGACAAGAGGTTCGCCAAACACACAAGATTAAATATTACCCAATAAGAAATTAAAACCCCACGCAAACAGCAAAGGAGATAATAAAACAGTAATACAATAATCACGTAAACAAAGTTAACACATTACAAAAGATGAAAACAATAAATAAAATAATGAAACTTTTACAACACAAAGAATGGTAGGTGATTAATAAATAACTTAAAACAGACGAGAAACTTCAGTTTAAAAGATGACAGATTAACTAAATGGGCATTAAGAACCAATTATATGTAATATTTTAGATATTAGGGTTCATATAACGTGGTTGGAGGTTTTGCTTATCCATATAGAAAGCTAAAAAGTTTTATTTAAGACATAATTAAAAAGTAATAAGTATATACAAGTTAAAATTCCAGACTAGTGTAAAAAAAGAAAAGTAAGGAGTGAGGGTTATCCAGCAAGACAAACTAGGTTAATTTTAATAAAGGGGAAGATAAAAATGCCAAACACTAATACAAGGATCTCAAAATATGTGAGATTGAAAGGTCCCCATTGCACTGGTGGCATAAAGAGCCTTCTCCAGTCATGAAGTATCAATGGGTAATCCACGAATACTCTACACAAAGTCTTGTTAAATTTACATCCTGACGACGAGGACGCAGAGGTCAAAATGAAATGACTGACTGAATACTGCGCAGTTTGTTACTAGTATGCACTACCCAGTCATTGCGAAAATTGCTGTCTCGGACAGCTTGTTGGTAATTGGTAATTATTAGTTAACGTCGTACTAGAGCAACACAATGAGCTTTTGACGACGGTCCGGGATCAATCCCTTTTGAGAAAGATCCAATGGACCGTTTGCTGGAGATCATTATATGACACACGCGGACTTAAAAATTTACGCTATTAGTTAGTGTCAGCTAGTTCACTGCCAGTTGTCAAGACGTGATCTGTTATTCAACAGATATACCGCAGACATGCCGAGTGAGCTGACGATGAAATTTTAGCAATTCAATCGTTAGAGGATCTTGTGGTCGAACTGATGACATGCCCAAAATACTTTTAGAGTCAATGTATGTGAAAGAAATTGCTTATTCTCAAGTGAGGAATACATTTTAAAGCCTCATGCAAAGCATAAAAAAAAAAAAAAATTTCAGCCGTAAATATAGGAAACAAACTTAATAGTTTAAGCTGAAATAAAGTGAATTCCTAAAGGTTTCGTAATCGTGTTTCAGGGTTTCAGAGAACTGCTCAATATATAGATTTTGCATCAATTACAATTTAAAAGCAATGCATATACTGAATCTAACCCTGAAGAACAAATTCTTTCAAATAAATAAACCAGAGCGGTGAATTGAAAGAGTAAAACCAACTAAATACACATCAAAATGGTAATAGCACGAATATATAGTTTGCGTATATATACACGAATTCCCACAGGAATCGAACTTCCGATAGCCAACCTAACGAATTCTGCACCCGGAAAATATGAGCTGTGCTTACAAAAATAAGATGTCACGACGCTCAATTTACAACAGCGAATGAAATTAGCATCGGAAGTCTCCTTTCGCGATGAAACTCGAGTTTTGTAGAACTCGAGCGTAAAACTGATTTCCCACGAGGATATCGCTGTGGAGGAAATGTATACTCGTACGTCGTGATTTGTTTCCGAGTTTTACCAAATCAGGTGTGTTTACGAAACGCCCTTTGCAATGCAATTTGCTTCCCGATACCGTCATGACGAATCTTTGTTTCTCAGATCAAGGATAAAATGCTTGTAGAGGTTACGGAGTGTAGAGCTTTACAGCGTGGTTACCATTAGGTGATGTGTGGAGAAGCCAAGAAAGATTATCGTTACCCTGTGTAATGTTGCCATTCGGAATAGTTTGTTTTTAATTATGTCTAATCGATAATGAATGAAGTAGCGATATATATACACTACTGTTTGTGAAAATCTCAACACCATGAAGGAATTATGCAAATTAAGCGAAACTTGCAGTAAATGCAAAACAGGTTAGGATATGCAAATGATTAGAATTGCAAAGCAATAATGCATGTGTGGGCCGAGAAACAACCTCTAAACTTCCAAGTGAGCTGTGTATAAAAAGCACTGTAAAGTAGCGTTGAAATGTGTGCATCGTCGTTTGACTGCTGTAAATGATTAATTAGAAGTCAATATGCCTCTCCAAAAACGCAGTGCCATAACAGCAACTAACGGAATAGCAACGAGGCCTGATGATCGGCCTCCGTGAGGGTGGAAACAGACCTCCGTATCGTGAAATCGTCACTCGCAAGGGCGCAATGCCACAACATTGATGCGTGAGTGGAAGAGATGGACTATCTATAAACGGACTAGTCGAAACCCCAACAGTGGGCCACGTAATATGAAGTCAACACGAGACGACAGACACTTTATCCGCATGGCGGTGACGGATCGTACAGCGTCCTCTCGTACGTTGGCACAGCATTAGAGCTCGTCTACAGGTGTGTTATTGTCTACCCCACGGTTCGTTAACGTCTGCAGCGAAATGGGCTGTGTGCAAGGATTCCTTTGACGCTCAACCACCGAAGCCTCTGACTACAATGGGCTCACCAACACAGCCAATGGCATGCCGATTGGCAAGAAGTCGTCTTCTCAGATGAATCCCGCTACAATCTGGACAATAACATTGGACTCGTATTCGGCAGACGCTACAGAGGTGAACGCATTCTCCCGGAGTGTCTTATTCAACGTTATACTGGATGAACGCCTGGTGTTATGGTCTGGGGCTCAATTGAATACCATAAGCGAAATGGGCTACGTGCAAGGATTCCTCTGCACAGGATTCCCTTGACGCTCAACCACCGACGCATCTGGCTACAATGGGCTCATCAACACAGTCAATGGCATGCCGTCTGGCAAGAAGTCATCTTCTCAGATGAATCCCGCTACAATCTGGACTATAACGATGGACTCGTACTCGGCAGACGCTACAGAGGTGAACGCATTCTCCAGGGGTGTCTTATTCAGCATCATACTGGATGAACGCCTGGCGTTATGGTCTGGGGCGCAATTGGATATCATAGGCGATCCCGCCTACTCCAAATGGGGGGGGGGGGAATGTGAACAGCGGGTGCTGCATTAGGGAAGTTGTGGAGCCCGTGGTGTTACGCCTCGTAACGCATTGCCGGAACTGTATTTCAGCAAGACAATGTCCGTTCACATGCTACCCGAAATGTACAAGCCTTCTCAGTGCCCGACAGTTTCCGCTTTTTCCATCGTCTGCACGTTCCCCGGATGTCACCCATTGAGCATGTCTCGAGATTACATTGATCGGCGACTCGTTCGTCGAGCAGAAAGTACGGTCGAACTTTGGCATCAGATAGAGGCCATTTGGAATGCCATTCCTCAGCATGGCATTCAGAATCTGTATGATTCGATGCCAGGACGTGAACAGGCTCTCATCGCTACGAGTGGTGGCTGCACGATATTGATTTTCATTATTTTTGTCTTATTGCTCTGTAAATTTGATCGTTTATTTAAACCACTATAAGTAATACGTGGAATAAATTTTATTTATTTTTGATGATTCTTTTATGGTGTTGCAATTTTCACAAACAGTAGTGTAACTATTAAAAGTACGAATGTACTTTTGTCAAATATACGAAATAATTTAAAATTTCATTCGACAAAATCATCTAGCTATGTATCATCGGCTAACAGAAACACACAGTCAAAAATTTCGAATTATCAGTTATGGCTTTTCTAGACCAGAATGTGGTGATCTTTAAGATGAAGGTGTTAAAACAACATACCCAAATTAAATCACAGGGTCGTGCTAGCCCTTTTTGGAAGAGCAACATATTAGCAATAGGAAGGTTTCGAGTTCGAAACTCGGTCTAGACCGTCGTGTACACGGGGAGTAGTGCATGTTAAATCTGTCGTAGCCTCAAATGTCCTCGCGTTTGGTGTGATGTGGAAGTTTGGAGAGTGAGGGTTGATTCCGTCATCTGAGGGGTATTCAAAATTACCGAACGTTGTCCTGTGGAGTTTCACTTCGGGATTGATCCTGGATGGTCGCCAATAACCTAATTGTGTTGCTCCAGTGTATAACGTGAATTAACTACCTACCTACCTACCTTTAGGCTGGTGAAGTCTAAGTCACTTTTACGTTGCGTGGATGTTAGATTTCTTTCCAAAAATAACAATGAGTTTTGCTTTGTGAGAATTCCCCCTTCCCCTTCGTTTTCTCAGGACAATGCAAGCTGACTATTTATTTCTCTCGAAAACAGGATTCACTTTTATTAGTTGTATGGTAACTATTAAATCAAACATTCTGCTCGCGAATCTCATATTTCTACAACTATCACTACTTTATCAAGATCTGTACAACTTAGTCTACCAAACAATGCTTCATGTTCGAGATTGGTTACATTATTATTAATCGTTAGCTTACAAGGAAAACGCAACGTACATAGTTCTGAGAAAACAAGGAATGGAAAATTTTCTAAATATTTACTCACTAATTGTGTTTCTTAGGTCTAATCTTCATGCAAACAAAAATAACTTATTGGACCTAATCAGTATAGATCAACGTTCTTGCTTAGAAAAAATTCATAATTTAAAAAATTTGACTTTGTTCCACTTGTAAGTAAACTATATATATATTACTGTACTGTAAGTTAATTTTTGTAGTAGTGGCAAAGTGGATATCACAATACTCAATCCATCAGAATTTAGCAGTGACTTAATTCGCTAGATGTTAACACTTATTGATAGATTGCTAATTGAGTACATAATCACGTCCATTTATCGCCAATTTAACCAGACATGTGAAAAACAGTGCAGTATTCAAAAGGTACTTTTTTTATGATGGGGATAGGTTACATTGAAATACATAATGCTGCATTTTAAGTGGTAGTTAACTGAAGTGGTAGTTAACTGGCAAAAGTTCACCACAACACCAAACCCACTTTTTTAAGGCATATTACTGACGTACAAAACTTATTGCACCAGTAAAACATTTAATGAATTTTAATATCTATTGTAAGGAATTTAGAAATTTTTTAGAAACACATCAATCGATCGCACACATACCTTGTAACATTAAATACCTTCACAAAAAGATGAAATTTTGGAATGGTTTGTAGCTACTTGACTGGTTTGGGTGTTATGGCGCAAGGTACATACTTGTCCAAGCTGCGCCAAACACAAGACACACAACACAATGACGGAGGAAGGAAATACAAAAAGCTGAAGGGAGGAAAGACAACTCGGATTTATTGGGGTTGCGATGCCTGTACACGCCAAAAGAAGATGGGTCCTTGAGTGTTTTTGTAACTTAGAAACTCAGTTCTGAAATTTTCGAATTTTGTGACTTTTCTACTTCTATTGAAAGTCATTCAGGTTTTCATTAAAAATAGACAAAATATGTGACATACTTGCAAAACATCAATAAATCTACATTTTTTATTCATCCTTTTTTGTTCTAATTTAAGAAACATCCTATCCTCCAAATTAAATTGATGACCGATTGCTTTAAAGTGTTCACTCCCACGGCCATAAAATCACTCCAAATTTTGATCTTTTACTGCCGCCTGATAAAGAAAAGCCATTAGCATACGAAAGGGGAGAGATAGAAGGGTGATGGGAACGTTTCCAAAAGTTGAAAAAGAGTCATCCAGTCTCACACATTCCATTTTCGAACGAGACGATTGAATCGAATAGCTCCGCGGAATTCCAGCTGTCAAGAGTATTCTTTTTCTGAAGACGTTCATTCAAACTAACAAAGCTTTCTGATTTCATAGGTGTATTATTTCCTCATTTAAGTGATGGATAGAACCATCCCTCTAACCCAGTGGAGAACTGGGGCGACGTTCTGATTTTTCGAATTCGGGCAAAATGATCTTTTATTTTAAAAGTGAAAGCGTACTTTTTAGGCGTGATCACTAAACCAAAGCTGTGTTCTCGGTTCATGTAGACAATTTATTCTTACTGAATAGTTGTTCATAATGATGTGAAATTGTCTATTAACCTATCTAAGATCAGTACTTGATTTAAAAACCTGATCATCTTCAGTTTTTATCTAAAGCTAAAGCACTGTTCGTAAGATCTTCGCTACTCACTGGTTAGTCATAGTGACGTAGAATCGTCTATCAACCTATCTGAGATACACACACAGTATTTGATTTAAAAACCTGATTATCTTCAGTTTTTATGGCAAGCTAAAGCATTGTTCGCAAGATCTTTAGTACTGTTTTTTTGGCAGTCCGTATTACCAGTGTTATTCCGAAAATGACTTACTAAAGCACTGTTCGCTAGATCTTCGGTACTGATTTTTTTTTTGGCAGTGCGTATCACCAGTGTTATTCCGAAAATCTCTACTATTATAGTGTTTGTCTGTTTCGCGACCGCAAAATCCTGACTATCTATGGCACTTACAGCAATGAGATTTGGCACACAGGTAGTCCAAATTTTTTGCAATTTTTGGGTCGCGGCGAATTTTTAAAATTCAATCTAGATTTTAAATTTAATTTAATAGTTTTATTCTCCATCGCTTTTTCAAACGCGGAAAACTTTCTCTACCCGTGTGACCTTGCAGTCAGGGTTTGGAATCATGCCAAGTTTTTTTTCATCAGCGGAACGCGAAGAATTTTTTTTTTTTTTTTTAAATTTTGCGCGGACGAATAAATTTCTAGCCAGACGATAAATCTTTTAACTGAAGTCAATTCTTTTTTCCGTCTCCAAGACCGTTAAAGACAGATTAAAAATTCCAACGGATTTGAAATCTGCGGAAAATTTCAGTTTAGATTGACAATTAAAAATATGGTTTTCTTTAAATAAATACTTTTTTAATTGAATATATCTTCAACGGATTTGAAATCTGTGGAAAATTTTACACCAGATTAATACCTTACATCATGGGCACGGGCAACGACGGGCTAGCCACGCAGTGGCTATTGACTTACATTAGCATATTATCATATCGCACCCAGGCAAGAAAAGTGACACAACTCAAAATTGTAGAATTTGAGAAACATCATCTTAAAGGATACTATAAAGCTTATATTGAAATAGTATAAGTTTCTTTTAAATTTTAGGTAAGTATTTATGGTGGTAACTTTAATTATATTCGATAGAATATTAATATAACACGCTGGGGCACCTCATACATATTTTTTAATGACATATCAAAATTTTCATTTTTTGATTTATATCACTTTTCTTGCCGGGGTGCGATGTGAAGTCTATTATCAAGACGGAAAGGCCTGCTCTAACTATACGTGTTGATATGATGACTATACGTACTGTAGAAACTAAACGTAACTATAGGTTATAATTTTTTTTTTTTTTGAGTTCTCAAATGATGAAATTGGGAAGAGGGGACGTTCCAAATTGAAAAATGTTTTATTTTTTGAATTACGTCACTTTTTTTTTGCCGGGGCGCGAAATGCAATTTCAACTAGCCATTCAGGTTCTTTCGTTGTTTTGAGGTTTTATGGTGCAAGGGCCATACTTGGCCAAGCTGCACCAAACAACATCAAGTAGATGAACATAAACTCAAAAAAAGTTTTTTGATACAGGAGAAATAATTACTTCCAAGGAGGAATCTAGTCTGCAATTTGCAGATAGGTAGTTAAATTAATGTTACACTGGAGCAACACAGCGGGCTATTGCAATTAAGAGTTTGCTAGCGCAGTGTGTAAGTTCAATGAGTCACAACTCCATGTCGCTTAGATAATTAGTCATGTCTTACATTTTTTTTATTTAACTAAAAAGATTTTCAATACATGTGCTGCAAATATTAAAAATCCAAGAATTCTAACTTTTTTTTGTACGAATAATTAATTATCCTAGAGAATTAACGCCGAATGTCGCCAAAAAAGCAATAAATCAACTGTCTTGGAATAGTTCTTAGTCAGAAGTATTTTTTCTTCTGGCAGTTTGCTTATGTTAGGATTAAAAATTTTTCTTGAAACTCCGGGGTTTTGGTATTGTATCAAACGATAATTCAATTTATATTCTAAAGATGATATTTTAAAGTAAGGAATGCGGGGCAGTTTGGTGTTTGTTATCTGTATGTGGATACTTTTTAGAGAACAAAGTTTGAAACTTTGTTGTTTTGCATCTGAAAGAGATGCATTGAAATTTTGTGAGCATGCCTCAAAAAATTGGAAAGGAACGAATACGTACAGAAAATCAGGTATTCCAGATTTCGTTATATTTTCGACATTCTAATTAGCACATAATAGGTTTTTTATTTGCAGGATTAAACAGTTTGGAATTGATTTATTTCACTTGAATTTGTTAGGATTAGCTTCGAATTGTATATTTAAAATAAACCTTTATCTGGAAATAAAAATTTAATATTGTCTAAGGCATAGAACTTCAAGAGTGAAAAAAATTTGATTTGTAACTATTTCCAAGTGCTTTATAAAGGATGTAGCGAAAATTACGATTTTAAATTTTATCGCATAAAAGTTCTATCTTTTCATTTTAGCCCCAAAGTAACGGAATTTTAATAGTTTTGTTAAAAATATTTAAAATATAACATAAAATCAAAATTGTACTTGGCTTGTAAAAATCTTTTTTCAACATGAAATTTACTATACATTAAACTAACTTTCAGTCTAAATACCGTTTTTAAACAGGTCAAAGTGCTTAAGCAGGACAAATTTTAAGTCGTTGACGTATCACACTAATGGCCATGGAGATGTTACACTATAAAGGACAAGAGAAAACGCATATTTACTATACAAATCCCGGGGCACACGAGTGAATAATTGAAATTGCAGCATTTGTTACCTCAAAAATTAAATCCGTAAAATAAAACCCAAAACAGTAAAAAGATTTAATAAAACAACAATAACACTAGCAAATTTTAACATCTCTTTAATACAACAAAAATAACTTTAAAATGTAATTTGTTCTCTGAATGTGAAAGCACAAACAAATTAAAGAAAAATATGATAAAGTAAAAAACGTACAAATGTAATCACTGTCTGATTGAAAGTTTGACTAGGGATAATAACAAAAATGCTTAATTGAATATTTTTAGTTTGTCATTTTTGTATTCCATCAGTCTAGAATTACAAAGAATAAAATCCATGAAGATATTTTCAAGAGAATGTTTGTGTGTGGTCTGCCAATAATTTTTAAACATTGAAAAACTGCTTTTCCCTCCTTATTGAAACCATAGGATCACATTCAAATAAACTACGCCCTTTGTTCAATCTGAAATTTCAAAAGGAAAGGTTTTCGTTGATAAGAGATAATCACAGTAGGGTTTTAGGGAAATTTATTCAAAAATGTCTTTTCCTAACAAGTTCAGAATTTACAAGCTAATGACTCAAAAATCGCAAAAAATGAAATAAAATGGCAGAATAAATAAAATACCATTTGTGTAAAAATGCAAAAAGATGCTCTTACTAAAGTCCTGAAACCAACATAGTTAAAAAAACATTTCTATGTTGTTGAAAAACCTTTCAGTTCTGAAAAATTTCCAGCTAAAGTAATGAATCTAAGAACGGTTCCATCAAATATTTAATGAAGCTGAAATCAGCTATTGAATATTATTCTATGAATGTACACAATATTACACAGTCCAGTCACATTAATGTGACCACCACCTACTTTCGACGTCAACGTGAAATAACCAATCACAAAAGGCAGGTGGCAGCACATAGCAGTGGAGTGTATATAAAGGATGCCCTAGGACGTCGGAAAGCATTTCAATCCTTGGCGTAATGCAGAAACGTAGCGATTTATCCGATGTCCAAAAGGGCATGATTATTGGCTTTCGGGCCAAGGGTGGAAGCATTTCGGAAACGGCTAATTTTGTGAACTGTTCGCGGGCCGCCGTGGTAAAAGTATACCGTGCATGGCAAAAAGACACTATCCAAAATCAGCAGCGTGGCACATGTGGTGCACCACGGACTATAGATGACAGAGGCGAATAGACGTGCAACTGTTGCCGCCCAGATGAACCAAGGGGCTACCAAGAGTGTATCCTCAACAACGGTTCAACGAGCATTGCTGCGCGTGGGCCTCCGCAGCAGACGCCTGGTTAATGCACCTATGCTGACTGCTGTTCATCGGCGACGAAGGCTAGAATTTGCACGCCTGTACCGCAACTGGACGTCCACATAGTGGCGACATGTGGCTTTTTCCGATGAATCACGTTTTATGCTCCATCGGACAGATGGACGTTGGCGTATACGGCGTGAAACGTCTGAAAGCAAACACCCTGCATCCTCAACCCATGGATCCTCAACCGCGTAATCCAGCGCAGCTGGCCACGGCACTGGAGTCGGCATGGCTCAAAATCCCAGTGAACACCTTGAGAAACCTAATTGACTATCTTCCTGCACGTCTCGCAGCGGTCCGCTCTGCCAAAGGTGGTTATTCTGGCTTTTGACAGGTGGTCACATTAATGTGACTGGACTGTGTATATTACAAATCTGTCTTTGTAGTGAGAAGAATTTTCTGTCAGCCTAAATGTGTGTGACGGCAGTGTTTCCGGAACATATTCCAGAATGATGTCATTGGGCTTGTTTTTCGAATACGATTTTATCACTTCGCCAATACAAATTCAAAAGAATGAATTCCGAATTGGTATAAGATAGTTGATCGGTTATCGCTAGTTAGATTAAACGTCAAATGTTGCCAAATCGACGATGAACTACATTTCAGTTAACCCTGATATGTAAAATACAAGAGATTTGGGCAGGGTGAAAGTAAAATCTTCGCACCTCGTGTGATTTGTTTACATTAAAAATCCCTCATACTTCTTTATTTTTGAAGTTTTTCCATGACACAAAAACATAAAAAATAATTTTATGTTTCAATTTTTCGCATTAATTTATTCCATTAGTTTTAAATGCATAAAAAACCAAATGTTCTCATTTGACTTTTACGGAATATTTCTACAAGCAACTTCGTAATTAACTTGATTGATTCCATATTTAAATTGAGTAATTGTAATGTTTTTTAATAAGAACTACAGATACATATGCACGAGACATTATTCTTTCTGAAAATCGTTTGAATAAGCACGATACATGATAGCTTATTCTCCGCGATTCACCATTTTTTCGATTTAATTTACTTATCTTTAGTATTCTTTCACTCATATCTGGAACAGTCCCAAGAAAATTTGGCACTTCACTTTCTCACCACAATTCATCGTAGGCCGGAACGTTGCCAAATAGGCAACACCAAATATTCGCGAGAGGTGATTTTTTAAAAACATTTTTCCTTTCCATCTGAAAAGATAAGTTTTATGCTCAGATAATTTTGGTTTCATCGACTGCAACCAATGGGAGAAGCTATCAGTACAATGTTATGTCCATAGTAGTTAGAACCAAACTTATTTTTGCTTTCGCGAAAATGTGGGCATAAATGATTATTCGAAATAGAAGCCCGTTTTCAGATACGATTTAACTTAAACCTTAGACATTTTATTCCACGAATATTTTATAAAAACTTAAAAGTGTGGTGCTTAGTTTCAGGATTTGATTAATTAGATGATAGGCTACATGAAATAGGACTGTTCATTTCATGTTTGAATTGAGTGCGACATTTCTTATAAATATGTTGAACAATACTCCTTTGAATATTTTTCTGTCAATCTAAATACAGATGGCGATACTGTTTATATGGTGGAACGTATAGCAAACGGCATCTTGTACTCTTAATCCAGACGTGTAGTTAGCTGACAAGTTTTTTGAGTGCTTTCAACACGTTGCCAATAGAAATTTCAAAGAACGAATTCCAATTTGATATAATTCAGGTATTCCCAACCGGTGGTACGCGGCAACATTTCAGGTGTACCACCTGAACATTGCAAGAATAATACGAGCGACTCAAATATTCTACGAAGTTTGTTCGGTTTTTAGTATGTACAACCACGTTATGCTATTTCTTATGCCATTTGTTACTAGTTAATTGATTGAGAGTGGTTTTTCTGAACTTTTGTACATAAAAAATAAGTTTAGGAACAGAGTAAGTGTTGAAGAGGACTTAAGAGTGAAGTTAAGCTCCATTGCTCCTGGTATTGCTATTTTAATAAAAGACAAACAACAAGTTTCGAACTAAAAAATTGATTTTTGATTATGTTAATCTTTGTTTGCTTAGTTTGTACTAATTATTTAAAATTATTTGATTTTAGACCTGTGGGTAAAAAATAAAACTAATTTTCAATAATCGTTTTATTTTTTCCTTTATTAAAACATCATTAACATGAAATAGAAGTACATTAATCATAAAATATGAAGCTTTCTTAGAATCTTAATTAAAATAAACAAGCCATTGGGCACATTTCTGACATTAGATATCTGTTTCGAAAAAAATATAAGACTGGTGGTACGGCAAAACTTCTAAAAATTTCAATTGGAACGCAGTTACTAAAAGGTTGGGAACCCCCGATATAAGGGATTTTCAGTGTGAACAAAACCAGAGAGAATACGGAGAATATATTTTGCTCCCAAATGCTTTTGCAGGCCACAGTAGCCCGGTTAGAAGAACAATGGATTGGCAACCGGAGGATTGCGAGTTCGAATCCAACCATAGACTGTCATGTACAAAGGGGGTTGGTGCACGTTAAATCTGTCGTGGCCTCAAATGTCCTCACGTTGACATGGTGTGGAAGTTTGAGGAGTGAGGTGTCAGCTCAGGTATTGCCTTATCATGTGACCGTGGTTCAAAATTACGGGGTGTTGTTCTCCGATCTTTCCCTTGGAGGATTGATCCCGGACCGTCGTCAATAGTTCTTTGTGTTGCTCCAGTACGACGTTAATTAAAATACCTACCTACACAAATACTTTTGCATGATGTGAAGCTTATTTACTTTAAAGTATAGTTAATCGCTATTTTGATGACGTTTGGCGTCAAAGCTAATTGCGTTAACCAGTCATATATCCTATACAATTTGGAATTTATTTCTTAAAAATTATGTTGCCTAAGTGCTGATATAGCTATTCGAAAAAAGAGCCAAGCACTTTTTCACACATATAATATAGTGTTGTAAACTATTTTTGTTGGTCATATTCTTGATGGTTAAGCTCACAGGAGTTTTTTGTTTACAGAGTATACCGCCCAAATTATGTGTAAAAGTGTACAAAAAAAAAGAGAGAATAGAGCTCTCTTGGTTTTGCAGTATATGAAAACTTACGATGCATAAAAATGTCTGTGTTTGTGTTGTAAATAGATTTTTAAGTTCGCGTAAAGCTGTGTAAAGATTCATGTACTTAAAAAATATAATTTTATCTTTTAATATAAAGCTTTAAGCTCACTGTATTTTATCCCTTACCAAAAATCCAAACATGCAATAAGACTCTTAAAAAATAAGTTTGTCTATTAATAAAGTAAATCTTTCCTTAAAAACGAGAAGCACTTTCATTCTTTAATCAAAGTTCAAAAGTTAAAAGAACGCTCAAAACAGTTTCCTGATTTTTTTTAAAATTCAAAGAACCCTTAAAAATAAATTTGATTCTTTTCACTTGATTGATTCACTTGATTTAACTTTCAGATCGCCCATTGAAAAGAAATTAAATAACAGAAAATTGCTCTATGCGTATAAATTCAAAGAGAAAATCTGGGATAACGTGAAAAAATGAAATTAAAAAACTAAACACGAAGATTAAATTCTAGTGGATAGAATGAAAAGAGTTGCGTGCTAAATTTACGTCATCAACCTGCATTAATACAACTAAAAAACATTTTTTGTCTGAAGAGTAAATATGAAAAATAAAATGTAAGTCTTAATAAAGCAAATAATGTTTTGAATATAATATAAAATAAGGCTTTAGAAATCATCTTAAATAAAGAATAGAAAGATACATGTGTAGTATATGTAACTAATTAAATAAACTCAGCTTTTCTGTCTCTGTACTAGATATTTTCACAAAGAGAAAAGTATATGAAGGGTAAATAAAAAAAATTTAATACATGTTTCAGCACGTATTTATATCTTTACTATTGATTTATCTCTCCTTAGAGATTATAAAATGGACCTTAAAATACGTTATTATTAACTGGAAATGAATCTTATTCAATAGCTAGTTAATGTTTTTAGAAGTTACCATTACCAGGAATAGTACAACATAGCACAGGGGTGGTCATAGCGTGGCCTGGGAGCAGCGTGAGGCTCACTGAAGCGAATGGCGGGGCTCTTACAAATAAATTGTATGTATGAAATATGGTTAACTAAAACTGATCAATGTCCAAAAGTATAATTATTTTATTTTATCTCTTGTTACAAAGTTATTAAGTAAACTAAAACTGATCAATGTCCAAAAGTAAATATTTTATTTTTACTTCTAACAAAGGTATTAGCACACTAAAACGGATCAATGTCCAAAGTAATTGTGTAATTTCATTTCTTGTTGCATGCGAATATCTACGCACCTCAAAAGCTCCAACATATTCAGAACATTTAAATATTGAGTCATATTTATTGAAGAAACTCCAGGAATCCTATTGCTCCTGGAAGGGCAAAGAAAGTGAAGTCATCCACCTTCTAACATCCATGATTCAATTATATGTCTTTGAGCAAAAATTGACAATAGAGTAACAAACCAAACCTCCAAAGTCGAATATCAATCCTATTGACCCTATCATTCAACAGATTGAGACGTAAATAAGCATGTCATAACTCGGGCCATAAACCAAATACAGCGCGCAAACTAAAAATCTTCGATTTGAAATCAATTCCATTTCATAGCTTTCTTTTAACTGGTTCCAAACTGAATTCTCACGCCGCGTTACGGTAGACATGCAGACGTCACGGACAATCAAATCCATTTATGAGCAAACAACATACATAAATACACACATATCCAGTCATACTCATTCAAGAGGCTCCAAGAATCCCATAGCTCCTGTAAGGTCTAAGAAAGTGAAGTCATCCATCTTTCAACCACCATGGTTCAATAATATCCTTTGGAGCAAAAAAAAAAAAAAAATGACAATACAGCCAAAAACCGAACAAACCTCCAACGGCGAATACCAATCTTCTTGACCACAATCATTCAACAAATTAAGACGTAAATAAGCATTTCATAACTCGGGCCATAAACCAAATACAGCACGCACACCAAAAATCTTCAATTTGAAAACAATTCCATTTCATAGCTTTCATTTAACTGGTTCCAAACTGAATTCTTACGCCGCGTTACGGTGGACTTGCAGACGTCACGGACAATCGAATCCACTTGTGAACAAACGAGTGAGCGGCTCTATCGTTTGCCGAATAATAAAGGCTCACTTCGAGAATACTCTAAACTTCGATTAAAAAAAATTCCATCCCACAGCTTTAATTTAACTGGATTCTAATTGTATTCGTAAGAAGCGTATTCAATACTAATCTCAAACAAGTTATTTAATCAGTTTCAGATATAGATGTTAAATCCACGATGTATTTGCAAACGTCTCGAACAATCGAATCCGTTTTCCGAAGAAACGAATGAACAGTTCTCTCGTTTGCAATAAAAGATGTTCATTTCGAGGAAACGTGCACGTCAGCTTCTAGTTTCCACGGTTGGCTGAGTTCTAAGTTAAGTTGGTAAGTTCATTTGGTATAGTTGCGGTTTCAAAACTAGATGTTGTACGTTTAATATGTTGAGGCCTTTGTGTTTGATATTGATCCCAGACAGACGCCATTTGCCTGTTGTGTTGTTCCAGTGCCACGTACTATTAATTACCTACTAAGGTAAGACGTTGATTCAACTTCCTACTAAGGTAGGTAGTTGAATCAACGTCTTACTGGAGCAACACATAGGGGAAATGGCGATGGTAAAAGATCAATCCAATCAGGTTTCATGTTTGTTTGTTCCAATGCCACGTACTATTAATTACCTACTAAGGTAAGACGTTGAATCAACTTCCTACTAAGGTAGGTAGTTGAATCAACGTCTTACTGGAGCAACACATAGGGAAAATGGCGATGGTAAAAGATCAATCCAATCAGGTTTCATGTTTGTTTGTTCCAATGCCACGTACTATTAACTACCTACTAAGGTAAGACGTTGATTCAATGTCTTACTGGAGCAACACATAGAGCAAATGGCGACGGTAAAAGATCAATCCAATCAGGTTTCATGTTTGTTTTTTTGAAAAACCGACCAATTTGCCGATTTATAGAGATTTTGTATATCACGGCTAGAATAGCCTCTACATTAACTACTTGGATGTTGCATAGCCATAGAAACGATAAGCCACTTATTCTGTATTTTATATTTTGTTGTGAGGAGCGGCAACTGGAAGCTCGAAAAAAAAAGGAAAAAATAGAACTGTTCGCATTTTATTGGATTGTGAGTTATTCAATTGAGTGGTGATTGTAAATAGTTATGATATGCATATAAAATGCAAATAAATTGTCAAAGAAACTTCTTGACTGGTTATTCATGAGAGCCGTCTCATTTAATTTATAAGAAATGAGTGTTATATTATAGTTCGCTGTCTTTAGCGACACTGAAGATATAAATTACACAGATTGTCAATGAATCTTGTTTGACTAATAGAAGCTTCATCAGTTATTTTCGTTTCATAACATGTTACAGTACTAGCGCGTCTTTCTAGGAATGGCTCTTCGTTGCGTGGACGATTCTATTTTGGAACGTAGGTAGGTCGGTGGATATTAAACTCGTAGAAAGTAGAGCCTTAACAGTTAGTGAACTAATACATGCAGATATATATGGACTCAATCAATTGAAGATGAGAGATTTTTACTTCTAAAAGAGGAAAATGAATGTAAAGTGGGAAATATTTGAAGATACAGTTAAAAATCGTCGAAATACAAACTTGTAGAAAAAATTTAAGTGTTGCGTGGTGACAGCAGTACAAGAATAGCCAACAGAGCTAAGACGGGAGATGCACAAAAACTATTGAGGTTTCCCTCAGTCCGGTACTGGTAATATTTTAACAAGTAAATAATCAATAATAGCTCACTGTGGATCAAAACAAGTTACGAAAGAATCGATTCACTTATCACGAGTTAATATCTACCGATCAACCTACGGTCCTGAATAGAATCGTCCACGTAACGAAGAGCCATTCCTAGAAAGACGCGCTAGTATGTTACAGTACAACATTGTGTACGCAGCTTAAACAGGCCGTCCAACATCAAACACATTCTTTCCCGACCCAATCACCAATCGACACATTCTGTGACGTGAAAAAGGCATGTCAAAGCTCTGTCCATAAAATGCAAATTGAGCATACCCTCTCCAAAAAAAATCCCCACAGCTTCCATTTAACCGGATCCTGATTGCATTCCTAAACGCAACCCAAAAAGCGTAGCAAAATCCCATCCAAAACCACCGCAGTGGTGGGCGATTCTGGAGGAAAGGGGCGTAGGGAAAAAAAAGGGCGCGTTGTCATCGATTGACTCCTGAAGAAGATGGATATCCCAAGATGTTCGTGACATTTGACATTCATGAGGGGGTTATATATCGCATCTTTCCCGCTGTCTCGCTCGTTTTTTGACCTGTCCGTGATAGATGCAGGCTACGAGTGTCGTTAAACTTTGTTTTAAGTGAGTGGCGTTGTGACTCTTAACTGTAGCGGCACACGCATGGGGCGCGTATATGAGAAGCTTTGTTAAGCTAAATGTAGATGGCGGTAGAGTTTCCGGTACGTATTCCGAACGTGACGTCAGTTCTTCTTCGAAAATGATTGCAACCGTAAAAATTTCAAGGGGTGAATTCCGAATCTATAATGTTATAAAAGGAAGTGTTTGTTTGGGGCCACAAAATCCTGACGATTCTATGGCACTTACAGTAATCAGATTTGGCAAACAAATACTCCGAATTATATGCAATTTTTGGGTCGCGGCGAATTTTAAAATTCAATCTAGAACATTTTGAAATGAATTTAATAGTTTTATTCTCCATCGCTTTTTCAAACGCGGAGAATTTTTTCTACCCGTGTGACCTTGCAGTCAGGGTTTGGAACCATCCCAAGTTTTTTTTCACCCTCAAAACGCGGAGAAAATTATTTTTTTCATTTCCGCTTTGATTTTGCGCGGACGAATAAAATCTCCTAGACCGTTAAAGATAGAGCAAAAATTTCAACGGATTTGAAATCTGCGGAAAACTTCAGTTTAGATTGATACCTAAAAATATGATTTTCTTTAAATAAATAATTTTTAATTGAATATACGTATCCTTAACGGATTTTAAATCTGCGGAAAATTTTACACCAGATTAATACCTTACATCACGGCGTTGCCCGTGGTGTTGGTTTGCTACCACGTGCAACGCGGGGCTAGCTACGTAGTGGCTAGTTATATATACTTCATACCTCACCTTATTCAGATTACGCTAGTGTCGTTACACTTCTTTTGAGTCAGTGACTAGCTGCAACGTCACACATGTGTGTTGGCGTGTAGGAAAAGCTTTTCTGTCAAACACAAATGTAGATGGCGGTAATGTTATTGTGGCGTAATCCTGTTCGTATTCCGGATGTGACGTAACTTTGTATTTGGAACAAGGTTCCAGCACTTCGTCAGCAAGAATTCAAAAGAACGAATACCGAATTGATACATGATAATGGATTGTTCAACGCCAATTTAATTAACCTATAGACTGCGGCCGGTACAGCATTTGTACCACGATCGCTCCAAGAAAGAATTTAGACAGCAGCCAGTACATCAGTTGTATCGTGAAAGTTATAAAAATCGTGCCAAGAAATAATTTAAATCACGGCCGTTACAGAGAGTTGTACCTTGAAAGTTATAATATTCGCTCCATGAGAGAAAACGTTTATTATATCTATAGCAGTAGTCAAAAGATTAAATGCCAAACATCATCAAAAGGACGATGAGCTTCATTATAAGGTAACCAATCGATATGCATCAACAGTTTCTAGTTAACTGAAAACATGCCCACTGAGAGGCTTTTTATGTCAAACTTAAATGTAGGTGGCGGTAGTAGTTTTAACGGCTGAACGTACTTCCTGTTCGTATTCCGGACATGACTTAACTTTGTTTTACGAACACGATTCCAGCACACGCCTACAACTCAAAAGAATGAATATCGAATTGATACATGATAGTTGATTGGTCAAAATCATTTTGAGCAAACTGAAAACGTCAGCAAAGAGGTGATAAAAAAACTTTTTAACTAACTCTTACATTTGTAAAATTAGAGCAGTTAGGTAAAAGGAATGTATGTTTTGTTTGCTCACATTGAAAATCATTCTTATAAATATAACCTTTCTCGGATGTGCTGTAACGAATATCAACAAATGAGGATTTTGGTTTCAAAATAGTTGACAGGGAATGGTAAAGTTAAAAATTTATAACTTGAAATCAAAATCAATAGAATCGCATCGTTGAGAAAAGTGACAGCGTATCTTCGTGAGTTGTTGGCGCTGATCCTTAATTGGCATAACTTCCATGTAATTGGTGAACGCCAAGAACGTCGCCAGCTTCTCAGTTTCGCATCAGCTCTTGACGTGATACGATTAGTGTAACTCTGTGTATTTAGGATAGTGCAACTCTGTGTAATTAGAATAGTGCAGCTCTGTGTATATAGGAAAGTGCAACTCTGTGTATATAGGAAAGTGCAACTCTGTGTATATAGGAAAGTGCAACTCTGTGTATTTAGAATAGTGCAACTCTGTGTATTTATTATAGTGCAACTCTGTGCATTTAGGATAGTGTAACTGTGTATTTAGGATAGTGCAATTCTTTGTATTTTGTAAAGTGCAACTCTGTATTTAGGATAGTGCAACTCTGTGTAATTAGAATAGTGCAACTCTGTGTAATTAGAATAGTGCAACTCTATGTAATTAGAATAGTGCAACTCTGTGTAATTAGAATAGTGCAACTCTGTGTAATTAGAATAGTGCAACTCTGTGTAATTAGAATAGTGCAACTGTGTAATTAAAATAGTGCAACTCTGTGTAATTAGAATAGTGCAACTTTGTGCAATTAGAATAGTGCAGCTCTGTGTATTTAGGAAAGTGCAACTCTGAGTATTTAGGATAGTGCAACTCTGGGTATTTACGATTGTGCAACTGTGTATTTAGGATAGTGCAGCTCTGTGTATTTAGGAAAGTGCAACTCTGAGTATTTAGGATAGTGCAACTCTGGGTATTTACGATTGTGCAACTGTGTATTTAGGATAGTGCAACTGTGTATTTAGGATAGTGCAACTCTGTGTACTTAGAATATTACCACTCTTTGTTTACAGGATAGTAAAAATTTACAATCAATACGAATAAACATAATTAGTTCTCTAAAGTTTGTATTTTTTTTATGAGCCCAATAGCGACATTTGAAATTATATATTACTTTTTAGTTGATATTTTATTAAACTGACTCGAACTACTTGGCCAAGCTGCGCCAAGCACATGAGTCAACATCAAGAAATATACAAACACAAAATGAAAATTTTAGTGACACAGTAGAGAAACACACTCAGTGCGGAATTGAACCTGCGACACCTACAACTCAGATTGCCAGTGCAATAGACAAACTCACAAATCCACGCCGGCTCCTAATAAAATTAGAAACCATGCTGTAAAATTTTAATAAAGTTATGAACGGTTGGTTATGTTTCGCTGTGCCACACACAAGACAACGTGAAATAATACCCACAATGAAGGTTTTAATGATAAAGAAATGCTCACAATAAAACATTCACTGACAAAGTAAAGAAATCCGCACAATGAAAGTTTTACTGACAAATTAAAGAAATACGCCCATTACAAGTTATAGGAATCATAAGTGCACGGCCTACAACTCTCATATACTAGCGCAGTGGGCAAACGCACTGAGCCTATCTTATAAACGAACTCTACGAATTTCAAAAAGATAATGGGCTTGAATATTTTTAATTTCATTGACTCTTCTATAAAAATTTACTATTTTGAGTTGTATTCTGGGAGATTCTCCAGGCAGACACTGAGGAATGTTGGGCGGAAGGAATCATTTGATCTCCGAGGGGCTTTTGTGGGGGTGTTCTTGGACGATCATTCTGATAAGGATGAAAAAAAAAAACTACGGGGGTGAGAAAAAGTGGTGGAAATCGACCAGGAAGGAGGTAGTGACATAGGTCGACATCATACGAACTCTGTTAACATAAATATGTTGATAGTATGTGCGATATCCTTAATGATAAATAAATGTATTCAAAAGTAAAGAGAGGTAGAAAGCATCATTCTCGCTCTCTCTCTATAGAGTGGTTAATGTAGAAAATAAAAGAACCACTCATTGTGACATATTCCACATAACAACGTGATACATAATCCACTTGAGTGAAACAGAATCCACTTGTAGGTATTTTAATTAACGTCTCACTGGATCAACACAACGGACTATTGGCAACGGTCCGAGATCATTCCCCAAGGGAAAGATAAGAGGAAAACAACACGTAATTTTGAACCACGGTCAGATGACGAGATAACATCTGACCTGGCACACCCAACTCTCCAAACTTCCATACTACGCCAACGTGAGGACATTTGAGGCAACGACAGATGCAAGTGCACCATCCGCCTTTGGATAGATTCGAACTCGCAGCCCTCCGATTGCAAATCCGTTTCACATCCAACCGAACTACCGAGGCCCCTACCACTTGAATGGTACTAAGTCCACAAACAATGACCGTAGAGCTACAAACCAAAACAGCCGCGGAAATTATCTCGATACCCTACACGAGACATCACTATTCACCCAGTCATTCCAAATAAATAGAAAGTCAAAACAACTCCAAGCAATAACTCGGCTCCACAGCAAATTATTATTGCTCTATCAGAATAAAATTAACCCTTGGTGAGATTCGGTTTCCACAGTTCAAGACCACCTTCCCCAGCCCTTGATCAGAGTTACGACTACAGATATCCCATCGAGGGCAGAATCAACCATAGCCGCGGGCCATGCCACACACGGTGCCACATCGTCAGCCAACGTGCCACCACTTAACGCACTCACCTGTGATATGGCGCTCCGTAAATAAACACCAGTATTCATTAAAATTCCAGATAACCCTCTTCGGGCCGAGAGATCTTCTCCCCTTCGGCTGCCTGCGACTATCTGCCTTTTAATATGACCATAAATCTATTAAATTGAGCGCGCCTTCTAATAAGCTTTCACTGTTTTACTAAGTAATAAAGGCCCCCTCTATCTTGGCCCCAATCTGAAAATGATCTCGGATCAAATCATTAGGTAACGTCGTAAAGAGAGGTTGGCGATTTTTTGCTCCGCCGCCAAGGCTTTTGGCCGCCAGGAGCTGAGGGCAGAAGACGCTTTTCTTTTGTGTAACATCGCCTCCTAATGCCATTATTACCGAACTCAAATGTTGCTCGCTGTGCAGAACGCCCTGGGGGTCGTATCGAAATTGAGGGACTCTTGGTGGATTCCGCTAGAAGGCAGAGGTTCCCAACGTTATTGCCCAAATTCCTCGATCTTAAACCTCGAAGAGGTTTCGACGAGTCATTTCGTCTATCAAGATCTGACCAATTTCGAAAGTGACGAGATTTGTCGTCAAGTTATTGCCAATTATGAGATAGCTCATTCATCAAGATTTGACCAATTCTTACAATGACGAGGTATCTCGTCACAAAGTAATTGCTATCAAGTAATTGTGATGACAAGGTCCTGTCAGTTTTCTTCCATTGGCAAAATATCTTGTCCATCTAGATCTGGTCACTTCTTTTTCCAATGACGAAACATCTTGTTCATCAAGATCTGATCGATTTTGCCAGTGATGAGATCTCGTCATAAAGTTATTACCAATTTTTTGATCGTGAAGACGTCAAAATTTAATAATTTTCTTCCAATTATGAGATAGCTCGTTCATCACGATTTGACCAATTCTTACAATGACGAGGTATCTTGTCACCAAGTAATTGCTATCAAGTAATTGTGATGACAAGGTCAAGATTCTGTCAGTTTTCTTCCATTGGCAAGATATCTTGTCCATCGAGATCTGGTCACTTCTTTTTCCAATGACGAGACATCTTGTTTATCAAGATCTGATCAATTTTGCCTTTGAAGAGATCTCGTCATAAAGTTATTACCAATTTTCGGATGACGACGAAGTCGAAATTTGGCCTGTTTTCTTACAACGATGAGGTATCTCGTTCACCAAGATCTCATCAATCTTGCTAATGATGTGACACCTCGTCATCAAGTAATCGCTATCCTGTTTTCGAATCAAGATGTGGTGTGATTTGATAATGACGAGATACCTCGTCGAGACAACCACCAGGAGGGTTTGAACAAGGCTGTTCTTGCCCTTGTTGGTAATCAGAAAAAATAAGGGATTCAACCTTAGATAAACATACGAGACAGTAGATTTTCCTATTTTAATGACTTATTCGTTGCTTAGTTAATGACAACGCTTTTAACACTTCATTATTTCTGGGAATACAGTGAAAGATACGAGATGTAATTCATGTCAAGGTATCCATTTATTTTGGGGGTTTAATGGTGCAAGAACCATATTTGGTCAAGCTGCGTCAAATGCAAAACAATGTCAAGTAAAAGTGTCATGGATTGGAATACAAAGTAGAGAGGCGAGCAGAAAGTGATCGCTTGGATACCTCGGGAGAGCGTGTTTTATGTAAGGGTACCATTTTGTTTAGTAAACAGAGAACAAAATGGTGATCGTACATTGAAAAACATTATGTAATAGGACTTTAAGGAATCTGTATCCCTACAGAGGAAATTTTTTTAAACTATCAACTTAAATTTTTTAGATTTTGTGATTGCTTTCTATTAGAGAAACCATTTTATGGCAAAAAAAATATTGTGTTTTAAAATGATTTTTTATAAAAATGAAGCAAAAACTGTAAAAAAATAAATATTTAAAAAATAAACATTTTCCCAGTTTGTAAAATGAATTAGCGTCTGTAAACATTGATTCCAGTATATTGAAGTACATTCATCATTGTATTGTTATATTTGAATTAATTCTGCGGACTTTATATAATAAATCATAAATAAATAAAATGTAAAAAATCACGAAAAAAAAAAGCGAAATGCAAAAAAAAAAAAAAAAAAAAGATTTACATCTTGATCAATTTTTTTAATGCACATTTCTTTATTATTGTTGTTAAAACCAGTGGCGGATCAAGTCAAGTGGGGGCCCCAAGCGGTAAAATTTTCGGGGTCCTCAATCTCAAGTTAGAAAAAAGTTTCAAGAAAAATCTCATTAGATTATTAACAAAAAATAAAAGTAATCAAAGTTTTCATACCACAGCCCATTAAATAAATGTATTAAAAAAAATTGTATAAATTTCCGTCTTGCTTTATTTTTTTGCAAATTCGTCAATAATTTTGGGAGTGTCAATTCGGTTTACGATTCTTTGCTCTTTATACAGAATAACCATATGGCCTTAAATAATTTTTTACACGCTTTAAAACAGGAAACAACTTTTCACCTGTTGCGTTAGATAAGGGAATTGTTAAAAAAAATTTTTCAATAATGTTTCAGCATTAGGAAAGACATTTCTTTGGTGGCTCGATAGATGACTGGTGTGGTTTTTATGGTGTCCTCGTTTTCTTTAAGAAATATTAAAAATGGTCGAATTCGTCTTCAAAAGTACAAACACCAATGTCATTTTTGTAAATATCCTTCAACTTTTTTTTCGTGTTCTTTTTTTTTTCCACTGATAATAAAAAAATATTCGAAAAGGCTCGACAACTACTTCATACGTCTGAGTTCTTTGAGATAATTCTGCCTTGGTGTTATCACATATGCCATAAAAGAAATTAATTGACTATGAAATTTTCTCTTATTGTAATTTTTCTTATTTGTTGTCTGCGAGTTTGTCCATCTTTCACATTAAATGACAGCCCTGATAAACCAGTTGCCTCTTTTTCAACTTCTCTGAAATTATTGATAAAATTTTCTAATGACTTCAGAATAGATCTTTTAAATTGTTCACATTCCACTGATTGCAGTGATTTACTGGTAGCATTCATTCTTTGTAACATAGTATTCCAAATAACTGTCATTAGGGCGGTTTCATATTTGTCCATTTTCCTCAGAAATGAAGTCGCTTCCAATATGGTAACTTTGTTTCTTCGGAATTACGAATTCCAGTTAAAGCCTCATTTATATGGGTGAAAACCAGTTTTATAGTTAATTCAGCATCTGCTTTTGCTGATCATCTTATATTAGAAACTCTTTTCACTGCACATAAAGACTCACATTGTAAAGACACACACACGTTGTCACAACTTTTCTCGAACCTTAATGAAAAGACATTTTAAGACTTCGGGGCCCCTTCGGTATTTCGGGGCCCTCGCGGCCGCTTAGTCCGCTTACCGCTTAAACCGCCACTGGTTAAAACCTGCTTTAAAATCTTCAGAACGTACATAGTAAAAAATGCAAAAGAATTCCATTGATGCATTCCGAGATATTTGTGTTTTACAGAAAGTAGCGCTTATCGAAAATAGCATTTTCGAGAAAAAACTAAAAACAATATAAACCTCAATGTCAAATATTCATGTCAGTACTTTTTAAAATTTTTAAATCTGCAGTTTTAATGGCTGTACTAAAATTAGAAGTTTTTTAAAAGAGAGAGAGAGCTAGAATTTTAGTATAATACATAAAATTTGAAATTTGTGTGAAAATGGCATTTTAATGGCATACACACTCCCCGCATAGTTGCCGTTCTAAAGAAAAATTTAAAGCCATGTCAATGGATATCAGTTCTGAGCCAAAGACTGAACTAAAATCAGGATTACGCTGTTTGATATCGTACTAGAGCAACACAACAGACTATTGACGAGGGTCCGAGATCAATCCCCTGAAGGAAAGATTCGAAGACAAGACCACGTAATTTTAAACCACGGTCAGATGACGAGGCAACACCTGAGATGGCATCCCACTCTCCCAAGGGAAACATTTTCACCAAGTTCCATACCAACACAAAAATTATTTCCTGAATACGGTTTCGATGGTTAATTGGGTTTTATGGTGCCATATTTGGGTAAAATGCAAAGTGACGGACACACACAAGGAAAGTTTTAAAGGCACAGAAGAGACAGAAATGCACAGGGTTAGTTGGTAGTTTGGGGGTTTATGGCTCAAGGGCTATTTTTGGTCATGGTACACAAGACAAGCAATATCAAGTAATAGACATACACGCACAGGAAAGTTCTACTTACACAGTTGAGAGAAATGCATCTTTCAGGAATCGAATCTGTTCTGCCTAAAACTCGAAAGTTGCTGGCGCAGTGGACATACCCACTGAGACACGATGGTGCAACTCATAAACGATGGCGTAACTCGTATCAAATCTGACAGGAATCGAGTATGCGTTGCCTATAACTGTAAGATTCGTATCGCAGTGGACATACCCACTGAGCGACGATGTGATTAACGTATCTAAATATGTTTTGCTTGAATGATTAATAGTATAAGTTTGGTTAATATATTTTCAGAGTGCAATGTTAATTGTTTCTGTACTTAAAATGTAGTTCGGTGATCGTTCATGACCTATGTGCACTTCACCTGGATACATCCTTACATCTAGGCGAATGGACAAGAAGCTACTGTCACGTGTAGCTTCACGCATGTAGCTATTGTTCGTGTCTTATCCCATCCCTTCCCATTGTAAAGCAGTCATCCAACACATGCGTGGATTCTTTTGGTCATCAACCCATCGAATTGCCATACTGCTAAATAGGCGTTTTTGTTTGCAGGCATTTTAAATTGTTTTCAGATCTGACTACTTTTTGTCTACTTATGGGTTTAAAAAAACTTCTATTGACATAGATTAATAGCACCAGCAGTTACTTTTGTAAATACAGGAATATTTCGGTGCTTGGTAGGTAGGTATCTTAATTAACGTCGCACTGTAGCAAGACAATGGGCTATTGCTGACTATTCGGGATCAAGCCCGAAGTGAAAGGTCCGAGGTCAACACCGCGTTGTTTCGATCCACGGTTAGGTGATAAGGACACACCCGAGAAGCCACCACACTGTCCAAACCTTCACATCACGACAAAGTGAGGCCACCGCAGATTTAACATGCATCCGTGCCCTATGTACCCGAGGGTATTTGGTAGGATTCGAACTTTCAACCCTCCGGTTGCTATTCCGTTGGTCTTCCAACGACCCGGAAAAATTTCGATGGTGTCTGGTCTATAAACTGGTCTAGGTACACTACCCTGCAATAATGGACCGGAATAATGTATTGTCTGAGACCTTTGCATGTTGTTCCTGGTCGATTGAACACCTACGCCTACATGAACATTTTGGACAATCAAGTTCTTCCTACGCTCTTTTAATTTTGTGGAATGGACAAATGTTACTTCCAGGACGAAAACGCTCCATGTCATGTTGCAGCCTTTGTCAAACAGTGGTATCGAGATATGGACGTAGAATGCCTTCCCTGGCCTGCCCAGAGTCCCGACCTTAACCCTATAGAACATTTGTGGGACAGGTTAGAGCGACGCTTACGGACCAGGAAACCACATCCGAAATCTACATCTGAGCTGGCGACATTCTTGCAGCAGGAATGGACACAAATACCCATAGCTGTGTATCAAAACCTTTTGAAAGTATGCCCAGAAGGGTTGCTTCTGTAATTACAGCACGTAGGGGATCGTCCCCCTATTAAAGCATGTGCCATTTCCCTAATAACATCACATCTTGCTGTCCGGTCCATTATTGTTGGGTATTGTATTTCAGTGGCAAAAAGCGAGTGTTGGTAATACTGTTCAAAGATAAAATACTATACTCGGGGTCATTTTCTTGGTTATTTTGGCCCTGACGATGGTGAGCATACTCGTGTTGCAAACCTGCGACGGGTTACAATATACCAACATTTTTGCTAGTTGGCAATGGTACCGTATTTTTCGGTCCAACCCACTTCAAACAAAACTTAATGATTTTTATTAAATTTACGTCCACACATATGTCTATCGCAACACTGTCTGACTATTGACGACTGTCTCGGATTAATCCCGAAGGCCGAAATTATAATGATTTCCTCTTTCATCCGAAGTAACCAAGAAATACATTCCACGAAACTAATTTATACGGATGGGTGTTCCCTTTTTACCAGAGCATATCCTGCGTTTTTGCGTCTCAATAAAACCGAGCTTCTTTCGCTACCCGAAATTATAGGGGCACATAATAAAAGATTAATCCTAGACCCACCATTCCCGATTATTATTTCTTTGACTGGATATTCCGACCCAGACGTTATAAAATATAGTTACGGAACAAAGGCAACAGTAAAGAAACTGGAGGACGATTTTCCGTTTAGACTGTTGCTGAGGCAGTCCCATTAGCTATTCTCTTCTACGGGGGTTGTGCTGAAACTAAACTTCCACGCGTCCTCTCTGATGTTGTCAAGTGTACAATCCGCATTTGTTTGTCATCATGGGATTGGACATGTCCGAGTTTGCTTGTAACGTTCGTGAAGTACTTTCTCGTGAACAAAGTTGCATTGTGTCACCAAAGTAGCGACCAGCGTGATTATGAACCGCTCATTTTCAAACCGAAGCGTGATGGCTAGGGCAACTTTTTTGTTGCAGTAAAAATGGGAAAAAGTTGCATTTGTCATTCCCTAAAGTTGCATTTATGGAAATAAAGTTGCATTTATTTTTCTTCGTCATCTGACCGTAGTTCAAAATTACGAGGTGTTGTCCTCGGATCTTTCCCTTAAAGGGACTGATCCCGGACCGTCGTCAATAGCCCGTTGTGTTGCTCTAGTACGTCGTTAACTAAAATTACCATAACCAAATTACCATTACCATTTATTTTTGATACACTAAATTCTAAAATAAATTATTCGTAAAAATTGAAAAAAATTCAAAATATATTGACAATTTTAGTCGTATACAACAGTATTATAATACATACTGAAATACAGAAGAACGTTGAATGGCCGATCCTTGGCCAGTAATTTCTTTAACATTGAAAACCTGCGCCAGCCGCAGTCCTATAATGTACTGTATCGGATAGTACAAGCGCCAAATCCTTTCGCTCAACATTCAGAGATTTTAAAACGTCATCTACAAGGTGAACAACATATTGATGATCGACACTCACCTCGCAAACTCTGCAGTCGATTATGCAAGTTTCCTCTATATTTTAAAAAGTTGCAGATGGTTGCATTTATGCAGAAAGCATTTATGTTGTGGTTATAACTCATATACTATACACCCCATGTAGGAGGAATTTTGGTTTTAGTACTTTACATGCAGCGTAAAATGCGTGAAAAAAAGTTGCATTTGTTGCAAAAAGTTGCCCTAGTGATGGCGCTTTTGACAAATACCAGATGGTGTTCGTAACAATCGGCACTTCGGTGAATGGTCCACGGTGTACAACTGAAATGCCAATACGATGTCAATACCTTTCAACTGTCTGAAGCCCTTTTACTATCCAGCCGACCAACCGGACTAGTGGTTAAGGTGTTAGCCTCTAGATCGGAAAGTTCCTTGTTCAAATCCGGGTCCGGGCATGGATATTTGTAAGCGTATCGTGTAAAGGCCGCTGGTGCACCTTAAATCTGTCGTGGCCGAAAGTCCTCACGTTGGGTTGGCGTGGAAGTTTGGAGAGTGGGGTGCCAGCTCAGGTGTCGCCTCGTCATCTGACCGTGGTTCAAAATTACGAGGTGTTGTCCTCGAATCTTTCCCTTAAGGGATTGATCCCGGACCGTCGTCAATAGCCCGGTGTGTTGGTCCAGTACGACGTTAACAAAAAACTTACCAATTACACTTTTACTATCCCCGTCATGGTTTCATTCTTCGTTGACAGCCATTTCTTCAGTCAGCTGCTAAAGACGACCCAGTATAGTCAAACGGGCGCAATCATCCATTACATGAACAAGCATACGGAAGTACACCTTTGATCTTAGGGCTATTTGATCTAATAAGAGTCTGGCGCCAATCTATCAACAAGTAACTTCTATCAATTTAAGCAACTAAAACTCAGGAGGTATTTTGCAGAACTTGGCCAAATCTACGAAAATTAACTCACAATATAGCAGATATGTATCACTACAGCCAATATATCCATCATGAAGTACTGTTTGATTGACGCTGCTCGGTTTTTCTATATTGGTGATTGTCATACGTATACGAGTCTACAAGTTTTCAAACATCTAGATAGATGCCTCTTCCGTCAAATACCAGATAGCACTCACCTCAATCTGCGTGCACTTCGATGGATGTGGTTTAGGACGAAAAGCTGAATTGCCAATGTTATGAATATCACATTCAACTACTGTATGAAACCCTGTGATAACAGACTAAGTTTCTATTCCTATCACTTCAATCTTCGTTGCCATTCAGTCTCTTTCTTAAGCTGCGCCTCGAATTCGCCTGGTAAAGACACTAGGGATGCGTCATCGATATCGATGTTTTCAAAACATCGATGTTTTTAAAAAAAACATCGATGTATTTAACATCGATGCATTGGGGTCGATGTTTTGGTAACATCGATGTTTATACGTGCCGATGTTTTTACGCTGTGGATGTTTTATTTTTAAATGAAAAAAGTACCGTTATAAAAATTTTAAAAATAACCAAGTAGCATAATTTTCATAATCAGCAAATTGAACATACTTTTAGACCAAAGTGACCAAGAATGAAGGGTCTGAAAAGTAGGGATGCGACATCGATGTCGATGTTTTCTAAACATTGATGTTTTAAAAAAAATATCGATGTATTGCTGTCGATGTCGCATCAATAGTTGCTAAACCAGTTTTAAGAAATGGGGAAAAAAGTTTAAATACACTGCATTTTAAAAACATCGATGTTTTGCTATCGATGTCGCATCCCTAAAAGACACAGGGCAATCCACTGTAGCATTCATTCATTGCGCGAACACATACACTGGAATACACCCGTGATCCCAAAATGGGTCTCTCGCAATTGGAAATCCATCAACTAGAGGCAGTATTGTGGCAAACAATATACTTATAGTATAGTAGCGTGCACAAAACTTCAGGAGTAATACGGTTTTCAGCTGCTACTAGCCTGTTGAGTTCCTCCAATACGATGTTAATTAAATGCCTACCAATGTTTCCTCTCCTTAGCTGCAGTCAATTCCGCGTTTCACATCAATGCCGTTCTCGTTATATTAGTGATGGCGGGGTTCTTCCGTACAGACCCAGTAGCTAGGTAGGTAAGTAGTGAAATTAACGTTGCACTGGAGCAACACAGCGGTCTATTGACGACAGTCCGGAATCAATCCCAAAGTGATAGATATATATTAGTGATGGCGGGGTTCCTCCGTAAGACCCAGTAGCTAGGTAGGTAAGTAGTGAAATTAACGTTGCACTGGAGCAATACAGCGGTCTATTGACGATAGTCCGGAATCAATCACAAAGTGATAGATCCTATGAAGACACCACATAATTTTGAACCCCGGTCAATTAACGAGGGTACAGCTGAACTGGCACCCCACTCTCCTATATTCCACACCAGGCCAACATGAGGACATTTGGGGCCCCGACAGATTTAATGTACACCAGATCACTTCATACAAGACACTTTTTGGTTGGATTCAAACTCGCAACCCTCCGGTTGCTAATCCTCTGCTCTTCCAACAAGGCTACCGAGGCACCAGACCTCGTAGTAATGCAGCCTATTTCACCATGAAGTACTTTTTTGAAGACAAAGTTGACGCTTCAACACGTCTCGCTAAAATCGACCCGGTTATGAAAATGCGTATCGTTACGCGATCGCAATTTGTGGTCGTACCCGCAATTCAAAAGCCGTTCAGGTGCTGCGTTATGTGTTCGCGTGTAAGACAACTGCTAATACAATAATCTCTTCACGATAATCCCTTCTCTTTCCCTTGAAGAAGACAGATTAGAGGAGGGTGGCCAAACCGTTTCCAGCAGCTTTCCTTAAAGAGTGAAACTTGGCTCTCTAAGTAACGAAGTGATGGGAGCACGGAAGCTGTTTAGATTTATGGCTTTGAGGGGACAGAATGACTTTAAATTTAGCCTACAAAATATGCTAGGAAATTAGACCGTTCCTTGGAAATTCGGTACGGGAGAGCATGAGCTTCGTAAGTTCTCCGTCAGGAATAAGAATCGAGACCTACGTCTTTGGTATGGTGGGACACTAACTCTAATTAGACAGCTTATTGAAAATGCGAGCAGGCGATTGCTATGAACGATGTTTGAAACCAGACACCAGTGAATGAAATTTTCCTTGAATATGATCTTGCTAATAATTGTTTTCTTAGTCAAACTGTTTTATCATTTAAAAAAAATTCAAAGCTGTGAAGTATGTGGCAGGAAGTTGGATGTACCCTTTCTGCCACAAGCATTATGTTGGTTGTAAGTTCTTAGAGCGAAAGGGACATATCTGTCCAAGCTACGTCAAGCACAAGATACATGACGTCAAGCAATGGACATACCCATGTAAGGAAATTTTTACTGACACAGAAGAAACGTGAAAGAGAGTGGAATCGAACCTTTGCCATCTACAACTTGCAGGTTGCTATCGCTGTGGGCAAACCCATTAATCTATGGCGATCCAAAATTCTCAATCGAAACGATATGAATAAGAATCAGGACTAAAGACTTTCGCATTATGGGGATAGGTATGGGTATTCTAATTAGGCAACGGGGTTGTCATGGCTCAGTTGGTTTGAGCTCTGCATTAGCAGCCTGCGGGTTACAGCTGACATCCTTAAAGCATTTAGTGCAGTACAATTTTTAAAATTTCTGACCTCTTTCACACTTTAAACCTCTACAATGATAAGATAGGCTTCGGAGTCAATGGGGTATCGTACATGACGCTGAGTTAATCCCATATAAATTCCAATGCATGACAAATCGGGTGATGGTGGTGACCAAGTGAGGGTCCACTCCGGATAATCTATCAAATTCCAAAAACATATTTACGAGCCCCTTGAGGACATATATCCCTTTCGAATAGAATTTGATCCTGTGTTATCTATCTACCCTTATTCCATTCTACTTGGGGTGAGGCTTAAAACAATCTGTTCGGACAATTGCTCCTTCTGTGAAATTGGCATACATTACAGTCCATCCATTTACATCATCAGGAATATGGACACCTTCCGACCACCTTAAAATCAAAGGGCTTGATTCCAACAATTGCTCGAGGGTAAAATTATTAGCAATGTGAAATTTATATACTAATCATGGACTTGATAATCCTAAGCTTTGAATTAAATATGCATCTGTATATATTATATACTGTATGATATAATGTAACTAATAGGCGATGTATGTTGTGACTTTGAGTTAACTTAAAAGGAGCAGGTGTGGTAGAAGCAATTTGTAAAGCCAGAGCACTAAACAGTAGTTATTGATAAAATCAAATAATTAAATTTTTTTTAGAAAAGAACGGCTTTTGTGAAATTTCATGTAAAACGTATGAACAAGACTTGAAACCATTGCATCCTCTACAAATGAACAAAATAGCTCTCTTTCATTTCTTGTGTGTAAATATGCTTTTTTATGCTGTTGTGAAAACTGCGTAGTTAGTTACCGTTAGAATAAAAGGATTCTATAAAGGTATGTGTAGCTTCTTTCTCTTGGAGACGAGCTTGGGGAGTGTGTTTTATTAGCCGGTGGCTAATTTAGATGAATAGGTGTTATTTCTAACATTTGGATATAGGTGTGCATGGTTATTTGATACAGTAATAGGCGATGTAACTAATGCGTTCAATGTAACATGTTGCTCAACTAATATGCTATATAACATTCTGGATAGGCCACTATGTGTGTGTGCATGCGTGTGTGCTGGTATGATTTTACAGTCATACTCATTTAACCCTCCAAGTGGTTTGAACGAGGTATCGCCCATTAAGATCTGACCAATTGAGCTTATGATGAGATACATCATAATCCAGATATTGTCGATTTTTAATGATGTCCAGATCAGGATATAGTCAGTTTTCTTCTAATGAACGCGATCGCGTTTTTCTGTAACGACGAGGTATCTCGTTCAACAAGATCTGGTCTGTTTTCTTCTAATGATCGCGATCATGTTTTCATGTAATGACCAGGTATCTCGTCCAACAAGATCTAGTCTGTATTCTTCTAACGATCGTGATCATGTTTTCTCGTAATGACGAAGTATCTTATCCAACAAGATCTGGTCTGTTTTCTTCTAATGATCGCGATCATGTTTTCATGTAATGACGAGATATCTCGTCCAGCAAGATCTAGTCTGTTTTCTTCAAACGATCGTGAGCATGTTTCCTTGTAATGACGAAGTATCTTATCCAACAAGATCTGGTCTGTTTTCTTCTAATGATCGCGATCATGTTTTCATGTAATGACGAGGTATCTCGTCCAACAAGATCTAGTCTGTATTCTTCTAACGATCGTGATCATGTTTTCTCGTAATGGCGAGGTATCTCATTTAACAAGATCTGGTCTGTTATTCTAATGATCGTAATCATGTTTTCATGTAATGACGAGCTATCTCGTCCAACATGATCCATAGTCCGTTTTCTTCTAACGACCGTGAGCATGTTTCTTTGTAATGACGAAGTATCTTATCCAACAAGATCTGGACTGTTTTCTTCTAATGATCGTGATCATGTTCTCATGTAATGACGAGATATCTCGTCCAACAAGATGTCAGTTTTGCAAGCGACGAACCTCATCAAAACAACCACCATTGTTAACTGACAGCGTCTCATCACACTACGCAGGAGTGCGTGATGTTATTACCTCCCACCAAGTGATTACAGGAAGTTTTGAGACTCCCCATAGAATGTAACCAACATTTCGGCACATTTCTTTCCAACTGTACCCTGAAGCTGAACCCAGATAATCCATTAACTCTCCCTCCACCGAAACATTGTATCCAGAAATTATCAGCGTACGACATTCCTCACATGTCAGAGACCAAAAACAATGCAAGCTCTTCATAGTTCATCGGTCCTGGCATCGGTTTTTGCGGGGAAAATGACGACTGTCTGCACGCACGTAGACCAGGCGGAACAATGCCGATATCACACCACCAATTTTTAACTCCATTATTCAAGCTTCAGCGAGAAATTCAATACCGAGAATTCCTTTCCCTTTTTACCGAGAAGTACGCGGTCCAGTGGCAGCGGTGATTAGGATATAAACGCCGAGGTAATATCTTCGAGCATTCCTAAGAAGTGTGGTCAGGGCCACTGTAGCCCGGTTGGGAAAGTACCAGATTAGCATGTTGAAAGGAGTTGTTAGACGCATTGAAAGGAGTTGTAGGACGGGTTGAAAGGAGTTGTTGGACGGGTTGAAAGGAGTTGTTGGACGGGTTGAAAGGAGTTGTTGGACGGGTTGAAAGGAGTTGTTGGACGGGTTGAAAGGAGTTGTTGGACGCGTTGAAAGGAGTTGTTGGACGCGTTGAAAGGAGTTGTTGAAAATTATTTTACCGTCTCTACCATCTTAATCGCCGAACAACCGGTATAGTGGTTAAGGCGTTAGCCTCTAGATTGGAAGGTTCCTGGTTCGAATCCGGGTCCGGGCATGGATATTTGTAAGCGTATGGTGTAGAGGCGGCTGGTGCATCTTACATCTGTCGAGGCCGAAAGTCCTCACGTTGGGTTGGCGTGGAAGTTTGGAGAGTGGGGTGCCAGCTCAGGTGTCGCTTCGTCATCTGACCGTGGTTCGAAATTACGATGTGTTGTCCTCGGATCTATCCCTTAAGGGACTGATCCCGGATCGTCGTCAATAGCCCGTTGTGTTGCTCTAGTACAGGGGTAGCCAACCTTTTACATACCATGCGCCATTTTTTTTTCACATACGAGTTCCGATGCTCCATATAACTCAAGCACCTTTTCTACCTTACGTTTATGGTCCTGCCATATCCTTAATAACTTTTTTTAATAAAAGTATGTTTATAGACATACTTTTTTTTAATAAAAGTATGTTTATAGACATAATAAACATTTTTAAATGCTTTAACTATTGTACGTAAAACAATATCTATTACAGCACACAAACATTACTTACCATCAATAAGACTTTTGAGCCTGTTTGGATTTTGCTAGTCTTTCAATGTTTGGTGCAAAGTTGTTACTGAGAGCAACAGAGAATTTTTCAAATTTGAATCATTCATTCGCTACCTCGTTTTCCTTTTAATGAATTTCATGGATGAAAATGCTTGTTCACTTGTAATCAAATAATATGTAGGCGCAAGAATGCAATGCGCCACTTGTAATCATCAAATGCGCCAAGTTTGGAGCATGCGCCACAGGTTGGCCACCCCTGCTCTAGTACGACGTTAACTAAAATTGTCATTACCTCTACCATTTTAATCACCCATTTTGTTAAGGTGGTAGAGTCGCTGTTTAGCAACTGGACAGTTGCGAGTTTGAAACTCGATCCAACCAAAGACTGTCGTTTACGTGGGGGCTGGTGCACATTAAGCCAATCGTGGCCGCAAATGTCTTTAAATTGGCACTGTGGAAGTTTGGAGAATGAGGTGATAAAGAATGTGTTGACCTTTCAATCTGATCTTGGTTCAGTATTATGATGAGTCCTCGGATTGATTGAGTCCATTCAGGTTTGTTGCTGATAGTCTATGTATTGCTCCAGAGCAATGTCATTTCTCCTACCTATTCACATTCTGGCCACATTACTGCAATGTTTTTTTAATTGGATAATCAATAGTAAATGCATTGTCCAAAAACGAATTCATTATTAGCTACGGAATTTCGAAACTCAATCCAATCACAGATCGCCGTGCACAATGGGTGCCGGTGCAAGTTAAATCTATCGTGGTCTCAAATGTCCTCAAGTTGGCGTGGGGTACCAGCTCAGGTGTGACCTCGTAATCTGACCGTGGTTCAAAGTTACGTGGTTTTGTCCTAAGATCTTTTCCTTCGGGTTTGATTCCGGACTGTGGCCAATAGCCCGTTGTGATGTTTCAGTGCGACGTCAATTAAAATACCTACCCACCGAAATGTGGCAGAGTGTTTCCTTGTTTTCTTGAGCAATGCGCACTGCTATCTACAATTCTGCAAGGAAGGTCGATAAGATAAATAACTCCAAATCTAGCAATGTTGGAGTAATGCTTGCCCAAATGCATGTAATGACACAATTTGGTTTGGTTCAGGGGTTAATTTTTGCAACAAGGGCTAATGAGGGCGGGGCCTAGCAATATACTCAGTAAAGTGCCTGCGTTTAAACTTTTACTGCTGTTATCTTCCCGATACTAATTTCACTCAAAGGCACGCCAAGGAGAAAGGGGTTAAATAGCAAATTTACGTTGTATTGGAACAACACAACGGACGATTGGTGACGGGGTGGGATGAGTCCCGGATTGAAATATACGAGGACACCTCGTTATTTGGAACCACGGTGAGATGACTAGAAGAACAGAGGTCAATACCGGAGCTGTCATTCTGCTATCCATACGTCCACACACTGCCAATGAGAGACCATGGCAAATTTAACGTACACGTTTCCAACTCGCAACCCTCAGCTTGATCAACGACTCTACCAACTGGGTTTAATGCGGCTCTTGTTTGTTTATGGCGCAAGAAAGAGCTTTTAAGTAGGTACATGGTAAAAATAAGTGTCATAGTCGTAAGACGTAGATGGGAAATTAAATGCTATAAGATATAGGACATGTCTGAGGATGTTTTCCGGTACAGTTTGTAAATCCTAGATATTATAATCTGGCTCCTGCGACTTGGAAGTTGAGTCAAGTGGCATTTAGCAGGTCTGTTAAATTAAGGTACTGGTATTAACAAAAGGAATTCGTTCCTACAATAAGTATCCTTAGTCTAGTAGGTAGGTATTTTAATTAACGTCGTACTGGAGAAACACAAAGGGCTACTGACAACGGCTCGGGTAATTGGTAATTTTTTTTTTTAGTTAACGTCGTACTAGAGCAACACAACGGGCTATTGACGACCGTCCGGGATCAGTCCCTTAAGGGAAAGATCCGAGGACAACACCTCGTAATTTTGAACCACGGTCAGATGACGAAGCAACACCTGAGCTGGCACCCCACTCTCCAAACTTCCACGCCAACCCAACGTGAGACAACGGCTCGGGATAAATCCTCTAAGGGAAAGATCAAAAGACAACACCACGTAATTTTGAGCTATGGTCAGATGACTAGGCAACACCTGAGCTAGCCAACCCACTCTCCAAACTTTAACACCAACCCAACGTGAGGAGTACTTTCGGAAACGGCGAATTTAAGGTGCACCAGCCACCCCTACACCATACGCTTACGAAAATCCATGCACTGACCCGGATTCGAATCAGGAACCTTCCGATCTAGAGGCTAACACCTTAACTACCAGACCGGTTGGTAGGCGAAGAGGCTATGGGAGGTAAAGCCTCCCACTTACCAATGAAAAGACTGTGAAACATATCCTTTAAACTCTTAGTTAAATCTCGACTTAATATATCTTTAGGTGATACTAACTTATGTCAGTAATCTAAGGTGATTAGAAAATAATCCGAAATTTCAAAAAAAATGTGACAGCACGACCAAATCAAGAAAACAAGCAATGTCCCTTTTAAGACTTTGGACTGGTCAAAATAGACTTGCAACAGACCTTGAAATAATTAGAATATCATCCTTCAGGGAATATAAAACTTTCAGGATATCCAACTCCAGCACGAGGATTGCTCCCTCAGCAAAAGCCAAGTCTCTCCAGCAAAAGCTTTTGAAACCTTGGAAACACTCAGAAATTACCTTACGTCAGTTCAAGGTGCTGAATTTACAAGGTTAAGAGTATCGTAAAACAAAATTGAAAATTAACTCTCAAAGCGGTTTTGACAAGATATCTCGTCCAGTAGTCTGTCTGGCGAATTTTGCTAATGATATGATAGATCGATAACAAGTTTTGACAATTTGGATGATAACATTATATATCGTCATCAAGGAATTGCAGGTTTGGATAAGAGGTTTGGATCAAGACATGACAAGTTTTCTTCTATTGATGAGATATGGTCCGTTTTGTTAATGACGACATACCTCTTTAACAACTTTACAGTAATGCATATTAAGTACATTCTGTCGTTACTCGAATGAATATTTTTGGACACTCGAGTGACGACTTCATAAGGTTTTACTGTAATAGCTTTATACTATACCAGGTTTTAATTTTGCACTTTTAACCATGTATAACACTTAAAAAAAGACTGTCTCAAACCAAAATCAAGTGCAGGAATTGAGTCTGAAACTGAAGATACCTCAAATATTTTGAAATCGTTTCAACATCAATAGCTGCTTCGCTGAAGAGGAAACAAGATACAACTGGTACCCCCCCCCTCGTTACAATTCGCATTCGTTTGCATTGCTTTTCTACTTGTTCCCTCGAATTGTTGGAAGCAGCAGATGAAATTTCAATCCAATTTATATAACTAGGAACTCTAGAGTTACTTGTTCCAGTATTTATTCAAAACTGAATGAATAAAAAAGATTAGGATGTTATGAAAGCATAAGGAATTTCAGTTTACCAACACATTGAACCGTGTTTAGTATTATTTTAGAAGGTTTTGATACTGCCCTCTTGTATAACTTGTTTTTTCATCATTTAATATTTAGTATTAATTTGTTATTTTAATTAACGTTGCAGTGGAGAGGAACACAATGGGAGAAAATTTTCCAAGAAAAATACAATTTTTAAGTTTTTTTACCAAACTGGCATACTCTGGTTTTAACTTGAACCAGAGTATGTACGCGACGGTTTGGGGTTGGATTTCGAACTGGCAACACTCTGGTTGTTAATCCGTTACTTTTCCAACCGGAGATAAGAAAGAGAAACCTAGGGTGAAATCGAACCTGTGCTGTCTCCAACTCGCGGACTGCTTGCGCAGTGGGCCCACTGAGCCACAGCGATCATTACTAAAAATAGGAACGAACTGCAAATAGTTGACACCAAATTTCTGGACACTGCTGACGTGTCGATATAAGGTTCTAATATCTATCATTGGGAGCACATCACTGCGCTCATCAATTGGTGAAATTTTGGTGAAAGATTTTAAATTAATTACTGAAAAGGTAATCAATCTAGCGTTTACGTGCAATTTATCTTTGCTATTTCTTTTTAATAGCTTTATAATTTTAATTCCTATTATTTCATTTTCAAACTAAGTCTAAATTACACACATAAATGCATAAAAATTTTGGTAATATTCAACATTTATAGGTAAAGCTACACCTAAAATTTGTTATTAGATAGTTTTCCAGCGAAAAAGATTTCGTTGAAAACTGGTAAGGTAATTTCAATTAAAATTTGCACTAGAGCAACAAAATAGGCTACTGACGATGGTTCGGGATCAACCCCCTAAGAGAAAGATCCGAGGACACCACCCCGTAATTTTGAACCATGGTCAGATGACGAGGCAACACCTGATCTGGCACACCACTCTCCAAATTTCCACACCAACCCAACGTGAGGACTTTCGGCCACGACGGATTTGAGGTGTACCAGCCGCCTCTACACCATACGCTTACGAACATCCATGCACTGACCCGGATTCGAACTAGGAATCTTCCAATCTAGATGCTAACACCTTAACCATCAGACCTTTGTAAAGAGGATTTGTTGAGTTGGTGCTGTGACGCAAAAACCATAGTTGACCATCGACATAACATCGAGTGACAGACATACACACACAAGGAAAGTTTTACGAAGAATCGAACCTGAGCCCCCAACAACTCTCCGATTGCTAGCGCAGTGTGCATACCTACTGAGCCATAACAAACCCTTGGAAAGGGAGTATTGAGGCAAAAACACTTTGAAATGCATTAAATAATTGGTAATTTTTTAGTTAACATCGTACTAGAGCAATACCTGAACACTCTCCAAACTTCCACACCAACCCAACATGAGGACTTTCGGCCACGACGGTAATGGTAATGGTAATTTTTAGTTAACAACGTACTAGAGCAACACAACGGGCTATTGACGACGGTCCGGGATCAGTCCCTTAAGGGAAAGATCCGAGGACAACACCTCGTAATTTTGAACCACGGTCAGATGACGAAGCAACACCTGAGCTGGCACCCCACTCTCCAAACTTCCACGCCAACCCAACGTGAGGACTTTCGGCCACGACAGATTTAAGGTGCACCAGCCGCCTCTACACCATACGCTTACAAACATCCATGCCCGGACCCGGATTCGAAGCAGGAACCTTCCTATCTAGAGGCTAACACCTTAACCACTATACCGTTTGGTCGGCTTCGGCCACGACGGATTTGAGGTGCACCAACCGCCTCTACACCATATGCTTCCAATATCCTTGCCAGGACCCGGATTCGAACCAGGGACCTTCCGATCTGGAGGCTAACACCTTAACCGCTATACCGGTTGGTCGGCGAAATGCGTTAAAAGAATAGTTCTTGAAAAACAAAATGAAATCTTTACAGAGCACAGCAGGATTTTGCAACGAAACAAACGATCGGAAATCTTTCTAAGGCCCGGTGCACACAACCGGTTTTTCAACATGCGGCGCCACTGCGGCACCGAAACCCAACTATGCACACATAACCGTGAAATGGCGCACGAACTCATTTCGCGCCATTTGCGATAAATATTCTATCGAAGAAAACGGGTTTATTTCGCTTACTTGGTATAAAAAAGTATATTTTGAAACAAAATAGACGTTACTGCATGCAACCATTTATTTATTATTATTTATATTCCATTTGTTTATGAAAACAAGATACTTCAGAACTGAGAATGTGCGGCGACCGTGGGGAACTGCGGTACAAATTACACGCAAATTGAACGTGCGTCGCCCCAGCGGCGCTGGAGGCATGTGCGCACTGAACCATTGGATCTGATGTATCTCAGACCGAACTTGCGTTGTGGCAGCGGCGCCGCGCGTTGAAAAACCGGATGTTTGCACCGGGCCTATGTCATACCATACCCTAAAAAATCCTCAACTACAATCTCGAGACTTCCCGACACAACGCTCGACCTCCACGATCCGTCCAATCCTCTCTTATTTAATAAGCAAACGACAACGATGTTCCGAACGCCCTTTCGAATTCACCTCTCGAATTAACGAGTGACGAAAGGAGAAAATCATTTTCCATCTCCCACCCGAATTCATCTTCATTTCCAGTCTCTTTCGAAAACTTTAACCCCGCCCCCTTTGGGGGAACAGGAGAGGGATATTATCGCGAATTACGAGTCGAAGTGCCCCTAAGATCCGTAATAATGCAGAGCCGTTCGATTTCTGTTCAGCGGTGACATGGAGATGTGACAGTCTTGGAAGGTTATCACTGCGCAGGGACCTCCGGCTAAAAGATCAGAGGGGAATGAGGATCTGTTCGGACAAATATTTATCGGAGAAGAGGGCTTTATTTGTAGTGCTGATGTAGTCTTATTCATACGATGAATCATTGGTTATTTTCATTCAAGAGTTGCTGAGTAAGGGGTGTTCGAACAAATATTGCGAAGTTCTGAGGGGGTTTCGCAACTTGCAATGCGTTAACGAGTCTTAATTCATTCGCCGAGAAATTTAGATCAAGAGTGCTCATTAAAATGATTATCATAACTTTGATTATTGCCCTGTCCTATCTATTTTCTCAATGTTTTGTGTTGAATATATCCGGGGTGTTAATCTGTACTAATTATTTAAGAAATTTGTGTGCGGTTAAAATTAAAAAAAAAATAATAATAATAAAAAAAAATTATATATATATATATATATATATATATATATATATATATAGCGTAATTTCCTTACTATTTCGCCAGTTAAATAGCATACGATGCGATCGCCAAAGCTAGCCGAGGTGACGTTTTTTCAACATTTTTAACCATTAACATTTGGCTTCGTGACAAATAGTTGAAATAGTGCCAAAGCCGCATCGCGTTCGTCTAAATTTTGCTCATATCGTCAATTATTTTTTCTGAGAATTGCATTTATAATACAAATTTTCATGAATATTTCATGACATTTGTTGTCGTTATCTGACCGTGGTTCAAATTACGTGTTGTTGTCCTCGGATCTACGGATCCGACACCGACGTCGATGTTTTCAAAACATCGATGTTGTATAAAAAGCATCGATGTTTTGAAAACATCGACATCGGTTTTTATAAAAAGCATCGATGTATTTAACATTGATGTATTGGAGCCTATGTTTTTTATCATCGATGTTTATACTTGTCGATGTTTTTACACTGTCGATGTTTTATTTTTGAATGAAAAATGTACCATTATAAAAATTAAAAAAATAACCAAGTAGCATAATTTCCATAATTAGTGAATTCAGCATACTTTTAGACCACAGTGGCCAAGGGTAAAGGGTGTGAAAAGTAGGGATGATACATCGGTATCGATGTTTTCAAAAAACATTGTTATATTTACCATCGAATTATTGTAGACGATGTGTTTGTTTAATATCGATATGTTAACATTGTCGGTGTTTTATTTTTGAATAAAAAAAAGCACCATAGTAAAAATTAAAAAAATAATAATAACCGTACAACTAAGTATTTGTCAGTGATGGCGACATCTGCCCCATCAGAAAGAGCTTTTTCCCTATTTGGTGAAAAAAGAAGTCGACTTAAGGTGGAGAAAGCTAAATTTTTTTTTTACAAACTGTAAATAACAAATATTGGGGAATATAATAATTATAGGCCCTAATATTTTTTATTTACAGTAAATAAAAAATAAGTTTGCTGAGTTCCCCCTCCCCATAAGTTGATAAATAATTAATAATGACTAACAATAATTATTGTTATGGACCTACCTACCTAATTATACTTATAGCTAGCAGTACCTATGTCAAATTGTTGTAAATATCACTTTCTGTTTTTTATTCAATTTGAAAATAAAATATTTGTTAATTGTTCTTATTATCTTTTTTGGCTATATTTTGACATTAAAAAAAAAGTCTTACTTATAAATGAATAAACACATCAAATGACAAATTAGACCCCCTCCCCCGAAGAACATTAATTTTTGAGGTTGCTAAACCACTTTTAAGAAATAGGGGGGAAAAGTTTAAATACACTGATGTTAAAAAACATCAATGTTTTTTTGGGCAATGTATTATCAACACTGGTGTTTTAATTTTGAACATCGATGTTTTGCGGTCAATGTCGCATCCCTGCTCGGATCTTTCCCTTAGGAGATTGATCGCTCACTGTCGTCAATAGCCCGTTGTGTTGCTCCAATACGACGTCAATTAAAATGGCCTTACCTTACCTATGACATTTGTTGTGGTAAAATTTTTTACAAGTATTTTAGTAACATTTTCTGAACATCTCGCACATTAAATATACGGTGCGATCGCCAAAATTCGCCAAAAGTTGCAGTCATATCAAAAACATTAAACCTTTATCATTTGGCTTGGCGACAAAAAGCTGAAGTCGAGCCAAAGCCACACCGCTTTCACTAAGCTTTTCCCCCTCTCGCCAATTTTTTCTCACAAAAAATTCATTTGTATAAATTTTTATGACTATTTTTCTTTGAAATTTGTTAATGCCAAATACTTGAGCTAAACACAAACAAGAGTTAAGTATACAAGACAATCCACTTTGCAGATTTAAACCTACTGTGAGTTATATGCGCGCATAAACCTGCAATGCAACCTGACAGTTTTCATGCTAGGCCCCCAGTTTTGACTTTCCTGGCTAAATAGTAATTATCAATAGATATTAACAAAATATTTTTACGATAATAGTCCTGAAGGTTAATTTACGATAACAGTTATAAACAGATATTAGTTTTGTAAACAGATAACTAACACAAACTGAAAGTGGGTAAAATTTAGTTTTTGTTAACTGTTGGTTAACTGCTCATTTGAACAGTTATTGTTGAAATTATCATTATTTTAAATTTTTTATTTAATAAATTTTTTTGTTATGTTTCGTTGCTCTGAAAGTTTCTTTTAATACTCATCGATCACTTATACAGTATTTCGATGCTGGAATTTTTTTAAACACTTGATGTTAATTCCCATTAACACTTGTGTTTTAACGAATAAGCCCTGGGGGGGGGATGTCTCATCTTCTTTAGTACACAGGGCTTCGTTGCCCCTAGGTTCTCTAGTTATCTTTTATTTTACTACTAGCAAAATACCCGACCTTACTCGGTTTGAATTCGTTTACTCTAGATTGAAGAGATACTCAAAATATATAATGACTTACGTTTTTTGTAGAGTAAAAATTTATTTTAACACCTTTCGCCATCTTTATATTTTCTACAACTTACTTTGGACACAAATCCTACACATGCATATCCATTCATGTAATACATTTCACATACATCGCACAATTGCTGTATGACAAAGCTCAAAAAGACGAAAGGTGATACTAAGGTTACTACTATAAAAGACGATTTATAGGAAGATTTGGAATTCCCTTTCTTAAGTTGTTTTCATGTGCAACTCAATTAATTAAAATTACGATTTACGGCGAGTGCTCTCGCACTCATAGTCAACAAAACAATATTTTTTTACCTGTGGCACTCTTGCTTCCGGTATGCGACATTGTGAAATTTTGCAATCTTCTCCTGTCATTATTACAACGAATTTTTTAATGTTGGAAAAAGTTCTAGTTTGGATTTTTAAACATTATTATTATTTCAATAACGACATTATTCTTTAAATAACGGCATTATTCTTTAAATAACGGCATTATTCTTTAAATAACGGCATAACTACACTTAAAATTTACTGAAAATTTATACTGACTTACCTAACATTTTCAAGTCTAATACTTTGTGGTGCTGTTGGGTGTGATGAGAAGGAAAACACATTTATTAAAATAATAAATATTTAAAACAGGAAACAGCGAAGTAAAACAAAATAAAAGATGTCGTAAAAAATTGTTCCAAAGATATTAATTTGTGATTCAATTTTATCTCTTGATCTCGCACAGTTGCCACAACTTACAACTAAAAGTGTACAAAATTTAGAAATGTGAAATTAATTCAGAGCGAAAGAACCAGAAAAAATATCACTGCTCGCGCGATCGTGTTCATTCTCGTTTCATTGAAAAATATCGTCTGTCCCAAATTTTCGGAAATCGTTTTCATTGAGCAAAGAATAAAAATAAGACTCGAAATAAATGACGTATCAGAAATGAAATTCCATAAAAAAAATAATTTTTTGAAGAATAATTACTTTTTCAGCAGTACTGGTAAAGCAATCGAAGTAATCGTAATATTCAATAGACATTCCAATTTTTCCAAACCTACCAAATTATGGTTGATTTAAGTATACTTACTCAGGTGTTTTAGCATGAAACTCAACTAAATATAACAATAAAGAAATGTTTAATATTGCGTTCACTAAACTAATAGATAATGTATAAAATAAAATACAATGCAATGAAATATCTGGAATACAATTCATGTGATGCCTACACAAACACAAAATCGAGCATAGAACAGAAAGACGGACAGACAGACTTTCGCAACCAATTCCACTCACTAAATCAAGATAAGTACTCTCTGTATGCAAATTTCCATGAAAATATCTTAAACCGCGTGGACGTGTATAGGGCACAACATACAGACAGACAGACAGACAGACACCAAACGAGAAAAAGGCGGATTCGGCATCAGAAGGGTCCAAAACGGATAGAAAACTTGAAATGCGTCGAAAATATTGAATGTACAAACAAACACTCCATTCTTATTTATATAGATGGGGTTTACTAACGTTAGTAAGCACGGGTGTCGTGCTCCCGGAATATCCAAGCGATCTTTTTCTGATTTCATCCCACTACTCAGTTCCTAATCCCTCTTTTCCCCGTTCCACGACATTTTTATAAGACATTGTCTTCTGTTTGATTAAATATGGCGTAAGGGCCATATCTGGTCAAACTAAAAATCTATAAAAACACAAATCAACTTTTCCAACAATCGGAATAACGTCCCATATCTAATGGTTAGTAATGCTAATTAAACGCCAACTTGGCAAGTTTCGCCAACCGTACTATGTATTAACCTTTTGACTACGGCTGATATAACACGAGCGACTCTTTCTTGGCGCTATTCTTATAACTCTCAAGATACAACTGCTGTACCGGCCGTGTCTAAATTCTTTCTTGTGGAGATGCTTATAACTTTCAAGGTACAGATGCTATACCGGCCGTAGTCTAAATTTTTACGTTGCGTGATTCTTATAAATTTCAAGGTATAACTGATGTACTGGCTGTTGTCTAAATTCTTTCTTGGCGCGATCATGTTACAACTGCTGTACCGGCCTCAGTATAAAGGTTAATCAATCCTATTCTTTTTTGCACTTATGTAAGTGACCGTTAGTCTAAAAATAAACATAGACATTAAAACTACTGTATTGTAAATGGTACTGTTTTCTTTTGTTAGAATGTATAAATTTTGTACTTGTTTATTTATGCAAGATAAACGTGAGTATTCAGCATGAAAGTTCTATATTGATATTAGAGTTTCAAATTCAAATCCAACCAAAGACCGTCGTGAACAAAGAGGGCTACAGCACTTTAAATCTGCCGTGGCCTCACGTTGGTATGGCGTGGAATTGTGGAGAGTGGGGTTGCCAGCTCAGGTGTTGCCTCGTCATCTCATCCTTGTTCAAAATTACGTGGTGTTGTCCTCTGATCTGTACCTTCGGGTGACCCTCCTTGACCGTCACCAATAATCCGTCGTGTTGCTCTAGTGTGACGTTATTTAAAAAATTCCATAATTTCCGATTGGGCCATTCTATGACAGTGTATCTTTGTAGTAAGTCTATCAAATAAAAAAAGATTTGGTTGGAAATTGTTCCAATTTTGTCCAAGGAAATTTCTTTTTGATCTTAATCCCGGACTGTCTACAATAGCCCGTCTTGCTCCAATGTGACGTTAATTAAAATACCTATGTACCCAAACTGCGCCAAAGCAATGGTTAGCATCAAATAAATGAGCATATATATATATATATCATATGGTGATTTACTACCGCACTGGTGTAACTAAAGTGGCTATCGGATCAATCACTAGACACGTGGAAAATTTTAACTGATATTAGGTCGGTATATGTTTTAATTAACATCGTATTGGAGCAACTCAACGGTCTATTGTCGATGTCCAGGATCAATCCCCAAGGAATAGATCCGAGGTATAGCATTAACGTCGCACTAGATCAACACAATGGGCTATTGATGACGGTCCAGGATCAATCCCCTAAGGGAAAGATCCGGACACCATGTAATTGTGAAGCACATTCATATCACGAGGCAACACTTCAGTTGACACCTCATCCTCGAAACTTCAACACCAACCCAACGTGAGGACTTTCGGCCACGAGAGATTTAACGCACACCAGCCGCCTCTAAACCATACCCTTACAAACATCCATGCATTGACCCGGATTCGAACCAGGAACCTACGACGGTCTAGGATCAATCCCACAATGGTAGATAGGTAGGTATTTTAATTAACGTCGTACTGATGCAACACAATGGGCTATTTACGAAGGTCCGGTATCAATCTTCCAAGGGAGAGAGATCCGAGGACAACACTACGTAATTTAGAGCCACGGTGAGATGACGAGGCAACACCTGGGATTGCAACCCACTCTCCAAACTCCCACCACCAATGTGATACCTGACATTAGAGAAAAACACCCAGGTTTGTTACAGGAATCAAATCTGTGCCACTGCTTGCATGCTGCTGGTGCTGTGGGTAACCTGCACCCGCAGCATGCGAGCTGAGAAAATGTAGTCCCTGATATCGTAAAGGAAAATTAGATTACTTGGCAAATTCTAGACTATTCTATAGCAAACATTAACTGGTAATGGTAATTTTAGTTAACGTTGTACTAGAGCAACACAACAAGCTATTGATGACGGTCCGGGATCAGTCCCTTAAGGGAAAGATACGAGGAAAACATCTCGTAATTTTGATTCACGGTCAGATGACGAAGCAACACCTGAGCTGGCACCCCACTCTCCAAACTTCCACACCAGCCCAATGCGAGAACATGGTTTAACTTTACTATAAAAGATAATTACTGTATATCTAAATTCCTTTATATCTTGCCGACCAACAAGTCTGGTGGTTAAGGTGTTAGCCTCTAGATCAAAAGGTTCCTGGTTCGAATCCGGGTCAGTGCATGGATTTTGTAAACGTATGGTGTAGCGGCGAATGGTGCACCTTAATTCTGTTGTGGCCGAAAGTCCTTACGTTGGGTTGGTGTGGAAGTTTGGAGTGCCAGCTCAGATGTTGCCTCGTCATCTGACCGTGGTTCAAACTACGTGTTGTCCTCGAATCTTCCCCTTAGGGGAATGATCTCGGACCGTCGTCAATAGCCCGTTGTGTTGCTCTTGTACGACATTAATTAAAATTACCTTACCTCTATATCTTATACTAGGTTTAGTACTTGCTCTAGGGTCATTTTGTATGTAACATGACGTCTAATTAAACAGATTGTAACAGGAAACTAAACATCTCGTGAAATATGATATTGTATACTTCAAACCTCAATAAGTTTTTTGTAGAAAAAATTCTATACAATTTTATATCTTTCGAAAAATAAATCGAAAGATTATTTAATCTGTGTGCTTTCGTTTCACACAAAATTTTCATTTAAATATGCAAAATAAAAACGAAAACTACATAGAAAAATTAATTTTACCAGCAAATCTGTTTCAAGAATTTAACGTACAGAGTGAAAACCTGACCAATAACCTATTTTTTTCTTGAAATATTTTCGACTATCGAAAATTTGGTATGAAATAGTCAAAATATTTTATTCATATTTGCTTCCAGACCAAAGTTTATCTACTTTATGCTAAAAATGTACACTAAAAATACCCTGAAATTCAATGCGGAAATGAAAACAAAAACAATCACTTACCAAATCCGATGTCTTCAAAAGAATTGAAGTTCGATGTGAAACAATCGAAATAAAGTATCCAGGAGGAAAATAAATCAGTCACTGAACAGTTTCTGAACGCTTGTCGACGAACAGTTCAACAGCCAAACCAAAACGTAAACAAAACGCGCTCACCACAGCTGATCACTCAATATCCCTAACACACACTCGCAACTTTCCAAATCTCCCGCTGGAGTTTACCTTTGAGTTCATGCCGTGATCGAAGCACGTGTTCGCCGCGACGTCTCAAACAAACTTCCGTCAACACGACGGGACCAACAACACAAGCTTCCAAAACAAACTCCCAAAAACTCCCCTTTCAGGCCAACGGAACACGAAACAGCCGCAACACTCCTGAACAAATCTCGATGCAAAGCAGTTATTCACTTTCGAATAGTCAAAACAGTTTTCTCACGTTGGTTTCGCCGCTAAAACAGCATGATCTTGGGTTCTCGTTAGCGGCTAAGCCTAGTTGCCGTGCTCCCGAGATTCTACGAGATCTCAATTGATTTTTCCCTCTGGCCGGGGTAAAAATCCCCATCTTCTTCCCTATGTCGCGTAGAGGCGCGGTCTCTGATCAAGGTAAATAGTTTTGGACGCAGATAAGGGGCAGCTAAAAGCTTTTTTCCGGGAGTAGAAACAGAAGCTGGGATTTTATTATGGTTAAGTAAAAAAATGGGAGGGGAATGAGATAAAAATAATAATGCCGTGTTTGACCTCTTTTTACCCGTCCGTCTTTTTCATTTCGGGATAAAATAAATGTGGCAAAATTACACGAGTGAAACGCGAAGAGTCGGATTGGAGGAAAGGTACGGAGAGATTTTTTGATGTGTAAGACAGTGAAATAACTTTCTGCGTGTTTTTATGTTTCTTTAATTGCTTTGTATTTTATTAGGTACTGCTTAGCCCGCGAGGCGGACATTTTTCGGCTTGAGATTTATTTTCGAGAGGGCTCGCTTGTTTCCATCTTGGTTTGGTAGATAGTTGAATTAGCGGCCCACAGGAGCAAAAAATAATACCGAGTGGAGAGATTCGAGGACAACACTTCGTCAATTTAAACCACGGTCAAATTACGAGATAATACTTCAGCTGGCACCCCACTCTCCAAACTTCCACACCATGCCAACGTGAAGATATATGAGGCCACGATAGATTTAACGTACACTAGCCCATTGTACAAGACGGTCTTTGGTGTGATTGAGTTTGGATCTTCGGTAGCAAATAATGGATTCTGTTTTGGAAAATATTTTTACTGTTGATTATCCAATTGAAGAATTGCCCGGTGTGTCTCGAGTTTAATTAGTTCGATGCAAATTCAAGCTTCATCAGAATAACTTCTCCTTTGTGGTAAAATATAATTATTATTTAAATGTCTTGAAAATTTCTGTTTTTTGTGGGGTACCAGATCAGATGATGCTCCGTCATCTGACCGTGGTTAAAAAGTTACGTGGTATTCTCCTCGGATCTTTCCCTAGGGGGCCGTCCAATCGGTACAGTGGTTAAGGTGTTATCCTCTAGATCGGAAGGTTCCTGGTTCGAATCCGGGTACGGGCATAGATGTTTGTAAGCGTATGGTGTAGAGGCGGCTGGTACACCTTAAATCTGTAGTGGCCGAAAGTCCTCACGTTGGGTTGGTGTGGAATTTTTGAGAGTGGGGTGCCAGCTCAGATGTTGCTTCGTCATCTGACAGTGGTTCAAAATTACGAGGTGTTGTCCTCGAATCTTCCCCTTAAGGGACTGATTCCGGACCGTCCTCAATAGCCCGTTGTGTTGCTCTAGTACGACGTTAACTTAAAATTACCATTACCGCACTGGAGAAATATATACATCGGGCTATTGGCGACGGCTCGGGATCCATCCCGAAGGCTTAGGTAAGAAATGTGATAACAATTATTTTCTAATGTAAATATTTTGTAATTTAATAAAATATCAAAAACTGTAGTTGCTCCTAAAATATAAATAGCCGACCAACCGGTATGATGGTTAAGGTAATGGTAATTGGTATTTTTTAGTTAACGTCGTACTAGAGCAAGGGTCGGCAACCTGCGGCTCTTTTGATGTAAAGTTGCGGCTCTCCAGTTCCATACGAAAAAATTAATAATTTACTATCAAAACCCTTAAAAAATTAGAAAATATATTTTTAAGTACCTAATTTTTCAATAGCTTTTTTTTTCATAATCGTTCATTACAAATCGCTACGCTTAACATGACCGTAATGAAATAAATTTTAACTATTGTTTTGTTCTTAGAGATGAGACTCCGTGACCATGTTTATCTTTCGGCCAATTGCATTCTATTTCCGTCTCACCCAAACAGCCACCATCTAGAGCAGGGGTGGTCAACCTTTTACATACATTGCGCCAATTTTTTCCCATACGAGTTCAGATGCGCCATACATTTTAATAAAAGTATATTTATCGACATAATTAACATTTTTAAGTGATCTAACTATATTGTATGTAAAACAATGTCTATTACAGAGAATGCTTCAAATTTTAATCAGTCATTCGCGATCTCGTTTTCCTTTTAATAAATTTCATTTGTGAAAATGCTTGATCACATCTGTGTGTCGTTCCGACACGACATATATAACTTTTTGCAAATTTTCTTAGTTCCGGAAAGTGTTTACATTGTAATGAACGCCAGAAATTAATTATATCAGAAGCATTTTTATATGAATAATAAAGCTCATGAAACTTCAATTTCAATAATGAATTTATTTTTATTTTGAAATTAATAAGTACCATTTGTATGTTACTAGGCATCTTCATTACGTTTTGTTCACCAAGTGAAAATACTTTATTAATGCGAGCATGTAGTTTTCTTCGGAACCCGATCAAGAAAACAACTTTCAAATAACCCTTGTTATAACTAATTTTAATATATTTGGTCAAATTGTTATTATCCGCAACACATGCCCTCTGCTCTTTTAACAGTGGAAATTGACTCAAATCCTGATTTTTTAACTGAGAGATGAACAGATTTAATGTCATTTTAAATGAATTAATTCTATTTACTAAGCTAGAAAATAATTTCTTCTTGCGTTGTAGCGTCGAATGTAGATAATTGAGATGGCTAGTACAGCAACTAAAAATGCCAATTCAAATAGCCAGTTGTTACCAAACCTCTCAACACAAATACAAATGAGATCAACATTGAGCCATTTGGAATTGATGCTTGATCGCTTCAAATGCAATTGCTAGATTTGAAAACCAAAAACTTGTGGAGTGGCAAATTCTTAGAACTCAAGAGCAAGTTGAAAGAGTTGGAGGTCCAGAAATGCATACACATCGCGCAGTGTGGACAGCTCTAAAAGAAATTCCGCTAATTGAGGTCCTCACATTCGGCGCATGGAATAGTCTTCCAGAATGCTACAGTGAGGTGAAAAAGTTGGCATATGGTGTGCTGACGATCTTCGGGTCGACATATTCGTGCGAGCAAGCATTCTCTTGCATGAATGTAGTAAAAAGTAAAAAAAAAGTTAGAAATCAACTAACAAATAAAAATCTAGAGTCGTGCTTGAAACTCAAAACAACAAATTATAAGCCAGATTTAATCAAACTTTCAAAAGGCATGCAAAGCCAATGCTCCCATTGATGTAGCTATCTATATTTGTGTTTTTATATGAATAAATATTATTCCGTATTTAAAGCCGTTTATTTTAAATCAAATATCAAATATATATAAGCAATTACTATAATATTGAAACGAAAATTTTTAGTGGCTCTTTAAAAGCTGGGAAATTTTCTAAAGTGTAAATTTTGGCTCTTACGTTCCAAAAGGTTGCCGACCCCTGTACTAGAGCAACACAACGGGCTAAATGGTTAAGGTGTTAGCCTCTAGATCGGAAGGTTCCTCGTTCGAATCCGGGTCCGGGCATTGATGTTTGTAAGCATATGGTGTAGAGGAGGCTGGTGCATCTTAAATCTGTCGTGGCCGAAAGTCCTCACGTTGGGTTGGTGTGGAAGTTTGGAGAGTGGGGTGCCAGCTCAGGTGTTACTTCGTCATCTGACCGTGGTTCAAAATTACGAGGTGTTGTCCTTGGATCTTTCCCTTAAGGGACTGATTCCGGACCGTCGTCAAGGTGTTAGCCTCTAGATCGGGAGGTACCCGGTTCGAATCCGGGTCCGGGCATGGATGTTTGTAAACGTATGGTGTAGAGGCGGCTGGTGCACCTTAAATCTGTCGTGGCCGAAAGTCCTCACGTTGGGTTGGCGTGGAAGTTTGGAGAGTGGGGTGCCAGCTCAGGTGTTGCTTCGTCACCTGACCGTGGTTCAAAATTTCGAGGTGTTGTCCTCGGATCTTTCCCTTAAGGGTCTGATCCCGGACCGTCGTCTTGGAGAGTGGGGTGCCAGCTCAGGTGTTGCTTCGTCATCTGACCGTGGTTCAAAATTACGAGGTGTTGTCCTCGGATCTATCCCTTAAGGGACTGATCCCGGACCGTCGTCAATAGCCCGTTGTGTTGCTCTAGTACGACGTTAACTAAAAATTACCAATTACCAATTACCCGGACCGTCGTCAATAGCCCGTTGTGTTACTCTAGTACGACGTTAACTAAAATTACCATTACCATTACCGGACCGTCGTCAATAGCCCATTGTGTTGCTCTAGTACGACGTTAACTAAAAATTACCATTACCATTACCTAAAATATATATATAGCCGACCAACCGGTATAGTGTTTAAGGTGTGTTAGCCTCTAGATCGAAAAGTTCCTGGCTCGAATCCGGGTTCGGGCATGGATGTTTGTAAGCGTATGGTGCAGAGTCGGCTGATGCACCTTAAATCTGTCGTGGCCGAAAGTCCTCACGTTGGGTTGGTGTGGAAGTTTGGAGAGTAGGGTGCCAGTTCAGGTGTTGCTTCGTCATCTGACCGTGGTTCAAAATTACGAGCTGTTGTTCTCGGATCGGTCCCTTAAGGGATTGATCCCGGACCGTCGTCAATAGCCTGTTGTACAACCATTACCTAAAATACATTTGTCTGCTCTAGATCGGAAGGTTCCTGGTTCGAATCCGGGTGCGGGCATGGATGTTTGTAAGCGTATGGTGTACAAGAGGCTGGTGCACCTTAAATCTGTCGTGGCCGAAAGTCCTCACGTTGGGTCGGCGTGGAAGTTTGGAGAGTGGGGTGCCAGCTCAGGTGTTGCTTCGTCGTCTGACCGTGGTTCATAATTACGAGGTGTTGTCCTCGGATCTTTCCCTTAAGGGACTGATCCTGGACCGTCGTCAATAGCCCGTTGTGTTGCTCTAGTATGACGTAAACAAAAAAATTACCAAATTACATTTGTCTGCATGGTAGGTAGCAGACAGTTTAATTAATATCACACTGGAGGAATGGATGGGCTATTGGTGACGGTCCGGAATCAATCCCGAAGGGAAAAATAGAAGTACCACACCATGTGTGAACCACGGTGAGATGACGAGGTAACATCCAAGCTGGTACCCCACTCACAAAACTTCTACACTATGCTTAATTGTGGACATTAGATACCACCACAGATTTAACGTGCACCAGCCTCATTTTTGCAAATCATTTACTATTTCAACCAGGCTACCGCGGTCCGATTCTTTCTTGAGAATGTATAAATAAATTGTAAGAAGCAATCAAATAAGTAAGTAAAATCTGTTATTCCAGATATTTAAATTTTCAAATACTTTCGTTTAATATAACTTGTTTTTTAATTATCTTTGGGATATGACAGTTTCTTAAAGCATCCTGGTTCCGATTTCATAAATTTTATTTAGAAAAAAAATTCCTCAGTCGATGATCAAAGATCAAATTGTCGATGCCCGCACTTCTAATTTTTTCGGAGGATTCATCAGTTTCTTCTAGAAAGTAAAGAACGACTTTATTTATTTCATCAAATTTTGTTTCTCAATAACAATACTATCTTTACACTGTTATTATACATACCGTTTTATTCAGATATTTTGGGGTGTATAAAAATAATCTCTTTGCAATAAAAATATTTTTTTTTATGGGTATTGAAGGATAAAACTTTGAATTAGAAATATAATATTCTTTATTTCATCAATTGAAACATTCTTTTATTTTTGTTAAAGTATTTCTTTCTAGTTTATTTCGCAATTTTTTTGTGAAACAAAGAATCTTTTTAGTGTTTGATGTTGTATCGAATTATTTTTGCAATTTTATTACGCTCCTCGAGTTTCTTTATCCGACTTTTTAATCATATCCAACTTAGGTAAAAAACATGAAAATGAATTTATTTTCAAGTATTTTTAGATTGTTACGTTACTAAGAATTTGATAATCAAACGTCGTTTGAAGCACCAAAAAAGAAATGCTACTCTACATTATAGAATTTTAGGGAATGGAAACAAGTGAAAACTAAACTTAATATTTAAAACCCACGTGTCGTTCTTCAGAGCGTTGAAATATAATCAACGTAATAAAAAGCAATAATAAATTTTAAAATTAAATTTTTATGTGCGCATTTCTCTAATGTGTCAGTAAAACTTTCCTTGTGTGTGTCCATCATTTGATGTTGTGTCTTGTGTCTGGTATCTTGCCAAATATGTCCCTTTCCACACAGAGAGACAACTCCAAACTAAAAAATTACATCCTCATAAAACAGCCTCATAATTTAAAGACCCACGGCTAAAAGCCAATTACTTTTGTTAAGCAGTAGGTATATAGAAGCACATTACTTTTATTTCAACAAATTTTTCTTACAAAATTGATTGGCTTTTATCTGCGACTCTTTAAATTACAAGACTATTACATGAGAATTTAATTTTTCTCTTTGAGTGTCAAAATGAAATATTTGGTCAAGATACCAAACGCAAGACACAACGCCAAGTAATGGACAGAGATAGCCTAATTTAAAAACACGGATAAAAACCTATCAGTATTTGTTAAGAAAAAATTGTTGAAATCACAGGGCTGTAATGGAGGGTATACGGAGGTATACCCTCTGATGTTTCTAGCAAATTCCGTATACCCTCTGCTTTTTCTTAAAAACTACGTACGCGCTTTGCTTTCCCTAAGAAAACATCGAGCGAAAGATCACGTGAAAAGCAGATAGTTGTAGAAGCGAGAGAAAAGTTTCTATTTCAAGTGATCACCTTGGTATATAATTCCAAAATCGTACCTATTAATCAAAAGCAATTCATTCAAAGTAGTGTCGATAGAATGAAATCCAGACTTTGTTCTGATGTTAATGAAGAAAATTGTCAACTTTTGAAGGATATGTCCATGCTTGATGCAAAAAATATAAATATAGAATAAATGCAATAAAAATATTCGACATTGAGAAAAGGAGGTAAAAAGGATCTGTCGACGTTTTGGTATAGATGAAATGTGCACTATTCAGGGTTTAAGGGACGAATTAAAACGTCCAAATTGTTCCAGAAAAATTAAAGCCTCTTTTAAGAACAATTGAATTACTATCATGTTCCACGGCCGAGTGCGAGCGCGGGTTTAGTTTAATGGATAACATAGTGTATCAGATTTGAGATAATCTTTATTGATTTCAAACGTGTCCAATCTAATGTTTTTTAATGCAAATGGACCACTTTTAATCGGAAAAAATTGTAAGTTCTTGGTTGGCCAGTCATCGCCCTTCAGTAGACAATAGATCAAGAGTATGCGCTACAAAAAGAGACACAGAGACGGATTTATCTAGTCAAGCAGTTTGGAAAATATTTGAATGAAAATGATAGAGGTAGGCCTTAAAATTTATTTTAAAAAATTACATCCTACTTTATATGTGATTAAATATTTTTCTCCTAACATTTCCTGTAATTATTTTATATCATAGTTAAATATTTATATAGTAATATTTTTATATTTGAATATCACTCGATGCTAGTCTGCATATTTTGCTTTGCATAAATACAGTAAACTTCCAATTACTCGAAACGTGAACACGAATTTGTGCTTAAGTCGAAGTTGCTTCAAAGTTCCACCAGTTCTTTTCCTGTAATATAAAATTAATAAAGGCTATCTCTCTCGATAATTTGAACTTCGATTAATACGAACATATTCCCCGGTCCTTTAAGAATACCTCATTGGCGCCGGGAGGAGGGGGGCGGTCAACCCCCTGGCTTATATATATATATATATATATATATATATATATATATATATATATATATATATATATATATATATATATATATATATATATATATAAATATATATATATATATAAAAAAAATATATATATATATATATATATATACATATGTATGTACGTGTGTACATGTTTTTTTGCACACCCCTGTAAATTGTAAGTAAGAAGTACGTTTCACTTACCCAAAGAAAAAATTCTGCGTGTCCACCTGGTATACCCTCTGTTTTTCTTACGACTACAGCACTGGTTGAAATAAAAGTAATGTGCTTTGATATCTCGTGCCTTTTCATATGTATGGAATAGCCTGCTGTGTTTCTCCAGTGTGATGTAAATTAAGTACCTACCATATACATGGTTCAAAGAAAAATTAACCAAAATGAATGACATTCATTTTGCAAATTTTAAATTACCCCCATCCATGTTTAACTAACTAATTTTTTTTTCAAGTTCGGTCTCGTCTATCCAAAATTGAATGAAATTAAATTATTTTCATTCAAGGTCCTGTATTAAAAATCTACAAAACTCAACATCACTATAAATGTGACTATTTTTCGCCGTAGTTTAGAATTGCCACGCATTTTATCATTATTGTTCATAGCTTGGTATCATTCGATCTATGAAATTCTCTCACAATTTCGCCTAATCAGGGATTTAAGCGTCAACAAACCAGACGAAATACTGTTTAGACGATGCTTGGAAGTTAATCTGATTAACTTGAGCAATCTAACATCAATATTGTTTTGGAAATCATTGTTTGAAATTTATATTGAAGAAATGGTATTCGAAAAACATGTCAAATGATATCACGCATTGAATATGTACAGAAAACCACATTCGACACTAAAGAACACAACATTTAGCTTGACGTAAAGCCTTTCATTCAACTGTACCGATCTCGCGTAATCTAAACTAGTGGAAACATCGAATTCATCCAGTGCAAAAGTATAGAGCTTAGTAGTTGGAGAATTTACATTGCTCTATAAGATTCAGATCAAGAGGGTGGTTGACAGGCCATTGCATGCTCTGGATATTTTTATTTTGAAGGAAGGTGTCGAGCAGGCTACACGATGAGGATGAACGTTATCATCCATGAATATGAAACCAGAACCGACAGCACCTCGAAACAGGTAAACGGTTGGCTCAAGGGCTTGTATCTTTTACCGGTAACAGACCCCGTGTTAAGGTATGGAGGTCTTTGAGCATTCCTGCCCAGACCATGACAACCTCTGAAGGAAAATGATACCATTCCGTGGTTTTTCCCGGAAGAAAACGCGTTCCACGTTCTCACCAGATCGTGGTACGACGACAGTCAGTTTGCAGACTAAATCTGGAATCGCCCCTTGACACTAACCCATTGTTGTCGATTCCACTGCCGATGTTCCAAACTCCATTGTAAAAGCGCTCGTTTATGTGCAGACGACAAGTGGATGCATACTACTGGTCATCTGGCATAGAGACCAAAGTGTCCGAGTCTCTTGTAAAGAGTTTGTCTCGAAACTATGGCTGCTTTGGCGGCTGTCAGGGCTGAACCCAGTTGTTATGTAGAACGGTTCCTCTGACATCGATCAGTTATCGCCAAATATCGGTCTTGCCGAGTGGTTGTTACCATTGGCCTACCTGGTACTGGTAGTCGGGTAACATCTCCAGTGGTTTAAACCTCTGCAACAGTCTGGAGAAAACATACTGAGGCACATTCAGAATTCGAGACACTCCGTTTTGGGACCGCGACCAGATACCAGCATTCTAAGTATTCGTCCTTTCAAAAACATGTCTAAATGGCATCTTTGTAACATCTCCTGTGCTTATTGATTGTTAGCGTACCACAGCAACTGCGAAATTTCAGTATAAACTGGCCATACCTCTCGAGACCATTTTATACTCGTTCCGACGTGCACCGGTGCTTTGCACATGTCAACGTCGACTGAACAGTTTTGCATATGCTCAGTGTTTTATCTTTGTCTCACGATTCTCCACAAGTGATTTTGAACTATTATATCCATATTTACTCCGATGATTTCGCATTTTAGGAATTGTGATTAACTTTTGGACATTAATGTATTTTCTTTTTCTCCAAACCGGTAGCAAGTTTATTAGTGCACCGGTTTAGCAATTTTGTAAGTGCACCGGATTAGCAAGTTTGTAAGTGCACCGGATTAGCAAGTTTGTAAGTGCACCGGATTAGCAAGTTTGTAAGTGCACCGGATTAGAAAGTTTGTAATTGCACTGGATTATCAAGTTTGTAAGTGCACCGGATTAGCAAGTTTGTAAGTGCACCGGATTAGCAAGTTTGTAAGTGCACTGGATTATCAAGTTTGTAAGTGCACCGGATTAGCATGTTTGTAAGTGCACCGGATTAGCATGTTTGTAAGTGCACCGGATTAGCAAGTTTGTAAGTTCACCGGATTAGCAACCGAAGGATTGTGAGTTCGATATAACCAAAGAATGTTATATAAGTTGGGGGCTGGTGCAATTTAAATCTTTCGGGCCTCAAATGTCCTCACGTTTTCATGGTGTAAAAGCACGAAAATTGAGGCACCAGCTCAGGTGTTAACCTCGTCATCTGACTGTGATCCAAACTACGAGGTGTTCTCATTCGATCATTCGGTTGATACAATTAAATCTGCCGTGGCAGATCCAAAGACAACATCGCGTATTTTAGAACTACAATCCAATGATATTGGAACATCTGAGGTGCACTTCACATTCCAAAACTTTTACACCACTTCAAAGTGAGGATAAATTTGAGGCCCCGACAGATTAAACGTCCACCAGCCTCCGTGTGTACGACGGACTGTTGTACGAAGTTTCAAATTATTAAACCTCCTGTTGTTAATTTGTTAATCTACTAACCATTTCACAAATCCACCCTTGCATTCATATAACGAAAATGTGTACTATCTATGTGGGAGAAATTTAAGGCCACGACAAATTAATCGTGTACTAGCCTCCGTGTGTTCGACGGTCTTTGGCTGGACCTAGTTTATTATTACCAACCCTCCGTTTGCTAATTTGTTAATCTTGCAACCGGTTCACAAATCCTCCCTTGCACTGACATAATGAAAATGTTCATAATTGGTCGGGCATCGGAAAAAAAATATAACTTCACAAGACTTATAACTTTCGCAACGTCAACACATTCTTCTAGCTCATCAGAACCCGATGTCATCAAAACTCCCGACCTTATCGGAAGCTGTATCGAATTCCACCACCAGGAGTCAACGAACAATTAACGTTCCGCCGAGGAGACCTATCCCACCAGGTGAATCGATCCACTATCGATCATTTAAACCGAGTTCTTTTCGACCGTTTAGCAGTTTCAATATCGGTCCCGATAAATAAATCACTTCCCAGCCGCGAGATCGAGCACTCTTTAACGCACAATCTCCGCAACGAACCATCGCCGTCTTATTTTAATTATGAAAATTTCGTTGCAGATGGGTATCGCCGCGAATTAAAAAATGACAAGGCGAGCGAGCGAGAGGGAGAAACTTGTTTGCCGGATAGCTAAGACGGAAGCTCGTACTTAAACTGAGATGAGATAATAAATTAAGAAGGTCTCGGAGATAAGGTAAGAAGAGATTAATGGGAGATGTTGCTAATTTTTCCTGTGCTTTGGGAGAGACGGCTCTTTCGCGCTCTGGCTTTGAACCAAAATTAACCGCCCATACTGAGTGTCTTGCGATATATTTTAATATCCTGGGCTCGGGGTGTGAGATTTTGAGAGTCACGCTGGAAATTAATCGAGTTTGCGTCGTCGATGTAAGCGGTTTGTGAGATAGTGCGGTCCAAAAAGCGCGCTGGTTGGTAATAGATTTTTGTGAATTTCGTTACCTTATCTGGCGGATCTGCGAAGTTGTTTTCGACTGTGGTGAATGATCTTGAAATTTGATTGCTTTTTTCTTGAATCAGCTATAAATTCGTTGACTTATTGGCATGGACTATCTTAGCACGCAATTTGCAGCTTTTTAAGTAGGGAATTTGTAAGTGCAAAATTTATGGATATAAATGTAGTCCAAAAATCGAGTTATTATTTTTAAAATTATCCTCATATATTTGGATCAACAAATCTGGTAATATTCTGAACAATCAGAGTCAAAACTACCTTAATCTAGTGTCTCTAAACGACTGAAATCATCATTGAGTAAAAGCATCCAGTTTTGGAGCCTTATTTTAAAGTTTTATCAAACTTTTACACTGACGACAAGTTTCTAATCGTTTTGTCCAAACGTTTCTGGATTAAACACAGAAGGTTTGGGACTCTTGCTGTAAAATAAGTTTCCCAGCATTCGTATCGACGAATTAACCTTTCCATTCCGTTGATACTTTCACTTAGTTACTATTAAAGAACATAACAAATCTGTGTTCATCTTATTTTTAAACTATTCATGGTATCCTCCTTGCCTTGGAAGTTTTACGACTTCAGCATCCACCATCAATCGTTTAAATTCAATCATCCGACTTAAGTGCCCAATATTTGTATGGATTCTATCTTATCCATCGACAGCAGAATTGATAACCTAAATGAAGTGATGAATACATTCAGTTCATCAATTCTATCAGACGTTGACTGATCCCGGACCGTCGTCAATAGCCCGTTGTGTTGCTCTAGTACGACGTTAACTAAAATTACCATTACCATTACCATCTATCAGACGTTACTTTGTGATGTAAATACGATAAAAAAGGACGCGGTGCATGTTCTTAAGAGTCCTATTTTATAAGAAAGCTGCGGTAGCTCGGCTAGAAGAGCAACGGATTAGCAACCGGACGATTGCGAGTTTGAATTCAACCAAAGACCACTGTGTACAAAGAGGGTTGGTGCACTTAAAATCTGTCCTGGCCTCAAATGTTCTTACATTGGAATAGCGTGGAAACTTTGAGAGTGGGATGCCAGCTCACGTGTGACCTGATCGAGGCTCAAAATTACTTTACATCGGATCTTTCCCTTAGGGACTGATCCCGGACCGTCATCAATAGCCCATTGTGTTGCTCCAGTGTGACGTTAGTTAAATACCTTCCAGCTAACATTACTGCCAATAGTTGCTTGGATTCATACCCCTTGACAAAGGAGGTCACTTAATTTTAATTAACGTCGTACTAGAGCAACACAACGGGCAATTGTCGACAATCCGGGTAATTGGTAATTTTAGTTAACGTCGTACTAGAGCAACACAACGGGCTATTGACGACGGTCCGGGATCAGTCCCTAAAGGGAAAGTACCGAGGACAACACCTCGTAATTTTCAACCACGGTCATATGACGAAGCAATACCTGAGCTGTCGACAATCCGGGGGTAATTGGTAATTTTTTAGTTAACGTCGTACTAGAGCAACACAATGGGCTATTGACGACGGTCCGGGATCAGTCTCTTAAGAGAAAGATCCGAGGACAACACCTCGTAATTTTGAACCACGGTCAGATGACGAAGCAACACCTGAGCTGGCACCCCCACTCTCCAAACTTCCACGCCAACCCAACGTGAGTCGACAATCCGGGATCAACCCCCTAAGGAATAGATCCGAGAATTTTTAACGCGGTCAGATGACAAGGCAACACCTGAGTTTTAAAAGGTAGCTATTTTAATTAACATCGTACTAGAGCAACACAGAAGGCTATTGAAGACGGTAGGGATCTATGCCAATGGGAAAGATTCGAGAATTACATCGTGTAATTTTGAAACATGGTTAGATGACGAGGTAAAACCTGAGAGGGCACCCCACTCCCTAAACTACTACCCCAAGTCAACGTGAGGACATTTGAGACCCCGGCAGATTTAACGACATGCACCAGCTCCCTTTAAACACGGCCGACCAACCGGTATAGTGGTTAAGGTGTTAGCCTCTAGATCGGAAGGTTCCTGATTCGAATCCGGGGCCGTGCATGGATGTTTGTTAGCATATGGTGTAGAGGCGGCTGGTGCACCTTAAATCTGTCGTGGCCGAAAGTCCTCACGTTGGGTTGGCGTGGAAGTTTGGAGAGTGGGGTGCCAGCTCAGGTGTTGCTTCGTCATCTGACCGTGGTTCAAAATTACGAGGTGTTGTCCTCGGATCTTTCCCTTAAGGGACTGCTCCCGGACCGTCGTCAATAGCCCGTTGTGTTGCTCTAGTACGACGTTAAATAAAAATTACCATTACCATCCAAACAAGCTACCACGACCAGTATCCAATATAAGAGTAGAGATGAGTGATATTTGTAAAATATTTAAAATCTTTTTTTAAATATATGTGTCAATGGGTTTGGTAATTGGTAATTTTAGTTAACGTCGTACTAGAGCAACACAACGGGCTATTGACGACGGTCCGGGATCAGTCCCTTAAGGGAAAGATCCGATTACAACACCTCGTAATTTTGAACCACGGTCAGATGACGAAGCAACACCTGAGCTGTGTCAATGGGTTTGATATCCATATGGTGTTGTTGTTGCCGACCAACCGGTATAGTGGTTAAGGTGTTAGCCTCTAGATCGGAAGGTTCCTGGTTCGAATCCGGGTCAGGGCATGGATGTTTGTAAACGTATGGTGTAGAGGCGGCTGGTGCACCTTAAATCTGTCGTGGCCGAAAGTCCTCACGTTGGGTTGGCATGGAAGTTTGGAGAGTGGGGTGCCAGCTCAGGTGTTGCTTCGTCCTCTGACCGTGGTTCAAAATTACGAGGTGTTGTCCTCGAATCTTTCCCTTAAGGGACTGATTCCGGACCGTCGTCAATAGCCCGTTGTGTTGCTCTAGTACGACGTTAACTAAAAATTACCATTATTTTACCATATGGTGTTGATAGGCCGTTGTGTTGCTATTGTACCACGTTAATTAAAAAAAATTACCAATTACTCTTTGGTGTAGAAGTTATACGATTGAATTTCTAGCTTTGCTATTGAAAGAAAGCTCATGTGTTGATCTCATCATCTGACCCTGGTTCCTAATTACGAGGTGTTTTCCGTCCTCCTATCTTTCCCTGTGGGATTGATCCCGGACTGTCTCTAATAGCTCGTCGTGTTGCAGCAATGCGACCATAATTCAACTACCAACTACCTTTTCACTAAAAGCAAGGGTCATTCATTGTAAAATTTATTTTAAAAATATATTTTTAAAGTGTGATCTTAGTATTGGAATCCACTCACAAGAACGTCATCTGACCATGGTTGAAAATTACGAGGTGTTGTCCTCGGATCTTTCCCTTAAGGGACTGATCCCGGACCGTCGTAAATACAGGCGCCTCAGCGTACAGCGTAAGTGTCCGACAAGTTGACTCTGATTGGCTGGTGTGATCATGTGACCTCTGAGACGTAAAGGTGTTTCATTTGGCTATTTATCTGCGTTTTGGCGCAGATCTCTTTGACTGATAGGAACGGTTTTCAAATGGTTTTAACATATTGATCCGAAAATTGTATCCTTTTATTATATAAGTTAATAATTACATAAGTTAGTGTTTTATGTGCGCTTTTTGTTACATCAGAATGGTCCTAAACCAGGGGTGGATACGACACCATCATCCTAAAGCAAAGGGGACGGCAGAGGGGCGGGAAAATATCAGCTGGTAGTGAGTTCAGGAGTGGTCCTTAGATTATTTATGTAAAATCAACGGAAGCTTGGAAAAATATAAAAAGGGTATTAAAAATTAGGAAAAGTAATTTAGAATCAAAAGGAATTAAATTGGAATTTTTTAACAATAATTTGGAGGATCTAAAATTTTTTTCACCAGCTGGGTTCGAACTCGGACAGTCATCCTCATCTGCCGACGCCAATCTGAAGGCATGCGACTTTGGCCATTAGGCCATCGTTGCTTCCCGAAAAGACGTTCTTTAAAAGAAGAGATCATTTTCGCTTCCCCTTAGTATAAGTTGGCGAGAAATACTACTAACAACAACCATACAACATATATATGAGGAGCCAATCAGAGTCAACTTGTCGGACACTTACGCTGTACGCTGAGGCGCTATAGTCGTAAATAGCCTGTTGTGTTGCTCTAGTACGACGTTAACTAAAATTACCTTACCATACCACTCACAAGAAGCGGTCTCACGTTGGGTTGGCGTGGAAGTTTGGAGAGTGGGGTGCCAGCTCAGGTGTTGCTTCGTCATCAGACCGTGGTTCAAAATTACGAAGTGTTGTCCTCGGATCTTTCCCTTAAGGGACTGATACCGGACAGTCGTCAATAGCCCGTTGTGTTGCTCTAGTACGACGTTAACTAAAATTACCTTACCTTACCACTCACAAGAAGCGGTCTCACGTTGGGTTGGCATGGAAGTTTGGAGAGTGTGGTGCCAGCTCAGGTGTTGCTTCGTCATCAGACCGTGGTTCAAAATTACGAAGTGTTGTCCTCAAATCTTTCCCTTAAGGGACTGATCCCGGACCGTCGTCAATAGCCCGTTGTGTTGCTCTAGTTTGACGTTAACTAAAAATTACCATTACCACAAGAAGCGGTCACTTGAAAATAACTTGGGTTTGTGACTACTTTTATTGCTTTCCACTCAGTTCTGAGCTTCATCAAAGAGAAATATAGAACGAATTGCGTGTGTGCGATTGACTTTATTAAATATCTTCACTTCAGTAAAGTATTTATATCCAGATTCTTTGAATTAAGGGTTCGCTTCGGTAAATTTTACATTTTTGAATGACTGCGAAAAAAGTAAGGCAAGTTGCTTGCAAATTAAATCACAAAAGAAAATCTCTTCTGACGAAAAACAAGAAAGGAATGACCTGCGAAAAAGTGAAAAAAAAAAGCGATACAATTGATTGACAATGCATTTTAAAGCCCTTTCCATGAATATATTAAACCTAAACGACTTTGCGGCTGTACACAAGCAGGAAAACAACCATTAAATATTGTCTGCCACTTTTCGATAGAAAAATCATTCCAGGAATGAATTTTGATCATAAATATGGATGCCCCGATGCTCGTATTTAAATAATGTAGAAAATAACAGGGAAGAGGATTTAATGTGTTGAATTATTCTTCACGGGAGGGTCTCTCTTTCAACAGGAAACTCTTTCTCTTTTAAATGCTTCTGGGAAAGCAATTCTCGGCTTAGACAGATTCCTCCAAGTCTTAGCTTTGTGTATTGTAGCACGGTTTAATAAGATTTAAAAATTCTGATAAAATATTCGATAGGTAGGTATTTAATTAACGTCGCACTGGAGCAACACACCAGTCTATTGGAGACGGGCCGAGTTGTATGGTGTGGTATTTTTAATTTACGTCACACTGGAGTAACACAACGGGCTATTGACGAATGTCAAGGTAATAGTATTTTTTTAATTAACGTCGAACAAGAGCAAAGCAACCAATTGACGACGGTCCGGTATCAATCCCCTAAGGCAGTGTTTCCCAAACTTTTGACTTATGTGTACCCCTTCTATAATTTTCGTAACGCTGAGTACCCCTCGTCAAAAAAATGGATGTATTTTAATAACAATCAAAATGTATTTTTTTTTCCTTTTTTTATGACATACACAAAATAATAAGAAAAGAGAAATAAGATTATTCATAATAAAATATAAATAAAAGTTATAATATAAATAACGTTTATTTGGATCAATGAGAAGGATGAAATTGTTTGTGCTGAGATAACAGATCGTCATAATTTGATTCCCTGGTTGTTAATTTTAATCTGAGATGTGGTTCCACGTCCAATAGTCTGTTCCTTTTTTTCGACTTAATGTCTACAAATGCTCAAAAAGCCACTTCACATAAATTTGGTTGGAAAAGGCAAGATGTATTTTAGAACTTCTTCTGCTAAAACCGGATGCATAAGTTGCATTTGTAACCAGAATGATGGTAAAGTACTTTCCTTATATTTATTTTTAAAGAATCCGTCTGAAGCCAATTCCAACAATTGCTCTTCTTCCGCATGCGACAAATCTTCTGGCATGGATGTTGTCTAAATGTTAAGCGGATATCTTATCCATTCAATAGTTTTGTTTAAATCAGGGAAAAAGTTTTTCAAGCCTACTTGCAAACTCTTTAAATGCTGCGTTATACATTTAAGAGTATCAGCATCAATTTTAGTATTCGAACGTGTTATAAACTCATGAAGAGAGGGAAGCGAGTCTACTTCTCCATTACCAACTCTCTTTTGCCATAACTTTAGTTTTGCGATGGCAGCGTTCACTTTGTCTTGAACGTGAAACAATGAAATTTCTTTGCCTTGTAACGATTTTTTTTATTTCGAATGGCAAGGCAGTACAATTGCGAAGACAAATACAAATACAATACAATACAAAGTACAGAGTTGACCGAGGTCATTTTAGCCTTATACAAGGCCAGAAGTGATGATCACTTGTGAAGGGGCACCCAATGGGTGGACCATCATTGTCCTTAACAACGGACAGCACAATTTACATCCATTCCCTAACCCCGGATTCGAACCAGGGACCTTCCGATCCAGAGGCCAACACCTTGACCACTAGACCGGTTGGTCGGCGCCTTGTAACGATAAGTTAAGGCAATTTAAAACAGAGAATATATCTGCTAAGTATGCTAGTTTACAAAGCCATTTCCAGTCATGCAAACAATTTCTCAACTCAAATCTATCATTAAGAAAACATTGAAGTTCATGTCGAACTTCAAACAATCGATTTAGAATTTTTCCTCGAGATAATTAACCAAAATCGGTATGATAAAGAAACTGGGTATGACTACTTCCCATTTCTTCGCATATTTGCGAAAAAACTCGTATATTCAAAGGACGGTTTTAATGTAGTTAACGATTTTCACGCTTTCATCCAGACCTTTCTGTAGATCAGCGGGCCGGGCATCTTACGTGTTGCCAAACCTCTCTGTGTATGCAACAATATGTGAATATGACATTTGGGGCAACATTTTGAATTCTTGCAACCAGTTCTTTATTAATTCCGACCATACTTTTTGCTCCATCTGTGCTTATACAAACACATCTATTCCAATAAATTTTGTTCTCTTGCATAAATTTTTTCATAGCGTTAAAGATATCTTCTCCTGTTGTGTGACCTAATAAAGGCTGGCAAAATTAAAAATTGTCATGAATTTCTTCATTTTTTTCGTATCTAGCAAACGCCATAAGCTTTGCAAAATTCGCAATGTCAGTGGACTCGTCGACTTGCAATGCATAATAACGACTTTGAGAAATATCAGATAATCAGTCCACCAAACTGCGGTGCAACGCGTACGCCCCCCCCAAACTCTTCCCGTACCCCTGAGGGTACGCGTACTACACTTTGGGAAACAATGCCCTAATGGAAAGATCCAAGGACAGATGACGAGGCAATACCTGAGCTGGTACCCCACTCTTCTAAACTGATAACGTGATGGTAATGGTAGTTTTAATTAACGTCGTACCAGAGAAACACAGAGGCCTATTGACGACGATCCGGGATCAATCCCCTAGTTGAAAGATCCGTGGATAACACCACGTTATTTTGAATCACTATCAGATGACGAGGCAACACCTGAGCAGACACTTCACTCTCCAAACTTCCACATCAACCGAACGTGAGGACTTTCAACCACGACAGATTTAAGGTGCACCTGTCGCCTCTACACCATTTGCTTACACACATCATTTCGCTTAAATATCAAGGGGCCATCGACCTTCTGAGTGACACTTCCTTTAGTTGTGCACGGGCTTCTTGAACACAAGGTACCCAAGTAGTCTCTTCTCCTTTACTGTCTTTCGTAAACGCGGGGGAAGGGTTGTGATTCCGGAAGCCCATGCGACTTTTTTCTGCTTTCATTCTATTTCTTTATTCCCAAATCCTTTCCTATTCCATTTAGCGACAGAGTAGCTCGATTCGAAAAGTAACAGATTAGCAACCGGGTAAGGTAAGGTAATTTTTTAATTAACGTCGTACTGGAGCAACACAAAAGGCTATTGACAACGGCGCGGGATCAATACCCTAAGGGAGAGATTCGAGGACAACACATCGTAATTTTGAATCACGGTCAGATTACGTAGCAACACCTGAGCTGGAACCCCACTCTCCAAACTTCCTCACCAACTCAAAGTGAGGACTTTCGGTCACGACAGATTTAAGGTGCACCAGCCTGCCTCTACACCATACGCTTACAAACATCCATGCCCTGACCCGGATTCAAACCAGGAACCTTCCAATCTAGTGGCTAACATTAGAAACAGGATTACTGTACTACGAGTTTAAATCCAACCAAAATAAATATATGGGATACAGTCTTTCTTCTGGTTCCCTAAATAACTTAATGTTAAATAAGCATCGCATCAAATTTTTTTTTTCACGACTGTTTTCCGAAATTGAAGCATTTAGATATTTATTTTTTCCAGTGTGGTTTACGAAACATCGATTTTCTGATAGAATTAGTTTCAGTATATATTTTTTGATAGCTTTGTTATTCGAAAATCATTTCGAATTCAACGAAAGACTGTCGTGTATATCATCCTAAGACCCGACACAAAAATAACAACTGATTTTCCTCAGAAATGTTTATAAGTTACTATTCCTACCATTGTAAGTTCTAAGAAATAAGTTATATTTTTTTGTTAGGGGGTGAGTTGTGGGAGGTCAAGTATCACAAAGTGATACTTTAAGGTTAATCTACTACAATATCAAAACATAAGAATTGAAGGATTCTATTCAAATTACAGTTCATTTTTACAAATTACACAAAACTTTACACACGAATGAGAAAAAATTCCGAAAAATGAGTATCATATGTGATAATTCCGAACTGAAGAGGATAAAGGGAGCTGGTGCACCTTAAATCTGTCATGGCCTTAAATTTCCTTGTTGTGGTGTAGATCAGGCCTCGAAATAGATTTTTTAAAACAAGTGCACCTTGTGCACCTAAGTTTTTAAATGAGGTGCACGTATTATATTTTAGGTGCATATTTAAAAAAAAACCCGTAATATAAGAGCATTCATGTAATGTAAACTACTTTATTAGTTGGGTATGTTTGGATAGATAGTAAAATAGATAGTAAATAAAAATATTTATACATTTTTTTAAGCTGTGAAATTATTACTTACAAGTATTTAGTCATCATCAGACATTGGTGGACAATCAGAAACGTCTACGTTTTTGGCAGATCTTTACCCATAAGTTTTAGTGTCCACCCTTCTTTTTGTATTTTTCCTTCATTGCAACATAACATTTTCTGGATTAAAGTTTTCGCATAGTGTGTATTTAGGAATTTTAATTACGTTCCTTTAGAGCGAAAGAGGTCGATATTAATATTTTGTTCAGACATCAAAATAACATAAAATATGTATCCCCGATTTTTTTTACGATAGGTGCACTGCGTGCACCTAGAGGGAAATATTAGGTGCACAATTTTATTTTCAGGTGCACAGTGCACCTGTGCACCCGGGTATTTCGAGCCCTGGTGTAGATGTTTGGAGAATGGTGTGCCAACTCATGTGTTACCGCGTTATCTGAACGTGATTCAAAATTAGGTGGTGATTTCTCGGAACTTCCCCTTTGGGCTTGATCCCGCACACAAGGGTGTATGTTATACATAAATAGCACTTTTATTATACAATTTGAAAACATTTGTACAAATTTATGTATCATCTCTGGAAATAAGAACTTGAAGCACAATAAGTTTTGACAATGTGTTTCGATGAAACTAATATTTTTGCTACGGTTTCTTATGGACGTCTTCACTGCATAACATGGACCTGTAATTGATGGAGGGGAAAACATTAGAAACTTATTCAGGACAAAACAAGAATCACACATTTCCTTTCAAAGAAATAAATAAATGCACATACGTAGAAATATGGAACTCAATAAAAATACCTTTTGAAAATTTTACACATATTTCATCACATGTGATGATTCAGTTATTTTCTCTAAGACAACTTATAAACTGCAATGCATTTGAATAAAAAAGTTTACCTTGTATATTACACCATAGCTTGCCTGACCACTAGATGGCGCTAGTAACGGGCGTCCTATCCAAGCTGTGGATAACATTGAGATAAGGATTTCGTTTTATATTAATCATTGTTTATGCTTGGATTTGGATACGTGTGTTTTGAAATGAGTTATTTTCATTTTCACAGTGAACAATATTTTCACAACAAAAAGGTAATTAAAAAATATGGTTTTGGTTTTTTAGTATTTAAAATTTATTTTTTTAAATTGAGTTATTACCAAATTTAAACCGACACACAGCTCTATATAGAATTCTTCTCGATTCTGAAACCTCCACAAACACCTCAATCATTCTGTAATGGTATAAAATCAGGAATCACATCTTTTTTATATGCATTTCCAGCACGCTAAATATAAGTGACGGTAGTTTTTTGAATCGGGACGTATTCTAAACGTATTTCGAAAGTGAAATCTCTTGATTTTTGTTTTTTCGAGTACAATTTCATTAAAAGATTCAGTCGACCAACCGGTATGGTGGTTAAGGTGTTAGCCTCTAGTTCGGAAATTTCCTGGATCGAATATGGGTTAGTGCATGGATGTTTGTAAGCGTATGGTGTAGATGCGGCTGGTGCAGCTTAAATATGGCGTGGTCGCAAGTCCTCACGTTGGGTTGGTGTGGAAGCTTGGAGAGTGGAGTGCCAGTTCAGGTGTTGCCACGTCATCTGACCGTGGTTAAAAATTACGCGGTGCTGTCCTCGGATGTATCCCTTAGGGGATTGATCCCGAACCGTCGTCCTCGTCATCTGACCGTGGTTCAAAATTACGAGGTGTTGTCCTCGGATCTTTCCCTTAAGGGACTGATCCCGGACCGTCGTCAATAGCCCGTTGTGTTGCTCTAGTACGACGTTAACTAAAATTACCATTACCATTACCCGAACCGTCGTCAATTGCCCGTTGTGTCTCTCTAGTACGATGTTAATTAAAAAATTACCAATTATTTAACGCACTTCAAAGTGCTGTCCTCGGACCGAATCCTTACGCCATTGGTCGCAAACCGCGGCTCTCTAGCCACTTGAGTGCGGCTCAGCCACGAAACGATTTCGACTTTATGCTGACAGTAAATATCCCGCCGGTGATGCTAGGAACAAAGCAGTGGAGGAACTTCAAAAGATTCAAGAAAAATCAAGTTCTGTACTTAATTTTTGGGTGCAATCTTCCAACAATGTTAATATTTCAAGCTTTATTGTTAGTCAAGAGATTGCTAAGAGAGGCAAACCATACACAGATGGTGAATACATTAAAAGCTGTTTTATAAATGCATCCGAAGATCAATTTCGAGATTTTTAGAACAAGGTAGAAATTTTAAAAAACATAAAGAGTTAACACTGTTTGCTAAAACATTAAAAGTCAGAAAATTCAAAATGACTTTGAATATAACCAATCAGCAAATTGAATATCTTAAATTCGTTTCAGCTTTATCAATACCTGTTGACGAATCTTTTGTGACATAAATGTCACAGCACAAGTTTCAGTTCTTCTATTTATTTCGTCTTCAGGTCCTAGAAAACTTTTAGGATTATTGATACTGAAAGGTCACACACGTGGCGAGGATATTGAAAATGCTGTCATTGAGTGCACGGAGAAACATATTCCACTCGATAAAATTGTTTCAATTTCAACAGATGGGAAAAAAAGTATGACCGGAGTGAGAAAAGGTTTTGTTTCTACTTTGTAGAAAAAATTTAATCTCGAGATACTTCTTTACAATTGCAACATTCATGAAGAAGCGCTTTGTACGCAGGCATTTCCAGAAGAAATTTTCAATGTTATGGAATTGGTGATCAAGATTGTCAACACAATTGTAGTTAAAGCTCTTTATCATCACTAATTTAAAGAATTTGTTTTTCAAATGTAGAGTGAATACGCAGATCTTCTACTGCATAATAAGGTATGTTGGCTTTCAAGAGGAAAAGTCTTAAAACGTTTCTCTTTCTTATTACTTAAAATTAAAGCATTTCTCCTTGAGAAGGGTACTGACTATCCTAAACTAACGGACGTTCAGTGGATTCAAAAATTTTATTTCCTGATAGACGTTATGTCTTATCTAAATAATCTTAATCGTAAACTAAAGGGGAAAGGAAACACGATGTCTTCAATGTTGGAAGAAGTCCTTTCATTCGAAAACAAATTATCCCTTTTTGCTCAAGATTTTGAAAGAGAAACATTAATTGATTTTCCAAGCTTGCTGAAACATCGCCAAGAAAATAACTCGGTAACTGATATTTACTATTTAAAAGCAATTTTAAACATGAGAGAAGCTTTTTAACGGAGGTTTCGGGAATTCAGATATAGCTTAGCTTTGTAAGCAATTGTTAAAAACTCTCTCAGTACTGACGAAACAGAATTCAAATTTTCTCTCTTGCATTTTGACATTGGCGCTTTTGAAATACAATTAATGGAGTTAAAAAAACAAAGAACTATGAAGCTCTAATTTTGAACGCCTTAATTCCGATATGGGAAAATTGGAGAAAAATAAATGTTATATGAGTTTACTGAAAAGTGGTCTACTTTGAAAGACCTGGAGAAGGAAGACATGATCATTTTCAACACATGGAATAGTATTCCTGACTCATATGATCAGTTAAAAAAAACTAGCATTTGCTTTATCTTCACTCTTTGGCTCTACATATTCATGCAAAAAATCTTTTTCAAGCATGAACCTTATCAAAAGTAAATTGAGAAATCGTCTTATTGATGAGAACCTGGAATCTGGCTGGAAATTAAAAACAACGACACAAACGTGACTTATCCAAACTTTCCAAAGAAACGTGTGTGCTTTGTGATATTTTTACTATGTAAAAAATATTTTTTGTGTGTGAATAAATAAGATTATTATTACTATGATATCTGGTTTAATTTAATGTTAGTAGCTTGTTTAAACCGACTCCTAAAAACATGGTATTTGAAAAGAAATCGAAATCTCGAACGAAATCTTAATCGTTGTATTGCAGATCTTTTTCTCTTTTGACTAATGAGTTTGCTGACCACAGCCATATGGAATTGATCCCGCACCGTCTTCGATAGCCAGTTGTGTTGCTCTAGTGCGACGTTTATTAAAATCACCAAATTATTACCTTAAAAGATTCAAAGGATGAATTTTGAATTGATGTATGATAGCTAATTGGACAACACCACTAAGATAAACTGCCAAACGACGCCAAAACGGCGATAAATTATAGTCTAAAGTAAACAAGGTTACTTGGGTTACAGGAAGTAGAATCTTCGTGTTCCGCCTGGTTTGTATGTTTACGCTGAAAATCCCATTCGTACATTTGTTTTTAATTCGCCAGGCTTGTAAAACATAAGTAATGTCACCTTCTGAAGTCAACCTCAATTAACCGCAAAATCTTAAAGCTAACGTATAGAATTGAGCACACGTTTCCCGTAGATTGATGCGTCCCACCGACGAAGATCACTATCAGTGAAACACAAAATCAGAGATCTGAAATAGAGATTACTCAATCTTTTCCTCATCTTTCTACTAAGTTCTCCAATGCTTTTAAGTAGGTATGCGGTAAAAATAAGTGTCCTAGTCGTAAAACGTAGATGGGAAATTAAATGCTATAAGATGTAGGACATTCTGAGGATGTTTAATGGTACTGTTTGTAAATCTTAGCTATTATATTGGGTTGGTGTGGATGTTTGGAGAGTGGGGTACCAGCTCAGGTGTTGCTTCGTCATCTGACCGTGGTTTAAAATTACGAGGTGTTGTCCTCGGATCTTTCGCTCAAGGGATTGATCCCGGACCGTCGTCAATAGCCCGTTGTGTTTCTCTAGTACGACGTTAATTACAAATTACCAAGTTACATAGCTATTATAATCTGGCTCCTGGGACTTGGAAGTTGAGTCAAATGGCATTGAGCAGGTCTGTTAAATTAAGGTACTGGTTTTAACGTAAGGAATTCGTTCCTACATTAAGTATCCTTAGCCATGGTAGGTAGGCATCTTAATTAACATCGAACTGGAGCAACACAAAGGGCTATTGACAACAGCCCGGGATTTATACCCTAAGGAAGAGATCCGAGGACAACACCACGTAATTTTCAACCACGGTCAAATGACGAGGCAAAACCTGAGCTGGCAACCCACTCTGCAAACTTCCACGCCACGCAAACTTAAGGACATTTGAGGTCACGACAGATTTAGCATGCACCAGCCCTCTTTGTACACGACGGTGTTTGGTTGGATTTGAACTCGCAACCCTTCGGTTGCTAATTCATTGCTCTTCCAACCTCTGCTCCGTCCTTAGTCCGAATTCCTGTTCCAAGGTCAGTGCTGAAACCGACTGAAGTGATAGCGCTTGTCTCGAGGTAAACCATTGGGTTGGTGTGGAAGTTTGGAGAGTGGGGTGTCAGCTCAGATGTTGCCTCGTCATCTGACCATGGTTCAATATTAAGTGGTGTTGTCCTCGGACCTTACCCTTGTGGAATTGATCCCGGACCGTCGAATATAGCCCGCTGTGTTGCTTCAGAACGATGTTAATTACAATTCCTACCTACTGGGCTAAGGACAATTACTGTAGGAATGAATTTCTTACTTTAATACCGGTACCTTAATTTAACAGACCTGCTCAATGCCACTTGACTCAACTTCCAAGTCCCAGGAGCCAGATTATAATAGCTAAGGATCACAAACAGCCCCGTAATACATCCTCAGACATGTCCTACATCTTGTAACATTCAATGATTATTTTGGATGTTAGTTAAAAATTACCAAATTACCTAGGTAAACCAATCATTGCATTGCAATTCATACATATGCGTATGGAAGCCTTCTCCAAAGGTTTCACTCCTTTTCAAAAGACATGACAGAACCAAGGTCAAATGCCTCATCGTTGGGGCCCCACTATGAAGTTAAATACCTGAAGGAATGTTGTTAATCTCTTTGGCATAAATAAATCACATCAATTACACTAAGCCGTGAAATCTAAGGCCCTCAAGACAGCTTAGGATGGCGAATACGTTGTCCTGAGGGACAGCTGAGACAAATAACGTGGAGCGGACGAGGCCTGAGCTGTATTAAATTTAGAGCACAGAGCCCAATTCGGTCTTCATTGGCCTCAAGTGTGAACTCGAAGCCTTTAGAGATCGATCTTGTTTCTTTTTTTGTTGCCTATTGCACTCAGTGACGTACCGGACATGCGGCAAGCGTACCAGTCAGGAATCGGAGAGTACTCTAATTTCTGTTCTTAAGCTTTAATTTTGGAAGCAATTCTTTTTAATTGAGTCTGAAGGGATGGGGTAAAGCATCTAGGCTTCCCTTCCTAGTCAAACAATCGGCAGTTTCGTTTCCTTGTAGACCAACAAATGAAGGGATCCATTGAAGATGAATCATGTCCACGGATCATTTTGCTGATGAAACACACAGGTAATAGGTTAGCATAAGTAATAGAAATGCAGTGACCCGAAGAAATAACACTCCAATTAGATGGATTTTCAGCATAAACAAAAACTACCAGAAAATAAAAAGAACTTTCGGTAAGGTTTTTAATTTGATTGAACATAATTTTGGTTACGTTTGGCGTTTGTTTTGAAATTGTATTCAAGTTTCATTCCATTATCATTCTGAAATTGCATTCAAGTTTCATTCTGAAATTGCATTCAAGTTTCATTCCATTATCATTCTGAAATTGCATTCAAGTTTCATTCCATTATCATTCTGAAATTGCATTCAAGTTTCATTCCATTATCATTCTGAAATTGCATTCAAGTTTCATTCTGAAATTGCATTCAAGTTTCATTCAAGCTTCATTCTGAAATTGCATTCAAGTTTCATTCAAGCTTCATTCTGGAATTGCATTCAAGTTTCATTCTGAAATTGCATTCAAGTTTCATTCTGAAATTGCATTCAAGTTTCATTCTGAAATTGCATTCAAGTTTCATTCTGAAATTGCATTCAAGTTTCATTCTGAAATTGCATTTAAGTTTTATTTTGAAATTTCATTCAAATATCATTCCAATTTGCGACAATTGTTCCCCAAAAGGTTGCTAAAACACTAGCGTCTTCTGTATTTTTAACTCTACTGACAAACTTTCATACTTTTATCTAATTTCCCGATGCAATAAATTCATGAAATCATGTGTAATTTGATTCAGGTATTCATTCAGCAAAGATAAGCAATCTCGATGATATCTTATCAGGAAAAAATAATTGGATTTTGGTTTGGTATGTCGCTTAGAGTCATTTTTCTCTGCACGAGGCTAAGCAGACCAAGATTTAGTGCTTAAAGTAGTAGGATGGGCTATATTTGGTCAAGCTGCGCCAAGCAACGTTAAGCAAATGGAAATACACACAGGGAAAGTTTTCCTGACACAGAAGAAAGAAAAATACACCCATAAACGAATAGAAGCCAGCGACAATCGCAGTGAGTTAATTCAAAGAGCCACAAGGACCCCCTTTTTTCGTGGATACCAAAACACCACTGACATACATGTCAATGCCGTGATTTGAACACCTAGCCTCTTTAACTTTTCATCACCTCGGAGAGAAGATCACTAGTGACATAAGCCTATTATTTAAACTGGTACTTGGGAAAAGAAGGAATTAGCGTCACACTGGAGCAACGCAATTGGCGGTTGGCAACTGTCCGGGGTCAACCCCAAAGGGAAAGATCGAGGACACCCGTAAGTAACTTTGGATCAAGGTCAGATAACGAAGTCACGCCTGAGCTGGCACTCCACTCTCCAAACTTTCACAACACGCCAACATGAGGACATTTGAGGTCCCGACAGATTTAACAAACACCAGCCCCTTTGTATACGACGGTTTTTGGGTGGATTCGAGCTTGGAACCCTCCGATCGCTAGTTCGTTACACTTTCAACCGGACTGTCGTGGCAGCATTTGGAAAAAGGATGTCGGGGTAATGCTGAAGAGTATAAATATATGCACTTTTCGTTTGTGCATTTATGCTGTTTTTCTTCCCTTCAAAAAGAGGGAACTCCTCACCTCACACGACTCCGAGATGACTCATCGCCGACTGACGTCAGACGACATCGTTCCATCGAACGGGCGAGAACCTCCCTCCTTTCGAAGCTTTCACTTTCCCACCAAATAGGTTAATCCTCGTCACATTTTTTACACACTCAGAACACACGCACTGGCCGTGACTCACACGAGTTAATTTCAGTCTATTCCCCTTTCCGCCTAATATTAGTGTTCGCGCAAAAAAATTGTTTCGTTTTTGAATTCCGCATCTTTTTGCCGCCCTCTCGCAGAATCTGAGAGGAGGGAGCTGGTCGGAGGAGTCTTTCATTGTTTTTGCGTTGAGTTTTTTTTTCTTCTAATCTTTGCAAATGGAGCTGGGTAGCAGTATCCCCACTTGACAGTAGATAGCGCTAAAGAGGTGATTGAACATATTCAATCTTTCGGGTTCTGAGAGCCACATGGAGATGTGTTGTTGATGCTAATTTTTTTGGTATAATCCATATTACACGAGCATTGGTTCACCCAAGAGAGAGAGAGGAACTGGTCGGATTCATTAGAGACTTTCATTGCTTTTTCCGTTGAGTTTTGTTTTTTACTCTTTACAAATGGAGCTGGGTAGCAGTATCCCCACTTGACAGTAGATGGCGCTAAAGAGGTGATTGAACACATTCAATCTTTCGGGTTCTTAGAGCTATATGGAGATGTGTTGTTGATGCGAATTTATATTGATTTTATCCACATTACACGCGCGTTGGTAAGCTTAAGAGAAGAGAACTCGTCGGATTCATTGGAGACTTTTATTGTTTATGCGGTGCGGTTTTTTGCCCTCTTACCAAATGGAGGTGGGGACCAATTTTTTCCACTTGACATTAGATGGTGCCAGAGGGTTGTATGAACATAGGTGTTCAACCTTTTTAAAGTTCTGAGAGCCACACGAAGCTGCGCTGTTGATGCGAATTTAGTATATCGATATAATTACTCGTGGTGGTAAACCCAACAGAAGTGAACTGGTCTGATTCTTTGGAGACTTTTATTGTTTATGTGACGAGTTTTCCCTTTTACCAAAATGAAGGCGGGGAACAGAATTACCACTTGACAGTAGATGGCGCCAACGAGGTGTATGAACATAGGTGTTCAACCTTTCGGTTTTTCTGTGAACCACATAGATCTGTGTTGGTGGTGGTGAGAATTTATCTGGGTCTAATCCAAGTGAATCGTTGGTAAATCCAAGTAAAGGGAACTGGTCGGATTCATTGGAGTTATTGTTTTGGTTTTACGTTTTTCCACTTTCCAAATGAAGCTGAGGAACAGTGCTCCCACTTGACTGTAGATGGCGCCAGAGGTGTATGAACACAGGTGTTCGACCTTTTGGGGTAGTTCCCCATGGAGCTGAATTGTTGATGAAACTGTGTTATCGTTCATGCGAATTTATCTAGGCATGATCCATTTTATTAGCACGTTGGTAAATATGAGAGCAGGGAACTGACCGGATTCAGTAGGGCCATTTTATTGTTTTTGTGTTGAGTTTTCCTATTCGCAAGGCCATGTCAGCCCAGTTGGAGGAGGAACAGATTAGCAACAGGTAGGTTGCGAGTTGGAGTCTCGCTCCCTCCATCGTATACGCGGGGACTGGTCGTAGCATCAAATGTCGGCGTGGTATGGAAATTTGGAGTGGTCTCTACATCTGTCCATGGTTTACAATTACCAAGTATTGTAATCGAATCTTTCCCTTCTAGATGGAACTCGTACCATGGCCAATAGCCCGTTGTGTTGCTCCAAAGAGGAGGGAGTCGGCAGAATTCATTGGAACCTTTTATTGTTTTTGTGTTGAGATTTTTCCACTTTGCAACTGGGAAACTGATTTGCAGTATTCCCACTGGACAGTGTATGGCGCCAGAGAGGAATTTGAAGATGAATGTCGAACCTTTTTGGTTCTGAGCGTGAAATCGAACCCTCACAAAGTTGCGTTGCTAAGAATTTGACGTTATTCAACCCACGTTAACCTTCAACTACTGTCATGGGTCTCACAGACCCCGAGTAATATTTGACAGGTCGTTTCCACCCCTACGTGAATATTGGTCCCTGTCCTATTCAGTACCTTCCTACTACGTCCAACAGAAGCCACATTCCAAGACTGGTTTGGCTACTCCAACTGTTTCGTGTTTTACACTATTTGCATACCCCGCGTGGTCTCTTAGACCCCTTCACACCATTTGCGTTACCGTTCTTGTTGAATGAAATCGTCTAAGTTGGAGTTGGGAATTTCGGCAGAGAGCCTAAAATGGCAACAAACTTTACTAAAAAACAACCTGTGTATCTTACACAAAAAGAAATTCAGGATATTGTTGATAATTGGTCGGAAATAGAGTAATGGGACAGTGAAATTTCGGATAATATTATTGAAAGCGAACACGAAACGGATTCGGAAATTTATACAGATGAAGATGAAGACATTTCAAGTGCGTCTTCACAAGAATAATATTTCTACGGAAAAAAGAAATTCAAATGGGATGTCTGGGGGGAACCTAATCGTGCCGTTAGAACACCAAAACACAACATAGTTTATGTTTCCTTGGTTGAAACGTCCTGCAAAATTAGGTCCGAAAGCTGAGCCTGAAGAGACATGGAATCTACTTTACGTATATAGTAATATAAAATGTATTTCATGATAAGAATTGAATTATCTAAATTTAAAATGCATAAATAATAATTATCTGAAGAATCTTTTATTAATATTGTTTTGTTAATGGGCTAAAAATCTAGCAGAGGTGAGAAGTGCAGGATGCATAGTATATCACATTTTAAAAATAGACAGCCACGGTGAGATTTAAAAGTTTATTAAAAATGTAAGATTTTGCAGATGAAATAGCAACTCATATGAGAACTCTCAAACATCCATTATTTGGATTCGATAGAGCAAAATATAAACTGACCTCGTTTATATATATAGCTCTGACTAAATTAAATAGGAGTTTCATATGCAAATCTAGCCTGATTTGCATACGAAGGATTTGCATATACACTTCTGGCCACCCAAATTGCAACACCAAGAAAGACAAGAGATATCACAACAAAATTTATTTTGTAGATAGCATGTTGACCAAGTATCACATGATTAAATTTGTAGACTTCTGTGAAGTGTGGTTCCTGCCAAAATCAGTAGTCAGAGTAGCCACCATTGTTGGAGATCACCGCTGCCACACGCCTCGGCATTGATTCAAAGAGACTTTGGATGTGTTCTTGGGGTACAGCAGACCAAGCAGCTTCCACACGTTTCCAAAGTTTATCTGGTGTGGCAGCTAGGGATGTAATCTGGGTCAATCGTTGAGCAATCATGCACCACATGTTTTCTATCGGCGAAAGATCCGGAGAGCGAGCTGGCCAGGGAAGCAATTCATTCTGGCGATTGGCGAAGAACCCTTGAACAATGCGTGTCACGTGTGGTCGCGTAGTATCCTGTTGAAATATGGCTGTGGGCAAGCCCTGAAGGTAAGGAAGGACAACTGGCTCCAACACCTCGGATATGTAGCGCTGGCTGTTTAAAGTACCGGCAATGCGTACTAGAGGAGTGCGAGAGTGATATCCAATACCGCCCCATACCATAATACCCGGTGCAGGACCAGTGTGGCGGTGCATAACGCAGCTGTTCAGCATCCTCTCTTTACGGTGTCTCCAGACTCGAATCCTACCATTGTGGTGTTGCAGACAGAAGCGTGTCTCGTCAGTAAAGACAATTTCATTCCATTCTGCCGTCCACATCCTTCTTTCATCGCACCATTGGCGGCGGAGACGTCTGTGGTTTTGCGTCAATGGTAGACGAAGCAATGGACGTCTTGCGGACAGACCACTCTGCTGTAAACGACGTCGAATGGTACGCGCAGACACTGGATGATGCGTTACAGACTGAATGTGTTGTGCTATGGTTCGTGATGTGGCTGAGCGATCCGTCACTGCCATACGCACAACATGCCTGTCATCACGTGAAGTGGTGCACTGAGGTGAATGCGATCGAACACGTCGGTCCGTCGTACCCTCCTGCATCTAACGATCACATATCCGCATTACAGTTGTTTGGTTTCGTCCAACACGACTACCGATTTCCCTGAAAGATAATCCACAATCTCGGTAGGCCACTATCCTTCCTCTGTCGAACTCGGATACTTGATCAAAAGATGATCGCTGTTTTCTACGAGGCATAATTGATCGTTTTTTTTTGAAAAAACCACAAGAAAAACACAATTGCCATACTTGAAATCGCCGAAATCTCCAAGCCTTAAATAGCGCTTTGAAGTGGCGCCACAGGCGCACGTGTTGTGCGTCTGCGCTGAAATTCTAATCATTTGCATATCTCACCTCCACTAATGCATGTTGTTAATTTCATATTATTTGCATGCTTCCTTCAGAGTGTTGCATTTACGGTGACCAGCAGTGTATTTAAACAGTTATAAAAATGGTCAGGTATGAAAATGTGTATTGTCAGGTATAAAAATGATTTTATTAAATTTCTAATTTAACCCTACAATGCAAGATTTTTTAATTTCATCTGAAAAAAATATATTTGATTTCTATAACAGTGTAAGGTAAAAAAAATATTAAAAAAATAAAAATAAACTCGATGTTTTACTTTTGTTTTTTTGACAAAAAACTAAACTGTGCCATTTGGCTACACCATGCAGCAACACACTTCAACTGACATTTTGTTAACATTCTAATGCACCAAAAAATGTAAAAAAACAATTGGTCCTATAGTACCAATTTTTTTTTAACATGAAAACAAATTATTATTTTGATAATTTTTTTTTAGTATGGTAATGGTAATTTTTTTTGTATGACGTTTTGTGCTTCTAACTTATATTTCGGAAGCAACAGACACATTTCTCAAAATAGAACTTGCACCTCCATCTTTTGTCAATTTTAAGAGCTGATGACACGAATCGAGATTTTTTATCAAATTTGCTGCATAGTGTTGCCGTTTGGAAACATTTATTGGAGCTGGTATTGTAGAAAGAATATGTGTAGCCAAATGGATACACTATACACTGTAGAGTTAAGAACATTAATATAAAACATGAAATATAAAAAGCAGGTAGTTAAAAGTTTATTAAGTGGGTCCGGGACACATTGAAAAAAAATTCTATTACTTAATTTCGAATTTTGTGTACTGATTACCCATCTAACTAAAAAAACGAAATCACAACACAAAATTTTTCCAAAAGTTTTTAAAAATTTTAAAACAACGCACACCACATATATTACTATATCTTCAGTTCTAATTAAGATAGAAACATGATTTAAACGTCATTTTAAGCAGAAAAACACGGAGAATTTCTTAAAATAATAAAAAAAAATTCGAAAATTTGACGTTTTTTTGTGTCTTGTACCCCCCTTAAACAATCAAAGAGAGATATTCTTACATCATAAGGGTAAAAGTTAAAATAACACCCCGAGATTTAAAAATTTTAATTTAACCATTAAATCTGACTAGGTATATAAAAATTGAAAAAATTGTAATAGGAAGTGGAATTTATTTAAAAAACTTATGCCGAATTCATTGGTGGAAAAATTGTTTGTATTGAAGAAATAAATTATTTCCTGGGTTTGTTTGCTGCTTATTTCTTCAGTTAATAACTGACGTAGGTGCTGTAATGTGATCATGGCTTCACTCTTTGTTGCCGCGCAAGGTTTTCCCCCATGCTGCCAACACAGGACAATCCACTGTTACAGTTCTCCTTTACACGACCACGTATACGAAAGTGCACCCTGCTCATTTTACAACTCTCACTGTCTCCCACAATCAGTAATCTATCAATCTGTGGCATACCTTACCCAACAATAAAGGACCGAACGCCAGCGGATTTGCATAAAATCCGACTACTTGTTTGTGGGTGTTTTTCGTGGTATGGCCTGGGACTAATTGCAGTAATTGACTTCTAAATTGCAGCTGGGGCGACACATCTAGTCAGTACCAAAATTGGTCAAATCTTGATGGACGACATATCGAAAGCACTTGAAGGGTCAAGTCGCATCGAAGAAAATGCCTCTCTTCTTCACCCTCAATTGAAATTTTTTTTCAAAGCACTCCACGTCTTTTATTCCCAAACGCGTCGAACCACTTTGCCTCCACGCCCTTGAAATATTGACCCGTCGCCGGACGAAGGGAACATGCGTAAACCAGCGATCCGCATCGCTTTCCATAGTCTACAATCAAAACATGCACAGGTGTCTGTTTTTTCTCCTCTTCGTTCTTTCGTCTCTGCCTCACTTCCCGTCTTGTGAATGAACTCGCACAACCTGCGCAGAAGGGGATGCGCAAAGGCCCACTCCCCCCTTTACAGTTTGTTAAAGTGTATTGCGGAAGTTTTCTAATAAACCATCTTATTGTGTATCGGTGGAGGAGATCTGTATGTTAAGTTCATTCAACCGCTGGTGTCACAGTGTGAAGTTCAGATCAGGGCAAGTCTTCTGTGCAGACAACAGGAAAAGGAAGTAAATAACTCGGTGGTCTCTTTCTCTCCCTTAGGAACAAGATGCCGCGGAGGAAAATCGGCAACAAGTGGGTGATAAAAACTTTAAAAAGTCCGCCGCGCTGACAATAGTGGGAACGTAATCCCGAGTTATCCATTAAATGGTCACCTAATTCTTACGATCGATTCTTGCGGTATTTTGAAGGGATGGAGAGACAACTAGCTCGTTCATATTGGAACCTCAATGATGTATTGCTCTTTTAGGAAGACAAAAAAATTGGGATGTATCGCGTGTCGAAAAAAACTTGCTTTTTAGGAACAAAAGGCACACATTTTAATTAAAATAAACTAGTGGGTGATAAAAACTTTAGAGGTTGACTACTGGGAACGGAATCCAGAGTTATCCATTATTGGTTTAATTATTTCGATCGATGTATGACTTTCGTGATTTTGATGAGATATATTAACAACGTAATATATCGCAACCACCCGTCCATTTCACTTCTAGTTAGACAAGGAAAGTATGATATACCACGAGACGAGAAAAAATTGCTGAAAAAAAGGCACACATTGTAATAAAATAAGCAAGTGGGTGATAGAAATTTTAAAGGTCCTCGTTGACAATACTGGGAACGGGATCCCGATTTATTCATGATTAGTTTAATTATTTCGATCGATGTATGACTTTCGTGATTTTGATGGGATATATTAACAACGTAATATATCACAACCAACAGGATCGTGACTTTGGCTTTCGTGATTTTGATGGGATATATTAACAACGTAATATATCGCAACCACCCGTCCATTTCACTTCTAGTTAGACAAGAAGAGTGTGACATACCACGAGACGAGAAAAAATTGCCTTTTAGAAACAAAAGACACATATTGAAATAAAATAAGCAAGTGGGTGATAAAATTTTTATAGGTCCTCGTCGACAATACTGGAAACGGGATCCAGAATTATCCATTATTGGTTTAATTATTTTGATCGATGTATTGCTTTCGGGATTTTGATGGGATGGATTAACATTGTAATACATCGAAACCACTCGTACATTACACTTCTAGGGTGACCAGAAAATATTGATATACCACGAGACGAGAAACAATTGCTTTTTAGAGACAAAAAGGCACGCATTTTAATAAAATAAGCTAGTGAGTGATAAAAAATTTTAAATGTTGACAATACGGAATGGAATCTCTGGTTGTGGCCTAATTTTTTTTCAATCGATGTATTTATTGAACTCGGTATTTTGATGGGATTTAGTATCAACTAATTTGTTCACTTTGTAAAAACATCGATATATCCCGCTTGTAGGAGAACAATAAAAGTTAGATATATCACATGGAGGGTTACAGTGAGTGCGGAAAAAAGCTTGCTCTTTAAAAATATAAAGGTATAAATTTCAAAAATGAACAAGTGGATGATGAAAACTTTTAAAGGTCCGCGGTAATAATAGTGGGAACGGAATCCCAAGACATCCATTAAATGGTTAGTTCTTTTGATTGATGTTTTGCTTTCGGTATTTTGACGGGATGAAGTAACAACGCACTCAGTCATATTATAACTCCATCGATATATCGCATTTATAAGGATGGCGCAAGAAAAGTGGGATATATTTCGTGGAGGATATAGCGGGGATCTAGAAAACTGAGAAATGAACAGGTACAGTCACGGGAAAAAAACTTACCACAACCTAAATTTCGAGCACTATTCATAGTAGAGCAAATTCAAAGGTAACATTCAATAAGGAATAACGCCCTCTATAAATTCAAATCCAAAATAACTGCTTGACGACTTCATATCAAATTTTGCACAAACAACACCGTGTTTTGATGCCATAATCAGATTCTGTATAGTTAAATTGTTCTTAACATGAAATTTTATGACTTTACTGTCGTTATATCCTGAGATATTCAATATTAAAGTTAGTGCTTTTTTCGGGAATCATCTAGATATAGAAAGTCGCTATTCGTAGATCGAGATTAATATTAGTTACAGCAAGCCGAATTTCAACTTTTAACGTTATTTCAAACATATTTTTTAGCGATCCAAGAATTATTGTATTTATTATTCAAATGCAAACTATTTGAGAATTACATTATTGTATTTACTATGCAAGTGCAAGCGATCCGAGTATTATTATTCGAGGTTTGGCAGACGTTTTATAAACTTTTGGTTGCCTTCTAAAATAGATACAATGAGGAAAATTTAATGTAGCGCATCTATATAAATAAGAATGGAGTGTTTGTTTGTACATTCAATATTTTCGACCTATTTCAAGTTTTCTATCCGTTTTGGACCCTTCTGATGCCGAATCCGCCTTTTTCTCGGTTGGTGTCTGTCTGTCCGTCCGTCTGTCTGTCTGTATGTTGTGCCCTATACACGTCCACGCGGTTTAAGATATTTTCATGGAAATTTGCATACAGTGAGTACTTATCTTCATTTAGTGAGTGGCATTGGTTGCGAAAGTCTGTCTGTCCGTCTTTCTGTTCTATGCTCGATTTTGCGTTTGTGTGTTTGTGTAGACATCACATGAATTATATTCCAGATATTTGATTGCATTTTATTTTATTTTATACATTATCTATTAGTTTAGTGAAAGCAATATTAAACATTTCTTTATTGTTATATTTAGTTGAGTTTCATGTTAAAACACCTGAGTAAGTATACTTAAATCAACCATAATTTGGCAGTTTTGGAAAAATTGGAATGTCTATTGAATATTACGATTACTTCGATTGCTTTACCAGTACTGCTGAAAATGTAATTATTCTTCAAATTTTTTTTTATGGATTTTCATCTCTGATACTTCATTTATATCGAGTCTTATTTTTATTCTTTGCGCAATGAAAACGATTTCCGAATATTTGGGACAGACGATATTTTTCAATGAAACGAAAATGAACAAGATCACGCGAGAAGTGTGCCGACCAACAGGTATAGTGGTTAAGGTGTTAGCCTCTAGATCGGAAGGTTCCTGGTTCGAATCCGGGTTCGGGCATGGATGTTTGTAAACGTATGGTGTAGAGGCGGCTGGTGCACCTTAAATCTGTCGTGGCCGAAAGTCCTCACGTTGGGTTGGCGTGGAAGTTTGGAGAGTGGGGTGCCAGCTCAGGTGTTGCTTCGTCATCTGACCGTGGTTCAAAATTACGAGGTGTTGTCCTCGGATCTTTCCCTTAAGGGACTAATCCCGGACCGTCGTCAATAGCCCGTTGTGTTGCTCTAGTACGACGTTAACTAAAATTACCATTACCAAATTACCACGCGAGCAGTGATATTTTTTCTGTTTCTTTCGCTCTGAATTAATTTCACATATCTAAATTTTGTACACTTTTAGTTGTAAGTTGTGGCAACTGTGCGAGATCAAGAGATAAAATTGAATCACAAATTAATATCTTTACAACAATTTTTTCCGACATCTTTTATTTTGTTCTATTCCACTGTTTTCTGTTTTAAATATTTATTATTTTAATAAATGTGTTTTCCTTCTCATCACACGCAACAGCACCACAAAGTATTAGACTTAAAAATGTTAGGTAAGTCAGTATAAATTTTCAGTAAATTTTAAGTGTAGTTATGCCAATATTGAAAGAATAATGCCGTTATTGAAAGAATAATAATGTTTAAAAATCCAAACTAGAACTTTTTCCAACGTTAAAAAAATTCGTTGTAATAATGACAGGAGAAGATTGCAAAATTTCACAATGTCGCATACCGGAGGCAAGAGTGCCACAAGTAAAAAAATATTGTCTTGTTGACTATGAGTGCGAGAGCACTCGCCGTAAATCGTAATTTTAATTAATTGAGTTGAACATGAAAAGAACTTAAGAAAGGGAATTCCAAATCTTCGTATAAATCGTCTTTTATAGTAGTAACCTTAGTATCACCTTTCGTCATTTTGTAGCTTTGTCATACAGCAATTGTGCGATGTATGTGAAATGTATTACATGAATGGATATGCAAGTGTAGGATTTGTGTCCAAAGTAAGTTGTAGAAAATATAAAGATGGCGAAAGGTGTTAAAATAAATTTTTATTCTACAAAAAACGTAAGTCATTATATATTTTGATTATCTCTTCAATCTAGAGTAAACCAATTCAAACCGAGTAAGGTCGGGTATTTTGCTAGTAATCTATATATTGGAATGAGCTGAAATTTCGCATGGTCATATTAGAAGTCCTGCAAAATCAATTATCTTCAAAATATAATCAAGTTCCAATTCATACTTTTTCAAACGTTAATTAAATAACTATTATTGCATACCTAAAAACTATTTTTTAAATAAAATATTATGTGGATTTTATTTTAGTCGTATAACGGTACAAAATATCACTGCTATAGAAATATTATTCAGGAAGAAATCCATACAAGTCTAAGAAACTGATTTAACATTACGAGATCCAATATTTCTGTACTCATAACTTCGAAACGGAAAGATATAATTACATGAAATATGGTATATGATGCTAAATTTTGTTATAGATTCGAAATTGTGTGTCTAATTAGGGTTTGAGCTCAATTTAATATGAATACGATCCCTTATATCAATTTTATGCATTTGAATGTATAAAAGACTTTAGCGTCCTGTAAAACGCCATCTTTGTATTTTCTATACTATTAAAATTGCTCGAATGAAGAGGGGTGGCTTTTTTCCTCCGTGAGTGTATATTATTTATTATACATGCGTTTTTATTTTAAGTTAAAATACTCGTCAAATGTAAAATTGATTGCACTTTAAAAAATATTTCTAGTTTGGTTGACTATTTAAAAATAATAAATCTCCACAAACACACGTTTGATACATTCATGCCCTTTGTTCTCCCCGAGCCGTGGTAGCCCGGATGGAAGAGTTATGGATTAGCAACTGGAGGGTAGCGAGTTCAAATCCAACCAAAGACTGTCATGTTCAAGAAGGCTGGTGCATGTTAAGTATTTCGTGGCCTCAAATGTCCTAATTTTGGCATGGTGTGGAAGTTTGGAGAGTTGTGTGCCAGTTGAGATTTGATCTCGTCATCTGACAGTAGTTTAAAATTACGTGGCTTTGTCCTGTGATTTTTTTTACTTTGTGTTTGATCCTGGATCTTTGGCAATAGCCCGTTGTTTTGATCCAGTGCACGTTAGTTAAAATATCTACCTACATCCGAAGAAAACGATTAAGATTTGATCTGATGCAGAATTAAAGGGGTGAGGGTTAAAAAAATCGATTTAGTCCAATGCGACATGTATTGAGTTGGGCACAGCGAGGCGTTAATTTGTTTTGGAATACAGAATCGAATTTGTTTGTTTAAGATATATTTTTTTCGCTGCAATGCGGCATAGATTTTTGTGAGTGTGGTTGACAGCACACTGAAACAAAAAACTAGGACCTTAGTGTCATCTAAAACTTTTCCCAATTTGGTGTCAGTCCACTTAGTACAGATATTAACCTGAATCACCCTTTGTTTCCTGTAGGTCAACTTAAATCCTGCCGCCACCAAATCTCAATTCGATCACATGCCGTGTTCAACTCAAACATTATTTTGGAGTTTCATCTTTTATTTGACATTATTGAAACGTATTATAGTGTAATTTTTGTATATTTACAAAAAAGTATTATTAACCCTCTTGCCCCAAGTACAGAATTTTGCTCAGTGTTCTGCTACATAACGCCAAGCATTTGCAATTTTCCTGCAGGCTTTTTGTACGAATTTTGAAAACTGCAGTAAAATAGAAAATAAAAAAGACGTGAGACATAATTATCGGCTAAATATGTATATCATATCTCTAATATTATAAAAGGAAGTGTTTGTTTGTTTCTTTCTAGACGCAAAATCCTGACGATTCTATAGCACTTACAGCAATGAGACTTGGCATACAGGTAGTCCGAATTTTAAGTAATTTTTGGTCGCGGCGAAATTTTAAAATTCAATCTAGAAGATTTTAAAATGAATTTAATAGTTTTATTCTCTACCTGGTTCTTCAAACGCGGATGACTTTTTCAACCCACTTGACCTTGCAGTCAGGGTATGGAACCATTCCAAGTTTTTTTCAACCGACAGAACGCGTAGAAAATTATTATTTTTTATTTCCGCTTTGATTTTGCGCGAGGAATGATTTTCCACCCAGACGATAAATCTTCACTGGAGTCACAGTTCTTTTTTCAATCCCCTGACCGTTAAAGACAGAGTAAAAATTTCAACGGATTTGAAATCTGCGGAAAATTTCCGTTGAGATTGATGCCTAAAAATATGATTTTCTTTAAATAAATAACTTTTTAATTGAATATATCTTCAACGGATTTGAAATCTGCGGAAAATTTTACACCTGATTAATACCTTACACCACGGGCACGGGCAACGCCGGGCTAGCCACGCAGTGGCTAGTTTATAATAAAGCATCAGAATTAATTGCTTTATTTATTTAAATCCAAGGCATACTTTCAAAATTTGCAATTCTGTCCATAACTTTTGAAGTTATGATAATTTGGGGCGGTGTAAGGAGGTTATTCCGTAGCCTGAGAAGAAAAAAAATGTGTGGCAAGGAATCACGCTTTGCACTGCAGAACATCTTAACTTATGATTGAAAACAAATCGTTAAAACATTTTGATAAAAATAAGGCAAAATTGTTCTGCAAAGACTTTGTTCTGTGACGTACATCGCAGTTTTAAGCACTTACTGCCTTCGCGCCTCTTGCTATTCGGGATCATTTTAGTAGAGGAAATGTGGATGATGGGAAAACCAATGTCTCTACTTCTAGACTACTCAAAACCCTTTATGGTGTACGGAAAAATTCGATGTAATGCAATTTGCCGGTTCGTTTATTCATTTTGCTAAATCACTTATTTCGCGATTCGTCCATTCATTACACATTCCATGCTATTCGTTAATAATAACAATTCGTTAATTCGACAAATTCGTTTTAGTTCTTTCACTTCCATCTATTCATTTATCTGTCCACTTATTCAATTTTTCTGTATTTATTTATTTGTCTTTTCATTTACATATTCGTTTGTTTCTTTATTTGTCTAGCGTTCCTGCCATTAATCGTTTGTTCGAATCAATAAACTCATTTCTTCTTAATTTTCGTCAAAGCAATCAAAAGCGAATTTTCTGATTTGTTTTTCCAAATTAATAAATTTATATGTTCTGGGGGTATGAAAACATGTATCATACCTAGATTTTTACATCCGGATTTTGTGGCATTCACCTCTTTACATTCTCTACCCATGCTCCAAACACGACCAAACGATAAAGCACATTTATTCCCCAAAACAGCCCCTCCCACGCATTCCCATTTCGTTAACCTTTATCCTCTCAGTGCCCCAGACCTTCCCATTCCGACTAAAAATAAAAGGAATCATTTCGCTGGCAACAAAACCTATCAGGAGGCAAAATTTCTGTCGTCGACGTGAGAGCCTACTAAACACCTGCAGAGGATCCGGGGCCCCACGTGATCAGATCTTGACCTCTGTAACCGTTTGGTGCTAGACGCCGGTGCACCCCCTCCCTCTTTCAGTGTCACTTGGTGCAGGGTCCGTGTACTTGGGTAGCAAAAATAACAAAGTTGGATCTCGTTTCTCCTCAGAGTCGCCTGTGTTCGAGACAGATTGCAACTAGGGGAATGTCTAGCTAGTGCGTTATGAATCCTAGTTAATTCTTACAATGTGTACGGTCATATGAGGGATATATCGTCACTATCACTCCAAAGACACGAATCTGCATTTTGGGCGATTTTAACATAACTGCCTTTTTGAGTCGTTTTTTGTTTGACAAAACCATGAATCTTAATTCTTAGTGCAAATGGAAATTTGCAGAGGACAACAATAACCTTTCAGTCGTAATTCGATTTTTCCCGAAACATCAAAACTTTGAACGCGTTTTCTTAAGGTCAATTTTTTTAGATTTGTGCCTTTCACATGGTGGTAACGATATATACTCATATCTTAGACGACCAACCGGTCTGGTGGTTAAGATGTTAGCCTCTGGATCATAGGGTTCCTGATTCGAATCCGGGTCAGTGCATGGATGTTTGTAAGCGTTTGGTGTAGAGGAGGCTAGTGCACCTTAAATCTGTAGTGGCCGAAAGTCCTCACGTTGGATTGGTGAGGAAGTTTGAAGAGTGGGGTGCCAGATCAGGTGTTACCTCACCATCTGACAGTGGCTCAAAATTACATGGTGTTGTTCTCGGATCTTTCTTTTAGGGGATTTATCCCGGACTGTCGTCAATAGCCCGTTGTGCTGCTCTAGTACGACATTAATAAAAAATTAGTTGTGTTGCTCTAGTACGACATTAATTAAAAATTACCATTACCATCATATCTTGATCTAGTCATAATCTTAATATCTGAATCTTCAGAGGGGGCTGATTTAATCCATCTGGTGGCCACTAACAAAACTGATCAGATCTTGATTTCTTCATCATCATAAATTGGCAATATCTTGATGACGAGATATCTCATTATCAAGATATTGGTGAGATCTTTATTTGCGAAATATCTCTTCGATACCGCCTGGAAGGACGGGAAAAAATGCTGAAGTAATTGTAATCTATGTATCATTGTCCATGCGAGATCTGTAACGAGTTATGTAATATGAAACAAGATACAATAAATATTGCATCTAGGACATATGTCATTTAGTCTCATTTCATGTAGACACCTTGAAACTTCACTCACTGCTATCAGCATCTCTTACACTTTTTAAAAGATCTTACATTTTCACTTGGCTACATCTCAATCAAAGGGATTGTTTCAGCTATATGTAGTCGCGGATAAAAAACGAACCACCTCCTATATTTCGAGTACAATTCGTACTAGATCAAATTCGAAGATATCATTCAATAGGGAATAACTACCTCTACAAATTCAAATCCAAAACAATTGCATAAAGGGACGTATTCATATCAAATTTTTCACAAACAAAAACATTTCTAATGGAAACACAGCATTTTGACGCCATAATAAAAATCTGCATCGTTAAATTAGTCTAAGTATAAAATTTCTTTACTTTGATATCAATATATCCCGAGATATTCAATGTTAAAATTAGTTTTAATTTCAGGGATCATCTCCACATAGAAAGTCGCTATTCGTAGATCGAGATTAATTGTAGTTATCACTACCCGAATTTCCAATTTGAACACTATTCCAAACATATTTTTCAGCAACCCTAGAGATTAAATGTATTATGCTAATGCAAACGATTTGAGAATTACATTATTATAGTTACTATGCAAGTGCAAATCATCCTAGAACTACATATTATCCGAGGTTTGTCAAGCGTTTCATGAACTTTTGGTTTGTCTCTCAAATCGCAATAATTTGGAATATTTAATGTAACTCAAAAACTAACTATCAGATTGAGCTGAAATTTCTCATGGCCATACTAGAAGTCCTTCTGAAGCGATTCCTATTAATATATAATAAAGTTCCATTTCATAATTTGTTCAAACATTAATTTAATAATTATTTTTATATATTAAAAACTAATTTTTAAATAAAATAATAGGTGGTTTGTGTTTGGGTTGTTTAACAGTAATATGGTACAAAATACAGTGCTATAGAAATATTATTTAGGAAGATGTCCATAAAAGTATATGAAATTGATTTGACATTAGGAGCTCCAATTTTTCTGTCAACATAACTTCGAAACGGCAAGTCCAAATTACATGAAATTTGGTATCTAAAGTTAAATTGTGACATAGATTCGAAATTGTGTCAAAAAATGGGGTTTCCTTTTGGAAATTGTGAAGTTAGTGCTCAATTTGATATAAAGACGGTCCCTTATTGAAATTTTATGAATTTGAATTAATAGAAGTCGTTAGTTTCTATCAAACGCTATCATTGAATTTGCTCTATTGTTAAAATTGCTGGAATAAAGAGGGTGGTTTATTTTATTCCCCCGCGGCTGTACATATCTTGGGTAAATGGGTTCTCATTGCAAAACCGACTGTTCTAGAACCGATTCAAAGGCCAATGGGATTAATGTATGAGCTCGTATATTACAGCCAGTTTGCTGTCTATGGGCTAACCAAGGGGCGTATTCACAGGGAGCCTGAAGGGCCAGTTCGCATCCCTAAATGACCATTATGATACAAAATTAAATGGTGAAAGCGCCATGGGAAGACCCATCACTCACTGTGAATTAGAGGAAAAGGTACGTTTTTCTGGAGGACGTAAGGGAAGCTAGCCCGCATTTACTTGTAGTGAACAAACCAAGAAGCTTCAAGATATTAACTGAACATATATATAAAGCAAATGCGAACACTTACACTTTGATCATCGATTATAAACTAGCCAAATATTCTCAATACTTCAATTATATTGATTCGTTATTAAATTATGGTTATATCTTCAACGATAGGAAGCATATTTGTTTATTTTCATTCAAATCGACTCTAAAATGTTGTACTGACGTACTCCACCCGAGAAATAAAGATTTCCTCTTTTGCTTACGCTCGCTAATAGCCGCATCTGAAAAAAAATCTTTACAATTGTCCAGGGAGCACGATAAAGATCAAACCATGTTAATTTCGTATTTTTCTGATCCGTACTTTCTTGAGAAATCGCCTAAGAATCAAGCTAAATAACAAAGTTTTCAATCCTGCGACGGTAACTTTTTTTTATATAGAGATGTAATTAAATAATCAAATGGTAAATAATTAAATAATAAATCTGTTTATAGTATCGATCTGGCGTGGAATTTTACGCTGATTTAAAATTCGTTGAAAAATTCACTCTGTTTTTAACGATTGCAAAGATAGAAACTTGAATTAGAGGAATAAAAAAAACTTAATTTAGTGCTTACGAAAAGCGTACCTCGAAAACCTCTATAAACGCGCGTAGAAACGCCTCATATCTAGGGATGCGACATCGATGTCGATGTTTTCAAAACATTGATGTTTTTAAAAAAACATCGATGTATTTAACATCGATGTATTGGGATCGATGTTTTTGTAACATGTTTTATTTTTAAATGAAAAAAGTACCGTTATAAAAATTTTAAAAATAACCAAGTAGCATAATTTTTATAAACAGCTAACTGAACATACTTTTTAGACCAAAGTGACCAAAGGTGAAGGGTCTGAAAAGTGGGGATACGACATCGATGTCGATGTTTTCAAAACATTGATGTTTTATAAAAAACATCGATGTATTGGAGCTGATGTCGCATCACTAGTTGCTAAACCAGTTATAAGAAATGAGGTAAAACGTTTAAATGCACTGAATTTTAAAAACATCGAAAGTCTGGGGGCGATGCATTATCAACATCGATGTTTCAAATTTGAACACCGATGTTTTTCTGTCGATGTAGCATCTCTAGGTGCTAAACCAGTTTTAAGAAATGGGGGGAAAAGTTTGAATTCACTGAATTTTAAAAACATCGATAGTTTGGGGCCATGCAGTATCAACATCGATGTTTTGCTGTCGATATTGCATCCTTAGTTGCTAAACCAGTTTTAAGAAATGGGGAAACAAGTTTAAATACACTGAATTTTAAAAACATCGATGCTTAAAAACATCGATGTTTTTGAAACGATGTTTTATCAACATCGATGTTTTAATTTTGAACATCGATGTTTTGCTGTCGATGTCGCATCCCTAATATGAACATGGCCTAAAGTCTGCGAAGTCGGCGCCTTTGAATTTACTCGGATAACCAATTCAAAACAGGACAAAAAATAGTAATAAAATAATGAATTAACGTTTCACTGAAGCAACACAGTGAGTTTTTGATTTTACTTCGGCGGGAGCCCAAAATTAAAAATGGAATTTGTTTTGTGCAAAGATGGATATCCAATATATGTCTCAAAGTTAATTGTATCAAAATTTCTTTAAAAAAAAGTCTGTAATACCGTCAGGAAACATTCTCCACCTCAGAAACGCTACCACTATCCACATTTAGCTTAACAAAAAATACCACTCATAACAATGACCCCCTCCCCCAACCCATTTCCATACTAAAGTACTTTTGATTGACTGAAAACATTGCAGTGGCTGCTGTGTCTTCGACGTTCTGCTATATTTTTAACAGGTAGACGCGTGTATGAACGTGCCTTTCAAACTAACGAGGACGCTTTAGTCACATTCCAAATGGCGCTCGCCGCAATCAGCACGCACTTCGATAGATGATCCACGAGGACAGTTGAATTGCCAGTGCGATTTATATAAATTTTAACTGTCTGAAGCTCAGTGATAGCAGACACTGCTTCTACTCCCATCACAGATACACTATTCGTTTACTCTCAATCTCATTTCGAAACTGCCGACTTGTTGGCACGATCAGCCGCTAAGGACGACCATCATATTAACAGGCAAGACGACATATACGGGAGTCCGTCCGTGATATTAATACGGCTTTCATGGTGTCTCTCAATCAATTGTGGTAGCATCTATTGAATTTGGTCAATTCTAAATTCTAGTGGGGGAGTATTGTGATGGAATTTAACCAACACCCACAAAAATTTAACTTACAAAACAGATATTATAGCAGTGCAACCTATTTCCATCTTGAGGTACTTTTTGGCCGACTGACGTTACGCTGACATCTTTGTCCTGCTTTGGATCTAATTACACAAATAATCGTGTACAAAGGATTTTCCTCAAATATTTACAAAATAAGTAGCATTAAACAGCATTGCGTGACTATCCACAATTGTTCTTGGAAATTTGCTTTTTACTTTTGTGTAGCTGTTGGAGGATTGATGCAATTCTTAGATGTACGAGATGATCATCGCAGATCAAAGCATCTTAGATCATCGCAGAAAAACAATATCCATGACCATTTATTTCAGACATCGGGTTGAATAAACTGCATAAAAAAATTCATATTTTAATGAATGAATTATTATTAAATATAGTGAATAAACTGAATAACTCTGTTCCATAATATAATGATTATTGATGATAAACTGTTCCATAGTGTAATGAATATTAATGAATAAACTGTTCCATAGTACAGGGCTCGAAATACCCGGGTGCACAGGTGCACTGTGCACATGAAAATAAAATTGTGCACCTAATTTTTTCCCGCTAGGTGCACGCAGTGTACCAAACGTTAAAAAAAGGAGGGGAACGTGTTTTATGTTATTTTGATGTTTGAACAAAATATTAGTATCGACCTCTCGCTCTAAAGGAACGTAATTAAAATTCCTGAATACACACTATGCGAAAACAAAAATCGCTGGGCCGTAACGGTTTTATACAATAGAGGGTTTATACAGAGGAAGATTTACTTGTGCCCCTGCCACCAGAACTTTCCTATGATCGAAACTTTTTCCAAATGCTCTGTTGAAACGACTGTCGTGACAGCCGTGCTCCGGAGAAGGGAGAATTTAGATTGTTTAAATATTTTTATTTACTATCTACTACTAATCTATCTAAACATACCCATATAATAAAATAGTTTACATTACATTAATGCTCTTATATTACGTTTTTTTTAATGTGCTCCTAAAATATAACCTGTGCATCTAATTTAAAAACTTAGGTGCACAAGGTGCACCTGTATTAAAAAATCTATTTCGAGGCCTGCCATAGTATAATGATAATTGATGATAAACTGTTCCATAATGTAATGAATATTAAAGAATAAACTGCTCCATAATATGATAAATATTAATGAATAAATTATGTTCCATATTATAAAAAATAAAAAGGAATAAACTGTGGCATAATATAATGACCATGAATAAGCTGCACCATAATGTAACGAATATTAACGAATAAACTAGTGCATGCTATAATTTATTTTAATGAACAAACACTGTTCTATATTGTAAAAATAAAATGAATAAACTACCTTAAAAAGACAATTGATAATGTAAAGAATATTTGTGGTAAATTATTGCATAATATAATAACATTAACTAATATAATTACTATTCATTTGTTTGAAGAACGTAGATCTTAAAACAAAAAAAAAATTGGTGCAAGAGAAATGTGTACAATATACTTTGATAGAATTTTTATTGGAAGAGATAATTTTCAAAAAAAGTGAGGGGAGGGGGGGGGGTTCAGACCCCCAGAGAAACCCTCTGGTTACGCTATTAAATTCAACTCTCTTGAAACCGATTCTGTTAATTTCGTATTTGTTTAAAAATTCCTGAACGTGTTTCAGAAAAACAAAATGGTTTTACAAAAATGTAAATAAAAGATGTGAGAAACAACAACACAGCCCACAACGTAACCGAAATGAATGCTCAAAAGATCTTTTGGAGGGACACAGCGCTTAAGAGCAAGATCACCCCATCTTAATTTTATGTGTATGAATTGAAATGTAGCTTAAATCCGACGTGTGTTTGTTCATTTGACTCCTCGTTCAGAGTAATGCCATCAGAATGACACGGTACTGCCATCTGTCGTCGGGATTTGGCGTAAGAGATTAAGTTTTCTGCAATTCTGTTTTAGAAAGTTAAGCTTCTTAGAAAATTCTTATTCATAAAAAAGCTTTTTAAATACTTAAACTAACTTCATTCGTTACTTAAGAAGGTACAATTCGCTGGAAAGTGAAATGAAAAGATTTTGGAAGCTGAGGGATCGCGTAAAAATTGATGATTTGTGTGATTTAGTGGAATGATTACATGATAATACCCCTTGTATGAAGAGGGACATATTTAGTTTATGCACTACCGTTGGTATTCCCTGATACAGATACTCAAGAGGAATTTTCCTGATCTTGCACGTGTTCTGTTTCGTTAATTTCAAACACACTCAATCGTTTTCTAATATGATGGAATGGAAATACATATTTTATCAAGGCTTGGTATATTTAATTCAAGCAGCAAATTGAATTTATTTCTAAATCTCGCACTTCTTCTCGCTGAATATGGATGGAAGGCGTCTTAAAATGTTATTCATTATAACTTCGTTCATTTGAATTTCAATTAAAAATTTCTCGTATTGATTAATTCATTTTGAAAACGTAACCACGAATGAGAAGGTAGGTAACTCAGGCAATACAACACACTATAGGCCAGGGCTCGAAATACCCAGGTGCACTGTGCACATGAAAATAAAATTGTGCACCTAATTTTTTCCCGCTAGGTACACGCAGTGCACCTAACGTTAAAAGAAATGGGGGAACGAGTTTTATGTTATTTTGATGTTTCAACAAAATATTAGTATCGACCTCTCTCGCTCTAAAGGAACGTAATTAAAATTCTTAAATACATACTATGCGAAAAGAAAATCGCTGGGCCGTAACAGGTTTATACAAGAGGAAGGTTTACTTGTGCCACTGCCACCAGAACTTTGCGATGATCGAAACATTTTCCAGGTGACTCTGTTCAAGCGACTGTCGCGACAGCAGTACGCCGGAGAAGGGAGAATTTCGATTTTTAAATATTCTTATGTACTATCCACTACGAACTTATAAAAATATACCCAACTAATAAAGCAGTTTACATTACATTAATACTCTTATATTATGTTTTTTTTTAAATGTGTACCTAAAATATAACCTGTGCACCTAATTTAAAAACTTAGGTGCACCTTGTGCACCTGTACTATAAAATCTATTTTGAGGCCTGCTATAGGCGAACTTCAAACTAACTTCAATTAAAATTACAAATTAAGGATAAGTGGCGACAGTTTAAACACAGCGAAAAACTTACGCAGGTGAGTAGTTTGTTAACGTCGAAATGGAGCAACACAACGGACGATGGACCAATCCCGAAGAGACAGCATCGCAATTTTGAACCAAGATCAGATGACGAGATTAACCTGTAGACTTCGCACCGTACAACCTATTTTACCCGTGAACCGTGAGATTTCCCTTTTAAAAAAGACTTTAGCAGGTTTGAAATCCAATCAATGTCAGCGGTCACTTAAAAGGGGGCCAAAAAGAGGAAAATCTCAAGGTAAAATCTCATGGTACAAGGTAAAATAGTTTGTACCACCTGTAGTCGAAAGGTTAACACCTGAGCTGGATCACTCACTATCCAAACTTCCACACCACGCCCATATGAGGACATTTGAGTTCACGACAGGTTTAATATGTACCAGCCCCCATTTACTTGTCGGACTTTGATTGTATCAAATTTCGAGTTCGCAACCCTCCGATTGCTAATCCACTATTCTACCAGCTGGGCATCCGCGGCTCAAAACAAATGAGAAAATGGGACAGAAAAAGTTTCATTATACACAAGCAAACCTGAGCATAACATCTGAGCAAGAAGTTCCAAATAGCTATAACCGCTGACAGTGTGCTCATTCGCATATCTTTCACTATGGCGTCATCCGAATCAAAATTAGAAGGTATTGTCATCGGTTCCTTATCTTCAGGATTGATCAATCCCTAATAGTCAGCGTTTTGTTTCAGTGCGACGTTTATTCAGCCACCTACTTTCATGACGCTTAGCTGGCGTTTCGGTCATTAGGTAGTCTGACAGCCATCTTGACTAGACATAAGCCTTTTATCAATGGAATTGCCTTCAATACTAATATGAAACTGCACTTCAATTGTTCAAACTAAGTAATTTGATGAATATTTGCAATCAGCAATCGTTCAAACTAAATTCGTTCCATTATTTCAGACCAACATCTAGCCCGAGTATTCCAGTCAAAACTACGGTTGGTGTCCTTGCATACCAAATTGTTTCCATAAAATATTTTTAGCAACAGAATTTACGGTTTACAGCCACATACTCTTTTCTTGACGCTAAGCTGGCGTTTCGGTCATTAATCCGACAGTCATTTTGACTATTCTACATGCACACGCCTTTTATCAATGAAATTACCTACAATACTAATATCAAACTGCACTTCAATAGTTCAAACTGAATAATTTGATGAATATTTGCAATCAGCAATCGTTCAAACTCAATCCGTTCCTTTATTTCAGACCGACATCTAGCCCGAGTATTCAAGTCGAAACTACGGTCTGTGTCCTTGACTGCTGAATTTTTTCCATAAAAAATTTTTAGCAACAGAATTTACGGTTTACAACTACTTACTTTTCTTGACGCTAAGCTGGCGTTTCGGTCATTACTCCGACAGCCATTTTGACTACTCTACATACACACGCCTTTTATCCATGAAATTATCTACACTAATAATATCAAACTGGACCAATAGTTCAAACTAAATAATTTGATGAATATTTGCAATCAGCAATCGTTCAAACTAAATCTGTTCCTTTATTTCAGAACAACATCTAGCCCGAGTATTCAAGTCGAAACTACGGTTTGTGTCCTTGCCTACTGAATTTTTTCGGTAAAATATTTTTGCAATAGAATTTACGGTTTACAAACACATACTTTTCTTGACGGTAAGCTGGCGTTTCGGTCATTACTCCGACAGACATTTTGACTACTCTACATGCACACGCCTTTTATCCATGAAATTATCTACAATAATAATATCAAACTGGACCAATAGTTCAAACTAAATAATTTGATGAATATTTGCAATCAGCAATCGTTCAAACTAAATCCGTTCCTTTATTTCAGAACAACATCTAGCCCGAGTATTCAAGTCGAAACTACGGTTTGTGTCCTTGCCTACTGAATTTTTTCGGTAAAATATTTTTGCAATAGAATTTACGGTTTACAACCACATACTTTTCTTGACGGTAAGCTGGCGTTTCGGTCATTACTCCGACAGCCATTTTGACTACTCTACATACACACGCATTTTATCAATGAAATTACCTTCAATACTAATATCAAACTGCACTTCAATAGTTCAAACTGAATAATTTGATGAATATTTGCAATTTGCAATCATTCAAACTAAATCCGTTCCATTATTTGAGACTAACATCTAGCCTAGTATTCAAATCAAAACTACGGTTTGGGTCCTTGCCTACCAAATTTTCCATAAAATATGTTTAGCAACATAGTTTATGGTTTTTGCCTTGAATTATATCACAGAATGTTATGTAAGGAAACACGTGGTCAGAAATGGACAGGCCCAGAGCATTTCCGAGAGGCTTCTAGAAGGCCGGCAGGGTTCTCGATAGAAAAATAGTGCACGGTTAGGCAAGAACTGATCTTGTAGTTATTTAAAGGTTTTCTCAATTAGGTTGATAGAGTCATCTGTTATAACAATATCTACGTTACATATCATGATACAACTGCAGCACAAGATTGCTATTTGCCCGTGAAAGTTTGTCTGATCGTCGTTGAATTAAACGCTCAAGCGACGATAGAAGTCTAGATGCTTATGTCATGATTCCCTGTCTTTCCCCACGTTGGCAACGAAGCAGATACACTTGATAGGGAGTTACGAACATAGATAGGTTACTAGAACAGTTGTTCCTGTGTTATAGTTGTTACTTGTTTTAGTGGATGTACATCGATGGGTGACAGTGCATGGGTTACAGTGCATGTTACTGAAAAAGAACATGAATAAGAATAGAATTATTGAGTCAGATGAACTTGCATTTCACTCGACTGTGGCTAGAGTATCAATGTTGGTGCAAGATAATATGACGCGATAATTTGGGCATTAACAGGGAGCGGCTCTAGGGTATATTATAGTCCACTAAACACGCCTTGCTGGTCAGTTGGTAGGGACAATATTATAGTCGATTAATTTTATACTGACCAAATTGATCCCCCTTTGTACGAGTTGGATTTAGTTCCCGAGATTTTTTGACAAAAAGAATAGCTTTTCTACCAAACAGGTTTGGGAAAATATGGGTTGGTTGGGTTTTAATGTCGAAAGGTTTTTATGGACATATGGCCAAGCTGCACCAGACAAAAATCTATAAACGAAATAAAAACATACATAAAATTTATCTATTTGCACTTTTAAATTGAAACTAGTCAGTGTATAAAATCTAAATAAAATGCACAAAAGCGATGTCATAGATGAATAAAAACGAATCTTTGCTGTGAGGATTTTCAAAAAGGTCTTTTAGGGTTGGATATGAAACTCCAAATTGGATTGGTTTGTTTATTAAAAGCTCTACATCAGTCAAAATGTGTCGAAAGTAAAAACAGAATGGCAAGTTCATATACATGGGAATCGACAAAGCTCATAATACTGGTATGTTACCAAAAATTAATTCCACGGCACAATGTCTGAAGAATGTTTTTTACAAAATAGCAATTCCGGAAAACGACTCTTGCTCAATCAATGAAACTTCCATAAGACTGGGAAAATTATCCTGAGCACTTTATAAATTATGAAGCAATACGATTCATATCAACGCCATCTCCGTAAAAGTGAATAAGAATAAAGGTTACATTACACGTGTACTTCATGAACAATTGAAATGTTTAGGAAGAGTAAATTTTATATCCCTAGTGATGGGGTTTGTTTAAAAATAGGTTGTGTGCTTCACACACACACACACACACACACACACACACACACACACACACACACACACACACACACACACACACACACACACACACACACACACACACAAGTTCTTTGTATCTCTTATCTTGACCCATAAGGTGTTCCATTCTAACTGGGGGATTATTTTTTTATGAGGATGTCTAGACTGCCATTATACATAAAAGAGATAATTCCATATGATTTCAAGGTGATTCGTATTTTACAATTTTAAATTTGCTAATTAAACACACCATTTTGAATCAAGACATGTGAGGGTATCATGAATAACAGAAGCAACCATTTCCCTTGCGGGTCTGAAAGGGAAAGACCAAATGTCAAAGTTTAAATTCTAATCATGTCTGGATTTGTTAAATGTATACACTAATTGCGTACTTCCGTTGTTAGTCTGGAAAAAGTATTTTGTTTATTCTGTAAGATGTGGTCATAAAAATGATACTCAATTTCTTATTTTGCCAGCGGTATTACCCGGAGTTGCTTTAATTACAACTATTCTGCAGATGATCATATTACTTTTCTTTGGTTTATACAAAAAATTGAAATGCCTTTTCATATATGAGGCTATCAAAGCAAGAGTGACCTGACTCACCAGCATATTTAATGGAGATAAATGCGATTTTCTTGCCACCATTTTTACAGATTCTTATTTAGCCACAAGATGATTTGAGATACTGAAAATTTATTTTTCACTGATCAGCAGTTTGTAACTTTAGAACACTTGAACTTCACATAAAAAAAAAGGTTTTTAGAACAGGTAATAAAAATATTTTCGGATCACAGCTAATACCGTAGTTGCTCTAATTGCAACAATTCTGTAGATGATCATATTACTTTTCTTTGGTTTATACAAAAAATTGAAATGCCTTTTCATATATGAGGCTATCAAAGAAAGAGTGACCTGACTCACCAGCATATTTAATGGAGATAAATACGATTTGCTTGCCACCATTTTTACAGATTCTTATTTAGCCACAAGATGATTTGAGATACTGAAAATTTATTTTTCACTGATCAGCAGTTTGTAACTTTAGAACACTTGAACTTCACATAAAAAAAAAGGTTTTTAGAACAGGTAATAAAAATATTTTCGGATCACAGCTAATACCCGTAGTTGCTCTAATTGCAACAATTCTGTAGATGATCATATTACTTTTCTTTGGTTTATACAAAAAATGGAAATGCCTTTTCATATATGAGGCTATCAAAGAAAGAGTGACCTGACTCACCAGCATATTTAATGGAGATAAATACGATTTTCTTGCCACCATTTTTACATATTCTTATTTAACCACAAGATGATTTGAGATACTGAAAATTTATTTTTCACTGATCAGCAGTTTGTAACTTTAGAACACTTGAACTTCACATAAAAAAAAGGTTTTTAGAACAGGTAATAAAAATATTTTCGGATCACAGCTAATACCCGTAGTTGCTCTAATTGCAACAATTCTGTAGATGATCATATTACTTTTCTTTGGTTTATACAAAAAATGGAAATGCCTTTTCATATATGAGGCTATCAAAGAAAGAGTGACCTGACTCACCAGCATATTTAGTGGAGATAAATACGATTTTCTTGCCACCATTTTTACATATTCTTATTTAACCACAAGATGATTTGAGATTCTGAAAATTTATTTTTCACTGATCAGCAGTTTGTAACTTTAGAACACTTGAACTTCACATAAAAAAAAAAAGGTTTTTAGAACAGGTAATAAAAATATTTTCAGATCACAGCTAATATCCGTAGTTGCTCTTATTGCAACAATTCTGCGGATGATCATATTACTTTTCTTTGGTTTATACAAAAAATGGAAATGCCTTTTCATATATGAGGCTATCAAAGAAAGAGTGACCTGACTCACCAGCATATTTAATGGAGATAAATACGATTTTCTTGCCACCATTTTTACATATTCTTATTTAACCACAAGATGATTTGAGATACTGAAAATTTATTTTTCACTGATCAGCAGTTTGTAACTTTAGAACACTTGAACTTCACATAAAAAAAAAAGGTTTTTAGAACAGGTAATAAAAATATTTTCGGATCACAGCTAATACCCGTAGTTGCTCTAATTGCAACAATTCTGTAGATGATCATATTACTTTTCTTTGGTTTATACAAAAAATGGAAATGCCTTTTCATATATGAGGCTATCAAAGAAAGAGTGACCTGACTCACCAGCATATTTAGTGGAGATAAATACGATTTTCTTGCCACCATTTTTACATATTCTTATTTAACCACAAGATGATTTGAGATTCTGAAAATTTATTTTTCACTGATCAGCAGTTTGTAACTTTAGAACACTTGAACTTCACATAAAAAAAAAAAGGTTTTTAGAACAGGTAATAAAAATATTTTCAGATCACAGCTAATATCCGTAGTTGCTCTTATTGCAACAATTCTGCGGATGATCATATTACTTTTCTTTGGTTTATACAAAAAATGGAAATGCCTTTTCATATATGAGGCTATCAAAGCAAGAGTGACCCGACTCACCAGCATATTTAATGGAGATAAATGCGATTTTCTTTCCAACATTTTTACATATTCTTATTTAACCACAAGATGATTTGAGATACTGAAAATTTATTTTTCACTGATCAGCAGTTTGTAACTTTAGAACACTTGAACTTCACATAAAAAAAAAGGTTTTTAGAACAGGTAATAAAAATATTTTCGGATCACAGCTAATACCCGTAGTTGCTCTAATTGCAACAATTCTGTAGATGATCATATTACTTTTCTTTGGTTTATACAAAAAATGGAAATGCCTTTTCATATATGAGGCTATCAAAGAAAGAGTGACCTGACTCACCAGCATATTTAATGGAGATAAATACGATTTACTTTCAACCATTTTTACAGATTCTTATTTAGCCACAAGATGATTTGAGGTTCTGAAAATTTGTTTTTCACTGATCAGCAGTTTGTAACTTTAGAACACTTGAACTTCACATAAAAAAAAAGGTTTTTAGAACAGGTAATAAAAATATTTTCAGATCACAGCTAATATCCGTAGTTGCTCTTATTGCAACAATTCTGCGGATGATCATATTACTTTTCTTTGGTTTATACAAAAAATGGAAATGCCTTTTCATATATGAGGCTATCAAAGCAAGAGTGACCCGACTCACCAGCATATTTAATGGAGATAAATGCGATTTTCTTTCCAACATTTTTACATATTCTTATTTAACCACAAGATGATTTGAGATTCTGAAAATTTATTTTTCACTGATCAGCAGTTTGTAACTTTAGAACACTTGAACTTCACATAAAAAAAAAGGTTTTTAGAACAGGTAAGTAAAAATATTTTCGGATCACAGCTAATACCCGTAGTTGCTCTAATTGCAACAATTCTGTAGATGATCATATTACTTTTCTTTGGTTTATACAAAAAATGGAAATGCCTTTTCATATATGAGGCTATCAAAGAAAGAGTGACCTGACTCACCAGCATATTTAATGGAGATAAATACGATTTACTTGCCACCATTTTTACAGATTCTTATTTAGCCACAAGATGATTTGACATACTGAAAATTTATTTTTCACTGATCAGCAGTTTGTAACTTTAGAACACTTGAACTTCACATAAAAAAAAAAGGTTTTTAGAACAGGTAATAAAAATATTTTCGGATCACAGCTAATACCCGTAGTTGCTCTAATTGCAACAATTCTGTAGATGATCATATTACTTTGGTTTATACAAAAAATGGAAATGCCTTTTCATATATGAGGCTATCAAAGAAAGAGTGACCTGACTCACCAGCATATTTAATGGAGATAAATACGATTTACTTTCCACCATTTTTACAGATTCTTATTTAGCCACAAGATGATTTGAGGTTCTGAAAATTTGTTTTTCACTGATCAGCATTTTGTATTTTAGAACACTTGAACTTCACATTAAAAAAAAAAGGTTCTAATAATAGATAATAATAAAATTTTCGGATTTTTGTGAGATAAGCCACTGGCTCTGATAACCTCATATCGCAGTCAGTGAGACAAGTCAAGAAATAAAAAGTTTTGATGCTATGTCATTGAAAAATAAGTTTGAGGTGCCCCAGCGTGTTATATTACTGTTCTATAGAATATGACAGAAGTTACCACCATAAATACTTACCTAAAATTTAAAAGAAGCTTATACTATTTCAATGTAGGTTTTATTGTATCCTTTAAGATGATATTTCTCAAATTCTGCAATTTTAAGTTATGTCACTTTTCTAGCCGGGGTTCGATATGATGTTTGGGTAACTTTACGTAAGTATATAAATTAATGTACTATAACTTATAGTATAGGGTGCATCAAACCTTTATGTAAAAACTGTTAAGGAGAGGTTAGGAACATAAAATGAAATGTATACACAAAGCACAGTCACTCGTATTAGTACTAAGCACCGATATTAAAGACAAGACAGCAAGTATGTGAACAATATTTTTATCAGCACTAATTTTGCAGTTGACAATAGTTGTAGTCTTACAGGTAAATTACGACACTTCTGGAATGAAAACAGGAGGTACATACTCCTACAAAAATCGATTTGTCCGAAGAGAATTCGTCTTATGTGTTTAGAAATATGCATGTTCTAACTATGATAAGATCGTGAATAATACAGGGTGGTCCCGAATTCATGGTACAAACTTTAATGGTAGGTACAGGACATTGTAACAATGATTTATTGTATAGGAATGTATAGTCGCAAGTGACGCGGTGAGGCGTAAACAGGGGAAATAAAAGGAAAGAGAAATGGAGTGATCGGTTGGTATCATTGCCGGTAGAGGGCAGTAGATGTCTAGCCGCTGTTGAACATGATGCATCGGTTGTGGTTTCAGCACGTTGGGGCGCCAGCACACTTCAGCATTGATGTACGGAATTACCTGAATGCCACGTTTGGTACTCGATGGATTGGGCGTGGTGGACCAGTCCCTTGGCCACCCCGATCTCCCGATTTATCGAGCCTCGATTACTTTTTATGGGGACATCTAAAGCATCTTGTTTATGAGACTCCAGTTGACTCAGATGAGGATCTCGTCGCTCGCTTATCTGTAGCTGCTGCAGGTGTGCGTGAAATACCAGGCATCTTTGAACGTGTACGCCAATCGCTCCACCGACGCTGTCAAGCATGTATCGATACTGGTGGACGCAATTTTGAACAATTACTGTAAACATGACACTTGTCAACAACGCTTTCAATAAAATCTTTGTTTTTCCTTTCGGCCGTTATTTCCCCTGTTTTCGCCTCACCGCGTCACTTGCGACTATACATTCCTATACAATAAATCATTGTTACAATGTCCTGTACCTACCATTAAAGTTTGTACCATGAATTCGGGACCACCCTGTATACACAGTGTGGATACTGGTAATGTTATTTAGTTCAATTTTCACACTAGTAACTTCAAAGTCGCGTTCTCACGAATCAAGTTTACTTCACCGATTATAGTTGATCAACAAAAGTTGAATGAAAACAATAGTGAGAACCTTTGTTTCAATAGAATTGATCAACTTTTTAGTGGATCAAGAAAAGTATGACCCATTCGAACTTTATCGTTCAAGTGATGAGTCATCCGCCATCTGCTTTCGAGTTATTTCCACGCAAACGATCTGCCCTGGTTTATTTTATTCGAGAAACAAATCAAAAGTTATTTTTTTATTCTGTGGTCAAGTTTGTATCTTCTCGATCGTTAAAGATAGAGTGAACATTTCAACGGATTTGAAACCTGCGGTAAATTTTACACCAGTTTGATACCTTAAATGTGATTTTCTATAAATAAATAACTTTTAAATTGTAATTTTTATATTTTCGCTTATTAAACTGTTCAGTTTCTATTGAAGTGTGTGAACATAAACGGATTCAAGTTATATTAAACTTTATCCATCAACTATAATCGGTAAATTAAACTTGGATTCGTGATAATGCGCCTTAATTGTACACCAAAATCAATGTTCAATCACATTTATTTTGATAGCATTGGAAACGAAAACCAAAAGTATATTCTCGGCACACAGCAAAAAATGACCATTCTCTTCGGCGCTTCTAAGTCAAAACTAAGTTGTGTTATGTGTAAAATATATTCAAGGTGAGAGGCCATAAATTAACTTTTTCAAAAACAATTCTATACCTTCAAAGCATAGAAGGGTAAAGAATTATGGGGAATACAGAAAACACACCACCTCTTATTAATATACTAATCACACATACACCTATGCAACGCAAAAACACATACAAAAATTAAGTTAACCTCGCCCATCATTTTATATAAGATGGAATATACAGATAAATAACAATTATTCAATTTTAACTTTTTGACTTGAGATTCGACAGCTCGTTTATAGTAACAGACAGCTCCAGCCAGGTGTTACTTTGCATCAACAGGTGGGAGATTTTGGACAATAAGTAAATACATGTCTGCAGCATAATGTTGAAGCGCACTCCCGAAGCAAGACTCGTTTTAATTTTAACTCTAAAGACATGCCTGTTTTTAGCCTATGCAAGGTATTCCGCTGAAGGTTAAGATATGCAATGCACGTTGTAAACAATATTCTGAAAGTGGATATGTATTAATTGAAAACAATATTCTGAGTTTGTGTGTGTTAATGGCTATCAAGCTTTTGAATTTTTTGTGTGGTTATTACAAACACTATTTTGAAAGTGAGTGGGTGTATATATTATGTAATTGCACCCAGTATTCAGAGAATGGGTGTGAGTTAATAGCATTTTGAGAGCAGGAGTGTATTAATTACAAACAATAGTCTGGGAAATTGTATGTGTTGTTTACAAATAATATTCCAAGAGTTGATTGGAGTACATTAAATGCAATCTACATTCAGAGAGTGTGTATATGTGTTAATAGTAAACAATATTTTAAGCGTAGGAATGTATTAATTACAAACACTAATCTGATAGATAGAGAGAGAGAGAGAGAGCATGTGTTAATTGCAAATAATGTTCTGAGAGTGAGGGTGTATTGCAAACAGATTCATCCCGGCCATCCTCTGACAGGGTTTAATCACGTTGAGTTTTTGTGGAAGTTTGGAGAACGGGATGCCAGTTCAGGTTGCCTCGTCATCTGTCGTTCAAAGGTACGTTGTGTTGTCCTCGGATTTTTCCCTTAGTTGATTGATCCCGAACCGTCTTCAACAGCCCATTGAGTTGCTCTAGTACGACGTTAATTAAAATTACCTTTACCTGACAGGGTTTAAGGCCTTTATTGTCAGGCCGGAAAGCCAGGGTAATAAGAAAAAAATCATAAATGCACTCTATAACAAAAAAATCTACGCACCAAGAAGGAGTTGTCCGATGGAGACAAAAATTGGTGGATAAGAAAATTATGTACAGAATAGAAAATGATTAAAATTTCAGAACAATTGAATGATTTATTGAGCTCGTTACTGCAACTCTGAAATAAGGTGTTGACCCGCCTCTAGCCTCGATGCAAGCTGCCACACGGCGTGGCATAGACCGATAAAGCTCCCGGATGGTCTCCTGCGGTATTTCTTGCTAAATTTGCTCCAATTGTCGGACTACGTCATCAACATTCCCTACTGGATGCAGTCGCCTTCCCATCATATCCCACACATGCTCGATGGGAGAGAGATCTGGTGATCTGGCTGAACAAGGAAGTGTTTGACAAGCTTGAAGACAGTTCATAGCAACACGTACCGTATGTGGTCTGGCATCGTCTTGCTGGAAAATAAGCCCAGGGTACTGCGAAAGGAAAGGTAGCAAAACAGGTCTCAGAATGTCTTCAACGTACCGCTGTGCAGTAAGTGTACCTCTAATGACGACCAAAGGGGTCCGGCTATCAAGGGAAATGGCACCCCAGACCATAACTCTTTGTTGAGGGCCCGTTTGGCGTGCAATAGTGAAAGCAGGATCGGCACGCTGCCCTGGGCGTCTCCAGAAACGTCATCGATGATCGTCAGGACACAGGTTGGAAGCGGGATTCGTCGCTAAAGACTATACGTCCCCAGTCAGCATCATTCCAGCCTGATCGAGCCAAGCACCACTGTAATGTGGCTCGACAGTGTACAGGCGTGAGTGGCAAGTGGCGTTACGGGCGGTACGAGCGTAGATTTCGCTCTCTTAGCCGTCTGTGAATGGTCATGGTGGGCACTCGTGTGTGGGTCGCACGACTGATGGTTGATAGCGATGAATCAGGCACTGTGACATCTGATCTGACAATCACTATATCCGCGCGATCTGTTGTGGCCCTACGTCGAACGCTACCATCATGACGATGAAATCTGCCATTGTCCACCCACTCTTGCCAGCATCTTCTAATCGCCGCATCGCTTCGACTCACACGACGAGCGATTCTCCGATTTGGCCAACCTGCCTCTTTCAATCCAATGATACGACCTCTTTCAAACTCTGAAAGTGGCTCGTAATGAGCTCGAATCCTGCGGCGAGGCATTTTTTCAGTCGTTGAAAGGTATCCTAAATCGCAATGCAGCAGAAATTTTTAACAACAGTTCAAGAACAACTCCTTATATACATCTGCTGGATGCGCAGTTCCGATGCGCTGGAGATCGCACTATTCATTCAGTAGACACCAAATTTTAATCATTTGCATATTTGGTCAAAACATTTTTGCATACGAAATTTCAAAGCAATCATTTGATTCCTTCTTGGTGCGTTGATTTGTTTTGTTATAGAGTGTATTTTAATAGTGGTCTAGCTTTTTCAAGCAGTCGCTGTCACGCTAACATACATATAAGTTTAGTCAAGAAAACTATTAAACTATTCGGATATTTAAAAATGTCATATGCAAAGCAGTACATAAATCATTCATGCAAGAAAAGACATAATTTGTCTGGGAAATACATTAATGTCGAAAATGCTTCGTTTCAACGTAATGTGTAATCCGAGAACTTGTCTAGCAGTATTTCTCGAGCATTTTAAATTACCTTCCTTTTAAAAGCAATCTTCGTAATTACTGATTAATCTCAAAATGAATATTTCATGTATGAAAAGAAGTTACGTAACTAACTATTACGTAAAAGTAACATGCTACGACATTACGAAAGATGCGATTAATTTTGTAAGAATAATTTGATAATTAGTTAAACCACATTCATATAGTGCGCTTTGCATTAGACGATTGTACAAAGGGTGGTGAGGTATCGGATCCTCTGAAGGTGAGAAGATTTATTATTTCAAAATAATCTCCATAAACGCGAAATAAAAGTAAGGCAAGAAATAAAAGAATCACAAAAATTACGAGGATTAAAATTTAGCAGGGTATATACGAACTTGTCCAGGGAATAAACTGGAATATATATATATATATATATATACATGTATATCAATTTTTCTTTCAACCTCCTTTTTACCAAATTTTTCTTTTACCCATAACCCTTTCAGGGATGGTAAGGCATTCCACATTCTTGACACGATATTTTAATTAACATCGTACTGGAGAAATGCAACGGGCTTTTAGTGACGCACCGGGATCAATACCCCAAGGGGAATATCTGAAGACAACACTACGTCATTTCGAACGACGGTTACACGACGAGATCACACCTGATCTGGTACCCCGCTGTCCAAACTTCCACACCAACTTGAAGACATTTGAGACTACGACAGATTTAACGTGCACTTCCTCTGTACACGACAGTATTCCATTGGATTTGAACTCGCAACACTCCGGTTGCTAATCCGTTGTTCTTCCAACCACGCTTCCGCGGACTCTTGAAATGATTAAGTTCATTAAGGTATATAAATATATAAAGGTGTTTAAATATAAATCACATTTGACGTTTTGGTGTCTAGCCTTCTGAGGGATCATACAAATACCACCAACATACAACGTCCAGTCTTCCTTGCATGATTTCCTACCTTCTTGACCAATCGAATCTTTTCCGGGATTGTTTAACCTTCTACATGGTTTCGACGAAATATTCTGTCCATCCCGTAAAATTCGACTGATGACAAGATGTCATCAGGATTTTACCGACAACAGGTCTAGTGGTCAAGGTGTTGGCCTCTGTATCGGAAGGTTCCTGGTTCGAATCCGGGGTCAGGGCATGGATGTAAATTGTGATGTCCTTTGTTAGGGCAATGGTGGTCCACCCAGAGGGTGTCCCTTCACAAGTGACCATCATTTCCGGCCTTGTAGTGGCCAAAAGACAAATTCTTAGTGACCGCCATCGGAAGTAGTGACCATTAACACTTCTGGCCTTGTTGGCCAATGATGGTGTCCAGTGCATGGTACCAAGTGTGCTATGCATAGTGCCCGCCATTGGGGAAAAAAATATTTACCGATTTTTTTAAAGTTGACGAGATTAAGTTCTGGTCCGTATTTTCTAATGGCGATATAACTCGTCCATCAAGATCTGGTCAGTTTTGCTGATGACGAGATATCTCCTTGAGACAGCCATGTAGTTCTTTAGTCTTTGTATTTGTTGCGAGGGAAAAGCAACAATACACAACTACGAAACCTTTCGACGCTCAGAGGACAGGTAGGTAGTTGAATTTAACGCAGTGAAGCAATTCAACGGACTATTGACGACGTCCGGGATCAATCCAGGAGGGAAGGATTGGAGAACAACACATCGTAATGTTGAACCATGATCAGATGACCAGGTCAAGACCTGGTCTTCTGATCGTGGTTCCACGACTCTCCAAGCTTTCACACCAACCCAAAGAGAATACATTTGAAGCCACGGCAGATTCTACGTGCACCCTCTGCAATGTCTTCTGTTGGAACGAGTTTCAAACTCGCACCCATCCAGCTCGTAATACGCGACACTACCAATTGAGCAACCGCGACAGGACGCTCATTTGGTAGAGTCACCAATATCTAGGTACCTGGAGTGCTTTGAGACCAAAAGGGTATGGAAATCTTTATAGAAAGAAACAAAAATTTTACTGTTAAAAGTAGTGCATTCATTAAAGTTGATAAGTTTTCAACTATGGGGTTTTTCCTTAAACGTTTTTTTTTGCAATGAGAACTAGTTATATTCGCTTCACCTGTTCTTGAGCTTAAAAATATTTTTGTGTGTTGTGTTCAACTGTCATAACTACTCCTGGTGATTCTCTAGTTCATGTATCTCATTATTAGCAAAACTGATCTGTTCTTGAAGGATATATTTTTTGTCAATAAAAAAAACTGACCACACTGACGTCATAATATTTAACGTATTGAATTCTCCAAGAACTTTTAACGATCCATCACGTCAAACGAGATATAATTGATTGGGTTCGAAAGTGACGTTTTACCTCGTCGAGACCAAATTGCTCTATTATTCAAAGGGAATTGAAGATTGAAGTAGTAAAACATAGTCGAGCACACCTCAGATGCACCTTCGATCTCACATGTAAAAAACACCCGTGAGTAATGGATGGCTAAATCCCCTGGTGGTTGTCTCGATGAAGTATCTCGTTAATAACAAAATTGACCAGATCTTTATTTACGAGATATCTCGTCCTTAGACAAATGCTCACCAGATCTTGGTAATCGCCAAAAAATCGTCAGTATCTTTGTGACAAGTTATCTTGTCATTTGTAAAATTGGTCAGATCTTCACGGGAGATGTATCCCTTCAAAACCACTTGAGGAATAATATCATTTCCTCATTTAGCAGCCAAAATGACTAGACTTCGACGAACTCCTGATCCCTACCCCTCAACCCAAAAGGCCACGGAACGAAACAAGTTCCTCCGAATCGCAGCCATCAAGTCCAAAATGCGTCTCCTAATAACAATAGCAAAACTGAAAAGGGCCGACCTCCAGAAGCCGAGGCTCAAAATCCGTAAACAAGGCCGCCCTCAGCCACTCAATTAGTACGGCAGCCTCCTCCCTGAGGCGAAAAAGAAGAGACACAAGATAAACTTTAGATAAGGCAAAAGGCGCCTTGGAAAAATGAATGCGACGTTCTTAAAGAGACGCACACAAAATGACTAACGGGGAAAGTGGATGCCTGAGAGAAAAGAAAAACCGAAAAAGTAGAAAAAGCCCAGTAGAAGAGAGTATGGCAAAACTGCCAAAACTTCCGTTTTTCTCTCCAATTCCCAGATCGATTCGTACGAGATTGATAGTGTTTTTCTTATCGCAGCGGCGGAATAAAAAAAGAATCGATCTTCCCAAGGACGGGTAGCGCCATCTCTCGGGAGGTGGAGGAGTTGGTATTGATTCGGGGAAAAGTCTTTCCGTGAGTGATCGTTGCTTGTGGGGGTGGGTTATAGAATTTGAGTGCCGGGTCTGTGTGGGGGTGTTGTTCCGCCCATTCTTTCGGATTGCGAGTGATGAATGGAATCCGGTTGAGTGAGGGGAGTTGAGTTGTAGGCGCGGGGTGTTCTGGAGGTGGTTTCGAGCCGGTGTCCGACAACGGTACTTCCGAGGAGGGTTTGATGGCTTTTGTTTTGACGTGGGTGGCGTTTGCAGCAAAGTTGAGATGGTTCGTTCGGTCTTAGGTTATGAGATTGAATTTAATGTAAATTTGTCGAGGAAAGATACGATTTTCTAGAACATACAAAATAATGTGATTCCATAATCTCTAGAGATTACCCTTTTAGGTATTATTGAGGAATTATTTCTTTTTACCCTTTAAAACGTACGAGTCTTCATTTATTATATCTATCTCCACTGAGCTACATCCTAGTTCTCTAACCCATGTGGTAATGTACCCAAATGAATACGTTACACATTACCCAACAGGAACCCATATTTTCAACAAAAGGAACCCATTATCAGTATTTTTGATCCTCAGTGAATATTTGCATGGTTCCCACGGTCCTTGAAAAGTCCTTAAAAGTCCTTGAATTTTTTTTCCTAACTAGGGGCCCTTGAAAGTCCTTGCAAATTACGGAACTTGGTGAAAAGTCCTTCAAAGTACTTGATTTTTTTAACTAGTACATAGTTGTGTAATTTCGTCTTGCATTTGGAACTTGTCCAGACTAGTTTTCCTCCACAGCAGGTGCGCCATTTGAGCTTCATTCTGAATGAAACCGGTGTTTTGCGCTTTGACACTATGTGATATACCAATAATGCTATGTCTAGATCCATTTTCCACAGTATTCCGTCCGTCTAAATTGTCACCTCTAGTCTCCGTTAAGACGGCCGCCTTGTTAGGCCTGCCGCATTATGACGTATCACGGCTGCTAGATAACGCCACCGTTTTCTTAGGAAACGAAACCATAGCTTTTGCAGTCAGGAAACCTGGCACGCATCCAAAGAAATAAAACCAAATTCTTATTGCAAAAATATAAAAGTTGCAATAAAAAAAAAAAAAAAAAAAAAACATTTTTTTTTTAAATCACATTTAAAGTATCTTTCTGTTGTGAAAGTTTCTGCAGATTCCAAATCCTTTGAAATTTTTACTCTATCTTTAACGATTGCAAAGATAGAAACTTTGACTAGAGAGTAAAACAGCCTAAACACCAGTCAAAACTTTTGATTTGTTTTGTTTCTCAAACAAAATAAACCATGACAGTCGTCAGTTCTGGCAGTGGACGACAGCAAAATGGAGATCGTGTCGTGTAGATGGAACCATGTGCAAGCTCCCATACTCTTCTTGATGCCACCAACAGAATTTATCGTACGATATTTTATCGCATGACCGAAATCGATATGTGTGCAAGTAGCCTGATAGTTAGCATTGAGACGAGAAGCCCAGTTAGCAACAAAAAAATCACAGGTTCTGTGAGAAAATCCAAATTATAACCAAAATTGATGACACTCTTTCTTTTTTTAACTCTCAGTAGTTTGAAAAGTTATGTCTTTTTTTATATATTTTTCACATTTTTCTTTTTAACTGACAACTTTTGTGTATTTTTATTTCGTTATAAAAAAATTTTAGGTCCTTGAAAAATAGTTTTTTTGTTTTGAAAAGTCCTTAAAAGTCCTTGAATTTTTTTTGGATAAAGGTGTGGGAACCATGATTTGATTATCTGAGGTAATGCTGACCAAAGTCCTCGGATAACCAAAAACTTAATAAAACAATGGCTGATATTGAGGTTTTATGGCGCAAGGCCTTTGGCGTTTGGCCAGTAGCCCGATCATAAGAGTAACGGATTAGCAAACTTACTGTCAAAACTCGATGTAACCATCCTATATGTGGGAGCGGCTGCTCGTTAAAACTGTCCTGGTCTCAAATGTCCTCAAGTAGAAGTGCTGTGGAAATTTGGAAAGTGGGTGCCAGCTCAAGTGTTGCCCATATGACAGTGGATAAAAAATACGAGATATTGTCCTGAAATATTTCCCTTATGGATATAGATCTCGGATCGTTTCCAATAGCCCGCTGTGTTGCTCCAGTGCTACGTTAATTCAACCTACGCCCTAGATTTAATTCGAAATTGTTATAATTGGTGAAGTAGACTCAAGAATCTCTGACACAATAATTTAGTCCAAATTTTATAAACTTTATTATTCATAATTGCTTACAATGTCATAAATCGGCAATTTCCAACTGCTGATCGTTTTAGAAATACATAAATAGAATGAACTACTTTGTTAGAAAGTGGTTTCAAAAAAACTTTTCAAACAATTAGTTTGTAATAGAACTTTGTGTACGAATTTGTAACAGATTGATATTTACTCCCAAGTTATTCGCACGGGTATTGCGTGAAATTATTCGTGAACTGAAGTTTGGAGCTAAACTATTGAAATCATATGAATCTTGCACAATTTGAAGTCGGACCTTCCGTTCGGTACTAAAATGTTATCTTTGGGACCCACCGGTGGGACACGACGCCCCTGCGGAAAATCGCTTTCAAAAATCATTTTAGTGACCAAATAAAACATTGGGGTTTATGACACAAGGGTCATGTTTCGGCATGCTGCGCCAAACATAATGTAGCAACGTCAAGTAATAGACATCTTGGAAAGTTTTCCTGGTACAGAAGAGTGTCCAGGACTGACCAGGGATGGACCAGGACCAACCTGCAACTCACAGGCTTCTAGCGAATTGAGCAAACCCATTGAGCCACGACTGTCTCTGAATAAAAATTTATCCATCAGATCACAAAGCAGCAGCAAAAAAGAAGAGTCCATCCATAACATGCATGATTGCCTTGAATTTCGAAAACATTGATTCCAAGCCAAACACGCGCCACTTCAAAAGGAAGCGTTTAATCGATGGCTACAGCTTCGGTGTATCCGTCGAGCTCTTCAACAAAGCCATCAGGAGGCAATGAAGAAGCAGCCGTTTCAATAACGCAATCGCATTTGCAGCGAGCGCAACAAGAGCCGAGTGTCTTATCAATGGAATTACTCTGTCTGTTGACCCAGGCTCTATTTCATGCTTTGATGAACAGAGTTGGAAACTTGTACCGCAATTCACGCCGATGTCCGACGCCATCGATCAAAATATCTCATCTCTGATGGCATCGCCAGAATCATACGCCTCGCCATCGGGGGAGATCCGCAAATTGACGGATGCGTCTTGCTTGGGGAGGGGGTCCTTCCAGCGGGAAGGGGCGAGATGCAAATCCAAAATTAATCCTTTGTGGATTAATCCATTGTTATGAACGTTACTTAAGACCACCGAGGTCAATTTGACTTTCCATTTGGTTGTGACGGAGCCGACCAACCGGTATAGTGGTTAAGGTGTTAGCCTCTAGATCGGAAGGTTCCTGGTTCGAATCCGGGTTCGGGCATGGATGTTTGTAAACGTATGGTGTAGAGGCGGCTGGTGCACCTTAAATCTGTCGTGGCCGAAAGTCCTCACGTTGGGTTGGCGTGGAAGTTTGGAGAGTGGGGTGCCAGTTCAGGTGTTGCTTCGTCATCTGACCGTGGTTCAAAATTACGAGGTGTTGTCCTCGGATCTTTCCCTTAAGGGACTGATCCCGGACCGTCGTCAATAGCCCGTTGTGTTGCTCTAGTACGACGTTAACTAAAAAAAATAAATAATAATAATAAAAAATAAAAATAAAAAAAAAATTGGTTGTGACGGAATATCTAGTCCTTCAAAATATGACCAATTTCGCTAATGACGGGATGCCTCATTAAGTTTTTGCCGATTTTTAACCTTTAACTGCTGTTATGGGTCTCACAGACGCCGAATAATTTTTGACAGGTCGTTTTCACCCTTGAAAGTGAATATTGGTCCCTGTCCTATTCAGCCCAACAGAAGCCACATTCCAAGACTGGTTTGGCTGCCCCAACTATTTTGTGTTTTACACTGTTTGCATTTCCCGCGTGGTCTCTTAGACCCCTTCACAGCATTTGCGTTACCATTCTTGTTGAATGAAATCGTCTAAGTTGGAGTAGGGAATTTGGCAGAAAGCCTCAAATGGCAACAAACTTTACCAAAAAATGACCTGTGTATCTTACATGAAAAAAAATTCAGGATATTGTTGATAATGGGTCGGAAATAGAGTACTTGAACAGTAAAATTTCGGATTACATTATTGTCAGCGAACACGAAACGAATTCGGAAATTTAGGCAGATGAAGATGAAGACATTTCAAGTGCGTCTTCGAAAGAACAATATTTCTACGGAAAAACACCAAAACACAACGTTTGAACACCAAAGCACAATATAGTTTTACAGTTACCGTCCACTGGTACTGTTAGTACCAGTTGTGAAACGTCCTGCAAAAATAGGTTCGTAATCTGAGGCTGAAGAGACATAGAATCTACTTAACTTGTATAGAAATATAAAATGTATTTCATGTTATGAATTGAATTATCTAAATTTAAAATGCATAAATAATAATGATCTTTAGAATCTTTCATTAATATATTATATTAATCAACTTTTTTCGCACTTTAGTGAGCGAGGTCTGAGATACCCCTCCACACTAGTTACGTGACAGTTTGTGACACAGTAGTTAAGGGTTAATGATGCCGAGACCAAGATCTAGTCAGTTTTCATCGATTTACGAGATATTTTGTCCATCAAGGTCGTTGTCAGTTTTCTTCTCGGACGAGAAATCTCGTCCATCAAGTTCTGGTCACTTTTCTTCAAATGACGAGATATTTTGACATTTGTCCATCAAGACCTGGTCAGTTTTGTCAACATACCTCGTCGAGACAATCATCAGGGGAATAAAGAATCTACGGATAAAAAGTCAAAACTGTTTACATAGTGCGGCTCCAACGAGAAAGCAAGCGAAATTGGCCTTGAACAGGTGTGAAATTAAATCTTGAACAGGTGTGAAATTAAATCTTGAACAGGTGTGAAATTAAATCTTGAACAGGTGTGAAAGCACGCCAGGATTACTCATACACATTCTTGCCATACTCGATAGTATGAATGGAGACCCCTATGGAGATGGTCCTCACTCATCAACTCGTAATTACTGCTATCGCTTTAGGCACCGAACAATAAACTTGAAACCAGAATCTGCATTGATGTGGATGTGATTTGCTTACATTTCAACTTATCACCTATTTTAAGAATAGACTCGTTCAAAACCATGTGATTCGATTGCCATCCACGTCAACAAGACTAATGGAAGTTATGCAGGGAAGAATTAAGGTTCTAAGAAGTTGTTTCCAAGGTTCAAATTAACAAGACGTGTGGAAAAGCTTTGTGACGCCAGTGTAACTTTGTCTACTTTGATACCAACAACAACTCGGGATGAGAGGTCAACACCACCGCGACCTCGGAAAAAATAACCGAAACATCAATCTGGGTTGTCGTTTATAATGGTCGAATTGCCGTCCAGGTGGTTTTTAGGGCAGCACAACGCCCCCATGTGATTCAATTGTCTCTCAGTGAAAATGGCGGGACAAAACAGAGAATTGTTGGAGAGCTCGAGCTAAACAAAGGGTTTTTCTTCTGGTGCCCGTTAATTGAATGAAGTAAATAAAATCCCATGCAAATTCAGATAGTTCGAGATTTAATGAAACAGAATTATGAGTGGTAAATTTCCGTGGGAGTTTAAGGATATGTAAAATTGCTTAGTTACTCTACGAAAAAGACACATTTTGTATGGTTTAAAAAATATTGATTACAGTGTGTAGCGAAGATAATTTTAGGACTCCTACTCGATTGAAGTAAAGTGTCAAAGTAATTTAATTTTACTCCGGCTACATCATATTTGCCCGGAGAGAAAAAAAAATGTCAATATGGAAATGGCGACCACTTAAGAGATTTCACTTTTCCAAACTTAGGTAAAAAGTACTTCATAGAACGTATTCAGTTGAAAAACTAAATAAGTTCTTTTGAAAACTATATAAAAGTTATTAAATTTTAAATCGTAAAGTGATTTGTAGGTTACTCCTTAGTTATGACACGTGTGTGAAATGTTTACATTATTCTGATCGGACGTTCAGAGGACCTCCATAAGAACATTTAACTTCAAAATTTTCGTACTTAATCTCCTTTTTCATGCAAATGAAAGGTTATCCCCAACCTGATGAAGATATTACTAAAATAATATACATTCTGATTTCGCCCTGTAACGTAGTGGGTCGAGTGGTGTGGCAATAAACACAACATAGCCTAAGAGTTACAGATAACTAACGTTAATTTACACTGCTGGCCACCCAAATTGCAACACCAAGAAAGACAAGAGATATCACAACAAAATTTATTTTGTAGATAACATGTTGACCAAGTATCAAATGATTAAATTTATAGACATCTGTGAAGTGTGGTTCCTGCCAAAATCAGTAGCCAGATTAATCAGTAGCCAGAGTATGTGTTTTTGGGGTACAACAGACCAAGCAGCTTCCACACGTTGCCAAAGTTGATCTGGTGTGGCAGCTGGGAATGTAATATTGTCAATCGTTGAGCAACCATGGACCGCATGTTTTCTATCGGCGAAAGATCCGGATAGCGAGCTAGCCAGGGAAGCAATTCAATCTGGCGTTTGACGAAGAACCCTTGGACAATGTGTGCCATGTGTGGTCGCGCATTATCCTGTTGAAATATGGTTGTGGGCAGGCCCTGAAGGTTAGGAAGGACAACTGGCTCCAACACCTCGGAGATGTAGCGCTGGCTGTTTAAAGTACCGGCAATGCGTACTAGAGGAGTGCGAGAGTGATATCCAATACCGCCCCATACCATAATACCCGGTGCAGGACCAGTGTGGCGGTGCATAACGCAGCTGTTCAGCATCCTCTCTCCACGGTGTCTCCAGACTCGAATCCGACCATCGTGGTATTGCAGACAGAAGCGTGACTCGTCAGTAAAGACAATTTCATTCCATTCTGCTGTCCAAATCCTTCTTTCATCGCACCATTGGCGGTGGAGACGTCTGTGGTTCTGCGTCAAGGGTAGAAGAAGCAATGGACGTCTTGCGGACAGACCACTCTGCTGTAAACGACGTCGAGTGGAACGCGCAGATACTGGATGATGCGTTACAGACTGAATGTGCTGTGCTATGGTTCGTGATGTGGCTGAGCGATCCGTCACTGCCATACGCACAATATGCCTGTCATCACGTGAAGTGGTGCACTGAGGTGGATGCGAAAGACACGTCGGTCCGTCGTACCCTCCTGCATCCAACGATCACATATCCGTATTACAGTTGTTTGGTTTCGTCCAACACGACAACCTATTTTTCTGAAAGATAATCCACAATCTCGGTAGGCCACTATCCTTCCTCTGTCGAACTCGGATACTTGATCAAAAGATGATCGCTGTTTTCTACGAGGCATTATGATCGTTTTTTTGAAAAAACCACAAGAAAAACACAATTGCCGTACTTGAAATCGTCGAAATCTCCAAGCCTTAAATAGCGCTTTGAAGTGGCGGCACAGGTGCGCGTGATGTGCGTCTGCGCTGAAATTCTAATCATTTGCATATCTCACCTCCGCTAATACATGTTGTAAATTTCATATTATTTGCATGCTTCCTTCAGGGTGTTGCATTTACGGCGGCCAGCAGTGTACATTAAACATATAGTATTTGTACTATATACAATCCGGAATTTGTGTCTCTTGGTTGTGGGTGCTGAAAACAGGGTAAGTATATGACCGACAACGGCCAGCTGGAACGAGCATTAGAAGAAAAAAATCTTTGCTCAGCTCGAGGTCCCAACAGTTCTCTGTCTTGTCTCGCCGGTTCATTGGGTGACAGTTTAATTCCAGGGTGCATCGTTCACCCCTAAAATCCATCTGAGCAGCAATTAGATCACCATGAAAGACCACTCCAATAGATACTTCGGGATTTTTTCGAGATTTTCGGCCGGACTGCGGTGTTAACTTCTGTTACGTAACCTGTTGTTAACCTCTGATCCATAACAAAGGGTTGATAAGATCCAAGAGAACTAAGTAACGACAGAGAATTCACCACTTATAGTTGGCAGTTGACCACCTAACCTCTTATAATTGTAATAAATATCAATGCCATAAAGTAACATTGATAATCGGGGATAGCGAGATTCGATGGAAAGCAAAAAATTCGGCTTAGCTTTGGACAACATAATGTCAACTAGATTAGTCGTGGTTTCCTTTCTTCAAAGACAATACAAATCTATTTTAGCCATAAGTTAAAAAAAAAGGAGACTGAATGGAGTCTTTTTGCCTTATCTTGGCAACTTATGTGTGGCTAATGCAAGCGCTGTCTAGAGTTTAAAGCAGCGTTTTATAAAAGCGTGAAAAGGAGAGAATGATAGACCATGTTGAAACTCAAATGCTGAACAGAGGGCGCTGCGTGCACCCTGACGTGAGATTAGATGTTGAAGCTCCAGTTAGTACTGCTTGAGTGAGAAATGTGAAGCTTGATTAGTTTTCTGTGTTCCTTTGTGTTTTATTTGATGTTGTTAGTGATGTTGTGTTTGTGTCAAATAAAGGTTAAAAAAGATAAAGCCTAGATTGTCTTTCTCGTCTGACAGGTAAGAGAACCTTTTGAAATTCATTTAAGAACCGTGCGAAATAGAAGTTGTATCAGACCATGCGCAAGGACTTACTGCGCATACTATCTGGCCTGGATTCTAGTATCAGTAAGTAACACGAGTCAGGAAACATGTATTGAAGGTAGGCATTGCTCATGGCTAGCGCCATTTACCAATCACAATAACAACCATTTGGAGCTGAAAGGATGAGAAATGGTACTTTATTTTAATAAACGTCGCACTGAAGCAACACAAAGGGTAATTGGCGACGGTCCGATATCAAACCGACATAAACTATTTGAGGTAATTTTGAACCTGTCAGATGACGAGGTGAGCTGGCAGCCCAATCTCCAAACTTCCACACCTTGCCAACGTCATCTTAATAGTCTTTATTTAAAAATTTTTTATAGTGTGGACATAAGCTGGCTTTGCAGCGGGTGCTCGGAAAGTGATATGTCCTACCCTATCCTATTTTAAATTAAACACCGTGACCCATTCGACCTCCAAAGTTAAGCACCTCGGTAATGAACAGTACTTGGGAGAGTGACCACTTGAGAGCTGTCTCGACTCAAAGTGTGCGTCCAAGATTTTGGCTCTGTTGAGTAAAATTATGCTAACATAGCCCGTTTTACATACACTAACCTACAATAATGGACCGGGCAGCAAGATGTGATGGTATAAGGGAAAGAATACATGCTTTAATTGGGGGATGGTGCCCCATGTGCTGAAATTACTGTAGCAGCCCTTCTGGCATTACTTTAAAAAAGATTTTGATACACAGCTATGGGTATTTGTGTCTATTCCTGTTGCAAGAATGTCACCAGCTCAGCTGTAGATTTAGGACGTGGTTTCCTGGTCCGTAAGTGTCGCTCTAACTTGTCCCACAAATGTTCTATGGGGTTTAGGTCGTGACTCTGAGAAGGCCAGGGAAGACGTTTTACATCCATATCTTGATACCAATGCTTGACAGAGCCATGACACGGAGCGTTGTCATCCTGGAAGAAACATTCGTCCATTCCATAAAATTTACCAGAGAGTAGGAAGAACCTGATTGTCCAAAATGTTCATGTAATCATCGGCGTTCAATTGACCAGGAACAACATGCAAAGGACCCAGGCCGTTCCTCGAAAAACACCCCCAAACAAGTAGTCGGATTTTATGCAAATCCGCTGGCGTCCGGTCCATTATTGTAAGGTATTGTATATTTTCGAGTTAAAATTTTCACATTTATGCAACAAATTTTTTTAAATTTTCCACTTTTATGTTGGAAAAATGAGCTTTTTCTTTTCAGGCGAATCTTCAGCGGGTGTTCCCTATTGATATGTACATTCCTGTTGTGTGTGCTACTTCAGAGATGCACATCGGCTACTCGGGTCACATTCCAACCCTGCCTATCGAATTATTAAACGAGGAGTACAAGATACATATTTCCCTAGTTTTAACATCCTTTTTAAATTTTAAGAATAAGTGTAGTGTATTTTATGTTAAGTAATCAAAGTGCTTTAATCAAGCGCTTTCTCTTGACAATATTCCCTCACACTTAACATCTCCCCTCCCCCTGCTATACTTATTCAATCGCAATTAAATTGGCTCGATAATAAATGAGGAATAAGTACCTTTTCTATTAAAACGAGCACATCATTAACTTTTATTGAAATTGCCGAGAATGTTAATTATTGTCGGCCGGCTCCATTCTATCGCGTTAATTACTGAAGTTCATTTGTTTTGCGAATTAATTGACGGTTTTGCAGCAGAGTCGTGAGCAGAGGAGCACAATGGCTGCGAGACATTGAAGTTTTGAACGTAACAAAAACTAGGGGGGGGGGGAGAATTGTCGATGTTCGTCGATGATTAAACGGAATAAAAAATGGCATGCATGGAATTGATTCGCGGAAGTTAAGGAGCCGTGGTTGCTCGGTTGGCAGAGTAGCGGACTAACAACCGCAGGGTTGAGAGTTCGAATCCAACCAAAGACGGCCGTGTACAAAGAGGGATGGTGCACGTTAAATCTGTCGTGGCGTCATGATTCGAATTAATAGTGCATACTAAGAATTGGAATTAAAAAATGGAATATGTTATGAACTTAGCCACCCCTACAAAAAACAACCTGCAATGTACAGTTGGATGATCAGAACATGCAAATGATTAGCACTGCGCTGTATATGAAAATTATGAGTGCCAGTAACTTCGTGTTAGCAGTATAGAAAAGGTGAACAGAGGTGATTTTATGTATTAGAACAGTGTCTTCTCGCAGTTCCTGTGTACAGGAAACTTAATTACACATTGTCGAAAAATACGGCAGATCATATGAGCACGTTTATGAGTTTGAAAGAGAAAAAGATTTGGGTCTTTTTGAGACTGGATTATCCCAACGAGAAATCAATGCCTGTTTTGGACGCAATCAAGCCATAGTGACGTGAATAAGGAATTGATGGATGTTGGAGGGACAAACTGACCAACCTAAATGATTGCAGCAGCCTCGTCAACCACCGGACGAGAAGACAGACGTCTTATTGCACGTGGTTTTTACGCAAGATGTCTTTTCGGCAACTTCAAAACTCTATTTCAAGAATTTCGGGGCATTATACAGTAACCTGTGTCAGAACGTATAGTTATACGTTGTCTGTAGCAGCAGGAAAATTTTCAAGGCTTCCATTAAAGCAACTACCTTTGATTCAGCACCAAAAGCGTCGGCGGCCACAATGATGCGTACAACATAGCACATGGATAAAATAATGGCTTTACACAGTCTTTTCAGGCGAATCTTGAACCTGCCTATGGGTCACATCCGAGTCTGGTGGTACCTTGGCGACAGATTGTATGCATTATGCAACGCCTTACCGGTACGTCATCTGGCACTAAGGTATGAGGCGATATTGTATTTTACTCCTCCCTCTACCTAGGTTGACTGTACACTCAGAAATGAACCACCTCTACTTTTCTTAAGGTTTAAGGTACGGTTTCCTGAGAAAGCGGAGCCGTTATCTAGCGGCCGTAATGTTGCTGTGGATGATGTCCCTAAAACATTGTTTACACAAACAGGTGGCGTTGGTTTTCTAGAGAGCGTTGTTTGTGAGCGTAACGGAAATTAGCGGAGCCGCCATTTGCATGGCGATCGTCATAGCGGACTCAAGCAGTTGGGGAACGTTTTATCTCTTGTAGCGGCAACATTTCATTTCCTGCGACAAACAATTCGAGAGCAGGGAAGCAAAACAAACATTTTTGACAGGCATTGTTTAGTTCGATTTTGTAAATCTTGATCGTTAAAGATTGAATGATAATTTCTACAGATTTGAAATCCGCGGAAAATTTTACACCAGAACGATACCTAAAATGTGATTTTCTTTAAATAAATAATTATTTATTTAATAAATTATTAAGTAATCAAACGGTAAATAATTGAATAAAAAAATATGTTTTTGGTATCGATCTTGCGTAGAATTTTACGCAGATTTGAAATCCGTTGAAATTTTCACTCTATCTCCAACGATCCCGAAGAAACTTGGACTCGAAAAAAAATGCCATTTTCTTTTCTTTTTTGAATAAGATAAACCACGACAACCGTCTATATTTCCCAAATTCTCCTTCATATTCTGTCCGTCTAAGTTGACATCTATGGTCTCTGTTAAGATAGCCACCTAGTTATGCCCACGGCATCATGACGTATCATGGCTACTAAATAACGGCTATGCTTTCTTTGGAAACCAAAGCATTAAAGCCTATTGTCCTCCTTTTTCTTCGGGGCTTGCTTGTGGCTAGTCTTCAACAGGACAATGCCATGACCGCGCGTGATATGTAACGTAAAATATTCCACTGTCCACTGGGTTTCGCTTCTTTTTTACCCTCTTATCAGATCTGTCACCCATCGAATACGTCTGGTGATCGTCCAACGACAGACCATCCAAGCACATCACATATCACCCACAGTGATATACCCAGGCACACAACATATTAACTTTGGCAATATGTGTAAGAAGCAGCGTGCACTGACATACTACCAAACACATATTCGCCACCCCATGTGCTGCGTTGGTTCGAATTTATAGAAGACACTAGCAGAATAACTAGGCGTTGCTCGGGTCTTAAGTATGACCGCGACATTTCCATGTGTTTAACTGAAATACTCAAACCCAGTAGAACGTGTTTCCTTGTCCGTGTCCATTTTTTGTAGGAAAACAAACTTTAGATTTTAAAATTGGGGTTTCGAGGGGCACTTTTATTACTACCTGTGTGCTAATTTTCATGCTTACAGATTGGTCTGAAAACATGAAAGAAATAGCCTATGTTTTCCGCAATGTTCTAAAGTAATACCAAATTTGGTGTGGTTAAAACGGTGTAGATTTGTATAGAAAATACACACACACATCCTTTTATATGTACACTGACAAGGGAAAACATTATGACCATCCAAACATTTTTCGCTGAAGTGGCCTGGATGCTGTGGAGGGCACGTTATTAAGTGAGAATGGTATTTAACTGCTCCTGGAGAAGGAAAGTAATCATTCTTGCACTTACTTTTGCGAGTGATGGGAAAGGCTGCTGATCTGAGATAATTTGATAAAGGGCAGATCGTAATGGCCCGAAGACTCGGAACGAGTATCACCGAAACAGCACGACTGTTATTTTGTTCACGATCTGCCGTTGTTAGTATTCATGCAAAGTGGATAAAGGATGGTGACACCAGCAGTAGACGCCAAGGTGTTGGTCGTCCACGCGTCATCAAAGGAAAAGGACGTCGGAGACTGTCCCGATTGGTAAAGCAAAATAGGCGCGAGACAATGGCTCAGCTGACAGCCCAATACAATGCAGATCCAATAGCAATTTCAGAACACACAGTTCAGCGGACACTGTTGGATATTGAACTGTGCAGCAGACTTCCCACTCGGGGGCCTCTGTAGACCAAGCGTCATCGTCAACAACGCCTACAGTGGGCCCAAGAACATCGAGACTGGACCATGGATGAGTAGAAGAGAGTTGCCTGGTCAGATGAATCCCGATTTCTCATTCATCACGTCTATGGTCGTGTCAGGGTACACAGTCTGCCAGGCGAACAGTCGCTCCCCTCTTGTACAGCAGGTCATACACAGGCTGGTGGTGGCAGTATTATGCTTTGGAGGACGTTCTCATGGGCGACTCTGGGACCCGTAGTTGTGGTAGAACAGACCATGAACGTTGCGAACTATCTGAACATCACTGCGGATCAGTTGCACCCTTACATGGCGGCTGTTTTCCCAACTGGAAATTGAATCTTCCAGCAGGACAACGTCTCGTGTCACAAGGCTCTGATTGTGTTGGAGTGGTTCGAAGAGCATACTGATGGATTCCACTTAATGTCCTGGCCACCTAACTCGCCGGATCTTAATCCGATAGAGCACATTTGGAGTGTTATGGAGCGGTAGCTCAGAGCTCGAACACCAACAAATCCGAATATCTCGACTTTGCTTGTCCGCTGCTGAGATATTTGGTACAAGCTGTCTCCAGTCATGTACCAAGAACTTGTGACATCTTTGCCCAGGTTAGTAGCAGCTGTTTTGCAGGCCAAAGGAGGCGCAACGCGTTATTGAGTAGGTGGTCGTAATGCTTAGGCTCTTCAGTGTATATACACTCTATAACAAAAAATAATCGAAAATACAAGAAGGAGTTGTCTAATTTTAATGAAATTTTGTATGCAAAGACATTTTGAATGAACATGCAAATGATTAAAATTTGATGTCCAGTGAATGAATAGTGGGAGCTCCAGCGTATCGATACTGCGTATTCATTAGATGTATAAAAGAAGCGATTCTCAATCTATGGGAGAAATTTCTATTGCATTTCGACTGCGGATACGTCGACTGTAACAATGCCTTGCCGAAACATTCGTGCTCATTACGAGCATTTGTCATAGTTTTAAAGAAGTCGTGTTAATCGGATTGAAGGAGGCTGGTTGAACGAATCGAAGAATCGCTTGACACGTGGGATTAGACGATGCTGGCAATAGTGGGTATGTATCAGGGTATATGTGAAGCCTCGTTTCAATAGAGACGACAAAAATGGTTAAATCGCCAAAGTCTGCTACAATGCCTCGCAGACTAATCAGATAATTAATTCGCCGACCAACTGGTATAGTGGTTAAGGTGTTAACCTCTAGATCGGAAGTTTCCTGGTTCGAATCCGGGTCCGGGCATGGATGTTTGTAAGCATATGGTGTAGAGGCGGTTGGTGCACCTTAAATCTGTCGTGGCCGAAAGTCCTCACGTTGGGTTGGTGTGGAAGTTTGGAGAGTGGGGTGCCATCTCAGGTGTTGCTTCGTCATCTGACCGTGGTCCAAAATTACGAGGTGTTCTCCTTGGATCTATCCCTTAAGGGATTGATCCCGGACCGGCGTCAATAGCCCACTGTGTTGCTCTAGTTCGACGTTAACTAAAAATTATCAAAATTACCAGATAATTAATTTGGTTGCCATCTCTCCCATCCCGTGGACCTATTACATGTTGAATGGTTGTTTCTACCTGGCACACAAAACTAGTTAGAGAATCACGCTACTATAAGTTTTGGTCACATGATCGAGGCACATAAAAAGGTTGCCATTGCTCATTCTATTTTTATATTTCCTAGGCTCTTTCCCTTCGGGATTGATCTCGGATAGCCCATTGTGTCGCTCCATTGCGACTCCAATTCAACTGTTTTCCTTTACTCGAAAACAATCAGGTTAACTGTTGCAATTAACCTCGCATTAAATCACTCTTAAATTTAGAACCAACCTTGCAATAAAAATCCCTAAAACCACACTCCACAGGACCGGTTAGTTTCATTTATTCAATCGCATTTAATTCCGTCGACCGTGACTCTCAATGAAGACCCCGAAGCGAGAGTCCAATCTCTGTCGGAGAATATCCCCAGTCTCAACGAAAAATAAACAGAGAGGCCGCGTAAGTCGATGATCGGGGCAAGCAGTTTAACTCATTTCAATCAATAGAGTCAAATCATTTCGTCCGGAGTTCGCTCTTCGCGAGATGGCGGCGGCGCCCCTTCATTTGCATTCGCTAATAGGCGCCCGCTGCATAATTCACAACTGAGAGGTAATGCACGGGCAGACCGGGGGAATTACACAAATTAAGTGGAATGCGAGGCTCTGCGGGATGTGTGTTGTTTTGCTGCCCCCGTGAGAACCAACGAAGAGGTGGCGGGAGTAAAAAGTCGCCAAGTGGAAACTTTCGAAGGCGCCAAATTAGCGGCACCGCCCATTTGGTAATGCAAAATTCATGCGCCTTTTTGCCTTTATGCTAATTGCTTTATCTCTCAGCTGGAATTGTATTCTCTACAACATAGATGCACAGACTTTTTTTTTGACCGAGGGCCACAGAGGCTCACTGGGTCTAAAGGAAGACCACCCCCTAAAAACCACGAAAGTTATTTATCATATGTTATTTATTTTATGTATGTTTTATGTATTATAGTTAAAAAAGGGAGTTAAAAAAAACCGAATAAAAGAATTTGACTCATGGGCGACATTGCATTGATTTAACAATTTTTGGTTTGACTATTGCGGTAGTCAAGCGCCAAATTGATTATAAGTTTTCACTGAAACGTTTCCTATATTTGGTTTTTTAATATTCATGACTGAAAATGTTTGTCTACATATATACACTACCCTACAATAATGGACCGAACAGCAAAGTGTGATGGTATAAGGGAAATAATACATACTTTAATAGGGGGATGGTCCCCCCACGTGCTGCAATTACTCTAGCAACCCTTCTGGGCACACTTTCAACAAGGTTTTGATACACATCTGTGGATATTTGTGTCCATACCTGCTGCAAGAATGTCGCCAGCACAGCTGTAGATTTCGGATGTGGTTTCCTGGTCCGTAAGCGTCGCTCTAACTTGTCCCACAAATGGTCTATGGGGTTTAGGTCGGCATTCTGGGCAGGCCAGGGAAGGCATTTTACATTCATATCTTGAAACCACTGCTTGACAGAGGCTGCAACATGACATGTAGCGTTTTCGTCCTGGAAGTAACATTGTCCATTCCACAAAATTGAAAGAGCGTAGGAAGAACTTGATTGCCCAAAATGTTCATGTAGACGTCGGCGTTCAATCTACCGGGAACAATTAGCAAAGGTCCCAGGCGATACCACAAAAAACACCCCCAAACAAGTAGGGCATCCGGTCCATTATTGTAGGTTAGTGTATATGTGCGACATTGCATTGATTTAGCAATATTTGGTTTTACTTTTGCGGTAGTCAAGCGCTAAATTGATTGCAAATTTTCACAAGTCCAACATTTCCTACATTTGGCTTTGTTAATATTCATGACTGAAAATGTTTGCCGACATATATATATTCCGTACCTGGCACTACAGCTATATTGTGCGATCGTGTAACTTCTTAAAGCGGTCCGGGATCAATCACGAAGGTAAATATCCTCGTCGTTTTGAACGGTCAGATGAGTTTGCCAAAGTGATGTTAGTTGTGTCCACGACAGATTTAGCGTGCACCAGCCTCCACGTACACGACGGTCTAAGGTCGCATGGAGTTTCGAACTCGCAACTTGCTAGTCTGTAACTCTAGCCATCGTGGTCCCATTTTTAGCTTGACGAAAAAGCGCCTCGTAGACTTTTCATTTTCTGCTGTCTTGTTGAATTCTCCACCTGCATTCGACGGAGAAATATTTCTGTCAACATCTCCACTCTCCGACTCTCATGGAAAATTGTGAACCAAAGCATTGCATTAAAGATTGAAGCCAAACTGAACCTCAAAAAAGTGAACACACGCAAAGTTAAACAGCGTGAAAACGAAACTGAGGAATGACTTCCAACTCATCTCCGGGGTTATGACGATTCCGAAAAGAAATCCCTTCCACCGCTACAGACAGGAAGATACTTCACAAAACAAACGCTACACAAAGGCCGAAATCCCACTGCCAACAGCAGTGATAAATTTTTGTATTTCCGTAATGAGGTGTTACTTTTTACCGTGTTTCCCTTCGTTGTCATGGAAACGCTTTACAGCTTCCGCGATTCTCGCCTCTTCCGAGTCTATTAAAGAGGAAAGAGCCGAATGTGTGTATTTCACGGTAACAAATTTCTACGCTGGCTTTTGGCAACAGTGTCTCGGAATTAAAAAAGGGAATGTCGTCGCGAAGTTCCTAGCGGAGCTTAGGAAACGACGATTTAAAATAAAGTCCATTAACATGATCTTTTAAACGTTTTATTCTGGCGAGGAATTTAGTTGAAAAATTAGTGCGGATGTAAGAGGATTTGGGTTCCTAGGGAATTTATTTTTTGGTTTGGCATATATGGGTACTATTCGGTTTAAAATGGCGTGAAGTAGAGCGTGGGGAGGTGTAAGATGTGAATTTTTAAACTTGTATTTTTTTACAGGTGAGTTTGTGTCGACTTTTTGTTCCATGAAAAACTGAGAAACCCAGTTGTACATGCTAATACAATTAACTTCATTAGACATAAGAGATATTTGGCAATTAAATTATTTAATACTATAGAACTATGAAAAGGATAGTGCAGATAGGTTGTTGATTAAAATCTCAATGGAGAAACACAAGGGTCTATTAACAACGTTCTGGCGTCATTTCCTATAGGATAGATCCGAGGACAACACCACATAATTTTGAACCACGGTCCGATAACGTGGCCAACCGTCTGATCTGGTACCTCACTCTCTAAACTTCCACACCACGCCATCGTGAGGATATTTGAGGCCACGACAGATTTAACGTGCTCCAGCCCCAGTGTACATGATGGTCTCTGGCTCGACCTAGTTTTGAACTCGCAACCCTCCGTTAATCTGCCAATTGGATTATCCCGGCCTCTTATAACCTACCTTTACTCGAGTAGAAGCTATGGGGAAATTTTAAGCTAGTCCGACAACCGAATAAGGCCCGGTGCACATATACGATTTTTCAACGTGCGGCGCCGTAACGGCACCGAAACCCAACAATGCACACATAATCGTGAAATGACGCAAGTACTCATTTCGCTTCATTTGCGATAAAAATTCTATCGAAGAAAACGTGTTTATTTAGCTTACTTGGTGTAAAAAAGTAAATAGACGTTACTGGATACAACCATTTATTAATTATTATTTATGTTCCATTTGTTTATGAAAACAAGGACTTCAGACCGTTCATACGTGTGACAGAAGCGTGTGCGGCGAGCTGCGGCGCCGTGGTGAACTGCGGTACAAATTGCACGCAAGTTGGACGTGCGTAGCCGCACGTTGATAAACCGGACGTGTGCATCGGGCCTAAACGTATGTTAAATGCACCCCGGGCCAATAAAGGGTATGTTTGGGATTTCAGTGTTTGTAAACAAATCAGACTGTCAGCGAAGACATTAATGAAACATGACTATCGTGACAAGGCAGTCGATCTTGGGTAAGTTAATTAAAATAAGTGTGAAAAAAGGAGAGATAGAGAGAGTTATAGTCTGCCACACATCATTGGTGAGCGCACTGGATTTTTTCTTCCTGCCAACTCGTTGTTAATACTGTCGTTTTCATCACCTAACAAAAAAAAATTATAACCGGGATCCGCGCTAAATACGCCAATTGTGGAACGGGTTTGTTTACGTTTTAACCTATTGCCTACTTAAAAAAAAAGACCCGTTCAAAACGTTGCTTTAGGACACGAATACCTTGTCATGGTAACCAGAGTATACTCAAATGCTCTTGTAGGTTATACACTATATATCGACAAAAGTACTATTTGGACAGTGCAGAAATTTGGAGGAAGATCCATTTTAGTGTAGGGTTGTTTTCCTGGTTAGGACTCGGTCCATGGCTTTATGTACCGTGTACCATGAACGCTGACGTGTACCTCGACGTTCTGGATAATTTGGTCTTGCCTACTCTATGGCAATACTACGGCGATGATAGTTGTTTCTTCCAACAGGATCGAGCTCCATGTCATACTGCAAAACATATACTGGAGTGGTTTCCTTAAAATGAGGTGAATTTGCTAGACTGGCCTGTTCAGGGTCCCGATCACAATCCGATCGAGCATTTGTGAGACAAACTGGAGATATGAGTACGACACCGTCACGCACACCCATCTTCACAACAATCTCTTCTCACAGTCTTGCGAGAGGTATGGTGAGCCATTCCTCTGCACAGACTTACAAAGAACTTGTGGAAAGTATGCCTAGATGTGTTGCAGCTGTAAAACAATCAAAAAGAGGACATACCCGTTACTAAATAGAATAACAAAGCGCTTTGTCTGTAAAACATGCAGTGTCCAAATCTTTTGTCGATATAGTGTCAATCGGGAGTACCCTCCTGATAAGTTATCTTCGTGCCAAAAACTATCCTGAAGTGCCTAGCCTCTGATGCATACACCTAGTCCAAACTGTCAACAGTTCAAGGCAAAGAAATATTTGTTTAGCCTACTTGGATCTTCATTTACCTTGGAGTTATACGATGTTTTCATTTCGATGAGACATCTTGTCATTAACAAAATTGACCTGATCTTGAATGATATTATCTTTTGGTAGGTAGGTAATTTAATTAACAACGTACTTTAGCAACGCAACGGGCTATTGACGATGGTCCGGGATCAATCCCAAAGATTTTCTTTTGGAGAGAAACCACTTTGAGCATTGAATCTGATTTATAGCCGTTTTTGTGTCGTTTGACGTTTTATCTAATTGTCTTTGACTTTTTAAGTATCATATATCAGTTTGAAATTCATATTTTTGAACATTTATTGTCACTACGATTTCGGAATGCATACTGGAAATACCTTCCGTTGCAGAATCACAACAGCCACCTAGAGGGAGCGGGACAGTCCAAATTTTGCTCGAAGCGACAAAATTTGGTACAATATTAGACCAATATTTTTTAAGAATTCAATTAATATATTGCGACGATATGTAATAAAAGCAGAAAACAAAAACAACAAATACACAACCGAATTCGTGACAAACGAAAAGTAAAATTGTGTTAACCAGCGTTACAAAAGATTTATAACCAAACTTCGTACTATCGTTGAAAAGTACACTTTTCGTCGAACAGAAATTCGAATGAAAGTTTCAAAAAACACTAAAGATTGAAAGCAAAATAATTAAGCCAAAAATTTATTTTTTAATAAATAAAAATAAAATAAATAAATAAAAAATATATAAAATAAATAAATAAAAATAAGTTTCCAAATTAAAAAAAAAAAAATATTTCATCCAAAGTTATCGTCTGTACTATATTCGCCGCCATTTCGCTTTTCCATTTTTCTCATGTTTATCGTTTGGAAGTTCGTTATCATTTCAATGCACTGACATTTTTTTTAATGAGTTGAAATAAACTTTTAACCAATTCCAGAGTTTTTAAAAACGAGTTTTTTGGTACAAATGAGCATAAAGGCCGACCAAGAATGTTCATTAAAACGAGACGTTTTCCCCGTGATTCTTTTTTATTTTTTCTTCCATAAAGAAGGGGAGGGGGACAGAAAAAAAATGAAAAGAAAAGGTCACAAAAGCAAGGACCCGAAAGAAGAAAAGACCCAGAGCCATAACTAGTTTCATCAAATAAAAGAAGAGTCGGTGTTGCCAGCAAGGGAACTTATTAATCCGTAGAGATGGCAAAAATAAATAAGATGGACCGACATAATGACATTCCCAGTCAATAAACAACTTCCTTTCTCACTGCTCCGCAAAACCAGCAGGATGAAGCATAAAAAAAGAAAATTCTATGATGGGATTTGGGCTTACATTTTGTATAACGTCATACGGTAGTTAGTTTCTTCGCTATGCTTTTGTTGTAACAACGTTTCAGTTTAGGATTAAACATCCATGTTTATAATTAAATGTTCCTTAGAAAATGTGTTTGTTTTTTAATGTGTGTAGGGATTTCTTTAAATTTTATAAACCGGCAAACCATATTTTATAAACCATGTTAACAGTCATGTTTATAATTAAATAATGCTTGGAAAATGTGTTCTTTTGTTTGTTTTAAAATATGTGGGGATTTTTTCAACTTTTGTAAGCCATTTTTACTATGTTTTATAAACCATGTTAACAGCCTTGTTTGTGTTTAAGTATATACTCAATAGAAAGTGTTTGTCTTTTTATTTGCTCTACAATTGTGCGAGCATTTTTTAAACTTTCATAAATCATGTTTTACAATTCAAGTTTAACCCTGTTTGTAATTTAGTATTTCATGCAAAATGAGTTCTTTTGTTTGGTTTAGAACATGTGCGGGGACTTTTCAAACTTTTATAAACCATGTTTAACGTTGTTTTATAAACCATGTTTAACCATGATTTATAAACCATTTTTTTTATAAATTATGTATCGGTCATGTTTGTACTTAAGTCTTCAGTGGAAAATGTGTTGTTTTTGCTTGTTTTAGAATATGTACATGGATTTTTCAAACATTTATAAGCCATGTTTATAGATGTTTTATAAGCTTCGTTTTACGATACTTTATAAATCATGTTCAATGATATTTTATAAACTATGTAAGCAGCCATGTTTAAAATTAAGTTCTCCTTGGGTTATTCTAGAATATCTGTGAGGTTTCCGTTAAAACATTTATAAAATTATAGTTCTAAACTTTTATAAAATTATAGTTCTAAACTTTTATAAAATTATAGTTCTAAACTTTTCTAAAATTATAGTTCTAAACTCTTATAAAATTATAGTTCTAAACTTTTATAAAATTATAGTTCTAAACTTTAGGAATAAATAATTTTATTGTGGATTTTAAAAACTTTTTTCAGGAAAAAATGTATAAAAATTAAAATTTCCCATTTTTTGGGTTTTGTTAAAAAAATGTTTAGAACTTATGGGATCATCAGTGTCCTCAATTTGTTAAAGAAAAATTCGTCATTAAAGTATCACAAAAGAAAGTTTAAATTAAAAGTGCATTTGAGAAGTTTAAAGCATAACAGTTCATTGTGATAAAAAATATTTAGTGAATCAGAGAAAGAGATTGCAGTTAGTGAAATAAGTTAAAACAACACGGAACGCGAATAAAATAATTCAAAAATATTTCACTAAAAGTTCTAAAAAATTAAAGGTAATTTAGTGCACCTTTTAATGGCATCGGTCACCACTATATAACAGTGTATATTTTTGAGCTTAATCAGTTGGTCCTGTACCTAACTTTGGTTTCGTTTATTTTCAAAGATATTTGGATCAATGAGCTTCAATAAACTTAAATCTATTCACTTTGGCCAGCAAACACAATTATATGTCCCTGCACACTTGCACTGTGAAGTGCGTGATTATGTGAACGCCATTTTCGGGGCCAATAGATTGATTGGTGTGAACCTGTCGCTTGGCCACCCCGATCGCCCGATTTGACATGTCTCATTTTCTTCTCATAGGAGTACCTGAAGTTTTGTGTAGCAGACTTCCATTGACTCCAATGAGGACCACGTCACAAGAGCTTCTGTAGCTGCTGGAACTGTTCGCAAAATAACTGATGAGATTGAAAATGTACGTCAATCCCTGCGTCGACGCTGTCACACATGCATTACAGTTCACCCCTTCCCGCTTTTAGCAACTGCTGTATCTCTCTATATTAAAAAAAAGTTACCGCCATCGCCGTCGCAGGATTGAAAACTGTGTTGTTTAGCTCAATTCTTAGACGGTTTCCCTAGAAGATTCGGATCAGAAAAATATGAAATTAACATGGATTGTTCTTCATTGTGTTCCCTGGACAATTGTAAAAATCTGTTTCCGATACGGTTATTAGTTTAGGGTTTATTAAGTGTCAAAGATGAAGAAGCGATATTTCTTCTGCGAGTGAGCAAAACACATGCAAATTTTCAGTCTTCAGCCGTGAGTTTTTATTTAAAGAGTCTCATCGTAAATTTTTGGAGCTCGTCGAATTTTTGGGTTGGCGATGTATGATATATTTTAATATCTCTCTATATTAAAAAAATGTTACCGCCGCCTCCGCAGGATTGAAAACTGTGTTGTTTAGCTCGATTCTTAGACGGTTTCCCGAGAAAGTACTGATCGGAAAAACACAAAATTAACATGGTTTGTTCTTCATCGTATTCTTTGGACAATTATTAAGATTTTTGTCCGATGCGGCTATTAGTTTAGGGTTTATTAAGTGTCAAAGATGAAAAAGCGAAATTTCTTCCGCGAGTGAGCAAAACACAAACAAATTTTTAGTCTTAAGCCGTGAGTTTTTTTTAAAGAGTACCTCTGAACGTAAATTTATGCAGCTCGTCGAGTTTTTTTAAGAAATTTCAATTTGGTTCTTGATAATATTTTTTTTTGGAATTCGGGAAAAATCGGGACATTTTTGTTACTTTTTTTTTAAAACTGTGGTTGGCGAGCGCAAGCGAGCAGGTGGCGGAGCCCCCTAGTTACGAAAAAAAACGGACGTGGCTGTGTCCGGACACAGCCGCTAGGTTTATGGCGTAGAATAACTCAGTGAGGCCATATAGTGAATGAGAGTGATAGAAATTAGTTATAGACTATTTTAATTTCACACATCAAACGCTCATCGCTCCGTACATGTATCGCTATTATTGCACTCGCTGTTGATATTGAAGGTTGTGGTTCATTACCGACTTAGTATATTTGCTCAACTCCATCCATTCGATTATAAAACGTTTATATCTTCAGATATGTTATTTGCGTTAAACTGCTCTGTGTAGATACTTGGCGCAGTTGTATTTGTTCATCTTGAAGGTCTGTAGCGAGCGTAGCTACCACTCCACAACTTAACTTACAAATGGGTAGTACAAATACCAGTGTAACCCAACTCTACCATGAAGTACTTTTTGGTAGACACTAAGTTACGCTGGTTCATTCGCGCTTGCTATAAGTGATAACTACGGACGTGATTTGAACATGCAATAATTTACAAATTCGATGAATGACCCACGATGTACAGTAGAAATCGCCATGGTTGATGCTAATTACTTTCCACCACTAGGGGACGCTGTGATAGCAGACACTTCTAATGCCGTATCACGGTCTCCATCCGTATATTACCGCTCAGACTTTGGCTGATGAAGGCAATACGGCGATTGTGATCTTAATACAGCTCTCAGAGTCTAACGCAAAATGGCAATCATTCAACTAGTGATATCATCTGTCGAATTTCGGCTTCTGTAAAATTCTGGAGGGGGAGTACTGTAGCGAGCGTAGCTACCACTCCACAACTTAACTTACAAATGGGTAGTATAAATACCAGTGTAACCCCCAACTCTACCATAAAGTACTTTTTGGTAGACACTAAGTTACGCTGGTTCATTAACGCTTGCTATAGGTCCGACGCATATAATTTCTAGACAACCCCTCCGAGCCCGTTGACACTTAGCATTGACATTTCTATAATTTTTCTGGTGTTTATTATGCATATATTTGGACATTTGGAGTTTTAGCGAAATTTCCACACTTTGAAGTCAGGTATCTAAAAAAGTATTAATTTTTTAGGTTTTACTTTCATTATATTATTTATAAATAAAAAATAGACGAAACAAATGATACCTCGAACATCATGCTCACACACGAGGCCGGATATAGACTAAATTAATGTGAGCGGCAATGCGCTTTTTCGTGACTCAATTTTGCGCTGCGATTGCATCAGCCGATGAAATCAGTGCAAGATCAACGATCATTTATAATATTTTTTGTTGAATGCTCTTTTGAACGCGAAATCGTTCATTTGTGTATCATTTACATTTCTCAAGCTATTAAATTGGGTCGCACAAGCTTTTTTGTGACACTCAAAAATGAAGCGTGGTACCCCGGTTTCGAAAAGTAAGACGTATTCTACGTCAAAATAAGAAGGACCGTTTCATTTTCCGATAAATTCCTGTGTTACTTACCTATTTACCTATTCCTACTTTCAGCTGGGAATATTCTTGGACATAAAAATGTTTACTTCGTTGCACCAGACCATCCTTTAAAACTTGTCGAGAAGATTTGGAATCACCCTCTGCGTACACATTCAGATTTACTTGCATTTAGTTTATTAATTTTGTAATGTTAAACGCACGTAACTCCTCAAAGGACTTTCGACGAGAAATCTCGTCAGCAAAGATACGACCAATTTTGCTGTTGACGAAAAATCTTGTCACCAAAGATACGACCAATTTTGCTATTGATGAGATATATCGTCATCAAGGTACTGCCGATAGTTTTGGCGATGACGAGATCACTATCTGGTCAGTATTTTTCTCAGGACGACATATCTTGTCCATAAATATCGGGTCTGTTTTGCTAATAACAAGATACCTCGTCGAGACAACCAGGAGAGTTAACCCTCCATTAATCGCTGGTCTTTGTGAACAAATTAGTTCGGAGCTGCATATATGAGGTCCCCGACTTTGTTTTTTCTGCCTATATCTTAATTGCACTTTAAGCCGACCAACCGGTCTGGTGGTTAAGGTGTTAGCCTCTAGATAGGAAGGTTCATGGTTTGAATACGGGTCAGTGCATGGATGTTTGTGAACTATGGTGTTGAGACGGCTTGTGCATCTTAAATCTGTCGTAGTCGAAAATCCTCACACTGGTTTGGTGTGGAAGTTTAGAGAGTGGAGTGCCAGCTAAGGTGTTACCTCGTCATGACAGTGGTTCAAAATTTAGTGGTGTTTTCCTGGATCTTTCCCTTATGGGATTGATACCGGACCGTCGACAATAGCCCGTCGTGTTCCTCTAGTATGACGTTGAATAAAATTACCTTACCTTGAATAATATTGGACAGTGGTAGCCCGATTATAAGAGTAACGGATTAGCAACCGGAGGGTTGCGAGTTCGAATCCAACCAAAGACCGTCTTGTACAAAAGGGGCTTCTTCTTCTTCTGAATGGAAACAATCCCCTCCGTACCAAGTTACTGAAAACCCCAGGGGATTAGCAGGGAAGGTCTCTAAAGATAAAAAGAAAGAAGACCCGGGCATGTGGGAGGAGTGCTAGGTGCGCCAGGTTATCCAAGACGTGTTCAGAGTCCCCCAACAGCCTGCACAGCCCCCGCCCAAGGCAAAAGGTGTCCGTCCGAGCTCATAGTTTTCATTCAACACGAGGCAACCGTGCTCACACTCTGGACTCATCATGCTTGCCTCAAGAGAGAAGCCATCAGACTCATTGGCGTTCATCGCGGTGGCGACTCCACATCGTGAGTCGAGCTGGTTTGTTCTCATCACTGAGTGGCGAGACGTCGCTCACAGGAAGGAAGCTCGAAACCACCGGGGCATCTACTAGTTGGGCGCCCCCTCCTCAGTAGCCCAGCAGGACAGCAGACTGATGTTCGTAAAATCTATTATGGCCTCAAATGTCCTCACGTTGGTGTGATGTGGAAGTTTGGAGAGTGGGGTGCCATCTCAGGTGTTGCTTCGTCATCTGACCGTGGTCCAAAATTACGTTGTGTTGGCTAAGGATCTTTCCCTTAGGGAATTGATCCCGGATCTTTGTCAATACCCCTTCGTGTTGCTCTTGCACGACGTTAATTTAAATTTACCGTTACCATCTGCCCTTTGAATAATATTAGGAAAAGGTAGCTCGGTTGGAAGGGTAACGGATTAGCAACCAGAGGGTTGCGAGTTCGAATCCAACTAAAGACCGTCGTGTACAAAGGGGGCTGTTGCTCGTTAAATCTGTTATGGTCTCAAATGTCGTTACGTTGGCGTGATGTAGAAGCTTGAAGATTGGGGTGCCAGCTCAGGTGTTGCTTCGTCATCTGACCATGGTTTCCTCGGATCTTTTCCTTCGGTTTTCATCCCGCACCTTCACCAATAGCCCGTTGTGTTGCTCCAGTGCGATGTTAATTGAACAAGTCTTGAGTGAACTACCCTTTGAATAATAGGACAGCCTTTTCTTGATGATCAACCTCATTGCTAGCAAAACCGACCAGATCTCAGTGGACGTGATATCACGTCAAAACCACTTGGAGAGTTAAATTCGCAGTACAATAGGACGTATGCAAAAGTAAATTCCTAACAAAATGTTATTTAAGTCAATTTTTATTATTAATTTTTTACAATTATTCTTTTCATTGTGGAACATTGACGAACATTACAAAAAGTCACAGTGTACCTGTCAGGGCTAGTGTGACTAATGTTAATAAAGTCGTGCATGGTTTGAGATCAATGTATTTTCTTGCGTAGTAAACATACCCAAGAAGTTCATTATCAAAAATAAAAATTAAATCATTAATATTCCACTCTATAAGGACAGTTCAATAACAAAACTGATCATTTTAATAATGCCTAATATTGAGCCTTACTAATTGTGTTCTGCTTCCTTTTGAGTAATACTAAGAAATGAAAATGTTTCAGATAACTTTGGTTCAAAAACATGTTCGGAGAAATTGGAATCTGACTACATCCTTAGAAAAAAATTTATTCTTTTAGAATTGCCTAAATTATAGTAAACACACGATTTAAATCACATAAAAATGCTATGAGATGGGAGAATTTTAGTTCATTATACAAAACTGTCTTGTGTAGAATGGAGTATAAACATATTCAAGCTATAAATTTGCGAAAATTCTCAGTCCGTTTTGGAATATAAATGGAATTCAGAGTATATATATATATATATATATATATATATCATCAGTTTGGGCTACACTCTGACTTATCAAAATAAAGTTTCAATTAATTTCAAATTTAGAGAGTATCCTATCAAAAAAGTTTAAATTAATTTTAAATTTAGAAAGTATCTTATTATTTGGTGAATAATAGTCATTACTTTAGTAAATCTTAAATCAGTAATTATGTTGCTTTGAGAGTTGTATACTGAATACATTAAAAATGAACCTAATTTAACTTTCCATGATCATAAAACTATTAATAATGAAAAATAAAAACAAAAAGTAACTATCCCTTAACACACATTTCCTCCTTTAAGATTCACTTTGACTGTCGCATTTGTAAGAGTAACAGCATGCCTTGTCCTGATTGTTTTGCAGTGTTCTTTGGTGTCCTGTAAGGATATTCACGATGACTCGAGATTCGTTTTAGACATTTTGCTCAAGGGGACATCGTGAAAGAGATATGAATTTATAGCGAAATAAGTAACACAATTTCCTTTTTATTATTGGTTATCCTCCTCAGGCCCAACACTAAAGTAACCACTGATTTTCCTCAGAAATGTTTATAAGTTACTATTCCCATCATTATAAGTTTTAAAAAAAATCAGTTTTATTTATTTTTTGATTAGGGGGTGGGTGGGTCAAGTAATCACATGTGATACTTCAGGGTTAACCTTTCTTTGCATGATTTTTTCTTTATTGATGAAATAAATCAAGGTGATATAATTCATGTTCAAAATTAAAGGAAAAATGGTTAAAAAAATCTTAGTATATATTTATAGTATAAATTTAGCAAAAAACGATAGGATGGTATCATGTGGTATTTTTTAAATTAAACGCAAACTTTTTCAGAAATTGCTCTAAAAATAACAGAAACACATGTTACAAACCTTTCTTCCACTCATTTTCACTTTTTTAGCAATAGAAACTCAAATATAATAAAACAAAATTAAAAACGAAATCATACGTTTATTGCAACTACAACAAACAGCGGAATGACAACTTCAAGCTTTTTGACAGCTATGTTTTTTTTTATGCAATGGACATTAAAAAGGTATCCAGACACGATCAACTTAAAGTGAACTTGTTCTTTTATATAATTTTTGGGCATTCAATGTTATGATGGAAATTTCCACCACTATGCAAAGAAGGGTTAATCTACTACAAAATCAAAAATTATAGAATTGAAGGATTTTATTCAAATTACATTTAATTTTTACCAGCTGATTTTATTCTATTAGCCATTTCTAAAAAATTCAGAAACATGAGTATCACATGTGATACTTCTGAACTGAGGAGGCTAAAAGCAATTAGAGAAATTTAAACATTGTACATTTTGAAGTATACATTCGCCAAGTCTGAGTGAAACTTAATTGAGTCTCCAGTCATTCTTTAGTAGTATTCATTTCTTTTTTCATGATTTTTTCATTTCTTTTTTTTTATCTTCGAGAGGATGTATCAGCAATCAGTTTATCAGAAATTAAAATATCATATTATTCTGTTATGCATATATTGGGATCTTCAGCACATCTCTCAAAAACATGAAGGTGAAAATGACCGATCTTTTTTATCTATTCATTTTCTTTTCTTCACGTTTCGTCCTCTTCCTTTAAATGATCGGCGTTAAAAGTTCCGTTACTTCTAGTAGATCGGGCCTTGCAAGATTCATCATCTTTACTCGAAGCTACAGCTCGTATCATGCAAATGGAAACACTTTTAACCCGCTTATTGACCCTCTAACAAATACCTAGTCACCTGAACCTAGTCTGCTTCAGTACCTAGTCAGCTAAAATTTCAAACGAACCAATGAAATCAAACGTCTTTAACGGATTTTGGAAGAACTTTCTAGAATATTCAAAATGAAAATTAAAAGTTACCGTTTGCCGAGGTTGCTATGAAAGCCACAATAACAGGAAAGACAGATGGGTTGCCTTAATCTACCGTACCTCGCTACTAGAATTGCGTCAAAAAAAAAAAATCGCCAAGGCCGTTGCCACCGCTCATAAACGTAGAGTGTAGCTGTAGCCTAATATTAACCACATTTGGTCCGTTCTGGAGTGAATGGTTCTAACAAAACGGGGAAGAAACAGCCTTCACCTAGTAAAATAAAAATTGTGGGATGGTCCGTTCTGGAGCTCAACGCCTCAATTCAACTATCTACCAAACCTTCAAGGCCTCTTAGGCCCGGTGCACACACCCGGTTTTTCAACGTGCGGCGCCGCTGCGGCATCGAAGCGCAACTATTCACACATAACCGTGAAATGACGCAAGTACTCATTTGCGCCATTTGCGATAAATATTCTATCGAAGAATGGGATACTTCTACCAAAGGAAGATACACCTATCAATTCTTCCCTAAGATCTCAACACACCTAAAATACCAGAACCCAAAGCTGGTACAATTCTTCGCAGGTCATGGACCATTTCCGGCATATCTAGAGCGTTTTCATCTTCGATCTAGTGCGCTGTGTATACGCGGCCGAGAAGGTGATCCCATCCACTACCTTTTTGACTGTGATCTCACAAGTCAGTGGCATTTGTTGAAACCTTCTCTTCAACACTACTCTCATTGGTGTCAAAATACTGCCAAGAACATACACTGCCAACACAAAATCATTAAAGTGATGGAATTTCTCAGCTCCAACATTGATTATATCTGTGAGAGCTGAGAAGTTTAAGTCGAAAGTTCTCAAAATAACTTTGCTTTCCTTTCGAAACTTTTATAGGTCATTTCGGCTGTCTGACATCTGTATTTAACGTTCTGACTTTTGTATATTTCAATATTGTTATTATTATTATTATTTTTTCCCTTCTGGAAATGATTTTTTTTTTTTTTTTTTTTTTTGGTTCTTTTCTCATTTTGTTCTGTGTTAATTTTTCAAACTTTGTCATCCTCTTCTTTTGTCATTTTGTATTTTTGTGCTTACATGTTATGCCCTTCAATTGACTTTCCCCTTCTGTGTACTTAAATGTGTATGTATATATTGTGGATTGCTTAGCTCTCCCTTATACCGGAATCTCCTCCGTAAGGCGGACTATACAGCTGAAAGTCGCACAGGTGAAACAGTGTCCGCCTACGGCGTCCAATCCAATCCAATCGAAGAAAACGTGTTTATATCACTTACTTGGTGTAAAAAAAAGTATGTTTTGAAAGAAAATAGACGTTACTGGATGCAACCATTTATTAATTATTATTTATATTCCATTTATTTATGAAAACGAGGTACTTTAGAATAGTGACGCGACATCGACAGCAAAACATCGATGTTGATAATAAATCGCCCCAAAAACATCGATGTTTTTAAAATTCAGTGCATTTGAACTTTTTTCCCCCATTTCTTAAAACTGGTTTAGCAAATAGTGATGCTACATCGACAGCAAAACATCGATGTTTTTAATATTCAGTGTATTTAAACTTTTCCCCCTATTTCTTAAAACTGGTTTAGCAACTAGTGATGCGACATCGGCTCCAATACATCGATGTTTTTTTTTATAAAACATCAATGTTCTGAAAACATTGACATCGATGTCGCATCCCTACTTTTCAGACCCTTCACCCTTTGCCACTTTGGTCTAAAAGTATGTTCAATTTGCTGATTATAAAAATCATGCTACTTGGTTATTTTTTAAATTTTTATAACGGTACTTTTTTTATTCAAAAATAAAACATCTACAACGTAAAAACATCGACAAGTATAAACATCGATGTTACAAAAACATCGACTCCAAAACATCGATGTAAAAAAAAATCGATGTTTTTTAAAGAAACATCGATGTTTTGAAAACATCGACATCGATGTCGCATCTCTACTTCAGAACGGAGAAGTGTATGCGGAGCCGTGGGGAACTGCGGTACAAATTGCACGCAAGTTGGACGTGCGCCGCCGCAGCGGCAACGGAGGCACGCGTGCAGTACTCCATTGGATCTAATGTATCTCAGACCACACTTGCGTTGCGGCAGCGGCGTCGCACGTTGGAAAACCGGATTTGTGCACCGGGCCTTAGAGTCGGTGCAACAGAATCCCAAGCGGGCCCAAGACATATAACAAATTGAGGCGTTCCAAGAACTCACTTGTGAGATCCGCTCCGAGAAGTGGAAACGAATCCGAACGTCAGTTAATTCTTCTCCCAGCGATCTCTCACTGGCGTTAATTAAGTCGGCCGAAAAGACTATCACCTCCAATTGATCGGATTCAACTTTCGATTGGGGCTGAGCGGGTGGGAATCCCGCAGAAAAGTTTTTCTTAGCGACTGAGCGAGAGTCGACGCCAATCGATGCTAATGAGGCTGGAGTTCTGCTTCGCGGATCCGCGAAACTTTCTAATAAATGAAACTATTATTTCTGTCGTGTGAGGGTGGAGGATGAATTGGATCGGCTAATTTGAAGGTCGCTTTCACGTAAGATGGTTCTGGATCAGTATGCTCTGCGGGTTTGAACTAGGGATGCGACATCGTTAGCAAAACATCGATGTTTCGAAACATCGATGTTCAAAATTAAAACATCGATGTTGATAATACATCGACCCAAAAACATCGATACTTTTAAAATTCAGTGTATTTAAACTCCTCCCCCCCCACTTCTTAAAACTGGTTAACAACTTGTGATGCAACATAGACAGCAAAACATCGATGTTTTGACATTTTGATGTTCAAAACTAAAACATCGATGTTGATAATACATCGCCCAAAAACCATCGATGTTTTTTAAATTCAGTGTATTTAAACTTGTTTCCCCATTTCTTAAAGCTGGTTTAGCAACTAGTGATGCGACATCAAAACATCAATGTTCATCATCGACAGAAAAACATCAATGTTCAAAATTAAAACATCGATGTTGATAATACATCGCCCCCAAACCATCGATGTTTTTCAAATTCAGTGTATTTAAACTAGGGATGTTACATCGATGTCGATGTTTTCAAAACATTGATGTTTTTTAAAAAACATCGATGTCTTTAACATCGATGTATTGGGGTCGATGTTTTGGTAACATCGATGTTTATACTTGTACATGTTTTTACGATGTCGATGTTTTGTTTTTAAATGAAAAAAATACCCTTTTAAAAATTTTAAAAATAATCAAGTGACATAATTTTTGTAATCAGCAAATTGAACATACTATTAGACCATAGTGACCAAGGATGAAGGGTCTGAAAAGTACGGATGCGACATCGATGTCGATGTTTTCTAAACTTTGATGTTTTAGAAAAAAAACATCAATGTATTGGAGCCGATGTCGCATCATTAGTTGCTAAACCGGTTTTAAGAAATGGGGAAACAAATTTAAATGCACTGAATTTTAAAAACATCGATGGTTTGGGGGCGATGTATTATCAACATCGATGTTTTGCTGTCGATGTCGCATCAATAGTTGGTAAACCAGTTTTAAGAAATGGGGGGGAATAGTTTAAATGCACTGAATTTTAAAAATATCATTACATTTTAATTTTGAACATAGATGTTTCAAAACATCGATGTTTTGCTATCGATACCGCATCCCTAATTTAAACTTGTTTCCCCATTTCTTAAAGCTGGTTTAGCAACTAGTGATGCGACATCGGCTCCAATACATCGATGTTTTTTTCTAAAACATCAATGTTTAGAAAACATTGACATTCGTGTGGCATCCCTACTTTTCAGACCCTTCATCCTTGGTCACTTTGGTTTAAAAGTATATTCAATTTGCTAATTATAAAAATGAAGCTACTTGGTTATTTTCTAAATTTTTATAACGGTACTTTTTTCACTTAAAAATAAAACATCGACAACGTAAAAACATCGTTGTTACAAAAACATTGACCCCAATACATAGATGTTAAATACATCGATGTTTTTTTAAAAACATCGATGTTTTGAAAACATCGACATCGATGTCGCATCCCTAGTTTGAACTGATGCGATATGCAATTAGATAACCTCCTGTCCTTAGAAGGTTAGTGGATGTTAAAAATTCCTGGTGGTTCTCATCGATGTATTTCGTTCATAGCAAAACTGACCAAATCTGGATGGGCGAGGTACACTACCATGCAATAATAATTAATAATACAGGACGGCAAGATGTGATGGCATAAGGAAAATAATACATGCTTTAATAAGCGGATGGTCCCTCACGAGCTGCAATTACACTAGCAACCCTTCTGGGCATACTTTCAACAAGGTTTTGATACACAGCTATGGGTATTTATGTCCATTCCTGCTGCAAGAATATCGCCAGCTCAGCTGTAGATTTCGGACGAGGTTCCTTTGTCCGTAAATCTAACTCGTCCCACAAATGTTGAACGGGGTTTAAGGTCGGGACTCTGGGCAGGCCAGGGAAGACCTTTTACATCCATATCTCGATACCACTGCTTGACAGAGGCTGCAACATGACATGGAGCGTTGTCGTCCTGGAAGTAACATTCGTCCATTTCATAAAATTACCAGAGTGTAGGAAGCACCGGACTGTCCGAAATGTTCATGTATGCGTCAGCGTTCAATTGACCAGGAACACCATGCTAATGTCACAGGCCATAACCGCGAAAAACACCCCAAACATGTTGTCGGATGTTATGCAAATCCACTGGCGTCCGTTCCTTTATTGTAGTGTATATCACCAGTGCTAAAAACGGACCAGATCTTGATTTCGTTATAATCGAAAATCGTGTGCCCTGGAACTATCAAAAAATGTTATCTAAACGGCTGGCTCGAAACGAGTACACAAAAAAACACCCCTGCTCAACTCGAGTTATCCCGGGGGGGAGGGGAGCTGTCGTACACCTCTGAAACCACCTAGAAGGCAATTAGATGACCATGGAAGGTCCAACCCCGATAGACTCTTGGAGAGTTTTCATATATTAATCCTCCTGATGGTTTTCTCGTCATCTTGTGAGTATTATAACTTCCAGATCTTAATGTTCGAGATATCTAGTCATTATCATCTCTGAAACCACCTAGAAGGCAATTAGATGACCATGGAAGGTCCAACCCCTATAGACTCTTGGAGAGTTTTCATATATTAATCCTCCTGATAGTTTTCTCGTCATCTTGTGAGTATTATAACTTTCAGGTCTTAATGTTCGAGATATCTAGTCATTATCACCTCTGAAACCACCTAGAAGGCAATTAGATGACCATGGAAGGTCCAACCCCGATAGACTCTTGGAGAGTTTTCATATATTAATCCTCCTGATGGTTTTCTCGTCATCTTGTGAGTATTAAAACTTCCAGATCTTAATGTTCGAGATATCTAGTCATTATCACCTCTGAAACCACCTAGAAGGCAATTAGATGACCATGGAAGGTCCAACCCCGATAGACTCTTGGAGAGTTTTCATATATTAATCCTCCTGATGGTTTTCTCGTCATCTTGTGAGTATTAAAACTTCCAGATCTTAATGTTCGAGATATCTAGTCATTATCACCTTTGAAACCACCTAGAAGGCAATTAGATGACCATGGAAGGTCCAACCCCGATAGACTCTTGGAGAGTTTTCATATATTAATCCTCCTGATGGTTTTCTCGTCATCTTGTGAGTATTATAACTTCCAGATCTTAATGTTCGAGTTATCTAGTCATTATCACCTCTGAAACCACCTAGAAGGCAATTAGATGACCATGGAAGGTCCAACCCCGATAGACTCTTGGAGAGTTTTCATATATTAATCCTCCTGATGGTTTTCTCGTCATCTTGTGAGTATTAAAACTTCCAGATCTTAATGTTCGAGATATCTAGTCATTATCACCTCTGAAACCACCTAGAAGGCAATTAGATGACCATGGAAGGTCCAACCCCGATAGACTCTTGGAGAGTTTTCATATATTAATCCTCCTGATGGTTTTCTCGTCATCTTGTGAGTATTAAAACTTCCAGATCTTAATGTTCGAGATATCTAGTCATTATCACCTTTGAAACCACCTAGAAGGCAATTAGATGACCATGGAAGGTCCAACCCCGATAGACTTGGAGAGTTTTCATATATTAATCCTACTGATGGTTTTCTCGTCATCTTGTGAGTATTATAACTTCCAGATCTTAATGTTCGAGATATCTAGTCATTATCACCTCTGAAACCACCTAGAAGGCAATTAGATGACCATGGAAGGTCCAACCCCGATAGACTCTTGGAGAGTTTTCATATATTAATCCTCCTGATGGTTTTCTCGTCATCTTGTGAGTATTAAAACTTCCAGATCTTAATGTTCGAGATATCTAGTCATTATCACCTCTGAAACCACCTAGAAGGCAATTAGATGACCATGGAAGGTCCAACCCCGATAGACTCTTGGAGAGTTTTCATATATTAATCCTCCTGATGGTTTTCTCGTCATCTTGTGAGTATTAAAACTTCCAGATCTTAATGTTCGAGATATCTAGTCATTAGAAAAGAGGGACTAAATCTTGAACGGGTCAGCATAAAAATATCTGTAATATCTTGTTGGCCAAGATATCTCGTCATAACTAAAGCTGACCAGATCTTCAGGAACGAGATAGCTAAAACTTTTGACCAGGTTTTTATCTTATCAAAATAAGGCAATATCTCTTTATGAGATGTCTCATTAAAAGCACTTGGAGGTTTAGACGACATTTATCAAGATATTCGAAGACATCCTTCCAGAGAAAATCTCTCGATTCAAAATCACGCCTCTTATTCATGTCATCGCTTTTCAGTCGTACGTTTTGTTACATGCTGCGTACATAACCAGCAAGAACGTGATGGTATTGTCTGTCTATTACGCGAACTGCTCCCGGCATTAAGTCTGGGTGGTTGCTATAGAAACAGGGTTCGTTTATTTTGAGAAGATTTGACGTGACTTTCGGGGATGGTGTAAGTTTATTTTGCTTTTTACGAATGGTGGTAGATATTTTAACTAACGTCGCACTGAAACAACATAACGGGCTATTGGTGACAGTCCGGGATCAATCCCAAAGTGAAAGAATCGATGGCTACACCATGTATTTTTGAACCACGCTCAGATGACGACGCAACACCTGAGCTGGCACCCCATTCGTCAAACTTCCACACCATTGCAACTGGAGGACAATTGAGACCCCGAAAGATTTAACATGCACCAGCCCCCTTTGTACCGGAGGACCTTTGACTGGATTCGATTGGTGGTGGAAAGGGACGGTTTATTAAGATAAATTTCGGCGACAAGTAGAAAAATCTCAATAAATATGTTTCCGAATTAGTTTTAAGTGCCTTAATGTGACAAACCAATACATTTCTCCAAGCATCCCCTGTAAGAAATTGATGGCGATAAGTTTCTAACGCAGCAGACAATCGCAAGCTTTGTGTGTGAAGCCCTACAGTGGTAGTAGACATAGTACTAAGTTTTCATCTAGCAGGGCAATAGAATCAATCTATATGTATAGCCACATGTAATGGCTAGCTAGGGTCATTATCATTTCAGACGTTGACTTCGTTTGGGTAGCATGCATCATTTCACGAATGCCGAGATGGCTGACAAGCATCTACGTGGTGGCTAACAGACATATACAAGCACCTCACCATATACGCATTGTGAATATGTAAGGTAGTCCATGCGCCGACGCTGTTCAAACGTATAGTGCAGCTCCTGTGAGAAACCAATCGACCTTGGGTCAGTCGATTTCTGAAATGCTGTGAAAAACGCTCAGAGGAGGCTGCCATACATAAAATCATGATGAGTGATGGTTGTAGACATATTTCCCTGTCAACGCGTTATCAAATTCATCTTTCGACATGATAAAAATAAACGTATCCAATATAAAATCCGCGCTATGGGCGCAAATTATGTAAGGGTAAGGAATATGTATATGATGCCTCCAGTTCTCCTAATTTAAATAATAGTCATACAAAATTGGGCTGTGGTGACCGGGTTGGAAGATTAATGGATTAGAAAACGTAGAGTTGCGGGTTCGAATCCGACCAAAGACTCGCGTTCAAAGGGAAACGTTAACTCTGGTGCGTAAAAAAAGGTGTACGTTAAATCTCGTTAATCAACATTAAATCAAATGTACTTATGTTAGCGTGGTGTGGAAGTTAAAGAGGTGGAGTGCCATCTCAGATGTGACCTCGTCAACTGATCGTTGTTCAAAATTACGTGGTGTTGTTCTTGGTTCTTTTCTTTTGAGGATTCTTCCCGGACCGTCGTTAATAGCCCGTTGTGGTGAGGCAGTACGGCGTTAATTAAAAATACCAAAACCAACAAAAGATGGTCGTGTAGAGCGGAGGCTGTGCATGTTAAATCTGCCGTGGCCTTAAATAGCCTCACGTTCGTCTGATGTGGTCGTTTGGAGAATGGGGTGCCTTCTCAAATATGAACTCGTCTTCCGACCATGGTTCGACGTTGTTGAATCGTGGCGGCTGGAATAAGAAACGTTTCCACGAGAAAGGAGCCGAGAGCCACGTGTGGTAATAACTTACGGTCGGCGTCCTACTCTTGTGCACCCCGATTTCCACCTGACACCTGTTGTTTGTGACGGACCGCCGGCTAATGGTTTCACGACTCTTTAACACGTGTGGAGATTTGACATCCCTTGAGTGTGGGAGGTGTCATTGTAAAAAAGAAGAGACAGGGATTCCAGGAGAGAGGTTGATGCAACGAAAATGAAGGCAAAGGACTCGTGCGAGAGAAGCCACAGAAGAAGGTGGTAGACGAGATAGATCTCGACAGTTATACGGGGAAGTCAAACCCTGGGGAAACAAAAATACAAACTATGAGAAGAGAAACTTACTGTTTCATCATGAACGATCGTGTAGTGATTGTTTATTGTACATAAGACTGTAAATAGTGATCCCATTGTATTGAAATCCTTTTAAGTCTAATAAATAGCTTAAAATGGAAACTGCTTAGTCCCACTCCGTTTGTATTATTGTGGTATCCCCAAACACCACAACGTTAATAAACTGTTTTCCTCTGTTTAAACTGTCACCACTAATCCTTAATTTCAAGTTTTAACCTTTTATAATCTATTCAACATAGATATTAATATTTTAAGATAAAAGATAAGGATCTCTATGGTATTATCTCTGGGTCTACATATACTCTTGAGCTTTATGATCTCAAAGAGGACACAAAATTTTTAACATTTCATGGGGAGGGCTCTGTGTTGAAAAGTTTAGAATCCACAGTTTTAGCCCATCTGAATTGTGCTTGGGGGCTTACATTCTTATTTGAATGCGAAATCAATCGCACTACAAAAGTAGGCGATTGTAAGTAACTATGAATCCACATTACTCAATAACCTCTAAACGCACCTTTTCTCTCAATGTCAAGGTCTTGTTGTCTTTCTGAGCAGATGTAGGAATCTGCAATGAAGACTCGTTTCATGCATCGTGATCTATGATGACCAGTTCGTGACTCCGGATCAGAAGAAATATCACACACGCGTTTGATTTAAGCCGTCGTTCCTGATAAAATGTTTGTGGTCTAGTTATTTTCCTTGACGGATGTAGCATCGGTGGTTCAGTGGTAGAATGCTCGCCTGCCACGCGGGCGGCCCGGGTTCGATTCCCGGCCGATGCAAGAGTTTTTTTTTAAATACAGAATAGTTTCTGTGGATACTTTAAACGTTTTTTTGTTGTTGTTTCAGGGGTTTTATGACGAAGGGCCATATTTGGCCACACTTTAGATACCAGACAGGCAACATTAAATAATAGGCATACACACAATGAAACTTTAATGACACAAAAGAAGGGAAATACTCCCAAGGAAGAATGTACTTGACAGCGATCGAACCTATAAACTGCCACAGAGCCGCGACGCCCCCTTTATTTAGTGATTGTGATAATTATTTTTAATGTCTCTTTCCGTAGCAGACACAATTTTCCTTTCCCTAATGCCACTATGATCAACCTTAATTTTGGCCGTTGGTCATCCGATTGTGTAATATGAAAAGTCTATATTAGGGTCTTACTATACAAACATAAACCAAGTACCAGAAAAATAAAAAATACTCCCGGTCACGGATACTTTGAATTGTGATTTATAGCTGTTTCGGAGAAGTTGGCGTCAATTCCCCCACACTAAATTATTTATGTCTAACAATTAGAGGCAGATTTTACGGATCAGCCAATTGCAATGCATGTTTCCAATGAACTTAAATGGCAAAATTCAAAGAATTTTCTATTTATGATTAATTTAATCAGGGATTTTCGGTGTATATAAACAAACCAAACAGATGTTGGTGGTGGAATTTACGACACACTGCAGCAACATAATGGTCTTTCAAACCAGAATCAGGTAATCGGTAATTTTTAATTAACGTCGTACTTGAGCAACACAACGGGATTGGCGTCGCTCCGGGATCAGTCACCAAAGAGAAAGATCCGAGGACAACACCACGTAATTTTGAACCACGGTTAGATGACGAACCAGAATCAGGAAGACGGTTGGTTTGTGTTTGAGGTTTTATGGCGAAAAATTCATACTTTAACATCCTGCACCAGCCACAAAACTCAGAAGAGAAATTTTATTTTCTGTTACCCAAACGCTCTCGCTTGATATAATGTCGGGGTGGCCTTAGAATGTAGTTTATCATCGTTTTGGAGATAGGAATTAATTATTTAAGATTTCCATTGTCAAGTGACGACTGTCCAAAATGCATATAGGAAACACATTCAACCGTAGAAACATCACTACCACACCGAGGAGAAACACCTACATTTAGCACGATAGTAAAAGCCTATTATTTCTTCTATGTTGTACAGAATAATCAATAATCAATCCTTCATAAAGATAGAAGGAAGATTGATTATACATGCATCAACAAATATAGTACATTGGGATCAATTGTGTTTCGACTGTCCAAAATGCATATAGGAAACACGTTTAACCGTAGAAACCTTACTGCCACCTACATTTAGCATGATAGCAAAAGCCTGTTATTGCTTCTATATTGTACAGAATAATAAATAATCAACCCTTCATAAAGATAGAAGGAAGATTGATTATACATGCATCAACAAATATAGTACATTGGGATCAATTGTGTTTCGACTGTCCAAAATGCATATAGGAAACACGTTCAACCGTAGAAACCTTACTGCCACCTACATTTAGCATGATAGCAAAAGCCTGTTATTGCTTCTATATTGTACAGAATAATAAATAATCAACCCTTCATAAAGATAGAAGGAAGATTGATTATACATGCATCAACAAATATAGTACATTGGGATCAATTGTGTTTCGACAGTCCAAAATGCATATAGGAAACACGTTTAACCGTAGAAACCTTACTGCCACCTACATTTAGCATGATAGCAAAAGCCTGTTATTGCTTCTATATTGTACAGAATAATAAATAATCAACCCTTCATAAAGATAGAAGGAAGATTGATTATACATGCATCAACAAATATAGTACATTGGGATCAATTGTGTTTCGACAGTCCAAAATGCATATAGGAAACACGTTCAACCGTAGAAACCTTACTGCCACCTACATTTAGCATGATAGCAAAAGCCTGTTATTGCTTCTATATTGTACAGAATAATAAATAATCAACCCGTCATAAAGATAGAAGGAAGATTGATTATACATGCATCAACAAATATAGTACATTGGGATCAATTGTGTTTCGACTGTCCAAAATGCATATAGGAAACACGTTCAACCGTAGAAACCTTACTGCCACCTACATTTAGCATGATAGCAAAAGCCTGTTAGTGCTTCTATATTGTACAGAATAATAAATAATCAATCCTTCATAAAGATGGAAGCAAGATTGATTATACATGCTATCAACAAATATTTATTGGGATCAATTGTGTTTCCAAACTATCAGGTCCTGCTCGGAATTCCGATTCTCTTAACTCCATTTTGGCTACATCACTGGTCTTTAAGACAGTTCTCTCCCCAAGACACGTACAGTTTTTAAAATGACAATCCAGACAGATGTACTCCCACTTTCTTGCGAGTCCTCCTTCGATCGGACGCAACAACTGAAGGAGGTCAGACAAAATGGGCGGAACTCAACGTCCAGTGGCTATCTTCTTTCCTCCTATGCGATATTCTATTCTGTTCGTTCTCCCTGCCGTTTCTCCAGAAATTCCCCGGAGAAGACGAAAGTAATGCTGCATCGGATATTATTTGGAGAATAGAGGTTCCCGAAAACACGGGTTCTCCTACGCCGGTAGCCATGTTTTCATCCGTCGAAGAATTGCGTTACGGACACTGGAGATCTGATGTGAGGAAATGCCGTTTTTGTCACGTATCAACAAGTTGAGTGATAAGATGTGGTTAATTCATCGTGATTGGCATTTGGTGTTTAATGCAGTTGATCACAACCAATTGATCCTCCTCGTGATTGTCTCGAAGAGGTGTAGTAAGATCGATTAGATCTTGATGAGTGAGATAACTCGATACTGGAAGAAAACTGACCAGATATCATTCTCGGCATCACAAAAGTCGTCAATAACTAGGTGACGAATTAATACTGCATCGAATATTATTTTTGAAATAGAGGATCCCGAAAGCAAAGATTCTCCAACACCGGGTGCCATGTTTCTATCCGTTGAAGAACTTCGTTAACGAAACCGGAGATCTGTGAGAAAATGTTTTATTCACGTATTAACAAGAATGTGGTAAGATGTGGTTAAATTCATCATGATTGGTATTTGGTGTTTAATCTACATAATTTACTCCAACCCATTAAGAACCATTTTTGAATTCAAAATTCATTCTTTGCAATTTTTATTGACAGCTAAAGAATTAAATAAATCATATTCCAAACATAGCCATTTTCGGAGATAAACGTTCCGCCACGAAAACACTATCGCGCCCTGCAATTACCTTCAGACAAAGCACCTCCTGAACAAAGTTGGTTGATTGTTTGGGGAGTTTTATGGTGCAAGGGCCATATTTAGCCAAGTTGCATCAAACATAAGACAATGTTATGTAACTGAAAGCAAAGAACGAACTAAAGAGATAAAGTAAATAAAGATCGCTTGGTCGTCTTAGGGTCTCGACCCCCTGTTTATTAGAGGCAGTAAACCCCAAGGGGAAAAATAGATCACTAGAGTACATCGGGTTCGTGAAGCCCGAACACCCCTTAAGAAGATGTACCATAGAAAACAAACAAAGAAAAGGTAAATAAACTTTCAAAAAGTAGTTAAGAAATATATTCTCATTTTTTCCTTGGTGCTTAACTCTTGATTTTAACGATGAATTAAAGATTGGTAAGCGGACACTCCGAGGACAGATCTGTGACTAGAGAAAACTGTTGTCTATATAGATAAAAAAGGATGTGTGCATATAGTACAGGGTGTCCATAAAAGAATGCCCAAATTTCAATGGTATATTATAACAGTTTAAGTTAGACGCCTTACAACAAATCACATATCAAATTGAAGGTAACCTAACCTAGTTTTTCTAACAAATGTTCAATATGTGCACCTTTAGTTAGTTCTACGGCACACATTCAACCTAAAGTCCAATTCTTCCCACACTTTGGTTAACGAGTCCGGAGTAATACAAGCAATAGCCTCTTCAATTCTGTGTCTCAACTCTTTAGATAATTAGTTAGCGGCGGTCTGACTCGATCTTTTATAAATCCCCGAAGCAAAAAAAATCGCATGGCGTTATGTCAGGTGAACGTGGAGGCCAGAGAAAAAGAGCTCCGTCGTCTCGACCATTACGACCCATCCAACGATAAGGGACTTTGACGTCCAACCACCCTCGTACAAACAGATTCCAATGGGGAGGGGCTCCATCCTGTTGCCAAATAAAGTTTACAGTTTCACCCTCTGCTAATTGGGGAAAGATCCATTCTTTCAACATATCCAGATAAGCCACCCCTGTTATGGCAAGAATTGGACTTTAGGTTGGATGCGTGCCGTACAACTAAAGGTGCACATATTGAACATTTGTAACAAAAACTTAGTTTACCTTCAATTTGATATATGATTTGTTGTAAATAGTCTAAATTTAAACTGTTATAATATACCATTGAAACTGGGACATTCTTTTATGGACACCCTCTATACAAATCTACACCGTTTGACCAATCCACACAAAATTTGGCATGCTTATGCTTTAGAACAGTGGTCCCCAACCCCCGGGCCGCGGACCGGTACCGGTCCGTGGCTCAAATGGTACCGGGCCGCCCAAGGAACATTAAATTATTTCCATTTTATTTACTGTGGTGTATTTCTCTCGGGTTTGTGCGGTTCTTATCTAAGAAATGTCCACTCAAATTAGGAGGCGGTAAATCAGAACTTGAAATTTGTTCTGTTACTAGAGCTTAAATTATGATTTCTGAATTCTGTATGTCTCTATTTTTCAATTTTGACAAATGTGACAACTGTTTTCAAGTTGGCAGACAAAGTAGCTGCATTTAAAGTAAAACTGAAGTTGTGGGGACGGCGCGTGAACAGAGGCATTTTGGACGTTTCAGACATTAGTGGGGATTTTAGGCGAGACTGAGCCTAAACATTCATTCTCCTAGTTGGTGTACGATCACCTGTTTTTGCTTTTAAAAGAGCACAACAGACCCAACCACAAAAGACCCACGGACTAGTAAGGAATGAATCCGCGATCCATTTGTCAACAAATCAGGCGAATCTAGCGTTCTCGTTGGTATAGCGTTCTAGTGAGTTAAAATGTTAAATCACTTTATATTCATTTTTTGGTGTAACTGTATTTATTTTGAAGGCATGTTTAAATGCAATCAAATTAAAAATTTAAATCAAAACAATCTAAAATAAAAACAATCAACGTCCCCCCCCCCTCAGCGGGCTGCGTTAAAATTATCAAACGTTGATCCAGTCCGCGGCGATAAAAAGGTTGGGGAGCACTGCTTTAGAAGACTGCAGAAAACATAGAATTCTTCTTTCCCGTGTTCAAACCAATCTGTAGCTATGAAAATTGGCACACAGGTAGTCCTAAAAGTGCCCCTCGAAACCTTAATTTTAAAATCTAAAGTTTTTTTCCTGCAATAAATAGACATGGACAAGGAAACACGCTCTACAGGGTTTTTGTATTTGAGAACACAGGGAAATGTCGCGCTCATATTTTAGCTGTCGCAGTCATATTTTCAATCCGATCAACGCCGATTTATTCAACTATTCTAAGATATTTATGAATTCATTTGTTTTGAAAAATTAGAACCGAATCGGTATTCCGAATTGTTGGTTAGTCCACACCAAGTAAAATAAACACCAAACGTCGCCAAAATGGCTAACTACTAAGGTAACCCAGATATGCACATGTAATGAGCATTTGGGTTAAGATAATGAAATCTCCTTCTTCCTTTACATTGATAAGGCTTATAATGAAAAAAAGGGTCATCGAAATTAAAAATATAAAATAGCTTAGTAAATTACAAAAAAAAAGAAGAAAGAAACGTAAATAATATTTAAGTTCAGAACTTAGAACTCAGAAAAACATTACGTTAGTTAATTCTTAACTTTTATAGTTTTTAAGAGTATCATCTGAATGCATCGTTGACAACAAGTGAAAGTAATCATTTTTATCATGGTATATTTTATTATTTTAATATATAACGATCAAAAATTTGAAATTGTATTATTTTTTCCATCATTTGTATGATGTAGAAACTCTAAAGCTCGTGAGAACTGAAAGTAATACAATCCACAATGTACTTCCGATGCATTATTTTGCCCAAACTAGGGGACTCCGCCCCTGCTCGCCTCCACCTGCCAACTCCTGTCCAATCATTATTTTTGATATTCAATACAGGAAAGTATTTCGCAATTTCTTCTTCGAATAATGCTAAATATTGTGCATGATAGGAATTATTTCATCGATATTTTTATCTTGGACAGAAGGAAACACGTCTACTGTCCTTTTTTGAACCATTCGTGTTCTCCGAAGTGATATTTTTGTTTTGAAATGCCGACAGTTTGTCAGTGGATGTTAGATAATTTTTGTTTTTTCTTTGTATACCAGTATTTTCGCGTTATTTAAATAATTGAAGATATCAGCTAAATATGTCATTTCAAAGCACCAAATATCATTTGTAAGAAAAGTTTATAAATATCGTCCATTCGTTTTGAAAAAACGTTGACAATTCACCTTTAATTTCCAAAATTCGGTTCAGCACTTAAACTCGCAATAATCACCTCATTATATAAAAGTAAAGTTTTTTTTTTTTAAATAGGTGTGTTTGTAAGGGTCACGATTTGATGTAATTTAACATATTTACAATTTGGTTTAATACGGATATTAATGTCGTAGGTAGTATTTTTGAGACAAGTGATTCTCGGTGTAAAAAATAGTGCGTAGATATGATATAAGGATTTTTCTTCTTCGTAAAAGTAATATATCCTTTAATAGAACCAACCATTGAAGAAGCACCATCAGTACAGATTCCTACACATTGGTCCCATGTTATATTAAATTTATTTAAATATGACGAAATGAAGTCAAAAATATCTTGTTCTACGTATGGTAAGTTGTCCGTAGCATAAAAATTGATTCACTATTTTGTTTTCATCAATAAAACGAACAAATCTTGTACATGAGCTATATCGCAGTTGTCAGTGGACTCGTCAATTTGTAAAGCAAAGTGTTGTTGTGAAAGCTTATTGGTAACTGTTTTCTCAATATCATCTGACATATGTATAATTATGTTTTTATTGTGTCGTCCGAATAAGGAATGTTCATAATTTCTTTTTCTGCACCATCACCAAACATAATTTGAACTATTTCAGAACATACCGGTAAGATCAGACGCTCTAATATGGTGCGTGGTTTTAAATTTTTAGCAATTATTTTTGAAACTTTAAGAGATCCAATATGTGCTTTATTAGATATTGATATATTTTTATGCATTTTTTCTTGATTGGTTTGAATTTTATAAAACAATCTTTGAAACTAATTATTGTCTTCGGACTGGATATTGGCGTGTTTAGTTGTAAAATGGCGTTTTTATTTTGCTGGTACCATTGCACTATCACAAAGCTTTTTCTCATAAACCACGCAAAGGGGAATTCGACATTCATCTTCGTCAATATAAGTGAACCCGAAATCTAATTAATCATTCGAATATTGTCGATTGACATTTTTTATGTTGTTCTCCCTATTATGAGTATCATTATAAATATTCCTTGTACTTGCACAAGCACTGTCAGGGCCAGAATCATATTTTCGTTGTAGAAACTGTCCATTTTGTCAATTTGAATAATTATTTTTAATTCTTTGGAAGGTAATTAGAGCTATACTCTATAACAAAAAAATCGACGCACCAAGAAGGAATCATCTGATTGCTTTAAAATTTCGAATGCAAAAATGTTTTGACCAAATATGCAAATGATTAATATTTGGTGTCAAATAAATGAATAGTACGATCTCCAGCGCATAGGAACTGCGCATCCAGCAGATGTATATAAGGAGTTGTTCTTGAACGGTTGTTAAAAATTTCTGCTGTATTGCGATTTAGGATACCTTTCAACGACTGAAAAAATGCCTCGCCGCAGGATTCGAGCTCATTACGAGCAACTTTCAGAGTTTGAAAGAGGTCGTATCATTGAATTGAAAGAGGCAGGTTGGGCAAATCGGAGAATCGCTCGTCATGTGAGTCGAAGCGATGCGTCGATTAGAAGATGCTGGCAAGAGTAGGTGGACAATGGCAGATTTCAGCGTCATGATGGTAGCGGTCGACATAGGGCCACAACAGATCGCGAGGACAGAGTGATTGTCAGATCAACTGTCACAGCGCCTGATTCATCGCATCAACCATCAGTCCTTTTTATCAGTATTTTTTCAGGAATCCTTTTTATTCTTCCAAGCGGTGAAAAATTCAATCTTAAAATTAACACAGGATTGATTTCCTCTAATTTCACCAGCGAACTCGTGGCTATCAAAGAAGCCTTAACCTTTTACCTGACTAATTCTCAAGCTATGGATCTTGCTGAGGGACTGGTTGTCTTCTCAGACTCTAAATCAGCCCTAGAGGCCATCAGAAACGGAGAGAGAAACATCGCCTCACTATAAGCAACTTGCTCGATCGGATGCATTGCAAAGGGAAAGCTTGTGTGTTGCAGTGGATACCCGCACATGTAGGCATCGAGGGGAATGAGTGTGCGGACGCCCTGGCCAAAGAGGCACGAAATCTTGATCAACCTCTTTCCACCATCACACTTGCAGATGCGAATGCAGTGGCCAGATGCAGACTTTTAAACCAACCCTCAAAGAAACCTTTGATAACCGACTTCGACTTCCCTAGAGACATAACGACCACACTTGCTCGACTAAGAACGGATCATTTTATAAGGGAATGAAAATACTTCCTGACGGGACAAGGACCTATCCTTACTGCAAGAACTGCCCAGAGATCCAACTCACACCAAAACACAACTTTGAATGTCCAAAAATTACTGCAGAGATCTTGAAACTCGGCTTGTTACCAGATAAAGATCTGCTGTGGGAGACACTCTACAGTTCTAAGGCACCGAAGCTGGCAGCTGCGGTCCTTCGGACCTTTGACAGTATTTGAGACTTTTTTGGCAATCCATAGACACGACATCATCATCATCAACCATCAGTCATGCGACCCACACACTAGTGTCCACCATGACCATTCACAGACGGCTGAGGGAGCGAAATCTAAGCTCGTACCGACAGTTACGCCACCTGCCACTCACGCCTGCACGCTGTCGAGCCAGATTACAGTGGTGCTTGGCTCGATCAGGCTGGAATGATGCTGACTGGGGACGTATAATCGTTAGCGACGAATCCCGCTTCCAACTGTGTCCTGTCGATCATCGAAGACGTGTCTGGAGACGCCCAGGACAGCGTGCCGATCCTGCTTTCACTATTGCACGCCACACGGGCCCTCAACAAGGACTTATGGTCTGGGGTGCCATTTCCCTTGATAGCCGGACCCCTTTGGTCGTCATTAGAGGTACACTTACTGCACAGCGGTACGTTGACGAATTCTGAGACCTGTTTTGCAACCGTTTCTTTCGCAGTACCCTGGGCTTATTTTTCAGCAAGACAATGCCAGATCACATACGGACGGTACGTGTTGCTATGAACTGTCTTCAAGCTTGTAAAACACTTCCTTGAACAGCCTAATCACCAGATCTCTCTCCCATTTAGCATGTCTGGGATATGATGGGAAGGCGACTGCATCCGGTAAGGAATGTTGATGACGTAGTCCGACAATTGGAGCAAATTTGTCAAGAAATACCGCAGGAGACCATCCGGGAGCCTTATCGGTCTATGCCACGCTGTGTGGCAGCTTGCATCCAGGCTAGATGCAGGTCAACACCTTATTGAGCTCGTAACTGTAACTCTGAAATAAATCATTCAATTGTTCTGAAATTTTAATCCTTTTCTACTCTGTACATGATTTTCCTATCCACCACTTTTTGTCTCCATTGGACTACTCCTTCGTGGTGCGTCGATTTTTTTTGTTATAGAGTGTATTTTAATTTCCAAAATACCAATTTTACATTAACAAAACAATACCTTTTAAGACACTGGCAATCTGTTTAAAAAGTTGGACTTACTTAACGAAAAACACTCCATAATAGAAATGGATAAAATACAATTTAAATACAAGTAAAGACTATAACACTAAAAGCAATGACTTGCTTTATCGGGGTTTTTTCGTCTAACTAACCGTTTCAATGTTTCACTGATTTTCAAATTTTGGCAGAACGCTTTCTCTAAGTTAAAGGATCCCCAATGTTCCGCGGAACACTAGTTAAGAACCACTCTCCTACTCCAACAGGTTCCCGAACCCTGAAAAACAATTTAGAAACAAGCGCATCTACAAGTTGTTACAAATCTGTGAAGTCTTTTAAGGTTGTTTACTCACCATTGACGTGGACAGACATGGTGAATTTGAGATCTCGCGAAATCTCTTCTTTTGACCAGCAACTTTTCCTCCTTTTCTCGAAGCACCTACAGTGCGGCTTATTTTATTCACGAACGCGTCTTTTTCCGTGTTGGTGTGAAATTTGTACATTTTTTCGGTTTGTATATTTCCTTTAAAAAGTTTATTTCCTTTGAGGGGGGGGGGGGCTCATCAATTCATGTTAAAGACATCCGTTGAATTGGAATTCATTTTACGACTACTCTTCAACTTTGAGTATCGCTGAAAATATTATTGGGGTGATAGGATTGATATAACAATCGAAACAATATCAATTGAAAGATAATCGACATATTTTTGATGGTTAAAGTTTTTTGCGACCCTCTTAAAAATAGTGTTGTATTAATTTTTTTTTGTATACAAAATACACGTTTTGCTTGAAACGTACTTTTAACGCTTACAGCTGGGATGCTGAGATTAAAATTACTCTGATGCATGATACGTAAATAAAAATGATGGAATTAAAAGTCATAAATAAAAACAGGTGTCACCCTAAGATTTGCGTCCAAAATGAACTTTGTTTTTAACATGAGAATTTCTTGATTCAGAGTCAAGGACTTTAAATTTTTTTAAACGTTACATGCTGTGCTTCTGGGGTTGTATATTTTATGAGCGAGAAAATTTTGAAGAAAAAATGTCTGACGGATTTATTACAGAATTAAATAATTTGTGTGAGAACATTTTGAATTTAAAGGGAATTCTTGCCGTATTTATATAACCATTTTCCAGCTTAACCTTATCTAGAGTATCTAATCCGGTATGTAGTATATCTATACTGTGAGTTCAATAAACGTTCTGGATATTACCTCAAATAAAAGTTTTCCTAACACATTCTTCATCATAATTATTCTTACTCGCACTCACGTATTAAAGCTGATACTTTGTCATAACCGTTTAAGAAAGTTTTGCATTCCAAAGTATTGAGCTCCGTAAGTTCCTCAAGTGGACACTTTTTTCAAGCGAAAGAAGTTGTTGCTTTTTTTTGTTCGTGTACCAGAGTCTGGTACCAGAAGAAAATAATTCATTAGTTTTAGTAACTAGTTCATTGCAACAGTCTTATGGAGAGGGAGATTTATTTTCAACGCAGATTGAGAGTTAAAGAACATTGACCAGGTTTTGCATTGCCTTTTATAGCTTTTTGTACTTACAGAATCTTGGGCTACCCATTATAGGAATCTCATAAGCTTGATCTGTCATTACAAAGTTCTCTTTTTCAGGCACAAATAAATTTCCTCGTTCATTTCTTTCATGGAATATTTGAAGCTAAATCTGTAGCAAAAATACAGAGTCGGTTTGGAATTTCAAACAAAATCAATATCTAATTTCAAAATGTTCACACGTTAAATGTAAAAAGGTGCAAAGGAGAGAGATGGAGAGAGAATGACATACAACGATTGAAAGCGAAATGCCTTGGGAAATTGGTCTAAACAATCACAAAGTTGAAACAACTTAGAAAAATCTTAGAAAATTCAACGAAGTTTTACGTAAAAGATAATTTATTGCTTATATAAGTGCTAGAATTCATATTTTTTCAATTTATATTTTTGAGGAATGACGCACAAAAAATAGAAAACCTAAAACTTTTATATCATTAAAAAAAAAATACGAACGCATTGAAAACGCAGAAAAACCTTTGACAATCGCATCGAAGTTGTGGAAAATTCAATTTCTGTGTATTATGCTCTAGAGAAATGATGGTAAACCTTTTTCTAACTCGTGTCAAAAAAGTGTCTTGAAACCGTAGCAATTAACACCGCCTGTCACTTAAATTTTTTTTCGGTGTTTGGAAGACTTTCAGATAATCAAAAAATTATATGATATATATTTTCTAAACAAAAACAAATTTAACTTTTTTTTGGTTTATTTAAAACTGTCAATATCATAAAGAAAATAATTACAGAATTATCGAATTTAATGTGACATTTGTTGTCTTTCGGACGATAATCGTACGCACGCAGCGGACAAGTCGATGCCAAGGCGATTTCTATTCTTAGTTTAAAAAAAAGTCACGGTCGAAAACAACTGTTCGCAAACCTAGGTTGAACCAAACATTGTCAAAAGAGTTCTTTCTAACTTTTTCAACGACATTAGCGAATTAGGCAACGAGTTCCATACAGTTAAAATAATATTTCCAGTGCTTATTGAAATATATTCGTCACAATTTTCCAGATCTTGTAATTTTTACCAAACCTGACGGACACTCTAGAGTCTAGAGTGTCTGTCAAGTTTACTAATTCGCAACAATCCGCTTTTCTAATTATTCAGTCCTAATTGATTCAAGCTTCCCAATCATCAAAGTGTGCCAAGACACACGTTCATCACTCCAGTAAAAATACCGAATTATCACGAAACGTACTTGTTGAAGATAATTCATTTTAAAACCTGAAGCACTTCAGCGAACGAAATACTGTGAAGACTTTCACACTACCTTCTCAAAACGGGTCGAAATTTCACACACCTGTCGGAATGCCGAATATATTCTGACTGATTATTATTACGTGTCATCTACTGTTACAACTACTTAAGTAGAAGATGTGGTGTTCGTCCAGAGGATCTCTGATTGGCAGGCCTCTATCCTTCCGGCCAAGTAGCGGCAGGAACCTCCACGAGGTGCCACTTGGTAACTAGGATGGCTGGAGGTTTGCCTCTCCGGACCTACCCTAGGCTAATACCTACTCGCTTGCGAATTTCGGCTATCTGGTAGGGGGCTGATGTCTACATATCACCGTGGATGATGGACCCGGTACTACCGCCCACGGGCCGGACATATAGGGTGAGAGAACAGTCTGCTGTTCTGCTGGGCTACTGAGGAGGGGGCGCCCTCCTAGTAGATGCCCCGGAGGTATTGAGCTTCCTTCATGTGAGTGACGTACTCGCCACTCAGTGATGAGAACAATCTAGCTCGACTGACGACTGGGGTCGCCAATGCGATGAACTCTGATGTTTCTGATAGCTTCTCTCTTGAGGTAAGCATGATGAATCCAGCGGGTGAGCGCGACGGCCTAGTGTTGAATGCTAACTGTGAGCTGGGACGAACACCTTATGCTGGGGCGAGGGCCGTGCAGGCTGTCGGGGGACTCCGACAACGTCTCGGATAACCTGGCGCACCTAGCGCGCCTCCCATATGCCTGGTTCTTCTTTCGTTTTCTCATTCGAGGCTTTCTCTGCCAATCCGGTGTGGAGTTTAAGTAACTCGGTACGGAGGGGCTGCTTCCACTCAGAGAGAGAGAATTTCTGGATTGGATCTCGACTTTTACTGTTGGCTTCTTTTTGAACTGCTGACTAGCGACGGTTGCTGAGACTAGACAGAGCACGAGAGACGATAGAAAGAGAGCCAGAGGCAGAAGGTGAAGCTGGTGCCTACGCTGGACTTTGAGAGCAAGTGCTGATATGTATTTGTGTACTGTAATTAATGCTATGATGTAAATATTGTATGTATTATTACGTTCTTCAAATAATAAGAACTTAAAATTGTATCTGTTAGTAGTCCACTCCTGCTCCACTGTTTTCATGCTACCGTTTGGGGCGACGACAGTACAATACCACGGCCTCAGCGAAAAAGGGGAGACAATAGTGTTGAAAAAATGCATAAGTAAAAAGCTAGGCCCTGATTTAAGAGATATTCAATATTCTTGTCCACCCATAAGATATTGAGGAAAACATGAATTTTTGAAATTTTTCCTTACGCCACAACACTGAAATCTAAAATGTTTTCCTGTCTAGATAACTCATGTACCAGTCCAAGCCCTACTAAACATATATAAAAATAAGTAATTAATTCAAAGTAGTTAATTCAAAGACTAAACTAACCATTTATAAGATTTTAATCAGACCCATAGTCATGTATGGGAGTGAATGTTGGACCCTCAATAAAACAGAAGAGGAAAAACTACTAATTTTTGAAAGGAAGATCTTAAGAAAAATGTTTGGACCTACTCAAGAGAACAACGTGAGAAGGATCCTTTACAACCACGAAATATACAAAAATATGATAAATTCGGCGGGACCGACATAGTGAGAACAATTAAAGCGTCACGCATCAGATGGCTGGGCCATCTCTTCAGAAATCCCGATACCAAAAATGTGACTTTTTCCAAAATTGAAGGGACAAGAAGAAAGGGACGACCACCTACAAGATGGATTGATGATGTGGAAAGAGATCTCAAGTTTTTGGGAGTCAACCGATGGAGGGCGGTCGCACCAGACAGGGCCAGATGGAGGAGGATCTGCGAGTCAGCCTTGGCATGTAAAAGGTTGTTGTGCTCCTGAAGAAGAAGAAGAAAAAGTTAATTCAAAAATACACAGTATAAATTTAGTTATTGCGTTTATTGTACAAAAAATTTTGCTCAAAATCTCAGAGAAATGTATTTAAAGATATGACAACTAATTAAAAACCGCCGTCAGGATCTATTCACATTGCAATATATCTGCTTCCATTCACCATACAGACAAAATAAAAACAGTTTTGTACAGAAAAAAGTCTAAATATAGGTAACATTGAATGTAATAAGTTTGAAATTTTAGTCAAGAGTTGTACTCTTCATTTAAGTTTTCAACTTAGATACCTTAAATGAAGAGTATAATTTCAAATAATATTTTAACCAATATGAAAATATCCTGACAGGGTAGAGATAAAAGGTTTCCATTTTCAAATTCTGCTTTCAAAATTACATTGCAGTCAAGAACTTTTTAAAGACAAAAAGTAAAAAATAGCAGCACAAAAAAACCTTTGACATCGCATCGAAACAGAGTAAAATTCATTTTCTGTGTATTATACTCAAGAGTACCCATCAAGTATACTAATTTTTGAATCCGCTTTTCTAATCACTCACTCCTAATTGATTCACGTTCCCTTAGCACAGAGTGTGCCGAGATACATGCGTTCTTCACTCCGACATAAAAAACTACCGAATTATCACCAAGCGTACTCGTTGAAGATAATTCATTTTAAAACCTGAAGCACTTCGGCGAGCGAAATACCACGGCTCCAGAGAAAAAGGGGAGACAAAAAAATTCCCACCGGCTTTTCAATTTCGACCTTTCAGTCCATTTTAATGAATTTACTTTTAAACACAGCACGCGGAAGAGGTTTATTTTCAGGTCCGGAAAATGAGCTTCCTTTCTTTTTCTTTTCTTTTCTACTTTCGCTATTTGCTCTTTCTCCCGGTCCGACCTCTTCATAATGTGACAATTTTTTCTCTTTTCTCCCTCTGTAAGCCCGGAAGTAAACAGTTTAACTAAGAAATGCCACATGGGATAAAGATGGCACTAAATCCTTTCCCTCGCTTTAAGGGGCTGACCTCATATTGCATTGATAACGTATTTTTCCATTCTATAAATCCGACGAGTTGTCATTTCTCCATTACTTTAACCAGCCCATGAGAGGGGCTTCAAGTAAAAACTGACAAATCAGATGAAAAGGGTAGGTAGGTAATTTAATTAACTTCGTACTGGAGCAACGCAACGGGCTATTGACGACGATCCTTTTATGTATGTTTTATGAATTTTTTTAAACAGGTTATGAAGCCTTTTTTAAACACTTTAACACTGAAATTTTCTAAAAACTTAAAAGAAGTTTTCAAAGAAGAAAAATAATTCGAAGCTTTAAAATTTTTTTCCCTTCAACCAACATTTATTTTTGAAAACTGACCAATTTTCATCTTTTTTAACAATCAAAATGAACTTTCTTGAGCAGATAGGAAAAAATACCTGTGTTAAAAAATATGTTATGTTACACTTGTAAACCCATTTTTTTTAAAATTTGCATGAATAGACTTTGAAAAAATAAATATTTTATGGAAAAAATACACATTTTTAGATATTGAAGTTATAAGCATAAAATTGGCCTTACAGTTATTATAATACTTAAAGTTATTTATAATACTTCTTCTCAACGTATCTCCATTTTTGATATATCATTTTAAACATAATTGTATAAACATTTATTTAAATTTATTAAAAAAAATCGAAATTTAGAAAGATTTTTGTGCACTGGTCCCCCAAAACCACGGTCAGAAGATAAGGCTACACCTCAGCTGGCACCCCACTCTTCAAACGTACACACCACGCCAACGTGAGGACATTATTTGAGGCTACGACAGAATTAACGTGCAACAGACCCCTTTGTACACGACGGTGTTTGGTTGGTTTCGAGCTCGCAACCCTTCGGTTGCTAATCCGTTACTCTTCCAACAGGGCCACCGCGACCCAAAAAAGGGTAGGTAATTAGGTTAATGTCGCACTATGGAGCAATACTACGAGCTGTTGGCGACGGTTAGATCCCAAAAGCCAAGATCCGAGGACAACACCTCGTAATTTTAAGTCACGGTCAGATGATAAGGCAACACCTGATTTGGCAACGCACTCCTAAATTCCACGCCACGTCAACGTGATGGACATTTAAGGCCACGACGGATTAAACGTGCACCAGCCCCCTCGAACTCGGTGATCTTTGGTTGCACCTAGTTTCAGTCTTGCAACCTGTGGTTGTTAATCCAAGACTCTTTCAATCAGGCTCTAACGCAGGACCTCTAGAAGAAAAAAAATAAGGGGGAGGGAGATTTTACTTCCGTTTGCTCAAATGCCCTCGCACGATGCACACCGGGGGGTTCCGTAAAATGTAGTTTTCGACTTATCAGAAAATGTTCATTCGTTAAGTTTGGGAATGCGTAGGTAGTTGAATTAACGTCTACTAACGTAACTAGATCAATACAACAGGCTATTGATGACGATGTGACATTGTGAGGAACTCAAATGTGCTTCACCTTTAGTAAGCGTCACTGAGAAGTTTGGTCTGCATGTAAATTAATTTCACCGGAAAAGGGGGAAAAACGATTTGTGTGGATTTTCGGAATGCCAAATATATTATGATTGGTTATTGTTTGCTTCTGTTCTTTCGTCGCGCGCATTACAGCAACTTGAGAAGAACAGGTGAAAAAACCGTCCTCTGCAGGTGGTGTTCGTTCGGATGATCTCTGATTGGTTTTCGACTTTTACCGCTTGTGTTCTTTTTGGACAGCGGTAAGAGCAGGTGACGGTTGGTCAACGCGCTTGTCTGTGATGATACACTTTAATGTATTGGTACAACGATGTTAATGTGAGGTTGTCAATCCTGCATATATTTTTTATCTTCTTGGTATAATAAAAACCTAAATATCTCAGCTGTTGGATGTCTTCTCCTTGTGTATGATTCGTGCTGTTTTCACGTTACCGTTTGGGGGCACCGACGTCACAACAATCTAGGATCAATCTCGAATGGCAAAAATTCGATAAATTAAGGGATAAGTTAAACAAAAGTAATCTGTTCCCGTATTGTCTTTAACACGCATTTTAGCGACCAATTTTAGCTCTGTTCTTAAAGCTAGTACAGGGATTACGAGTTGGTGAAACAAATAATAACCTACGGCGATTGGCAAACATGAATTTGCGTTAGATAAGTTAAACGAAAGTAATCTGTTCCCGTATTGTCTTTAACACGGATTTTAGCGACCAATTTTAGCTCTGTTCTTAAAGCTATTACAGGGATTACGAGTTGGTGAAACAAATAATAACCTACGGCGATTGCCAAACATGAATTTGCGTTAGATAAGTTAAACGAAAGTAATCTGTTCCCGTATTGTCTTTAACACGGATTTTAGCGACCAATTTTAGCTCGGTTCTTAAAGCTATTACAGGGATTACGAGTTGGTGAAACAAATAATAACCTACGGCGATTGGCAAACATGAATTTGCGTTAGATAAGTTAAACGAAAGTAATCTGTTCCCGTATTGTCTTTAACACGGATTTTAGCGACCAATTTTAGCTCGGTTCTTAAAGCTATTACAGGGATTACGAGTTGGTGAAACAAATAATAACCTACGGCGATTGGCAAACATGAATTTGCGTTAGATAAGTTAAACGAAAGTAATCTGTTCCCGTATTGTCTTTAACACGGATTTTAGCGACCAATTTTAGCTCTGTTCTTAAAGCTATTACAGTGATAACGAGTCGGTGAAACAAAAAATAATAATCTACGGCGATTGACAAACATGAATATGCGTAAGGCAGCCCTTTACCATGGCGAGCTTACCATCTCTCTTTTTCCTGATTTCTAATTCCCCATCACTCGCCTCTCTGGTTTCAGCACTAGATGATGCGAACTGACGGCAAAAAATGTGTTGGTGCACCTACAGTGAGAAAGCAGACGTTACTCCTGACAGTTTGTTACACATTCATGCGGTTACAAACCAGGATATTCGAACCCCCCCCCCTACCTACTGAGTGTCGGTTGGGTTTTATGACGCAAGGGTCCTATACCAAGTCTCATACGAAAAATTTACTACAATCTTCTTGTTTTACTCTTAACTGCTGTCATGGGTCTCCCAGACTCCGAGTCATTTTTGACAGGTCGTTTCCACCCCTAAGTGAATATTGGTCCCTGTCCTATTCAGTACAGTACTACTACGTCCAACAGAAGCCACATTCCAAGACTGGTTTGGCTACTCCAACTGTTTCGTGTTTTACACTATTTGCATATCCCTCGTGGTCTCTTAGACCCCTTCACAGCATTTGCGTTACCGTTTTTGTTGAATGAAATCGTCTAAGTTGGAGTAGGGAATTTCGGCAGAGAGCCTAAAATGGCAACAAACTTTACTAAAAAACAACCTGTGTATCTTACGCGAAAAGAAATTCAGGATATTGTTGATAATGGGTCGGAAATAGAGTACTGGGACAGTGAAACTTTGGATAATATTATTGAAAGCGAGCACGAAACGGATTCGGAAATTTAGGCAGACGAAGATGAAGACATTTCAAGTGCGTCTTCACAAGAATAATATTTCTACGGAAAAAAGAAATTCAAATGGGATGTCTGGGGAGAACCTAATCGTGTCGTTAGAACACCAAAACACAACATAGTTTAAGTTTCCATGGGTGAAACGTCCTGCAAAATTAAGTCCGAAAGCTGAGCCTGAAGAGACATGGAATCTACTTAACTTATATAATAATATAAAATGTATTTCATGTTGAGAATGGAATTATCTAAATTTAAAATGTATAAATAATAATTATCTAAAGAATCTTTCATTAATATAACATATTAATCAACTTTATACGCACTTTAGTGAGCGAGGTCTGAGAGACCCCTCCACACTAGTTACGAGACGGTTTATGACACATCAGTTAAAGGTTTACAACTTCACATTTGCAGATGTTTCGATATGAGCGTGTTTTCTAGGTACCAAATATGATGTCGATGTATATGAGATTTAACTTCATAAAAAAATTTCCTGAAAATTTTTCAATATACGTATTAGAAAGCCATATACACAGCATTTGAAATCATTGGTGGTCCGCTGGTCCACTGATCCGAGGCCACTAAAAGTGCGATCGGACCAGGAGATTGAAAATCTGGGTGGTCCGAGGGACCAGTAGCTATAATGAGAGACTTATTGTATGTGTTTTCTTTTAAAATAAGTTTCAAACTTCCAAACCTTACTTTTGGCAAGATGTCAAAATTTATTTTGGACACGTGATCGAGAATTTGGTAATTCGTATCAGCGTATCCTGGAGTGGTTTCTACCTCCAAGTTTCAAACACAATAATCGGCACCTGCTGAATCATTGGCCGTTGACGATCGGCAAATCCTAAGAGAAAGTATTCTTAAAGCATTTACGGTTTCGTTAAGAATTCCTTAGAGTCTTGAAGTTAATAAAAATATATATCTACAATTTACAGAATTTTTATTCAACAAAGTAAAAATTTCGCTATTAACTAAATCAATTTATTATTTGAGGAGCGGATCAGAATATTTTCGTACACACTGGTCCTTAGGACCAGGCACTTTTATTTTTATTTTCTAACGCTGTGTACACATATTGTAGAAAATGGACACTGTTATTATTTTAAAAAGATCTTTTTAAAATGTATTACACTTAGACTAATTACAAGAAAATGTATCATCGATACAATCAGAAAATACCTAGACTGATAATATTGAAATATAAATATTCAGATGATAACAAAAGTTGCTTATGCACTCCAAAAGGATTAAAACAAACATTTTAGGCAATCCACTTGATTGAGTAGTTTAATATTGTGATGTATGGGTTTGCACCTGCACATTCTTGAAAGTATAATACGAAAAGTAAACTTGGATACAAGTAACTATGAGGTATCTTTTCAGATTTGAATTTTCCAAACTTTTCTGCGTGGACGCTGTCGGGGCTCATTGAGTTCGACCACTGTGGTCACAACCTACGAGTTGCAGTCTTCCCAGGCTAGGTTACTGTTATTTATTTTGAAAATGTTCTCATTTGTGCATCAGAAAGCTTCGTTGTATGTATGTCCATTAGCTATTTGCTATTAAAGCTATTTGACGCCCAATTTGGTAAAATTTTACAGTTGCGCCATACAGTGCAATGAAGCAATTTGTGTTTCTGAAACTAATTTAACTGCTTGAAGTTTAGTAACATTTACAAAACCTAAGAATAAACTTTCAACGAAATCAACAAGGGAGGATTTTTGTTGAATATAACAATAAAAGAATACAGAATAGAAGAATATGGAATAGAAGTATGTAGAATAGAAGATTATTAAAGAGAAGGGAATACAGAATAGAAACATTTGAAGAATAGAAAAGGAGAAAGTAAAGTAGAAGAATGGAGAATATAAAAAAGGAGAATGTAGAATAGAAGAATGGAGAATAGAAAAATAGATGCGTACGTAATAGAAGAATAAAGAATGGAAGTGTTTAGAATAGAAGAATGTAGAACAGAAAAATGGATGGGTAAGTAATAGAAAAGAATGAAGAATGGAAGAATGTAGAATAGAAGTATGTAGAATAGAAGAATGTAGAATAGAAGATTGTAGAATAGAAAAATAGATGGGTATGTAATAGAAAAAAGAATAGAAAAACACAGAATAGAATTATATACTTACAAAAAATAGGAGAGTCCAAGATTATAGAATTGGAGAATGGGGAAATATAAAATAAAAATATAGAATAGAAGAATAGAGGAATATAGAATAAAAGGTATAGAATGTAAGAGAACAGAAGAACATAGAATAAAAAGTATAGAATATAAGAGAACAAAAGAATATCGAATAAAAATATAGAACACACAGGAGAGTGCATAATATGGAGAGCATTGAGAAAATACAGAGAAGAATGTATAATAATAGTTTAAAAGATATTGAATAGGAGAATAGAAGAATATAGAATGCAAGAATATAAAAGAATAGAAGAATATAAAAGAATATGAATATATATTATGAACAGGAGAATAGAAAAAAAAGAATACAAAATAGAACATAGAGAAAATAGATAAGAATGTACAATAAAAGAATACAAAATAGAACATCTGGATAAGAATGTACAATAAAAGAATACAAAATAGAACATATAGATAAGAATGTACAATAAAAGAATACAAAATAGAACATATAGATAAGAATGTACAAAAAAGATTATATAGTATATCATAGAGTTGGGACGGCGAACCTTTTAAAGAAGTGGGTAAAATTTTGTTCATTATAGTTTGAGTACTAGCGAGGGGAAGGGAGAAGGGAGCATGGTAAAAAAACAATTTTTTTGGTTCTCAATTTTTTAATCCTGTATTTAAAAAGTTAACGATTCCTTTTTGTTTTACAACTTTTACTTTTGCAAGTGAAGAGCAAAAAATCGATATAAAGGGGACAAATCATGCCCCCTCCCCTGCACTGAGTTTTCAATGAACAAGGAAAAGAAACAACATATACATGAAATATTATATTTTAATAGATAATATAGTTGCAGGTATGTGTATGTACAGTAAAGTTAAAGTATATTTAGTGAGAAAACTGGTTGTTTTTTTGTCAGATAATTTCTTAATATTAGGTTCATATTCTGTATTCATTAATTTAACGCATTTTGCAGTCAATTTATTTCCGAGTTTATTTCTGTAGGTAAACTTTACAAAATTCATCGAAGAAAACAATTTTTCACATGAATATGCGGAATATCGTTAAAAGAGCATTAACAAGTTTCTTCATTGATATAAAATTATTTGGTAAAAAATCCCATACATTTCAATTTTTAGGGTGGGATCATTATAATTTGCACTAATTTCAGACATTTTCCCTTGTACTTCGGAAATCAAGTTATCAAATTTATTTTTCCAAACTGTGCTGCTTTGAAATTCAACTAATTCCATTTCTAAATTACGGATACCTAGCCACTTAAATTCGTTTAAGTCCATTCCTTGAATTTCGTTTTGTATAGATTTAAAATAAAGTGAAGTGTATTTTCATACTTTTAAGTTGATTAAATCTCTCCTCAAAGGCTTGTTTATTTCCTGTATAATCATTAAATATTTTTTTTATTGAATTTTCTTGAACGTCAAGCGTATTTTCCATTGTTGTTGTGTTTTGAAAATGTTTTTGTAATTGAGGAAAATATTTGATGATTTCCATTTCCAAATTCCTAGTAAAGATGTCAAGTTTCGTCATATAAATGTCCTAATATTCTCATATAAATTCTCATATTATATTTTCTTCGTAATTTTTAAAAGTGGGGTTCGGAAAATTATTAAAATTCTTTATGTATATGATGAAATATAATAAGTTAGTAAAATTCAACACGTGGGTCATTTAAAAAACCTGAGTGGGTCAGTGTCTGACCTGCGGGTCACAGGTTCGCCATCCCTTTCATAGAGTAAAAGAATATTAAATAGAAGAAAATAAATATAAATGAGTAAAAAAAAATTTAAAAGCATATAAAATAGGATATAAAATAAAAGAATATAAAATAAAAGAATATAAAATAGGATATAAAATAAAAGAATATAAGTTAGAAAACGGGGTGAAGATTATAGAACTGAAGGTATATAATAATTGAAACAAGAATATTTAAGGCAAAACCTATATAATCAGGTATTATAACACGATGAATGTTACACTTGAGTAAGTGCTTTGTTTTCCATAATGTCACTATTCGATTTCTTTATTATCCTTTTTTCTCCTCCTGAACTTCCATACCATATCTTTGGAACAATATTTTTATATTTAAAATAACACCATCAGAGAATCTTTTCAGTCAGATTTATAGTTTATACAAAAAAAAATCGCTTATATTTTTTAATGCAACCTTTTATTTTCATTTAATGGAGTTGGTGTGATTAAGCATATGGCTTCAAAAATTAAGATTATGAAGCCTTTGGTTTTAATTGTTTGATTTAATGCATTCTATTCTCCTGTTCTGTATTCTATTTTTTCGTATTTCGTATTCTTTTAATCTTGTACCCTGCATTCTTCTATATTTTCTCAATGTTCTCCTATTTTGTATTCTCCTAATTTTTTTGTTCTATATTCTTCTATTCTATATATTTATTCTAAATCCGATTCTTCCTACATATTCTATATTTTAATCTAAATTTCTTTTCTATGTCGTTATCCTATATCATTATTTTCTATTATATTCTAAACATATATTTTATTCTATACTATTCTAATCTCCTATTCAATACTCTTAATTTTATATTCTTTAACTCTCCTATTTTTTTGTATGTACAAAATTCTATTTTATGTTTTTCTATTTTTCTATTACAAATCCATATGCACATATGATATGAGGAATGCATATATATTTCTGGAAATCTAATTCCTAATTCAAAGCATATTTTTATAGTCGTCAGACCAATTTTGTGAACAGGAAAAAGGAATAAAAATTAAAGTGGTAAGCAATGAGATATAGTAATCATTTATCTTATGAAGGATGTGACAATATTATGAAATTTAATGTAACAGCGATATTGGTAAAAAGATTTCTGTATCAGAAGTTAACAAAAGCTCACGAAGATCCTTCTCTTTCACTTGGTTTTAACGTTTTAGTGTCTTTTGAGCAGATGAATCAACGTACTACCAAGACCTGTTTCAAGTTTCATGACCCATGATGATCATTTCGTGATTGCCGATCAGAAGAACTCATTCACGAGAACTTGAATTCATAAGTTCATTTGTGACCCAGTTTGAGGGTTTATTTTCTGAATGCGAACTGTAAGAGTTGTAGCATAGGTGGTTCAGTGGTAGAATGCTCGCCTGCCACGCGGGCGGCCCGGGTTCGATTCCCGGCCGATGCAAGTCTATTTTTTTAACACCAAGCAACGCGTGTTTTATAAAAGCTTGTTGAAATGTTGAATTCTCTTTTTTTTTTTATCATTCTGGAATTCTCAATAGCACATATTATGAGAAACATTGCCAGAAGGATTTGAGTTTATAAATTGGATTCTTGGTGTACCCAGTTTCAGGGTTTATTTTCTGAATGCGAACTGTAAGAGTTGTAGCATCGGTGGTTCAGTGGTAGAATGCTCGCCTGCCACGCGGGCGGCCCGGGTTCGATTCCCGGCCGATGCAAGTCTATTTTTTTAACACCAAGCAACGCGTGTTTTATAAAAGCTTGTTGAAATGTTGAATTCTCTTTTTTTTTATCATTCTGTAATTCTCAATTGCGCATATTATGAGAAACATTGCCAGATGGATTTGAGTTTATAAATTGGATTGTTGGTCTACCCAGTTTAAGGGTTTATTTTCTGAATGCGAACTGTAAGAGTTGTAGCATCGGTGGTTCAGTGGTAGAATGCCACGCGGCCGGCCCGTGTTCGATTCCCGGCCGATGCAAGTCTATTTTTTAACACCAAGCAACGCGTGTTTTATAAAAGCTGGTTGAAATGTTTAATTCTCTTTTTTTTTTATCATTCTGGAATTCTCAATGGCACATATTATAAGAAACATTGCCAGAAGGATTTGAGTTTATAAATTGGATTCTTGGTCTACCCAGTTTGAGGGTTTGTTTTCTGAATGCGAACTGTAAGAGTTGTAGCATCGGTGGTTCAGTGGTAGAATGCTTGCCTGCCACGCGGGCGGCCCGGGTTCGATTCCCGGCCGATGCAAGTCTATTTTTTTAAAACCAAGCAACGCGTATTTTATAAAAGCTTGTTGAAATGTTGAGTTTATAAATTGGATTGTTGGTCTACCCAGTTTGAGGGTTTATTTTCTGAATGCGAACTGTAAGTGTTGTAGCATCGGTGGTTCAGTGGTAGAATGCTCGCCTGCCACGCGGGCGGCCCGGGTTCGATTCCCGGCCGATGCAAGTGTAGTTTTTTAACACCAAGCAACGCGTGTTTTATAAAAGCTTGTTGAAATGTTGAATTCTCTTTTTTTTTTATCATTCTGGTAATTCTCAATGGCGCATATTATGAGAAACATTGCCAGATGGATTTGAGTTTATAAATTGGATTGTTGGTCTACCCAGTTTAAGGGTTTATTTTCTGAATGCGAACTGTAAGAGTTGTAGCATCGGTGGTTCAGTGGTAGAATGCTCGCCTGCCACGCGGCCGGCCCGGGTTCGATTCCCGGCCGATGCAAGTCTATTTTTTTTAACACCAAGCAACGCGTGTTTTATAAAAGCTGGTTGAAATGTTGAATTCTTTTTTTTTATCATTCTGGAATTCTCAATGGCACATATTATGAGAAACATTGCCAGAAGGATTTGAGTTAATAAATTGGATTGTTGGTCTACCCAGTTTGAGGGTTTATTTTCTGAATGCGAACTGTAAGAGTTGTAGCATCGGTGGTTCAGTGGTAGAATGCTCGCCTGCCACGCGGGCGGCCCGGGTTCGATTCCCGGCCGATGCAAGTCTATTTTTTTAACACCAAGCAACGCGTGTTTTATAAAAGCTTGTTGAAATGTTGAATTCTCTTTTTTTTTTATCATTCTGGAATTCTCAATGGCACATATTATGAGAAACATTGCCAGAAGGATATGAGTTTATAAATTGGATTGTTGGTCTACCCAGTTTAAGGGTTTATTTTCTGAATGCGAACTGTAAGAGTTGTAGCATCGGTGGTTCAGTGGTAGAATGCCACGCGGCCGGCCCGTGTTCGATTCCCGGCCGATGCAAGTCTATTTTTTTAACACCAAGCAACGCGTGTTTTATAAAAGCTGGTTGAAATGTTTAATTCTCTTTTTTTTTTATCATTCTGGAATTCTCAATGGCACATATTATCAGAAACATTGCCAGAAGGATTTGAGTTTATAAATTGGATTCTTGGTCTACCCAGTTTGAGGGTTTGTTTTCTGAATGCGAACTGTAAGAGTTGTAGCATCGGTGGTTCAGTGGTAGAATGCTCGCCTGCCACGCGGGCGGCCCGGGTTCGATTCCCGGCCGATGCAAGTCTATTTTTTTAACACCAAGCAACGCGTGTTTTATAAAAGCTTGTTGAAATGTTGAATTCTCTTTTTTTTTATCATTCTGGAATTCTCAATGGCACATATTATGAGAAACATTGCCAGAAGGATTTGAGTTAATAAATTGGATTGTTGGTCTACCCAGTTTGAGGGTTTATTTTCTGAATGCGAACTGTAAGAGTTGTAGCATCGGTGGTTCAGTGGTAGAATGCTCGCCTGCCACGCGGGCGGCCCGGGTTCGATTCCCGGCCGATGCAAGTCTATTTTTTTAACACCAAGCAACGCGTGTTTTATAAAAGCTTGTTGAAATGTTGAATTCTCTTTTTTGTTTATAATTCTGGAATTCTCAATAGCACATATTATGAGAAACATTGCCAGATGGATTTGAGTTTATAAATTGGATTGTTGGTCTACCCAGTTTAAGGGTTTATTTTCTGAATGCGAACTGTAAGAGTTGTAGCATCGGTGGTTCAGTGGTAGAATGCTCGCCTGCCACGCGGCCGGCCCGGGTTCGATTCCCGGCCGATGCAAGTCTATTTTTTTTAACACCAAGCAACGCGTGTTTTATAAAAGCTGGTTGAAATGTTGAATTCTTTTTTTTTATCATTCTGGAATTCTCAATGGCACATATTATGAGAAACATTGCCAGAAGGATTTGAGTTAATAAATTGGATTGTTGGTCTACCCAGTTTGAGGGTTTATTTTCTGAATGCGAACTGTAAGAGTTGTAGCATCGGTGGTTCAGTGGTAGAATGCTCGCCTGCCACGCGGGCGGCCCGGGTTCGATTCCCGGCCGATGCAAGTCTATTTTTTTAACACCAAGCAACGCGTGTTTTATAAAAGCTTGTTGAAATGTTGAATTCTCTTTTTTTTTTATCATTCTGGAATTCTCAATGGCACATATTATGAGAAACATTGCCAGAAGGATATGAGTTTATAAATTGGATTGTTGGTCTACCCAGTTTAAGGGTTTATTTTCTGAATGCGAACTGTAAGAGTTGTAGCATCGGTGGTTCAGTGGTAGAATGCCACGCGGCCGGCCCGTGTTCGATTCCCGGCCGATGCAAGTCTATTTTTTTAACACCAAGCAACGCGTGTTTTATAAAAGCTGGTTGAAATGTTTAATTCTCTTTTTTTTTTATCATTCTGGAATTCTCAATGGCACATATTATCAGAAACATTGCCAGAAGGATTTGAGTTTATAAATTGGATTCTTGGTCTACCCAGTTTGAGGGTTTGTTTTCTGAATGCGAACTGTAAGAGTTGTAGCATCGGTGGTTCAGTGGTAGAATGCTCGCCTGCCACGCGGGCGGCCCGGGTTCGATTCCCGGCCGATGCAAGTCTATTTTTTTAACACCAAGCAACGCGTGTTTTATAAAAGCTTGTTGAAATGTTGAATTCTCTTTTTTTTTATCATTCTGGAATTCTCAATGGCACATATTATGAGAAACATTGCCAGAAGGATTTGAGTTAATAAATTGGATTGTTGGTCTACCCAGTTTGAGGGTTTATTTTCTGAATGCGAACTGTAAGAGTTGTAGCATCGGTGGTTCAGTGGTAGAATGCTCGCCTGCCACGCGGGCGGCCCGGGTTCGATTCCCGGCCGATGCAAGTCTATTTTTTTAACACCAAGCAACGCGTGTTTTATAAAAGCTTGTTGAAATGTTGAATTCTCTTTTTTGTTTATAATTCTGGAATTCTCAATAGCACATATTATGAGAAACATTGCCAGAAGGATATGAGTTTATAAATTGAATTGTTGGTCTACCCAGTTTGAGGGTTTATTTTCTGAATGCGAACTGTAAGAGTTGTAGCATTGGTGGTTCAGTGGTAGAACGCTCGCCTGCCGCGCGGGCGGCCCGTGTTCGATTCACGGCCGATGCAAGTCTATTTTTTTAACACCAAGCAACGCGTGTTTTATAAAAGCTTGTTGAAATGTTGAATTTTCTTTTTTTTTATCATTCTGGAATTCTCAATGGCACATATTATGAGAAACATTGCCAGAAGGATTTGAGTTTATAAATTGGATTCTTGGTCTACCCAGTTTGAGGGTTTATTTTCTGAATGCGAACTGTAAGAGTTGTAGCATCGGTGGTTCAGTGGTAGAATGCTCGCCTGCTACGCGGGCGGCCCGGGTTCGATTCCTGGCCGATGCAAGTCTATTTTTTTAACACCAAGCAACGCGTGTTTTATAACAGCTTGTTGAAATGTTGAATTCTCTTTTTTTTTATCATTCTGGAATTCTCAATAGCACATATTATGAGAAACATTGCCAGAAGGATTTGAGTTTATAAATTGGATTCTTGGTGTACCCAGTTTCAGGGTTTATTTTCTGAATGCGAACTGTAAGAGTTGTAGCATCGGTGGTTCAGTGGTAGAATGCTCGCCTGCCACGCGGGCGGCCCGGGTTAGATTCCCGGCCGATGCAAGTCTATTTTTTTAACACCAAGCAACGCGTGTTTTATAAAAGCTTGTTGAAATGTTGAATTCTCTTTTCTTTTATCATTCTGTAATTCTCAATTGCGCATATTATGAGAAACATTGTCAGATGGATTTGAGTTTATAAATTGGATTGTTGGTCTACCCAGTTTAAGGGTTTATTTTCTGAATGCGAACTGTAAGAGTTGTAGCATCGGTGGTTCAGTGGTAGAATGCCACGCGGCCGGCCCGTGTTCGATTCCCGGCCGATGCAAGTCTATTTTTTTAACACCAAGCAACGCGTGTTTTATAAAAGCTGGTTGAAATGTTTAATTCTCTTTTTTTTTTATCATTCTGGAATTCTCAATGGCACATATTATAAGAAACATTGCCAGAAGGATTTGAGTTTATAAATTGGATTCTTGGTCTACCCAGTTTGAGGGTTTGTTTTCTGAATGCGAACTGTAAGAGTTGTAGCATCGGTGGTTCAGTGGTAGAATGCTCGCCTGCCACGCGGGCGGCCCGGGTTCGATTACCGGCCGATGCAAGTCTATTTTTTTAACACCAAGCAACGCGTGTTTTATAAAAGCTTGTTGAAATGTTGAATTCTCTTTTTTTTTATCATTCTGGAATTCTCAATGGCACACATTATGAGAAACATTGCCAGAAGGATTTGAGTTAATAAATTGGATTGTTGGTCTACCCAGTTTGAGGGTTTATTTTCTGAATGCGAACTGTAAGAGTTGTAGCATCGGTGGTTCAGTGGTAGAACGCTCGCCTGCCGCGCGGGCGGCCCGTGTTCGATTCACGGCCGATGCAAGTCTATTTTTTTAACACCAAGCAACGCGTGTTTTATAAAAGCTTGTTGAAATGTTGAATTTTCTTTTTTTTTATCATTCTGGAATTCTCAATGGCACATATTATGAGAAACATTGCCAGAAGGATTTGAGTTTATAAATTGGATTGTTGGTCTACCCAGTTTGAGGGTTTATTTTCTGAATGCGAACTGTAGGAGTTGTAGCATCGGTGGTTCAGTGGTAGAATGCTCGCCTGCCACGCGGGCGGCCCGGGTTCGATTCCCGGCCGATGCAAGTCTATTTTTTTAACACCAAGCAACGCGTATTTTATAAAAGCTTGTTGAAATGTTGAGTTTATAAATTGGATTGTTGGTCTACCCAGTTTGAGGGTTTATTTTCTGAATGCGAACTGTAAGAGTTGTAGCATCGGTGGTTCAGTGGTAGAATGCTTGCCTGCCACGCGGGCGGCCCGGGTTCGATTCCCGGCCGATGCAAGTCTATTTTTTTAACACCAAGCAACGCGTATTTTATAAAAGCTTGTTGAAATGTTGAGTTTATAAATTGGATTGTTGGTCTACCCAGTTTGAGGGTTTATTTTCTGAATGCGAACTGTAAGAGTTGTAGCATCGGTGGTTCAGTGGTAGAATGCTCGCCTGCCACACGGGCGGCCCGGGTTTGATTCCCGGCCGATGTAAGTCTGTTTTTTTAACACCAAGCAACGCGTGTTTTATAAAAGCTTGTTGAAATGTTGAATTCTCTTTTTTTTTTATCATTCTGTAATTCTCAATGGCGCATATTATGAGAAACATTGCCAGATGGATTTGAGTTTATAAATTGGATTGTTGGTCTACCCAGTTTAAGGGTTTATTTTCTGAATGCGAACTGTAAGAGTTGTAGCATCGGTGGTTCAGTGGTAGAATGCTCGCCTGCCACGCGGGCGGCCCGGGTTCGATTCCCGGCCGATGCAAGTCTATTTTTTTAACACCAAGCAACGCGTGTTTTATAAAAGCTGGTTGAAATGTTGAATTCTCTTTTTTTTTTATCATTCTGGAATTCTCAATGGCACATATTATAAGAAACATTGCCAGAAGGATTTGAGTTTATAAATTGGATTCTTGGTCTACCCAGTTTGAGGGTTTGTTTTCTGAATGCGAACTGTAAGAGTTGTAGCATCGGTGGTTCAGTGGTAGAATGCTCGCCTGCCACGCGGGCGGCCCGGTTCGATTCCCGGCCGATGCAAGTCTATTTTTTTAAAACCAAGCAACGCGTGTTTTATAAAAGCTTCTTGAAATGTTGAATTCTCTTTTTTTTATCATTCTGGAATTCTCAATGGCACATATTATGAGAAACATTGCCAGAAGGATTTGAGTTTATAAATTGGATTGTTGGTCTACCCAGTTTGAGGGTTTATTTTCTGAATGCGAACTGTAAGAGTTGTAGCATCGGTGGTTCAGTGGTAGAACGCTCGCCTGCCGCGCGGGCGGCCCGTGTTCGATTCACGGCCGATGCAAGTCTATTTTTTAACACCAAGCAACGCGTGTTTTATAAAAGCTTGTTGAAATGTTGAATTCTCTTTTTTTTATCATTCTGGAATTCTCAATGGCACATATTATGAGAAACATTGCCAGAAGGATTTGAGTTTATAAATTGGATTGTTGGTCTACCCAGTTTGAGGGTTTATTTTATGAATGCGAACTGTAGGAGTTGTAGCATCGGTGGTTCAGTGGTAGAATGCTCGCCTGCCACGCGGCCGGCCCGGGTTCGATTCCCGGCCGATGCAAGTCTATTTTTTTAACACCAAGCAACGCGTATTTTATAAAAGCTTGTTGAAATGTTGAGTTTATAAATTGGATTGTTGGTCTACCCAGTTTGAGGGTTTATTTTCTGAATGCGAACTGTAAATGTTTTAGCATCGGTGGTTCAGTGGTAGAATGCTCGCCTGCCACGCGGGCGGCACGGGTTCGATTCCCGGTCGATGCAAGTCTATTTTTTTAAGACCAAGCAACGCGTGTTTTAAAAAAGCTGGTTGAAATGTTGAATTCTCTTTTTTTTTATCATTCTGGAATTCTCAATGGCACATATTATAAGAAACATTGCCAGAAGGATTTGAGTTTATAAATTGGATTCTTGGTCTACCTAGTTTGAGGGTTTGTTTTCTGAATGCGAACTGTAAGAGTTGTAGCATCGGTGGTTCAGTGGTAGAATGCTCGCCTGCAACGCGGGCGGCCCGGGTTCGATTCCCGGCCGATGCAAGTCTATTTTTTTAACACCAAGCAACGCGTGTTTTATAAAAGCTTGTTGAAATGTTGAATTCTCTTTTTTTTTATCATTCTGGAATTCTCAATGGCACATATTATGAGAAACATTGCCAGAAGGATTTGAGTTTATAAATTGGATTGTTGGTCTACCCAGTTTGAGGGTTTATTTTCTGAATGCGAACTGTAGGAGTTGTAGCATCGGTGGTTCAGTGGTAGAATGCTTGCCTGCCACGCGGGCGGCCCGGGTTCGATTCCCGGCGGATGCAAGTCTATTTTTTTAACACCAAGCAACGCGTATTTTATAAAAGCTTGTTGAAATGTTGAGTTTATAAATTGGATTGTTGGTCTACCCAGTTTGAGGGTTTATTTTCTGAATGCGAACTGTAAGAGTTGTAGCATCGGTGGTTCAGTGGTAGAATGCTCGCCTGCCACGCGGGCGGCCCGGGTTTGATTCCCGGCCGATGCAAGTCTGTTTTCTTAACACCAAGCAACGCGTGTTTTATAAAAGCTTGTTGAAATGTTGAATTCTCTTTTTTTTTATCATTCTGTAATTCTCAATGGCGCATATTATGAGAAACATTGCCAGATGGATTTGAGTTTATAAATTGGATTGTTGGTCTACCCAGTTTAAGGGTTTATTTTCTGAATGCGAACTGTAAGAGTTGTAGCAACGGTGGTTCAGTGGTAGAATGCTCGCCTGCCACGCGGCCGGCCCGGGTTCGATTCCCGGCCGATGCAAGTCTATTTTTTTAACACCAAGCAACGCGTGTTTTATAAAAGCTGGTTAAAATGTTGAATTCTTTTTTTTTTATCATTCTGGAATTCTCAATGGCACATATTATGAGAAACATTGCCAGAAGGATTTGAGTTTATAAATTGGATTCTTGGTCTACCCAGTTTGAGGGTTTATTTTCTGAATGCGAACTGTAAGAGTTGTAGCATCGGTGGTTCAGTGGTAGAATGCTCGCCTGCCACGCGGGCGGCCCGGGTTCGATTCCCGGCCGATGCAAGTCTATTTTTTTAACACCAAGCAACGCGTGTTTTATAAAAGCTTGTTGAAATGTTGAATTCTCTTTTTTTTTTATCATTCTGGAATTATCAATGGCACATATTATGAGAAACATTGCCAGAAGGATTTGAGTTTATAAATTGGATTCTTGGTGTACCCAGTTTCAGGGTTTATTTTCTGAATGCGAACTGTAAGAGTTGTAGCATCGGTGGTTCAGTGGTAGAATGCTCGCCTGCCACGCGGCCGGCCCGGGTTCGATTCCCGGCCGATGCAAGTCTATTTTTTTAACACCAAGCAACGCGTGTTTTATAAAACCTGGTTGAAATGTTGAATTCTCTTTTTTTTTATCATTCTGGAATTCTCAATGGCACATATTATGAGAAACATTGCCAGAAGGATTTGAGTTTATAAATTGGATTGTTGGTCTACCCAGTTTGAGGGTTTATTTTCTGAATGCGAACTGTAAGTGTTGTAGCATCGGTGGTTCAGTGGTAGAATGCTTGCCTGCCACGCGGGCGGCCCGGGTTCGATTCCCGGCCGATGCAAGTCTATTTTTTTAACACCAAGCAACGCGTATTTTATAAAAGCTTGTTGAAATGTTGAGTTTATAAATTGGATTGTTGGTCTACCCAGTTTGAGGGTTTATTTTCTGAATGCGAACTGTAAGAGTTGTAGCATCGGTGGTTCAGTGGTAGAATGCTCGCCTGCCACCCGGGCGGCCCGGGTTTGATTCCCGGCCGATGCAAGTCTGTTTTTTTAACACCAAGCAACGCGTGTTTTATAAAAGCTTGTTGAAATGTTGAATTCTCTTTTTTTTTATCATTCTGTAATTCTCAATGGCGCATATTATGAGAAACATTGCCAGATGGATTTGAGTTTATAAATTGGATTGTTGGTCTACCCAGTTTAAGGGTTTATTTTCTGAATGCGAACTGTAAGAGTTGTAGCATCGGTGGTTCAGTGGTAGAATGCTCGCCTGCCACGCGGCCGGCCCGGGTTCGATTCCCGGCCGATGCAAGTCTATTTTTTTAACACCAAGCAACGCGTGTTTTATAAAAGCTGGTTAAAATGTTGAATTCTTTTTTTTTTTTATCATTCTGGAATTCTCAATGGCACATATTATGAGAAACATTGCCAGAAGGATTTGAGTTTATAAATTGGATTCTTGGTCTACCCAGTTTGAGGGTTTATTTTCTGATTGCGAACTGTAAGAGTTGTAGCATCGGTGGTTCAGTGGTAGAATGCTCGCCTGCCACGCGGGCGGCCCGGGTTCGATTCCCGGCCGATGCAAGTCTATTTTTTTAACACCAAGCAACGCGTGTTTTATAAAAGCTTGTTGAAATGTTGAATTCTCTTTTTTTTTTATCATTCTGGAATTATCAATGGCACATATTATGAGAAACATTGCCAGAAGGATTTGAGTTTATAAATTGGATTCTTGGTGTACCCAGTTTCAGGGTTTATTTTCTGAATGCGAACTGTCCGAGTTGTAGCATCGGTGGTTCAGTGGTAGAATGCTAGCCTGCCACGCGGCCGGCCCGTGTTCGATTCCCGGCCGATGCAAGTCTATTTTTTTAACACCAAGCAACGCGTGTTTTATAAAAGCTGGTTGAAATGTTGAATTCTCTTTTTTTTTTATCATTCTGGAATTCTCAATGGCACATATTATAAGAAACATTGCCAGAAGGATTTGAGTTTATAAATTGGATTCTTGGTCTACCCAGTTTGAGGGTTTGTTTTCTGAATGCGAACTGTAAGAGTTGTAGCATCGGTGGTTCAGTGGTAGAATGCTCGCCTGCCACGCGGGCGGCCCGGTTCGATTCCCGGCCGATGCAAGTCTATTTTTTTAAAACCAAGCAACGCGTGTTTTATAAAAGCTTCTTGAAATGTTGAATTCTCTTTTTTTTATCATTCTGGAATTCTCAATGGCACATATTATGAGAAACATTGCCAGAAGGATTTGAGTTTATAAATTGGATTGTTGGTCTACCCAGTTTGAGGGTTTATTTTCTGAATGCGAACTGTAAGAGTTGTAGCATCGGTGGTTCAGTGGTAGAACGCTCGCCTGCCGCGCGGGCGGCCCGTGTTCGATTCACGGCCGATGCAAGTCTATTTTTTAACACCAAGCAACGCGTGTTTTATAAAAGCTTGTTGAAATGTTGAATTCTCTTTTTTTTTATCATTCTGGAATTCTCAATGGCACATATTATGAGAAACATTGCCAGAAGGATTTGAGTTTATAAATTGGATTGTTGGTCTACCCAGTTTGAGGGTTTATTTTCTGAATGCGAACTGTAGGAGTTGTAGCATCGGTGGTTCAGTGGTAGAATGCTCGCCTGCCACGCGGCCGGCCCGGGTTCGATTCCCGGCCGATGCAAGTCTATTTTTTTAACACCAAGCAACGCGTATTTTATAAAAGCTTGTTGAAATGTTGAGTTTATAAATTGGATTGTTGGTCTACCCAGTTTGAGGGTTTATTTTCTGAATGCGAACTGTAAATGTTTTAGCATCGGTGGTTCAGTGGTAGAATGCTCGCCTGCCACGCGGGCGGCACGGGTTCGATTCCCGGTCGATGCAAGTCTATTTTTTTAAGACCAAGCAACGCGTGTTTTAAAAAAGCTGGTTGAAATGTTGAATTCTCTTTTTTTTTATCATTCTGGAATTCTCAATGGCACATATTATAAGAAACATTGCCAGAAGGATTTGAGTTTATAAATTGGATTCTTGGTCTACCTAGTTTGAGGGTTTGTTTTCTGAATGCGAACTGTAAGAGTTGTAGCATCGGTGGTTCAGTGGTAGAATGCTCGCCTGCCACGCGGGCGGCCCGGGTTCGATTCCCGGCCGATGCAAGTCTATTTTTTTAACACCAAGCAACGCGTGTTTTATAAAAGCTTGTTGAAATGTTGAATTCTCTTTTTTTTATCATTCTGGAATTCTCAATGGCACATATTATGAGAAACATTGCCAGAAGGATTTGAGTTTATAAATTGGATTGTTGGTCTACCCAGTTTGAGGGTTTATTTTCTGAATGCGAACTGTAGGAGTTGTAGCATCGGTGGTTCAGTGGTAGAATGCTTGCCTGCCACGCGGGCGGCCTGGGTTCGATTCCCGGCCGATGCAAGTCTATTTTTTTAACACCAAGCAACGCGTATTTTATAAAAGCTTGTTGAAATGTTGAGTTTATAAATTGGATTGTTGGTCTACCCAGTTTGAGGGTTTATTTTCTGAATGCGAACTGTAAGAGTTGTAGCATCGGTGGTTCAGTGGTAGAATGCTCGCCTGCCACGCGGCCGCCCCTCGTTTGATTCCCGGCCGATGCAAGTCTGTTTTCTTAACACCAAGCAACGCGTGTTTTATAAAAGCTTGTTGAAATGTTGAATTCTCTTTTTTTTTATCATTCTGTAATTCTCAATGGCGCATATTATGAGAAACATTGCCAGATGGATTTGAGTTTATAAATTGGATTGTTGGTCTACCCAGTTTAAGGGTTTATTTTCTGAATGCGAACTGTAAGAGTTGTAGCATCGGTGGTTCAGTGGTAGAATGCTCGCCTGCCACGCGGCCGGCCCGGGTTCGATTCCCGGCCGATGCAAGTCTATTTTTTTAACACCAAGCAACGCGTGTTTTATAAAAGCTGGTTAAAATGTTGAATTCTTTTTTTTTTTATCATTCTGGAATTCTCAATGGCACATATTATGAGAAACATTGCCAGAAGGATTTGAGTTTATAAATTGGATTCTTGGTCTACCCAGTTTGAGGGTTTATTTTCTGAATGCGAACTGTAAGAGTTGTAGCATCGGTGGTTCAGTGGTAGAATGCTCGCCTGCCACGCGGTCGGCCCGGGTTCGATTCCCGGCCGATGCAAGTCTATTTTTTTAACACCAAGCAACGCGTGTTTTATAAAAGCTGGTTGAAATGTTGAATTCTCTTTTTTTTTATCATTCTGGAATTCTCAATGGCACATATTATGAGAAACATTGCCAGAAGGATTTGAGTTTATAAATTGGATTCTTGGTCTACCCAGTTTGAGGGTTTATTTTCTGAATGCGAACTGTAAGAGTTGTAGCATCGGTGGTTCAGTGGTAGAATGCTCGCCTGCCACGCGGGCGGCCCGGGTTCGATTCCCGGCAGATGCAAGTCTATTTTTTTAACACCAAGCAACGCGTGTTTTATAAAAGCTTGTTGAAATGTTGAATTCTCTTTTTTTTATCATTCTGGAATTCTCAATGGCACATATTATGAGAAACATTGCCAGAAGGATTTGAGTTTATAAATTGGATTCTTGGTGTACCCAGTTTCAGGGTTTATTTTCTGAATGCGAACTGTCAGAGTTGTAGCATCGGTGGTTCAGTGGTAGAATGCTAGCCTGCCACGCGGCCGGCCCGTGTTCGATTCCCGGCCGATGCAAGTCTATTTTTTTAACACCAAGCAACGCGTGTTTTATAAAAGCTGGTTGAAATGTTGAATTCTTTTTTTTTTATCATTCTGGAATTCTCAATGGCACATATTATAAGAAACATTGCCAGAAGGATTTGAGTTTATAAATTGGATTCTTGGTCTACCCAGTTTGAGGGTTTGTTTTCTGAATGCGAACTGTAAGAGTTGTAGCATCGGTGGTTCAGTGGTAGAATGCTCGCCTGCCACGCGGGCGGCCCGGGATCGATTACCGGCCGATGCAAGTCTATTTTTTTAACACCAAGCAACGCGTGTTTTACAAAAGCTTGTTGAAATGTTGAATTCTCTTTTTTTTTATCATTCTGGAATTCTCAATGGCACATATTATGAGAAACATTGCCAGAAGGATTTGAGTTTATAAATTGGATTGTTGGTCTACCCAGTTTGAGGGTTTATTTTCTGAATGCGAACTGTAGGAGTTGTAGCATCGGTGGTTCAGTGGTAGAATGCTCGCCTGCCACGCGGGCGGCCCGGGTTCGATTCCCGGCCGATGCAAGTCTATTTTTTTAACACCAAGCAACGCGTATTTTATAAAAGCTTGTTGAAATGTTGAGTTTATAAATTGGATTGTTGGTCTACCCAGTTTGAGGGTTTATTTTCTGAATGCGAACTGTAAATGTTTTAGCATCGGTGGTTCAGTGGTAGAATGCTCGCCTGCCACGCGGGCGGCCCGGGTTCGATTCCCGGCCGATGCAAGTCTATTTTTTTTAATACCAAGCAACGCGTATTTTATAAAAGCTTGTTGAAATGTTGAGTTTATAAATTGGATTGTTGGTCTACCCAGTTTGAGGGTTTATTTTCTGAATGCGAACTGCAAGTGTTGTAGCATCGGTGGTTCAGTGGTAGAACACTCGCCTGCCGCGCGGGCGGCCCGTGTTCGATTCACGGCCGATGCAAGTCTATTTTTTTAACACCAAGCAACGCGTGTTTTATAAAAGCTTGTTGAAATGTTGAATTTTCTTTTTTTTTTATCATTCTGGAATTCTCAATGGCACATATTATGAGAAACATTGCCAGAAGGATTTGAGTTTATAAATTGGATTGTTGGTCTACCCAGTTTGAGGGTTTATTTTCTGAATGCGAACTGTAGGAGTTGTAGCATCGGTGGGTCAGTGGTAGAATGCTCGCCTGCCACGCGGGCGGCCCGGGTTCGATTCCCGGCCGATGCAAGTCTATTTTTTTAACACCAAGCAACGCGTATTTTATAAAAGCTTGTTGAAATGTTGAGTTTATAAATTGGATTGTTGGTCTACCCAGTTTGAGGGTTTATTTTCTGAATGCGAACTGTAAGTGTTGTAGCATTGGTGGTTCAGTGGTAGAATGCTCGCCTGCCACGCGGTCGGCCCGGGTTCGATTCCCGGCCGATGCAAGTCTATTTTTTTAACACCAAGCAACGCGTGTTTTATAAAAGCTGGTTGAAATGTTGAATTATCTTTTTTTTTATCATTCTGGAATTCTCAATGGCACATATTATGAGAAACATTGCCAGAAGGATTTGAGTTTATAAATTGGATTCTTGGTCTACCCAGTTTGAGGGTTTATTTTCTGAATGCGAACTGTAAGAGTTGTAGCATCGGTGGTTCAGTGGTAGAATGCTCGCCTGCCACGCGGGCGGCCCGGGTTCGATTCCCGGCAGATGCAAGTCTATTTTTTTAACACCAAGCAACGCGTGTTTTATAAAAGCTTGTTGAAATGTTGAATTCTCTTTTTTTTTTATCATTCTGGAATTCTCAATGGCACATATTATGAGAAACATTGCCAGAAGGATTTGAGTTTATAAATTGGATTCTTGGTGTACCCAGTTTCAGGGTTTATTTTCTGAATGCGAACTGTCAGAGTTGTAGCATCGGTGGTTCAGTGGTAGAATGCTAGCCTGCCACGCGGCCGGCCCGTGTTCGATTCCCGGCCGATGCAAGTCTATTTTTTTAACACCAAGCAACGCGTGTTTTATAAAAGCTGGTTGAAATGTTGAATTCTTTTTTTTTATCATTCTGGAATTCTCAATGGCACATATTATAAGAAACATTGCCAGAAGGATTTGAGTTTATAAATTGGATTCTTGGTCTACCCAGTTTGAGGGTTTGTTTTCTGAATGCGAACTGTAAGAGTTGTAGCATCGGTGGTTCAGTGGTAGAATGCTCGCCTGCCACGCGGGCGGCCCGGGATCGATTACCGGCCGATGCAAGTCTATTTTTTTAACACCAAGCAACGCGTGTTTTACAAAAGCTTGTTGAAATGTTGAATTCTCTTTTTTTTTATCATTCTGGAATTCTCAATGGCACATATTATGAGAAACATTGCCAGAAGGATTTGAGTTTATAAATTGGATTGTTGGTCTACCCAGTTTGAGGGTTTATTTTCTGAATGCGAACTGTAGGAGTTGTAGCATCGGTGGTTCAGTGGTAGAATGCTCGCCTGCCACGCGGGCGGCCCGGGTTCGATTCCCGGCCGATGCAAGTCTATTTTTTTAACACCAAGCAACGCGTATTTTATAAAAGCTTGTTGAAATGTTGAGTTTATAAATTGGATTGTTGGTCTACCCAGTTTGAGGGTTTATTTTCTGAATGCGAACTGTAAATGTTTTAGCATCGGTGGTTCAGTGGTAGAATGCTCGCCTGCCACGCGGGCGGCACGGGTTCGATTCCCGGTCGATGCAAGTCTATTTTTTTAAGACCAAGCAACGCGTGTTTTAAAAAAGCTGGTTGAAATGTTGAATTCTCTTTTTTTTTATCATTCTGGAATTCTCAATGGCACATATTATAAGAAACATTGCCAGAAGGATTTGAGTTTATAAATTGGATTCTTGGTCTACCTAGTTTGAGGGTTTGTTTTCTGAATGCGAACTGTAAGAGTTGTAGCATCGGTGGTTCAGTGGTAGAATGCTCGCCTGCCACGCGGGCGGCCCGGGTTCGATTCCCGGCCGATGCAAGTCTATTTTTTTAACACCAAGCAACGCGTGTTTTATAAAAGCTTGTTGAAATGTTGAATTCTCTTTTTTTTTTATCATTCTGGAATTCTCAATGGCACATATTATGAGAAACATTGCCAGAAGGATTTGAGTTTATAAATTGGATTGTTGGTCTACCCAGTTTGAAGGTTTATTTTCTGAATGCGAACTGTAGGAGTTGTAGCATCGGTGGTTCAGTGGTAGAATGCTTGCCTGCCACGCGGGCGGCCCGGGTTCGATTCCCGGCCGATGCAAGTCTATTTTTTTAACACCAAGCAACGCGTATTTTATAAAAGCTTGTTGAAATGTTGAGTTTATAAATTGGATTGTTGGTCTACCCAGTTTGAGGGTTTATTTTCTGAATGCGAACTGTAAGAGTTGTAGCATCGGTGGTTCAGTGGTAGAATGCTCGCCTGCCACGCGGGCGGCCCGGGTTCGATTCCCGGCCGATGCAAGTCTATTTTTTTAACACCAAGCAACGCGTATTTTATAAAAGCTTGTTGAAATGTTGAGTTTATAAATTGGATTGTTGGTCTACCCAGTTTGAGGGTTTATTTTCTGAATGCGAACTGTAAGTGTTGTAGCATTGGTGGTTCAGTGGTAGAATGCTCGCCTGCCACGCGGTCGGCCCGGGTTCGATTCCCGGCCGATGCAAGTCTATTTTTTTAACACCAAGCAACGCGTGTTTTATAAAAGCTGGTTGAAATGTTGAATTATCTTTTTTTTTATCATTCTGGAATTCTCAATGGCACATATTATGAGAAACATTGCCAGAAGGATTTGAGTTTATAAATTGGATTCTTGGTCTACCCAGTTTGAGGGTTTATTTTCTGAATGCGAACTGTAAGAGTTGTAGCATCGGTGGTTCAGTGGTAGAATGCTCGCCTGCCACGCGGGCGGCCCGGGTTCGATTCCCGGCAGAGGTAAGTCTATTTTTTTAACACCAAGCAACGCGTGTTTTATAAAAGCTTGTTGAAATGTTGAATTCTCTTTTTTTTTTATCATTCTGGAATTCTCAATGGCACATATTATGAGAAACATTGCCAGAAGGATTTGAGTTTATAAATTGGATTCTTGGTGTACCCAGTTTCAGGGTTTATTTTCTGAATGCGAACTGTCAGAGTTGTAGCATCGGTGGTTCAGTGGTAGAATGCTAGCCTGCCACGCGGCCGGCCCGTGTTCGATTCCCGGCCGATGCAAGTCTATTTTTTTAACACCAAGCAACGCGTGTTTTATAAAAGCTGGTTGAAATGTTGAATTCTTTTTTTTTTATCATTCTGGAATTCTCAATGGCACATATTATAAGAAACATTGCCAGAAGGATTTGAGTTTATAAATTGGATTCTTGGTCTACCCAGTTTGAGGGTTTGTTTTCTGAATGCGAACTGTAAGAGTTGTAGCATCGGTGGTTCAGTGGTAGAATGCTCGCCTGCCACGCGGGCGGCCCGGGATCGATTACCGGCCGATGCAAGTCTATTTTTTTAACACCAAGCAACGCGTGTTTTACAAAAGCTTGTTGAAATGTTGAATTCTCTTTTTTTTTATCATTCTGGAATTCTCAATGGCACATATTATGAGAAACATTGCCAGAAGGATTTGAGTTTATAAATTGGATTGTTGGTCTACCCAGTTTGAGGGTTTATTTTCTGAATGCGAACTGTAGGAGTTGTAGCATCGGTGGTTCAGTGGTAGAATGCTCGCCTGCCACGCGGGCGGCCCGGGTTCGATTCCCGGCCGATGCAAGTCTATTTTTTTAACACCAAGCAACGCGTATTTTATAAAAGCTTGTTGAAATGTTGAGTTTATAAATTGGATTGTTGGTCTACCCAGTTTGAGGGTTTATTTTCTGAATGCGAACTGTAAATGTTTTAGCATCGGTGGTTCAGTGGTAGAATGCTCGCCTGCCACGCGGGCGGCACGGGTTCGATTCCCGGTCGATGCAAGTCTATTTTTTTAAGACCAAGCAACGCGTGTTTTAAAAAAGCTGGTTGAAATGTTGAATTCTCTTTTTTTTTATCATTCTGGAATTCTCAATGGCACATATTATAAGAAACATTGCCAGAAGGATTTGAGTTTATAAATTGGATTCTTGGTCTACCTAGTTTGAGGGTTTGTTTTCTGAATGCGAACTGTAAGAGTTGTAGCATCGGTGGTTCAGTGGTAGAATGCTCGCCTGCCACGCGGGCGGCCCGGGTTCGATTCCCGGCCGATGCAAGTCTATTTTTTTAACACCAAGCAACGCGTGTTTTATAAAAGCTTGTTGAAATGTTGAATTCTCTTTTTTTTTTATCATTCTGGAATTCTCAATGGCACATATTATGAGAAACATTGCCAGAAGGATTTGAGTTTATAAATTGGATTGTTGGTCTACCCAGTTTGAAGGTTTATTTTCTGAATGCGAACTGTAGGAGTTGTAGCATCGGTGGTTCAGTGGTAGAATGCTTGCCTGCCACGCGGGCGGCCCGGGTTCGATTCCCGGCCGATGCAAGTCTATTTTTTTAACACCAAGCAACGCGTATTTTATAAAAGCTTGTTGAAATGTTGAGTTTATAAATTGGATTGTTGGTCTACCCAGTTTGAGGGTTTATTTTCTGAATGCGAACTGTAAGAGTTGTAGCATCGGTGGTTCAGTGGTAGAATGCTCGCCTGCCACGCGGGCGGCCCGGGTTTGATTCCCGGCCGATGCAAGTCTGTTTTTTTAACACCAAGCAACGCGTGTTTTATAAAAGCTTGTTGAAATGTTGAATTCTCTTTTTTTTTATCATTCTGTAATTCTCAATGGCGCATATTATGAGAAACATTGCCAGATGGATTTGAGTTTATAAATTGGATTGTTGGTCTACCCAGTTTAAGGGTTTATTTTCTGAATGCGAACTGTAAGAGTTGTAGCATCGGTGGTTCAGTGGTAGAATGCTCGCCTGCCACGCGGCCGGCCCGGGTTCGATTCCCGGCCGATGCAAGTCTATTTTTTTAACACCAAGCAACGCGTGTTTTATAAAAGCTGGTTAAAATGTTGAATTCTTTTTTTTTTATCATTCTGGAATTCTCAATGGCACATATTATGAGAAACATTGCCAGAAGGATTTGAGTTTATAAATTGGATTCTTGGTCTACCCAGCTTGAGGGTTTATTTTCTGAATGCGAACTGTAAGAGTTGTAGCATCGGTGGTTCAGTGGTAGAATGCTCGCCTGCCACGCGGGCGGCCCGGGTTCGATTCCCGGCCGATACAAGTCTATTTTTTTAACACCAAGCAACGCGTGTTTTATAAAAGCTTGTTGAAATGTTGAATTCTCTTTTTTTTTATCATTCTGGAATTATCAATGGCACATATTATGAGAAACATTGCCAGAAGGATTTGAGTTTATAAATTGGATTCTTGGTGTACCCAGTTTCAGGGTTTATTTTCTGAATGCGAACTGTCAGAGTTGTAGCATCGGTGGTTCAGTGGTAGAATGCTAGCCTGCCACGCGGCCGGCCCCTGTTCGATTCCCGGCCGATGCAAGTCTACTTTTTTAACACCAAGCAACGCGTGTTTTATAAAAGCTGGTTGAAATGTTGAATTCTCTTTTTTTTTTATCATTCTGGAATTCTCAATGGCACATATTATAAGAAACATTGCCAGAAGGATTTGAGTTTATAAATTGGATTCTTGGTCTACCCAGTTTGAGGGTTTGTTTTCTGAATGCGAACTGTAAGAGTTGTAGCATCGGTGGTTCAGTGGTAGAATGCTCGCCTGCCACGCGGGCGGCCCGGTTCGATTCCCGGCCGATGCAAGTCTATTTTTTTAACACCAAGCAACGCGTGTTTTATAAAAGCTTCTTGAAATGTTGAATTCTCTTTTTTTTATCATTCTGGAATTCTCAATGGCACATATTATGAGAAACATTGCCAGAAGGATTTGAGTTTATAAATTGGATTGTTGGTCTACCCAGTTTGAGGGTTTATTTTCTGAATGCGAACTGTAAGAGTTGTAGCATCGGTGGTTCAGTGGTAGAACGCTCGCCTTCCGCGCGGGCGGCCCGTGTTCGATTCACGGCCGATGCAAGTCTATTTTTTAACACCAAGCAACGCGTGTTTTATAAAAAATTGTTGAAATGTTGAATTTTCTTTTTTTTTATCATTCTGGAATTCTCAATGGCACATATTATGAGAAACATTGCCAGAAGGATTTGAGTTTATAAATTGGATTGTTGGTCTACCCAGTTTGAGGGTTTATTTTCTGAATGCGAACTGTAGGAGTTGTAGCATCGGTGGTTCAGTGGTAGAATGCTCGCCTGCCACGCGGGCGGCCCGGGTTCGATTCCCGGCCGATGCAAGTCTATTTTTTTAACACCAAGCAACGCGTATTTTATAAAAGCTTGTTGAAATGTTGAGTTTATAAATTGGATTGTTGGTCTACCCAGTTTGAGGGTTTATTTTCTGAATGCGAACTGTAAGAGTTGTAGCATCGGTGGTTCAGTGGTAGAACGCTCGCCTTCCGCGCGGGCGGCCCGTGTTCGATTCACGGCCGATGCAAGTCTATTTTTTAACACCAAGCAACGCGTGTTTTATAAAAGCTTGTTGAAATGTTGAATTTTCTTTTTTTTTATCATTCTGGAATTCTCAATGGCACATATTATGAGAAACATTGCCAGAAGGATTTGAGTTTATAAATTGGATTCTTGGTCTACCTAGTTTGAGGGTTTGTTTTCTGAATGCGAACTGTAAGAGTTGTAGCATCGGTGGTTCAGTGGTAGAATGCTCGCCTGCCACGCGGGCGGCCCGGGTTCGATTCCCGGCCGATGCAAGTCTATTTTTTTAACACCAAGCAACGCGTGTTTTATAAAAACTTGTTGAAATGTTGAATTCTCTTTTTTTTTATCATTCTGGAATTCTCAATGGCACATATTATGAGAAACATTGCCAGAAGGATTTGAGTTTATAAATTGGATTGTTGGTCTACCCAGTTTGAGGGTTTATTTTCTGAATGCGAACTGTAGGAGTTGTAGCATCGGTGGTTCAGTGGTAGAATGCTTGCCTGCCACGCGGGCGGCCCGGGTTCGATTCCCGGCCGATGCAAGTCTATTTTTTTAACACCAAGCAACGCGTATTTTATAAAAGCTTGTTGAAATGTTGAGTTTATAAATTGGATTGTTGGTCTACCCAGTTTGAGGGTTTATTTTCTGAATGCGAACTGTAAGAGTTGTAGCATCGGTGGTTCAGTGGTAGAATGCTCGCCTGCCACGCGGGCGGCCCGGGTTTGATTCCCGGCCGATGCAAGTCTGTTTTTTTAACACCAAGCAACGCGTGTTTTATAAAAGCTTGTTGAAATGTTGAATTCTCTTTTTTTTTTATCATTCTGTAATTCTCAATGGCGCATATTATGAGAAACATTGCCAGATGGATTTGAGTTTATAAATTGGATTGTTGGTCTACCCAGTTTAAGGGTTTATTTTCTGAATGCGAACTGTAAGAGTTGTAGCATCGGTGGTTCAGTGGTAGAATGCTCGCCTGCCACGCGGCCGGCCCGGGTTCGATTCCCGGCCGATGCAAGTCTATTTTTTTAACACCAAGCAACGCGTGTTTTATAAAAGCTGGTTAAAATGTTGAATTCTTTTTTTTTTTTTATCATTCTGGAATTCTCAATGGCACATATTATGAGAAACATTGCCAGAAGGATTTGAGTTTATAAATTGGATTCTTGGTCTACCCAGTTTGAGGGTTTATTTTCTGAATGCGAACTGTAAGAGTTGTAGCATCGGTGGTTCAGTGGTAGAATGCTCGCCTGCCACGCGGGCGGCCCGGGTTCGATTCCCGGCCGATGCAAGTCTATTTTTTTAACACCAAGCAACGCGTGTTTTATAAAAGCTTGTTGAAATGTTGAATTCTCTTTTTTTTTTATCATTCTGGAATTATCAATGGCACATATTATGAGAAACATTGCCAGAAGGATTTGAGTTTATAAATTGGATTCTTGGTGTACCCAGTTTCAGGGTTTATTTTCTGAATGCGAACTGTCAGAGTTGTAGCATCGGTGGTTCAGTGGTAGAATGCTAGCCTGCCACGCGGCCGGCCCGTGTTCGATTCCCGGCCGATGCAAGTCTATTTTTTTAACACCAAGCAACGCGTGTTTTATAAAAGCTGGTTGAAATGTTGAATTCTCTTTTTTTTTTTATCATTCTGGAATTCTCAATGGCACATATTATAAGAAACATTGCCAGAAGGATTTGAGTTTATAAATTGGATTCTTGGTCTACCCAGTTTGAGGGTTTGTTTTCTGAATGCGAACTGTAAGAGTTGTAGCATCGGTGGTTCAGTGGTAGAATGCTCGCCTGCCACGCGGGCGGCCCGGTTCGATTCCCGGCCGATGCAAGTCTATTTTTTTAACACCAAGCAACGCGTGTTTTATAAAAGCTTCTTGAAATGTTGAATTCTCTTTTTTTTATCATTCTGGAATTCTCAATGGCACATATTATGAGAAACATTGCCAGAAGGATTTGAGTTTATAAATTGGATTGTTGGTCTACCCAGTTTGAGGGTTTATTTTCTGAATGCGAACTGTAGGAGCTGTAGCATCGGTGGTTCAGTGGTAGAATGCTCGCCTGCCACGCGGGCGGCCCGGGTTCGATTCCCGGCCGATGCAAGTCTATTTTTTTAATACCAAGCAACGCGTATTTTATAAAAGCTTGTTGAAATGTTGAGTTTATAAATTGGATTGTTGGTCTACCCAGTTTGAGGGTTTATTTTCTGAATGCGAACTGCAAGTGTTGTAGCATCGGTGGTTCAGTGGTAGAACACTCGCCTGCCGCGCGGGCGGCCCGTGTTCGATTCACGGCCGATGCAAGTCTATTTTTTTAACACCAAGCAACGCGTGTTTTATAAAAGCTTGTTGAAATGTTGAATTTTCTTTTTTTTTTATCATTCTGGAATTCTCAATGGCACATATTATGAGAAACATTGCCAGAAGGATTTGAGTTTATAAATTGGATTGTTGGTCTACCCAGTTTGAGGGTTTATTTTCTGAATGCGAACTGTAGGAGTTGTAGCATCGGTGGGTCAGTGGTAGAATGCTCGCCTGCCACGCGGGCGGCCCGGGTTCGATTCCCGGCCGATGCAAGTCTATTTTTTTAACACCAAGCAACGCGTATTTTATAAAAGCTTGTTGAAATGTTGAGTTTATAAATTGGATTGTTGGTCTACCCAGTTTGAGGGTTTATTTTCTGAATGCGAACTGTAAGTGTTGTAGCATTGGTGGTTCAGTGGTAGAATGCTCGCCTGCCACGCGGTCGGCCCGGGTTCGATTCCCGGCCGATGCAAGTCTATTTTTTTAACACCAAGCAACGCGTGTTTTATAAAAGCTGGTTAAAATGTTGAATTCTTTTTTTTTTATCATTCTGGAATTCTCAATGGCACATATTATGAGAAACATTGCCAGAAGGATTTGAGTTTATAAATTGGATTGTTGGTCTACCCAGTTTGAGGGTTTATTTTCTGAATGCGAACTGTAAGAGTTGTAGCATCGGTGGTTCAGTGGTAGAACGCTCGCCTGCCGCGCGGGCGGCCCGTGTTCGATTCACGGCCGATGCAAGTCTATTTTTTAACACCAAGCAACGCGTGTTTTATAAAAGCTTGTTGAAATGTTGAATTCTCTTTTTTTTTATCATTCTGGAATTCTCAATGGCACATATTATGAGAAACATTGCCAGAAGGATTTGAGTTTATAAATTGGATTGTTGGTCTACCCAGTTTGAGGGTTTATTTTCTGAATGCGAACTGTAGGAGTTGTAGCATCGGTGGTTCAGTGGTAGAATGCTCGCCTGCCACGCGGGCGGCCCGGGTTCGATTCCCGGCCGATGCAAGTCTATTTTTTTAACACCAAGCAACGCGTATTTTATAAAAGCTTGTTGAAATGTTGAGTTTATAAATTGGATTGTTGGTCTACCCAGTTTGAGGGTTTATTTTCTGAATGCGAACTGTAAATGTTTTAGCATCGGTGGTTCAGTGGTAGAATGCTCGCCTGCCACGCGGGCGGCACGGGTTCGATTCCCGGTCAATGCAAGTCTATTTTTTTAAGACCAAGCAACGCGTGTTTTAAAAAAGCTGGTTGAAATGTTGAATTCTCTTTTTTTTTATCATTCTGGAATTCTCAATGGCACATATTATAAGAAACATTGCCAGAAGGATTTGAGTTTATAAATTGGATTCTTGGTCTACCTAGTTTGAGGGTTTGTTTTCTGAATGCGAACTGTAAGAGTTGTAACATCGGTGGTTCAGTGGTAGAATGCTCGCCTGCCACGCGGGCGGCCCGGGTTCGATTCCCGGCCGATGCAAGTCTATTTTTTTAACACCAAGCAACGCGTGTTTTATAAAAGCTTGTTGAAATGTTGAATTCTCTTTTTTTTTATCATTCTGGAATTCTCAATGGCACATATTATGAGAAACATTGCCAGAAGGATTTGAGTTTATAAATTGGATTGTTGGTCTACCCAGTTTGAGGGTTTATTTTCTGAATGCGAACTGTAGGAGTTGTAGCATCGGTGGTTCAGTGGTAGAATGCTTGCCTGCCACGCGGGCGGCCCGGGTTCGATTCCCGGCCGATGCAAGTCTATTTTTTTAACACCAAGCAACGCGTATTTTATAAAAGCTTGTTGAAATGTTGAGTTTATAAATTGGATTGTTGGTCTACCCAGTTTGATGGTTTATTTTCTGAATGCGAACTGTAAGAGTTGTAGCATCGGTGGTTCAGTGGTAGAATACTCGCCTGCCACGCGGGCGGCCCGGGTTTGATTCCCGGCCGATGCAAGTCTGTTTTTTTAACACCAAGCAACGCGTGTTTTATAAAAGCTTGTTGAAATGTTGAATTCTCTTTTTTTTTTATCATTCAGTAATTCTCAATGGCGCATATTATGAGAAACATTGCCAGATGGATTTGAGTTTATAAATTGGATTGTTGGTCTACCCAGTTTAAGGGTTTATTTTCTGAATGCGAACTGTAAGAGTTGTAGCATCGGTGGTTCAGTGGTAGAATGCTCGCCTGCCACGCGGCCGGCCCGGGTTCGATTCCCGGCCGATGCAAGTCTATTTTTTTAACACCAAGCAACGCGTGTTTTATAAAAGCTGGTTAAAATGTTGTATTCTTTTTTTTTTATCATTCTGGAATTCTCAATGGCACATATTATGAGAAACATTGCCAGAAGGATTTGAGTTTATAAATTGGATTCTTGGTCTACCCAGTTTGAGGGTTTATTTTCTGAATGCGAACTGTAAGAGTTGTAGCATCGGTGGTTCAGTGGTAGAATGCTCGCCTGCCACGCGGGCGTCCCGGGTTCGATTCCCGGCCGATGCAAGTCTATTTTTTTTAACACCAAGCAACGCGTGTTTTATAAAAGCTTGTTGAAATGTAGAATTCTCTTTTTTTTTTATCATTCTGGAATTATCAATGGCACATATTATGAGAAACATTGCCAGAAGGATTTGAGTTTATAAATTGGATTCTTGGTGTACCCAGTTTCAGGGTTTATTTTCTGAATGCGAACTGTAAGAGTTGTAGCATCGGTGGTTCAGTGGTAGAACGCTCGCCTGCCGCGCGGGCGGCCCGTGTTCGATTCACGGCCGATGCAAGTCTATTTTTTAACACCAAGCAACGCGTGTTTTATAAAAGCTTGTTGAAATGTTGAATTCTCTTTTTTTTATCATTCTGTAATTCTCAATGGCGCATATTATGAGAAACATTGCCAGATGGATTTGAGTTTATAAATTGGATTGTTGGTCTACCCAGTTTAAGGGTTTATTTTCTGAATGCGAACTGTAAGAGTTGTAGCATCGGTGGTTCAGTGGTAGAATGCTCGCCTGCCACGCGGCCGGCCCGGGTTCGATTCCCGGCCGATGCAAGTCTATTTTTTTAACACCAAGCAACGCGTGTTTTATAAAAGCTGGTTAAAATGTTGAATTCTTTTTTTTTTATCATTCTGGAATTCTCAATGGCACATATTATGAGAAACATTGCCAGAAGGATTTGAGTTTATAAATTGGATTCTTGGTCTACCCAGTTTGAGGGTTTATTTTCTGAATGCGAACTGTAAGAGTTGTAGCATCGGTGGTTCAGTGGTAGAATGCTCGCCTGCCACGCGGGCGGCCCGGGTTCGATTCCCGGCCGATACAAGTCTATTTTTTTAACACCAAGCAACGCGTGTTTTATAAAAGCTTGTTGAAATGTTGAATTCTCTTTTTTTTTATCATTCTGGAATTATCAATGGCACATATTATGAGAAACATTGCCAGAAGGATTTGAGTTTATAAATTGGATTCTTGGTGTACCCAGTTTCAGGGTTTATTTTCTGAATGCGAACTGTCAGAGTTGTAGCATCGGTGGTTCAGTGGTAGAATGCTAGCCTGCCACGCGGCCGGCCCCTGTTCGATTCCCGGCCGATGCAAGTCTACTTTTTTAACACCAAGCAACGCGTGTTTTATAAAAGCTGGTTGAAATGTTGAATTCTCTTTTTTTTTTATCATTCTGGAATTCTCAATGGCACATATTATAAGAAACATTGCCAGAAGGATTTGAGTTTATAAATTGGATTCTTGGTCTACCCAGTTTGAGGGTTTGTTTTCTGAATGCGAACTGTAAGAGTTGTAGCATCGGTGGTTCAGTGGTAGAATGCTCGCCTGCCACGCGGGCGGCCCGGTTCGATTCCCGGCCGATGCAAGTCTATTTTTTTAACACCAAGCAACGCGTGTTTTATAAAAGCTTCTTGAAATGTTGAATTCTCTTTTTTTTATCATTCTGGAATTCTCAATGGCACATATTATGAGAAACATTGCCAGAAGGATTTGAGTTTATAAATTGGATTGTTGGTCTACCCAGTTTGAGGGTTTATTTTCTGAATGCGAACTGTAAGAGTTGTAGCATCGGTGGTTCAGTGGTAGAACGCTCGCCTTCCGCGCGGGCGGCCCGTGTTCGATTCACGGCCGATGCAAGTCTATTTTTTAACACCAAGCAACGCGTGTTTTATAAAAAATTGTTGAAATGTTGAATTTTCTTTTTTTTTATCATTCTGGAATTCTCAATGGCACATATTATGAGAAACATTGCCAGAAGGATTTGAGTTTATAAATTGGATTGTTGGTCTACCCAGTTTGAGGGTTTATTTTCTGAATGCGAACTGTAGGAGTTGTAGCATCGGTGGTTCAGTGGTAGAATGCTCGCCTGCCACGCGGGCGGCCCGGGTTCGATTCCCGGCCGATGCAAGTCTATTTTTTTAACACCAAGCAACGCGTATTTTATAAAAGCTTGTTGAAATGTTGAGTTTATAAATTGGATTGTTGGTCTACCCAGTTTGAGGGTTTATTTTCTGAATGCGAACTGTAAGAGTTGTAGCATCGGTGGTTCAGTGGTAGAACGCTCGCCTTCCGCGCGGGCGGCCCGTGTTCGATTCACGGCCGATGCAAGTCTATTTTTTAACACCAAGCAACGCGTGTTTTATAAAAGCTTGTTGAAATGTTGAATTTTCTTTTTTTTTATCATTCTGGAATTCTCAATGGCACATATTATGAGAAACATTGCCAGAAGGATTTGAGTTTATAAATTGGATTCTTGGTCTACCTAGTTTGAGGGTTTGTTTTCTGAATGCGAACTGTAAGAGTTGTAGCATCGGTGGTTCAGTGGTAGAATGCTCGCCTGCCACGCGGGCGGCCCGGGTTCGATTCCCGGCCGATGCAAGTCTATTTTTTTAACACCAAGCAACGCGTGTTTTATAAAAGCTTGTTGAAATGTTGAATTCTCTTTTTTTTTATCATTCTGGAATTCTCAATGGCACATATTATGAGAAACATTGCCAGAAGGATTTGAGTTTATAAATTGGATTGTTGGTCTACCCAGTTTGAGGGTTTATTTTCTGAATGCGAACTGTAGGAGTTGTAGCATCGGTGGTTCAGTGGTAGAATGCTTGCCTGCCACGCGGGCGGCCCGGGTTCGATTCCCGGCCGATGCAAGTCTATTTTTTTAACACCAAGCAACGCGTATTTTATAAAAGCTTGTTGAAATGTTGAGTTTATAAATTGGATTGTTGGTCTACCCAGTTTGAGGGTTTATTTTCTGAATGCGAACTGTAAGAGTTGTAGCATCGGTGGTTCAGTGGTAGAATGCTCGCCTGCCACGCGGGCGGCCCGGGTTTGATTCCCGGCCGATGCAAGTCTGTTTTTTTAACACCAAGCAACGCGTGTTTTATAAAAGCTTGTTGAAATGTTGAATTCTCTTTTTTTTTTATCATTCTGTAATTCTCAATGGCGCATATTATGAGAAACATTGCCAGATGGATTTGAGTTTATAAATTGGATTGTTGGTCTACCCAGTTTAAGGGTTTATTTTCTGAATGCGAACTGTAAGAGTTGTAGCATCGGTGGTTCAGTGGTAGAATGCTCGCCTGCCACGCGGCCGGCCCGGGTTCGATTCCCGGCCGATGCAAGTCTATTTTTTTAACACCAAGCAACGCGTGTTTTATAAAAGCTGGTTAAAATGTTGAATTCTTTTTTTTTTTTATCATTCTGGAATTCTCAATGGCACATATTATGAGAAACATTGCCAGAAGGATTTGAGTTTATAAATTGGATTCTTGGTCTACCCAGTTTGAGGGTTTATTTTCTGAATGCGAACTGTAAGAGTTGTAGCATCGGTGGTTCAGTGGTAGAATGCTCGCCTGCCACGCGGGCGGCCCGGGTTCGATTCCCGGCCGATGCAAGTCTATTTTTTTAACACCAAGCAACGCGTGTTTTATAAAAGCTTGTTGAAATGTTGAATTCTCTTTTTTTTTTATCATTCTGGAATTATCAATGGCACATATTATGAGAAACATTGCCAGAAGGATTTGAGTTTATAAATTGGATTCTTGGTGTACCCAGTTTCAGGGTTTATTTTCTGAATGCGAACTGTCAGAGTTGTAGCATCGGTGGTTCAGTGGTAGAATGCTAGCCTGCCACGCGGCCGGCCCGTGTTCGATTCCCGGCCGATGCAAGTCTATTTTTTTAACACCAAGCAACGCGTGTTTTATAAAAGCTGGTTGAAATGTTGAATTCTCTTTTTTTTTTATCATTCTGGAATTCTCAATGGCACATATTATAAGAAACATTGCCAGAAGGATTTGAGTTTATAAATTGGATTCTTGGTCTACCCAGTTTGAGGGTTTGTTTTCTGAATGCGAACTGTAAGAGTTGTAGCATCGGTGGTTCAGTGGTAGAATGCTCGCCTGCCACGCGGGCGGCCCGGTTCGATTCCCGGCCGATGCAAGTCTATTTTTTTAACACCAAGCAACGCGTGTTTTATAAAAGCTTCTTGAAATGTTGAATTCTCTTTTTTTTATCATTCTGGAATTCTCAATGGCACATATTATGAGAAACATTGCCAGAAGGATTTGAGTTTATAAATTGGATTGTTGGTCTACCCAGTTTGAGGGTTTATTTTCTGAATGCGAACTGTAGGAGCTGTAGCATCGGTGGTTCAGTGGTAGAATGCTCGCCTGCCACGCGGGCGGCCCGGGTTCGATTCCCGGCCGATGCAAGTCTATTTTTTTAATACCAAGCAACGCGTATTTTATAAAAGCTTGTTGAAATGTTGAGTTTATAAATTGGATTGTTGGTCTACCCAGTTTGAGGGTTTATTTTCTGAATGCGAACTGCAAGTGTTGTAGCATCGGTGGTTCAGTGGTAGAACACTCGCCTGCCGCGCGGGCGGCCCGTGTTCGATTCACGGCCGATGCAAGTCTATTTTTTTAACACCAAGCAACGCGTGTTTTATAAAAGCTTGTTGAAATGTTGAATTTTCTTTTTTTTTTATCATTCTGGAATTCTCAATGGCACATATTATGAGAAACATTGCCAGAAGGATTTGAGTTTATAAATTGGATTGTTGGTCTACCCAGTTTGAGGGTTTATTTTCTGAATGCGAACTGTAGGAGTTGTAGCATCGGTGGGTCAGTGGTAGAATGCTCGCCTGCCACGCGGGCGGCCCGGGTTCGATTCCCGGCCGATGCAAGTCTATTTTTTTAACACCAAGCAACGCGTATTTTATAAAAGCTTGTTGAAATGTTGAGTTTATAAATTGGATTGTTGGTCTACCCAGTTTGAGGGTTTATTTTCTGAATGCGAACTGTAAGTGTTGTAGCATTGGTGGTTCAGTGGTAGAATGCTCGCCTGCCACGCGGTCGGCCCGGGTTCGATTCCCGGCCGATGCAAGTCTATTTTTTTAACACCAAGCAACGCGTGTTTTATAAAAGCTGGTTAAAATGTTGAATTCTTTTTTTTTATCATTCTGGAATTCTCAATGGCACATATGAGAAACATTGCCAGAAGGATTTGAGTTTATAAATTGGATTGTTGGTCTACCCAGTTTGAGGGTTTATTTTCTGAATGCGAACTGTAGGAGTTGTAGCATCGGTGGTTCAGTGGTAGAATGCTCGCCTGCCACGCGGGCGGCCCGGGTTCGATTCCCGGCCGATGCAAGTCTATTTTTTTAACACCAAGCAACGCGTATTTTATAAAAGCTTGTTGAAATGTTGAGTTTATAAATTGGATTGTTGGTCTACCCAGTTTGAGGGTTTATTTTCTGAATGCGAACTGTAAATGTTTTAGCATCGGTGGTTCAGTGGTAGAATGCTCGCCTGCCACGCGGGCGGCACGGGTTCGATTCCCGGTCAATGCAAGTCTATTTTTTTAAGACCAAGCAACGCGTGTTTTAAAAAAGCTGGTTGAAATGTTGAATTCTCTTTTTTTTTATCATTCTGGAATTCTCAATGGCACATATTATAAGAAACATTGCCAGAAGGATTTGAGTTTATAAATTGGATTCTTGGTCTACCTAGTTTGAGGGTTTGTTTTCTGAATGCGAACTGTAAGAGTTGTAGCATCGGTGGTTCAGTGGTAGAATGCTCGCCTGCCACGCGGGCGGCCCGGGTTCGATTCCCGGCCGATGCAAGTCTATTTTTTTAACACCAAGCAACGCGTGTTTTATAAAAGCTTGTTGAAATGTTGAATTCTCTTTTTTTTTATCATTCTGGAATTCTCAATGGCACATATTATGAGAAACATTGCCAGAAGGATTTGAGTTTATAAATTGGATTGTTGGTCTACCCAGTTTGAGGGTTTATTTTCTGAATGCGAACTGTAGGAGTTGTAGCATCGGTGGTTCAGTGGTAGAATGCTTCCCTGCCACGCGGGCGGCCCGGGTTCGATTCCCGGCCGATGCAAGTCTATTTTTTTAACACCAAGCAACGCGTATTTTATAAAAGCTTGTTGAAATGTTGAGTTTATAAATTGGATTGTTGGTCTACCCAGTTTGATGGTTTATTTTCTGAATGCGAACTGTAAGAGTTGTAGCATCGGTGGTTCAGTGGTAGAATACTCGCCTGCCACGCGGGCGGCCCGGGTTTGATTCCCGGCCGATGCAAGTCTGTTTTTTTAACACCAAGCAACGCGTGTTTTATAAAAGCTTGTTGAAATGTTGAATTCTCTTTTTTTTTTATCATTCAGTAATTCTCAATGGCGCATATTATGAGAAACATTGCCAGATGGATTTGAGTTTATAAATTGGATTGTTGGTCTACCCAGTTTAAGGGTTTATTTTCTGAATGCGAACTGTAAGAGTTGTAGCATCGGTGGTTCAGTGGTAGAATGCTCGCCTGCCACGCGGCCGGCCCGGGTTCGATTCCCGGCCGATGCAAGTCTATTTTTTTAACACCAAGCAACGCGTGTTTTATAAAAGCTGGTTAAAATGTTGTATTCTTTTTTTTTTATCATTCTGGAATTCTCAATGGCACATATTATGAGAAACATTGCCAGAAGGATTTGAGTTTATAAATTGGATTCTTGGTCTACCCAGTTTGAGGGTTTATTTTCTGAATGCGAACTGTAAGAGTTGTAGCATCGGTGGTTCAGTGGTAGAATGCTCGCCTGCCACGCGGGCGTCCCGGGTTCGATTCCCGGCCGATGCAAGTCTATTTTTTTTAACACCAAGCAACGCGTGTTTTATAAAAGCTTGTTGAAATGTAGAATTCTCTTTTTTTTTTATCATTCTGGAATTATCAATGGCACATATTATGAGAAACATTGCCAGAAGGATTTGAGTTTATAAATTGGATTCTTGGTGTACCCAGTTTCAGGGTTTATTTTCTGAATGCGAACTGTAAGAGTTGTAGCATCGGTGGTTCAGTGGTAGAACGCTCGCCTGCCGCGCGGGCGGCCCGTGTTCGATTCACGGCCGATGCAAGTCTATTTTTTAACACCAAGCAACGCGTGTTTTATAAAAGCTTGTTGAAATGTTGAATTCTCTTTTTTTTATCATTCTGGAATTCTCAATGGCACATATTATGAGAAACATTGCCAGAAGGATTTGAGTTTATAAATTGGATTGTTGGTCTACACAGTTTAAGGGTTTATTTTCTGAATGCGAACTGTAGGAGTTGTTGCATCGGTGGTTCAGTGGTAGAATGCTCGCCTGCCACGCGGGCGGCCCGGGTTCGATTCCCGGCCGATGCAAGTCTATTTTTTTAACACCAAGCAACGCGTATTTTATAAAAGCTTGTTGAAATGTTGAGTTTATAAATTGGATTGTTGGTCTACCCAGTTTGAGGGTTTATTTTCTGAATGCGAACTGTAAATGTTTTAGCATCGGTGGTTCAGTGGTAGAATGCTCGCCTGCCACGCGGGCGGCACGGGTTCGATTCCCGGTCGATGCAAATCTATTTTTTTAAGACCAAGCAACGCGTGTTTTAAAAAAGCTGGTTGAAATGTTGAATTCTCTTTTTTTTTATCATTCTGGAATTCTCAATGGCACATATTATAAGAAACATTGCCAGAAGGATTTGAGTTTATAAATTGGATTCTTGGTCTACCTAGTTTGAGGGTTTGTTTTCTGAATGCGAACTGTAAGAGCTGTAGCATCGGTGGTTCAGTGGTAGAATGCTCGCCTGCCACGCGGGCGGCCCGGGTTCGATTCCCGGCCGATGCAAGTCTATTTTTATAACACCAAGCAACGCGTGTTTTATAAAAGCTTGTTGAAATGTTGAATTCTCTTTTTTTTTATCATTCTGGAATTCTCAATGGCACATATTATGAGAAACATTGCCAGAAGGATTTGAGTTTATAAATTGGATTGTTGGTCTACCCAGTTTGAGGGTTTATTTTCTGAATGCGAACTGTAGGAGTTGTAGCATCGGTGGTTCAGTGGTAGAATGCTTGCCTGCCACGCGGGCGGCCCGGGTTCGATTCCCGGCCGATGCAAGTCTATTTTTTTAACACCAAGCAACGCGTGTTTTATAAAAGCTGGTTAAAATGTTGAATTCTTTTTTTTTTATCATTCTGGAATTCTCAATGGCACATATTATGAGAAACATTGCCAGAAGGATTTGAGTTTATAAATTGGATTCTTGGTCTACCCAGTTTGAGGGTTTATTTTCTGAATGCGAACTGTAAGAGTTGTAGCATCGGTGGTTCAGTGGTAGAATGCTCGCCTGCCACGCGGGCGGCCCGGGTTCGATTCCCGGCCGATGCAAGTCTATTTTTTTAACACCAAGCAACGCGTGTTTTATAAAAGCTTGTTGAAATGTTGAATTCTCTTTTTTTTTTATCATTCTGGAATTATCAATGGCACATATTATGAGAAACATTGCCAGAAGGATTTGAGTTTATAAATTGGATTCTTGGTGTACCCAGTTTCAGGGTTTATTTTCTGAATGCGAACTGTCAGAGTTGTAGCATCGGTGGTTCAGTGGTAGAATGCTAGCCTGCCACGCGGCCGGCCCGTGTTCGATTCCCGGCCGATGCAAGTCTATTTTTTTAACACCAAGCAACGCGTGTTTTATAAAAGCTGGTTGAAATGTTGAATTCTCTTTTTTTTTATCATTCTGGAATTCTCAATGGCACATATTATAAGAAACATTGCCAGAAGGATTTGAGTTTATAAATTGGATTCTTGGTCTACCCAGTTTGAGGGTTTGTTCTCTGAATGCGAACTGTAAGAGTTGTAGCATCGGTGGTTCAGTGGTAGAATGCTCGCCTGCCACGCGGGCGGCCCGGTTCGATTCCCGGCCGATGCAAGTCTATTTTTTTAACACCAAGCAACGCGTGTTTTATAAAAGCTTCTTGAAATGTTGAATTCTCTTTTTTTTATCATTCTGGAATTCTCAATGGCACATATTATGAGAAACATTGCCAGAAGGATTTGAGTTTATAAATTGGATTGTTGGTCTACCCAGTTTGAGGGTTTATTTTCTGAATGCGAACTGTAAGAGTTGTAGCATCGGTGGTTCAGTGGTAGAACGCTCGCCTGCCGCGCGGGCGGCCCGTGTTCGATTCACGGCCGATGCAAGTCTATTTTTTAACACCAAGCAACGCGTGTTTTATAAAAGCTTGTTGAAATGTTGAATTTTCTTTTTTTTTATCATTCTGGAATTCTCAATGGCACATATTATGAGAAACATTGCCAGAAGGATTTGAGTTTATAAATTGGATTGTTGGTCTACCCAGTTTGAGGGTTTATTTTCTGAATGCGAACTGTAGGAGCTGTAGCATCGGTGGTTCAGTGGTAGAATGCTCGCCTGCCACGCGGGCGGCCCGGGTTCGATTCCCGGCCGATGCAAGTCTATTTTTTTAATACCAAGCAACGCGTATTTTATAAAAGCTTGTTGAAATGTTGAGTTTATAAATTGGATTGTTGGTCTACCCAGTTTGAGGGTTTATTTTCTGAATGCGAACTGCAAGTGTTGTAGCATCGGTGGTTCAGTGGTAGAACACTCGCCTGCCGCGCGGGCGGCCCGTGTTCGATTCACGGCCGATGCAAGTCTATTTTTTTAACACCAAGCAACGCGTGTTTTATAAAAGCTTGTTGAAATGTTGAATTTTCTTTTTTTTTTATCATTCTGGAATTCTCAATGGCACATATTATGAGAAACATTGCCAGAAGGATTTGAGTTTATAAATTGGATTGTTGGTCTACCCAGTTTGAGGGTTTATTTTCTGAATGCGAACTGTAGGAGTTGTAGCATCGGTGGGTCAGTGGTAGAATGCTCGCCTGCCACGCGGGCGGCCCGGGTTCGATTCCCGGCCGATGCAAGTCTATTTTTTTAACACCAAGCAACGCGTATTTTATAAAAGCTTGTTGAAATGTTGAGTTTATAAATTGGATTGTTGGTCTACCCAGTTTGAGGGTTTATTTTCTGAATGCGAACTGTAAGTGTTGTAGCATTGGTGGTTCAGTGGTAGAATGCTCGCCTGCCACGCGGTCGGCCCGGGTTCGATTCCCGGCCGATGCAAGTCTATTTTTTTAACACCAAGCAACGCGTGTTTTATAAAAGCTGGTTGAAATGTTGAATTCTCTTTTTTTTTATCATTCTGGAATTCTCAATGGCACATATTATGAGAAACATTGCCAGAAGGATTTGAGTTTATAAATTGGATTCTTGGTCTACCCAGTTTGAGGGTTTATTTTCTGAATGCGAACTGTAAGAGTTGTAGCATCGGTGGTTCAGTGGTAGAATGCTCGCCTGCCACGCGGGCGGCCCGGGTTCGATTCCCGGCAGATGCAATTCTATTTTTTTAACACCAAGCAACGCGTGTTTTATAAAAGCTTGTTGAAATGTTGAATTCTCTTTTTTTTTTATCATTCTGGAATTCTCAATGGCACATATTATGAGAAACATTGCCAGAAGGATTTGAGTTTATAAATTGGATTCTTGGTGTACCCAGTTTCAGGGTTTATTTTCTGAATGCGAACTGTCAGAGTTGTAGCATCGGTGGTTCAGTGGTAGAATGCTAGCCTGCCACGCGGCCGGCCCGTGTTCGATTCCCGGCCGATGCAAGTCTATTTTTTTAACACCAAGCAACGCGTGTTTTATAAAAGCTGGTTGAAATGTTGAATTCTTTTTTTTTTATCATTCTGGAATTCTCAATGGCACATATTATAAGAAACATTGCCAGAAGGATTTGAGTTTATAAATTGGATTCTTGGTCTACCCAGTTTGAGGGTTTGTTTTCTGAATGCGAACTGTAAGAGTTGTAGCATCGGTGGTTCAGTGGTAGAATGCTCGCCTGCCACGCGGGCGGCCCGGGATCGATTACCGGCCGATGCAAGTCTATTTTTTTAACACCAAGCAACGCGTGTTTTATAAAAGCTTGTTGAAATGTTGAATTCTCTTTTTTTTTATCATTCTGGAATTCTCAATGGCACATATTATGAGAAACATTGCCAGAAGGATTTGAGTTTATAAATTGGATTGTTGGTCTACCCAGTTTGAGGGTTTATTTTCTGAATGCGAACTGTAGGAGTTGTAGCATCGGTGGTTCAGTGGTAGAATGCTCGCCTGCCACGCGGGCGGCCCGGGTTCGATTCCCGGCCGATGCAAGTCTATTTTTTTAACACCAAGCAACGCGTATTTTATAAAAGCTTGTTGAAATGTTGAGTTTATAAATTGGATTGTTGGTCTACCCAGTTTGAGGGTTTATTTTCTGAATGCGAACTGTAAATGTTTTAGCATCGGTGGTTCAGTGGTAGAATGCTCGCCTGCCACGCGGGCGGCACGGGTTCGATTCCCGGTCGATGCAAGTCTACTTTTTTAAGACCAAGCAACGCGTGTTTTAAAAAAGCTGGTTGAAATGTTGAATTCTCTTTTTTTTTATCATTCTGGAATTCTCAATGGCACATATTATAAGAAACATTGCCAGAAGGATTTGAGTTTATAAATTGGATTCTTGGTCTACCTAGTTTGAGGGTTTGTTTTCTGAATGCGAACTGTAAGAGTTGTAGCATCGGTGGTTCAGTGGTAGAATGCTCGCCTGCCACGCGGGCGGCCCGGGTTCGATTCCCGGCCGATGCAAGTCTATTTTTTTAACACCAAGCAACGCGTGTTTTATAAAAGCTTGTTGAAATGTTGAATTCTCTTTTTTTTTATCATTCTGGAATTCTCAATGGCACATATTATGAGAAACATTGCCAGAAGGATTTGAGTTTATAAATTGGATTGTTGGTCTACCCAGTTTGAGGGTTTATTTTCTGAATGCGAACTGTAGGAGTTGTAGCATCGGTGGTTCAGTGGTAGAATGCTTGCCTGCCACGCGGGCGGCCCGGCTTCGATTCCCGGCCGATGCAAGTCTATTTTTTTAACACCAAGCAACGCGTATTTTATAAAAGCTTGTTGAAATGTTGAGTTTATAAATTGGATTGTTGGTCTACCCAGTTTGAGGGTTTATTTTCTGAATGCGAACTGTAAGAGTTGTAGCATCGGTGGTTCAGTGGTAGAATGCTCGCCTACCACGCGGGCGGCCCGGGTTTGATTCCCGGCCGATGCAAGTCTGTTTTTTTAACACCAAGCAACGCGTGTTTTATAAAAGCTGGTTAAAATGTTGAATTCTTTTTTTTTTATCATTCTGGAATTCTCAATGGCACATATTATGAGAAACATTGCCAGAAGGATTTGAGTTTATAAATTGGATTCTTGGTCTACCCAGTTTGAGGGTTTATTTTCTGAATGCGAACTGTAAGAGTTGTAGCATCGGTGGTTCAGTGGTAGAATGCTCGCCTGCCACGCGGGCGGCCCGGGTTCGATTCCCGGCCGATGCAAGTCTATTTTTTTAACACCAAGCAACGCGTGTTTTATAAAAGCTTGTTGAAATGTTGAATTCTCTTTTTTTTTTATCATTCTGGAATTATCAATGGCACATATTATGAGAAACATTGCCAGAAGGATTTGAGTTTATAAATTGGATTCTTGGTGTACCCAGTTTCAGGGTTTATTTTCTGAATGCGAACTGTCAGAGTTGTAGCATCGGTGGTTCATTGGTAGAATGCTAGCCTGCCACGCGGCCGGCCCCTGTTCGATTCCCGGCCGATGCAAGTTTATTTTTTTAACACCAAGCAACGCGTGTTTTATAAAAGCTGGTTGAAATGTTGAATTCTCTTTTTTTTTTATCATTCTGGAATTCTCAATGGCACATATTATAAGAAACATTGCCAGAAGGATTTGAGTTTATAAATTGGATTCTTGGTCTACCCAGTTTGAGGGTTTGTTTTCTGAATGCGAACTGTAAGAGTTGTAGCATCGGTGGTTCAGTGGTAGAATGCTCGCCTGTCACGCGGGCGGCCCGGTTCGATTCCCGGCCGATGCAAGTCTATTTTTTTAACACCAAGCAACGCGTGTTTTATAAAAGCTTCTTGAAATGTTGAATTCTCTTTTTTTTATCATTCTGGAATTCTCAATGGCACATATTATGAGAAACATTGCCAGAAGGATTTGAGTTTATAAATTGGATTGTTGGTCAACCCAGTTTGAGGGTTTATTTTCTGAATGCGAACTGTAAGAGTTGTAGCATCGGTGGTTCAGTGGTAGAACGCTCGCTTTCCGCGCGGGCGGCCCGTGTTCGATTCACGGCCGATGCAAGTCTATTTTTTAACACCAAGCAACGCGTGTTTTATAAAAGCTTGTTGAAATGTTGAATTTTCTTTTTTTTTATCATTCTGGAATTCTCAATGGCACATATTATGAGAAACATTGCCAGAAGGATTTGAGTTTATAAATTGGATTGTTGGTCTACCCAGTTTGAGGGTTTATTTTCTGAATGCGAACTGTAGGAGCTGTAGCATCGGTGGTTCAGTGGTAGAATGCTCGCCTGCCACGCGGGCGGCCCGGGTTCGATTCCCGGCCGATGCAAGTCTATTTTTTTAATACCAAGCAACGCGTATTTTATAAAAGCTTGTTGAAATGTTGAGTTTATAAATTGGATTGTTGGTCTACCCAGTTTGAGGGTTTATTTTCTGAATGCGAACTGTAAGTGTTGTAGCATCGGTGGTTCAGTGGTAGAATGCTCGCCGGCGGCCCGGGTTCGATTCCCGGCCGATGCAAGTCTATTTTTTTAACACCAAGCAACGCGTGTTTTATAAAAGCTTGTTGAAATATTGAATTCTCTTTTTTTTTATCATTCTGGAATTCTCAATGGCACATATTATGAGAAACATTGCCAGAAGGATTTGAGTTTATAAATTGGATTGTTGGTCTACCCAGTTTGAGGGTTTATTTTCTGAATGCGAACTCAAAAGTTGTAGCATCGGTGGTTCAGTGGTAGAATGATCGCCTGCCATGCGGGCGCTCGGTTTCGATTCCTGGCCGATGCAAGTCTATTTTTTTAACACCAAGCAACGCGTGTTTTATAAAAGCTTGTTGAAATATTGAATTCTCTTTTTTTTTATCATTCTGGAATTCTCAATGGCACATATTATGAGAAACATTGCCAGAAGGATTTGAGTTTATAAATTGGATTGTTGGTCTACCCAGTTTGAGGGTTTATTTTCTGAATGCGAACTGTAAGAGTTGTAGCATCGGCGGTTCAGTGATAGAATGCTAGCCTGCCACGCGGGCGGCAAGGGTTCGATTCCCGGCCGATGCAAGTCTATTTTTTTAACACCAAGCAACGCGTGTTTTATAAAAGCTTGTTGAAATATTGAATTCTCTTTTTTTTATCATTCTGGAATTCTCAATGGCACATATTATGAGAAACATTGCCAGAAGGATTTGAGTTTATAAATTGGATTGTTGGTCTACCCAGTTTGAGGGTTTATTTTCTGAATGCGATCTCAAAAGTTGTAGCCTCAAGTGGTTCTGTGGTAGAATGCTCGCCTGCCATGCGGGCGGCCCGGTTTCGATTCCTGGCCGATGCAAGTCTATTTTTTTAACACCAAGCAACGCGTGTTTTATAAAAGCTTGTTGAAATGTTGAATTCTCTTTTTTTTATCATTCTGGAATTCTCAATTGCACATATTATGAGAAATATTGCCAGAAGGATTTGAGTTTATAAATTGGATTGTTGGTCTACCCAGTTTGAGGGTTTATTTTCTGAATGCGATCTTAAAAGTTGTAGCATCGGTGGTTTAGTGGTAGAATGTTCGCCTGCCACGCGGGCCGCCCGGGTTCTGTTCCCGGCCGATGCAAGTCTATTTTTTTAAAACCAAGCAACGCGTGTTTTTTAAAAGCTTGTTGAAATGTTGAATTCTCTTTTTTTTTATCATTCTGGAATTCTCAATGGCACATATTATGAGAAACATTGCCAGAAGGATTTGAGTTTATAAATTGGATTGTTGGTCTACCCAGTTTGAGGGTTTATTTTCTGAATGCGAACTTAAAAGTTGTAGCATTGGTGGTTCAGTGGTAGAATGCTCGCCTGCCATGCGGGCGGCCCTGTTTCGATTCCTGGCCCATGCGAGTCTATTTTTTTAACACCAAGCAACGCGTGTTTTATAAAAGCTTGTTGAAATGTTGAATTCTCTTTTTTTTATCATTCTGGAATTCTCAATGGCACATATTATGAGAAACATTGCCAGAAGGATTTGAGTTTATAAATTGGATTGTTGGTCTACCCAGTTTGAGGGTTTATTTTCTGAATGCGAACTGTAAAAGTTGTAACATCGGTGGTTCAGTGATAGAATGCTAGCCTGCCACGCGGGCGGCAAGGGTTCGATTCCCGGCCGATGCAAGTCTATTTTTTTAACATCAAGCAACGCGTGTTTTATAAAATCTTGTTGAAGTGTTGAATTCTCTTTTTTTTATCATTCTGGAATTCTCAATTGCACATATTATGAGAAACATTGCCAGAAGGATTTGAGTTTATAAATTGGATTGTTGGTATACCTAGTTTGAGGGTTTATTTTCTGAATGCGAACTTAAAAGTTGTAGCATCGGTGGTTTAGTGGTAGAATGTTCGCCTGCCACGCGGGCGGCCCGGGTTCGATTCCCGGCCGATGCAAGTCTATTTTTTTAACAGTAAGCAACGCGTGTTTTATAAAAGCTTGTTGAAATATTGAATTCTCTTTTTTTTATCATTCTGGAATTCTCAATGGCACATATTATGAGAAACATTGCCAGAAGGATTTGAGTTTATAAATTGGATTGTTGGTCTACCCAGTTTGAGGGTTTATTTTCTGAATGCGAACTGTAAGAGTTGTAGCATCGGTGGTTCAGTGGTAGAATGCTAGCCTGCCACGCGGGCGGCAAGGGTTCGATTCCCGGCCGATGCAAGTCTATTTTTTTTAATACCAAGCAACGCGTGTTTTATAAAAGCTTGTTGAAATGTTGAATTCTCTTTTTTTTATCATTCTGGAATTCTCAATGGCACATATTATGAGAAACATTGCCAGAAGGATTTGAGTTTATAAATTGGATTGTTGGTCTACCCAGTTTGAGGGTTTATTTTCTGAATGCAAACTGTAAGAGTTGTAGCATCGGTGGTTCAGTGGTAGAATGCTCGCCTGCCACGCGGGCGGCCCGGGTTCGATTCCCGGCCGATGCAAGTCTATTTTTTTAACACCAAGCAACGCGTGTTTTATAAAAGCTTGTTGAAATGTTGAATTCTCTTTTTTTTTATCATTCTGGAATTCTCAATGGCACATATTATGAGAAACATTGCCAGAAGGATTTGAGTTTATAAATTGGATTGTTGGTCTACCCAGTTTGAGGGTTTATTTTCTGAATGCGAACTCAAAAGTTGTAGCATCGGTGGTTCAGTGGTAGAATGATCGCCTGCCATGCGGGCGCTCGGTTTCGATTCCTGGCCGATGCAAGTCTATTTTTTTAACACCAAGCAACGCGTGTTTTATAAAAGCTTGTTGAAATATTGAATTCTCTTTTTTTTTATCATTCTGGAATTCTCAATGGCACATATTATGAGAAACATTGCCAGAAGGATTTGAGTTTATAAATTGGATTGTTGGTCTACCCAGTTTGAGGGTTTATTTTCTGAATGCGAACTGTAAGAGTTGTAGCATCGGCGGTTCAGTGATAGAATGCTAGCCTTCCACGCGGGCGGCAAGGGTTCGATTCCCGGCCGATGCAAGTCTATTTTTTTAACACCAAGCAACGCGTGTTTTATAAAAGCTTGTTGAAATATTGAATTCTCTTTTTTTTTATCATTCTGGAATTCTCAATGGCACATATTATGAGAAACATTGCCAGAAGGATTTGAGTTTATAAATTGGATTGTTGGTCTACCCAGTTTGAGGGTTTATTTTCTGAATGCGATCTCAAAAGTTGTAGCCTCAAGTGGTTCTGTGGTAGAATGCTCGCCTGCCATGCGGGCGGCCCGGTTTCGATTCCTGGCCGATGCAAGTCTATTTTTTTTAACACCAAGCAACGCGTGTTTTATAAAAGCTTGTTGAAATGTTGAATTCTCTTTTTTTTATCATTCTGGAATTCTCAATTGCACATATGAGAAATATTGCCAGAAGGATTTGAGTTTATAAATTGGATTGTTGGTCTACCCAGTTTGAGGGTTTATTTTCTGAATGCGATCTTAAAAGTTGTAGCATCGGTGGTTTAGTGGTAGAATGTTCGCCTGCCACGCGGGCCGCCCGGGTTCTGTTCCCGGCCGATGCAAGTCTATTTTTTTAAAACCAAGCAACGCGTGTTTTTTAAAAGCTTGTTGAAATGTTGAATTCTCTTTTTTTTTTATCATTCTGGAATTCTCAATGGCACATATTATGAGAAACATTGCCAGAAGGATTTGAGTTTATAAATTGGATTGTTGGTCTACCCAGTTTGAGGGTTTATTTTCTGAATGCGAACTTAAAAGTTGTAGCATTGGTGGTTCAGTGGTAGAATGCTCGCCTGCCATGCGGGCGGCCCTGTTTCGATTCCTGGCCCATGCTAGTCTATTTTTTTAACACCAAGCAACGCGTGTTTTATAAAAGCTTGTTGAAATGTTGAATTCTCTTTTTTTTATCATTCTGGAATTCTCAATGGCACATATTATGAGAAACATTGCCAGAAGGATTTGAGTTTATAAATTGGATTGTTGGTCTACCCAGTTTGAGGGTTTATTTTCTGAATGCGAACTGTAAAAGTTGTAACATCGGTGGTTCAGTGATAGAATGCTAGCCTGCCACGCGGGCGGCAAGGGTTCGATTCCCGGCCGATGCAAGTCTATTTTTTTAACATCAAGCAACGCGTGTTTTATAAAATCTTGTTGAAGTGTTGAATTCTCTTTTTTTTATCATTCTGGAATTCTCAATTGCACATATTATGAGAAACATTGCCAGAAGGATTTGAGTTTATAAATTGGATTGTTGGTATACCTAGTTTGAGGGTTTATTTTCTGAATGCGAACTTAAAAGTTGTAGCATCGGTGGTTTAGTGGTAGAATGTTCGCCTGCCACGCGGGCGGCCCGGGTTCGATTCCCGGCCGATGCAAGTCTATTTTTTTAACAGTAAGCAACGCGTGTTTTATAAAAGCTTGTTGAAATATTGAATTCTCTTTTTTTTTTATCATTCTGGAATTCTCAATGGCACATATTATGAGAAACATTGCCAGAAGGATTTGAGTTTATAAATTGGATTGTTGGTCTACCCAGTTTGAGGGTTTATTTTCTGAATGCGAACTGTAAGAGTTGTAGCATCGGTGGTTCAGTGGTAGAATGCTAGCCTGCCACGCGGGCGGCAAGGGTTCGATTCCCGGCCGATGCAAGTCTATTTTTTTAACACCAAGCAACGCGTGTTTTATAAAAGCTTGTTGAAATGTTGAATTTTCTTTTTTTTTATCATTCTGGAATTCTCAATGGCACATATTATGAGAAACATTGCCAGAAGGATTTGAGTTTATAAATTGGATTGTTGGTCTACCCAGTTTGAGGGTTTATTTTCTGAATGCGAACTGTAAGAGTTGTAGCATCGGCGGTTCAGTGATAGAATGATAGCCCGCCACGCGGGCGGCAAGGGTTCGATTCCCGGCCGATGCAAGTCTATTTTTTTAACACCAAGCAACGCGTGTTTTATAAAAGCTTGTTGAAATATTGAATTCTCTTTTTTTTTATCATTCTGGAATTCTCAATGGCACATATTATGAGAAACATTGCCAGAAGGATTTGAGTTTATAAATTGGATTGTTGGTCTACCCAGTTTGAGGGTTTATTTTCTGAATGCGATCTCAAAAGTTGTAGCCTCAAGTGGTTCTGTGGTAGAATGCTCGCCTGCCATGCGGGCGGCCCGGTTTCGATTCCTGGCCGATGCAAGTCTATTTTTTTAACACCAAGCAACGCGTGTTTTATAAAAGCTTGTTGAAATGTTGAATTCTCTTTTTTTTATCATTCTGGAATTCTCAATTGCACATATTATGAGAAATATTGCCAGAAGGATTTGAGTTTATAAATTGGATTGTTGGTCTACCCAGTTTGAGGGTTTATTTTCTGAATGCGAACTTAAAAGTTGTAGCATCGGTGGTTTAGTGGTAGAATGTTCGCCTGCCACGCGGGCGGCCCGGGTTCGATTCCTGGCCGATGCAAGTCTATTTTTTTAACACCAAGCAACGCGTGTTTTTTAAAAGCTTGTTGAAATGTTGAATTCTCTTTTTTTTTTTTATCATTCTGGAATTCTCAATGGCACATATTATGAGAAACATTGCCAGAAGGATTTGAGTTTATAAATTGGATTGTTGGTCTACCCAGTTTGAGGGTTTATTTTCTGAATGCGAACTTAAAAGTTGTAGCATCGGTGGTTCAGTGGTAGAATGCTCGCCTGCCATGCGGGCGGCCCTGTTTCGATTCCTGGCCCATGCGAGTCTATTTTTTTAACACCAAGCAACGCGTGTTTTATAAAAGCTTGTTGAAATGTTGAATTCTCTTTTTTTTATCATTCTGGAATTCTCAATGGCACATATTATGAGAAACATTGCCAGAAGGATTTGAGTTTATAAATTGGATTGTTGGTCTACCCAGTTTGAGGGTTTATTTTCTGAATGCGAACTGTAAGAGTTGTAACATCGGTGGTTCAGTGATAGAATGCTAGCCTGCCACGCGGGCGGCAAGGGTTCGATTCCCGGCCGATGCAAGTCTATTTTTTTAACATCAAGCAACGCGTGTTTTATAAAATCTTGTTGAAGTGTGGAATTCTCTTTTTTTTATCATTCTGGAATTCTCAATTGCACATATTATGAGAAACATTGCCAGAAGGATTTGAGTTTATAAATTGGATTGTTGGTATACCTAGTTTGAGGGTTTATTTTCTGAATGCGAACTTAAAAGTTGTAGCATCGGTGGTTTAGTGGTAGAATGTTCGCCTGCCACGCGGGCGGCCCGGGTTCGATTCCCGGCCGATGCAAGTCTATTTTTTTAACAGTAAGCAACGCGTGTTTTATAAAAGCTTGTTGAAATATTGAATTCTCTTTTTTTTTTATCATTCTGGAATTCTCAATGGCACATATTATGAGAAACATTGCCAGAAGGATTTGAGTTTATAAATTGGATTGTTGGTCTACCCAGTTTGAGGGTTTATTTTCTGAATGCGAACTGTAAGAGTTGTAGCATCGGTGGTTCAGTGGTAGAATGCTAGCCTGCCACGCGGGCGGCAAGGGTTCGATTCCCGGCCGATGCAAGTCTATTTTTTTAACACCAAGCAACGCGTGTTTTATAAAAGCTTGTTGAAATGTTGAATTTTCTTTTTTTTTATCATTCTGGAATTCTCAATGGCACATATTATGAGAAACATTGCCAGAAGGATTTGAGTTTATAAATTGGATTGTTGGTCTACCCAGTTTGAGGGTTTATTTTCTGAATGCGAACTTAAAAGTTGTAGCATCGGTGGTTCAGTGGTAGAATGCTCGCCTGCCATGCGGGCGGCCCGGTTTTGATTCCTGGCCGATGCAAGTCTATTTTTTTAACACCAAGCAACGCGTGTTTTATAAAAGCTTGTTGAAATATTGAATTCTCTTTTTTTTTATCATTCTGGAATTCTCAATGGCACATATTATGAGAAACATTGCCAGAAGGATTTGAGTTTATAAATTGGATTGTTGGTCTACCCAGTTTGAGGGTTTATTTTCTGAATGCGAACTGTAAGAGTTGTAGCATCGGTGGTTCAGTGGTAGAATGCTCGCCTGCCTCGCGGGCGGCCCGGGTTCGATTCCCGGCCGATGCAAGTCTATTTTTTTAACACCAAGCAACGCGTGTTTTATAAAAGCTTGTTGAAATATTGAATTCTCTTTTTTTTTATCATTCTGGAATTCTCAATGGCACATATTATGAGAAACATTGCCAGAAGGATTTGAGTTTATAAATTTGATTGTTGGTCTACCCAGTTTGAGGGTTTATTTTCTGAATGCGATCTCAAAAGTTGTAGCATCAAGTGGTTCAGTGGTAGAATGCTCGCCTGCCATGCGGGCGGCCCGGTTTCGAGTCCTGGCCGATGCAAGTCTATTTTTTTAACACCAAGCAACGCGTGTTTTATAAAAGCTTGTTGAAATGTTGAATTCTCTTTTTTTTATCATTCTGGAATTCTCAATTGCACATATTATGAGAAATATTGCCAGAAGGATTTGAGTTTATAAATTGGATTGTTGGTCTACCCAGTTTGAGGGTTTATTTTCTGAATGCGAACTTAAAAGATGTAGCATCGGTGGTTTAGTGGTAGAATGTTCGCCTGCCACGCGGGCGGCCCGGGTTCGATTCCCGGCCGATGCAAGTCTATTTTTTTAACACCAAGCAACGCGTGTTTTTTAAAAGCTTGTTGAAATGTTGAATTCTCTTTTTTTTTATCATTCTGGAATTCTCAATGGCACATATTATGAGAAACATTGCCAGAAGGATTTGAGTTTATAAATTGGATTGTTGGTCTACCCAGTTTGAGGGTTTATTTTCTGAATGCGAACTTAAAAGTTGTAGCATCGGTGGTTCAGTGGTAGAATGCTCGCCTGCCATGCGGGCGGCCCGGTTTCGATTCCTGGCAGATGCGAGTCTATTTTTTTAACACCAAGCAACGCGTGTTTATAAAAGCTTGTTGAAATATTGAATTCTCTTTTTTTTTATCATTCTGGAATTCTCAATGGCACATATTATGAGAAACATTGCCAGAAGGATTTGAGTTTATAAATTGGATTGTTGGTCTACCCAGTTTGAGGGTTTATTTTCTGAATGCGAACTGTAAGAGTTGTAGCATCGGTGGTTCAGTGGTAGAATGCTCGCCTGCCACGCGGGCGGCCCGGGTTCGATTCCCGGCCGATGCAAGTCTATTTTTTTAACACCAAGCAACGCGTGTTTTTTAAAAGCTTGTTGAAATGTTGAATTCTCTTTTTTTTTTATCATTCTGGAATTCTCAATGGCACATATTATGAGAAACATTGCCAGAAGGATTTGAGTTTATAAATTGGATTGTTGGTCTACCCAGTTTGAGGGTTTATTTTCTGAATGCGAACTAAAAAGATGTAGCATCGGTGGTTCAGTGGTAGAATGCTAGCCTACCATGCGGGCGGCCCGGTTTCGATTCCTGGCCGATGCAAGTCTATTTTTTTAACACCAAGCAAAGCGTGTTTTATAAAAGCTTGTTGAAATGTTGAATTCTCTTTTTTTTTTATCATTCTGGAATTCTCAATGGCACATATTATGAGAAACATTGCCAGAAGGATTTGAGTTTATAAATTGGATTGTTGGTCTACCCAGTTTGAGGGTTTATTTTCTGAATGCGAACTGTAAGAGTTGTAGCATCGGTGGTTCAGTGATAGAATGCTAGCCTGCCACGCGGGCGGCCCGTGTTCGATTCCCGGCCGATGCAAGTTTATTTTTTTAACACCAAGCAACGCGTGTTTTATAAAAGCTTGTTGAAATGTTGAATTCTCTTTTTTTTTATCATTCTGGAATTCTCAATGGCACATATTATGAGAAACATTGCCAGAAGGATTTGAGTTTATAAATTGGATTGTTGGTCTACCCAGTTTGAGGGTTTATTTTCTGAATGCGAACTTAAAAGTTGTAGCATCGGTGGTTTAGTGGTAGAATGCTCGCCTGCCATGCGGGCGACCCGGTTTCGATTCCTGGCCGATGCAAGTCTATTTTTTTAACATCAAGCAACGCGTGTTTTATAAAAGCTTGTTGAAATGTTGAATTCTCTTTTTTTTTTATCATTCTGGAATTCTCAATGGCACATATTATGAGAAACATTGCCAGAAGGATTTGAGTTTATAAATTGGATTGTTGGTCTACCCAGTTTGAGGGTTTATTTTCTGAATGCGAACTGTAAGAGTTGTAGCATCGGTGGTTCAGTGATAGAATGCTAGCCTGCCACGCGGGCGGCAAGGGTTCGATTCCCGGCCGATGCAAGTCTATTTTTTTAACACCAAGCAACGCGTGTTTTATAAAAGCTTGTTGAAATGTTGAATTCTCTTTTTTTTTATCATTCTGGAATTCTCAATGGCACATATTATGAGAAACATTGCCAGAAGGATTTGAGTTTATAAATTGGATTGTTGGTCTACCCAGTTTGAGGGTTTATTTTCTGAATGCGATCTCAAAAGTTGTAGCATCAAGTGGTTCTGTGGTAGAATGCTCGCCTGCCATGCGGGCGGCCCGGTTTCGATTCCTGGCCGATGCAAGTCTATTTTTTTAACAGTAAGCAACGCGTGTTTTATAAAAGCTTGTTGAAATATTGAATTCTCTTTTTTTTTTATCATTCTGGAATTCTCAATGGCACATATTATGAGAAACATTGCCAGAAGGATTTGAGTTTATAAATTGGATTGTTGGTCTACCCAGTTTGAGGGTTTATTTTCTGAATGCGAACTGTAAGAGTTGTAGCATCGGTGGTTCAGTGATAGAATGCTAGCCTGCCACGCGGGCGGCAAGGGTTCGATTCCCGGCCGATGCAAGTCTATTTTTTTAACACCAAGCAACGCGTGTTTTATAAAAGCTTGTTGAAATGTTGAATTCTCTTTTTTTTTATCATTCTATAATTCTCAATGGCACATATTATGAGAAACATTGCCAGAAGGATTTGAGTTTATAAATTGGATTGTTGGTCTACCCAGTTTGAGGGTTTATTTTCTGAATGCGAACTTAAAAGTTGTAGCATCGGTGGTTTAGTGGTAGAATGTTCGCCTGCCACGCGGGCGGCCCGGGTTCGATTCCCGGCCGATGCAAGTCTATTTTTTTAACACCAAGCAACGCGTGTTTTTTAAAAGCTTGTTGAAATGTTGAATTCTCTTTTTTTTTTATCATTCTGGAATTCTCAATGGCACATATTATGAGAAACATTGCCAGAAGGATTTGAGTTTATAAATTGGATTGTTGGTCTACCCAGTTTGAGGGTTTATTTTCTGAATGCGAACTTAAAAGTTGTAGCATCGGTGGTTCAGTGGTAGAATGCTCGCCTGCCATGCGGGCGGCCCTGTTTCGATTCCTGGCCCATGCGAGTCTATTTTTTTAACAACAAGCAACGCGTGTTTTATAAAAGCTTGTTGAAATGTTGAATTCTCTTTTTTTTATCATTCTGGAATTCTCAATGGCACATATTATGAGAAACATTGCCAGAAGGATTTGAGTTTATAAATTCGATTGTTGGTCTACCCAGTTTGAGGGTTTATTTTCTGAATGCGAACTGTAAGAGTTGTAACATCGGTGGTTCAGTGATAGAATGCTAGCCTGCCACGCGGGCGGCAAGGGTTCGATTCCCGGCCGATGCAAGTCTATTTTTTTAACATCAAGCAACGCGTGTTTTATAAAATCTTGTTGAAGTGTTGAATTCTCTTTTTTTTATCATTCTGGAATTCTCAATTGCACATATTATGAGAAACATTGCCAGAAGGATTTGAGTTTATAAATTGGATTGTTGGTATACCTAGTTTGAGGGTTTATTTTCTGAATGCGAACTTAAAAGTTGTAGCATCGGTGGTTTAGTGGTAGAATGTTCGCCTGCCACGCGGGCGGCCCGGGTTCGATTCCCGGCCGATGCAAGTTTTTTTTTTTAACAGTAAGCAACGCGTGTTTTATAAAAGCTTGTTGAAATATTGAATTCTCTTTTTTTTTTTATCATTCTGGAATTCTCAATGGCACATATTATGAGAAACATTGCCAGAAGGATTTGAGTTTATAAATTGGATTGTTGGTCTACCCAGTTTGAGGGTTTATTTTCTGAATGCGAACTGTAAGAGTTGTAGCATCGGTGGTTCAGTGATAGAATGCTAGCCTGCCACGCGGGCGGCAAGGGTTCGATTCCCGGCCAATGCAAGTCTATTTTTTTAACATCAAGCAACGCGTGTTTTATAAAAGCTTGTTGAAGTGTTGAATTCTCTTTTTTTTATCATTCTGGAATTCTCAATTGCACATATTATGAGAAACATTGCCAGAAGGATTTGAGTTTATAAATTGGATTGTTGGTATACCTAGTTTGAGGGTTTATTTTCTGAATGCGAACTTAAAAGTTGTAGCATCGGTGGTTTAGTGGTAGAATGTTCGCCTGCCACGCGGGCGGCCCGGGTTCGATTCCCGGCCGATGCAAGTCTATTTTTTTAACACCAAGCAACGCGTGTTTTTTAAAAGCTTGTTGAAATGTTGAATTCTCTTTTTTTTTATCATTCTGGAATTCTCAATGGCACATATTATGAGAAACATTGCCAGAAGGATTTGAGTTTATAAATTGGATTGTTGGTCTACCCAGTTTGAGGGTTTATTTTCTGAATGCGAACTTAAAAGTTGTAGCATCGGTGGTTCAGTGGTAGAATGCTCGCCTGCCATGCGGGCGGCCCTGTTTCGATTCCTGGCCCATGCGAGTCTATTTTTTTAACAACAAGCAACGCGTGTTTTGTAAGAGTTGTAACATCGGTGGTTCAGTGATAGAATGCTAGCCTGCCACGCGGGCGGCAAGGGTTCGATTCCCGGCCGATGCAAGTCTATTTTTTTAACACCAAGCAACGCGTGTTTTATAAAAGCTTGTTGAAATGTTGAATTCTCTTTTTTTTTATCATTCTGGAATTCTCAATGGCACATATTATGAGAAACATTGCCAGAAGGATTTGAGTTTATAAATTGGATTGTTGGTCTACCCAGTTTGAGGGTTTATTTTCTGAATGCGATCTCAAAAGTTGTAGCATCAAGTGGTTCTGTGGTAGAATGCTCGCCTGCCATGCGGGCGGCCCGGTTTCGATTCCTGGCCGATGCAAGTCTATTTTTTTAACACCAAGCAACGCGTGTTTTATAAAAGCTTGTTGAAATGTTGAATTCTCTTTTTTTTATCATTCTGGAATTCTCAATTGCACATATTATGAGAAATATTGCCAGAAGGATTTGAGTTTATAAATTGGATTGTTGGTCTACCCAGTTTGAGGGTTTATTTTCTGAATGCGAACTTAAAAGTTGTAGCATCGGTGGTTTAGTGGTAGAATGTTCGCCTGCCACGCGGGCGGCCCGGGTTCGATTCCCGGCCGATGCAAGTCTATTTTTTTAACACCAAGCAACGCGTGTTTTTTAAAAGCTTGTTGAAATGTTGAATTCTCTTTTTTTTTATCATTCTGGAATTCTCAATGGCACATATTATGAGAAACATTGCCAGAAGGATTTGAGTTTATAAATTGGATTGTTGGTCTACCCAGTTTGAGGGTTTATTTTCTGAATGCGAACTTAAAAGTTGTAGCATCGGTGGTTCAGTGGTAGAATGCTCGCCTGCTATGCGGGCGGCCCTGTTTCGATTCCTGGCCCATGCGAGTCTATTTTTTTAACACCAAGCAACGCGTGTTTTATAAAAGCTAGTTGAAATGTTGAATTCTCTTTTTTTTATCATTCTGGAATTCTCAATGGCACATATTATGAGAAACATTGCCAGAAGGATTTGAGTTTATAAATTGGATTGTTGGTCTACCCAGTTTGAGGGTTTATTTTCTGAATGCGAACTGTAAGAGTTGTAACATCGGTGGTTCAGTGATAGAATGCTAGCCTGCCACGCGGGCGGCAAGGGTTCGATTCCCGGCCGATGCAAGTCTATTTTTTTAACAGTAAGCAACGCGTGTTTTATAAAAGCTTGTTGAAATATTGAATTCTCTTTTTTTTTTATCATTCTGGAATTCTCAATGGCACATATTATGAGAAACATTGCCAGAAGGATTTGAGTTTATAAATTGGATTGTTGGTCTACCCAGTTTGAGGGTTTATTTTCTGAATGCGAACTGTAAGAGTTGTAGCATCGGTGGTTCAGTGATAGAATGCTAGCCTGCCACGCGGGCGGCAAGGGTTCGATTCCCGGCCGATGCAAGTCTATTTTTTTAACACCAAGCAACGCGTGTTTTATAAAAGCTTGTTGAAATGTTGAATTCTCTTTTTTTTTATCATTCTATAATTCTCAATGGCACATATTATGAGAAACATTGCCAGAAGGATTTGAGTTTATAAATTGGATTGTTGGTCTACCCAGTTTGAGGGTTTATTTTCTGAATGCGATCTCAAAAGTTGTAGCATCAAGTGGTTCTGTGGTAGAATGCTCGCCTGCCATGCGGGCGGCCCGGTTTCGATTCCTGGCCGATGCAAGTCTATTTTTTTAACACCAAGCAACGCGTGTTTTATAAAAGCTTGTTGAAATGTTGAATTCTCTTTTTTTTATCATTCTGGAATTCTCAATTGCACATATTATGAGAAATATTGCCAGAAGGATTTGAGTTTATAAATTGGATTGTTGGTCTACCCAGTTTGAGGGTTTATTTTCTGAATGCGAACTTAAAAGTTGTAGCATCGTTGGTTTAGTGGTAGAATGTTCGCCTGCCACGCGGGCGGCCCGGGTTCGATTCCCGGCCGATGCAAGTCTATTTTTTTAACACCAAGCAACGCGTGTTTTTTAAAAGCTTGTTGAAATGTTGAATTCTCTTTTTTTTTATCATTCTGGAATTCTCAATGGCACATATTATGAGAAACATTGCCAGAAGGATTTGAGTTTATAAATTGGATTGTTGGTCTACCCAGTTTGAGGGTTTATTTTCTGAATGCGAACTTAAAAGTTGTAGCATCGGTGGTTCAGTGGTAGAATGCTCGCCTGCCATGCGGGCGGCCCTGTTTCGATTCCTGGCCCATGCGAGTCTATTTTTTTAACAACAAGCAACGCGTGTTTTATAAAAGCTTGTTGAAATGTTGAATTCTCTTTTTTTTATCATTCTGGAATTCTCAATGGCACATATTATGAGAAACATTGCCAGAAGGATTTGAGTTTATAAATTGGATTGTTGGTCTACCCAGTTTGAGGGTTTATTTTCTGAATGCGAACTGTAAGAGTTGTAACATCGGTGGTTCAGTGATAGAATGCTAGCCTGCCACGCGGGCGGCAAGGGTTCGATTCCCGGCCGATGCAAGTCTATTTTTTTAACATCAAGCAACGCGTGTTTTATAAAATCTTGTTGAAGTGTTGAATTCTCTTTTTTTTATCATTCTGGAATTCTCAATTGCACATATTATGAGAAACATTGCCAGAAGGATTTGAGTTTATAAATTGGATTGTTGGTATACCTAGTTTGAGGGTTTATTTTCTGAATGCGAACTTAAAAGTTGTAGCATCGGTGCTTTAGTGGTAGAATGTTCGCCTGCCACGCGGGCGGCCCGGGTTCGATTCCCGGCCGATGCAAGTCTATTTTTTTAACAGTAAGCAACGCGTGTTTTATAAAAGCTTGTTGAAATATTGAATTCTCTTTTTTTTTTATCATTCTGGAATTCTCAATGGCACATATTATGAGAAACATTGCCAGAAGGATTTGAGTTTATAAATTGGATTGTTGGTCTACCCAGTTTGAGGGTTTATTTTCTGAATGCGAACTGTAAGAGTTGTAGCATCGGTGGTTCAGTGATAGAATGCTAGCCTGCCACGCGGGCGGCAAGGGTTCGATTCCCGGCCAATGCAAGTCTATTTTTTTAACATCAAGCAACGCGTGTTTTATAAAAGCTTGTTGAAGTGTTGAATTCTCTTTTTTTTATCATTCTGGAATTCTCAATTGCACATATTATGAGAAACATTGCCAGAAGGATTTGAGTTTATAAATTGGATTGTTGGTATACCTAGTTTGAGGGTTTATTTTCTGAATGCGAACTTAAAAGTTGTAGCATCGGTGGTTTAGTGGTAGAATGTTCGCCTGCCACGCGGGCGGCCCGGGTTCGATTCCCGGCCGATGCAAGTCTATTTTTTTAACACCAAGCAACGCGTGTTTTTTAAAAGCTTGTTGAAATGTTGAATTCTCTTTTTTTTTTATCATTCTGGAATTCTCAATGGCACATATTATGAGAAACATTGCCAGAAGGATTTGAGTTTATAAATTGGATTGTTGGTCTACCCAGTTTGAGGGTTTATTTTCTGAATGCGAACTTAAAAGTTGTAGCATCGGTGGTTCAGTGGTAGAATGCTCGCCTGCCATGCGGGCGGCCCTGTTTCGATTCCTGGCCCATGCGAGTCTATTTTTTTAACAACAAGCAACGCGTGTTTTGTAAGAGTTGTAACATCGGTGGTTCAGTGATAGAATGCTAGCCTGCCACGCGGGCGGCAAGGGTTCGATTCCCGGCCGATGCAAGTCTATTTTTTTAACATCAAGCAACGCGTGTTTTATAAAATCTTGTTGAAGTGTTGAATTCTCTTTTTTTTATCATTCTGGAATTCTCAATTGCACATATTATGAGAAACATTGCCAGAAGGATTTGAGTTTATAAATTGGATTGTTGGTATACCTAGTTTGAGGGTTTATTTTCTGAATGCGAACTTAAAAGTTGTAGCATCGGTGGTTTAGTGGTAGAATGTTCGCCTGCCACGCGGGCGGCCCGGGTTCGATTCCCGGCCGATGCAAGTCTATTTTTTTAACAGCAAGCAACGCGTGTTTTATAAAAGCTTGTTGAAATATTGAATTCTCTTTTTTTTTATCATTCTGGAATTCTCAATGGCACATATTATGAGAAACATTGCCAGAAGGATTTGAGTTTATAAATTGGATTGTTGGTCTACCCAGTTTGAGGGTTTATTTTCTGAATGCGAACTTAAAAGTTGTAGCATCGGTGGTTCAGTGGTAGAATGCTAGCCTCCCATGCGGGCGGCCCGGTTTCGATTCCTGGCCGATGCAAGTCTATTTTTTTAACACCAAGCAACGCGTGTTTTATAAAAGCTTGTTGAAATGTTGAATTCTCTTTTTTTTTATCATTCTGGAATTCTCAATGGCACATATTATGAGAAACATTGCCAGAAGGATTTGAGTTTATAAATTGGATTGTTGGTCTACCCAGTTTGAGGGTTTATTTTCTGAATGCGAACTTAAAAGTTGTAGCATCGGTGGTTCAGTGGTAGAATGCTCGCCTGCCATGCGGGCGGCCCGGTTTCGATTCCTGGCCGATGCAAGTCTATTTTTTTAACAGCAAGCAACGCGTGTTTTATAAAAGCTTGTTGAAATATTGAACTCTCTTTTTTTTATCATTCTGGAATTCTCAATGGCACATATTATGAGAAACATTGCCAGAAGGATTTGAGTTTATAAATTGGATTGTTGGTCTACCCAGTTTGAGGGTTTATTTTCTGAATGCGAACTTGAAAGTTGTAGCATCTGTGGTTCAGTAGTAGAATGCTAGCCTGCCATGCGGGCGGCCCGGTTTCGATTCCTGGCCGATGCAAGTCTATTTTTTTAACACCAAGCAACGCGTGTTTTATAAAAGCTTGTTGAAATGTTGAATTCTCTTTTTTTTTATCATTCTGGAATTCTCAATGTCACATATTATGAGAAACATTGCCAGAAGGATTTGAGTTTATAAATTGGATTGTTGGTCTACCCAGTTTGAGGGTTTATTTTCTGAATGCGAACTTAAAAGTTGTAGCATCGGTGGTTCAGTGGTAGAATGCTCGCCTGCCATGCGGGCGGCCCGGTTTCGATTCCTGGCCGATGCAAGTCTATTTTTTTAACACCAAGCAACGCGTGTTTTATAAAAGCTTGTTGAAATATTGAATTCTCTTTTTTTTTATCATTCTGGAATTCTCAATGGCACATATTATGAGAAACATTGCCAGAAGGATTTGAGTTTATAAATTGGATTGTTGGTCTACCCAGTTTGAGGGTTTATTTTCTGAATGCGAACTGTAAGTGTTGTAGCATCGGTGGTTCAGTGGTAGAATGCTCGCCTGCCTCGCGGGCGGCCCGGGTTCGATTCCCGGCCGATGCAAGTCTATTTTTTTAACACCAAGCAACGCGTGTTTTATAAAAGCTTGTTGAAATATTGAATTCTCTTTTTTTTTATCATTCTGGAATTCTCAATGGCACATATTATGAGAAACATTGCCAGAAGGATTTGAGTTTATAAATTGGATTGTTGGTCTACCCAGTTTGAGGGTTTATTTTCTGAATGCGATCTCAAAAGTTGTAGCATCAAGTGGTTCAGTGGTAGAATGCTCGCCTGCCATGCGGGCGGCCCGGTTTCGAGTCCTGGCCGATGCAAGTCTATTTTTTTAACACCAAGCAACGCGTGTTTTATAAAAGCTTGTTGAAATGTTGAATTCTCTTTTTTTTATCATTCTGGAATTCTCAATTGCACATATTATGAGAAATATTGCCAGAAGGATTTGAGTTTATAAATTGGATTGTTGGTCTACCCAGTTTGAGGGTTTATTTTCTGAATGCGAACTTAAAAGTTGTAGCATCGGTGGTTTAGTGGTAGAATGTTCGCCTGCCACGCGGGCGGCCCGGGTTCGATTCCCGGCCGATGCAAGTCTATTTTTTTAACACCAAGCAACGCGTGTTTTTTAAAAGCTTGTTGAAATGTTGAATTCTCTTTTTTTTTATCATTCTGGAATTCTCAATGGCACATATTATGAGAAACATTGCCAGAAGGATTTGAGTTTATAAATTGGATTGTTGGTCTACCCAGTTTGAGGGTTTATTTTCTGAATGCGAACTTAAAAGTTGTAGCATCGGTGGTTCAGTGGTAGAATGCTCGCCTGCCATGCGGGCGGCCCGGTTTCGATTCCTGGCAGATGCGAGTCTATTTTTTTAACACCAAGCAACGCGTGTTTTATAAAAGCTTGTTGAAATATTGAATTCTCTTTTTTTTTTATCATTCTGGAATTCTCAATGGCACATATTATGAGAAACATTGCCAGAAGGATTTGAGTTTATAAATTGGATTGTTGGTCTACCCAGTTTGAGGGTTTATTTTCTGAATGCGAACTGTAAGAGTTGTAGCATCAGTGGTTCAGTGGTAGAATGCTCGCCTGCCACGCGGGCGGCCCGGGTTCGATTCCCGGCCGATGCAAGTCTATTTTTTTAACACCAAGCAACGCGTGTTTTTTAAAAGCTTGTTGAAATGTTGAATTCTCTTTTTTTTTATCATTCTGGAATTCTCAATGGCACATATTATGAGAAACATTGCCAGAAGGATTTGAGTTTATAAATTGGATTGTTGGTCTACCCAGTTTGAGGGTTTATTTTCTGAATGCGAACTAAAAAGTTGTAGCATCGGTGGTTCAGTGGTAGAATGCTAGCCAACCATGCGGGCGGCCCGGTTTCGATTCCTGGCCGATGCAAGTCTATTTTTTTAACACCAAGCAACGCGTGTTTTATAAAAGCTTGTTGAAATGTTGAATTCTCTTTTTTTTATCATTCTGGAATTCTCAATGGCACATATTATGAGAAACATTGCCAGAAGGATTTGAGTTTATAAATTGGATTGTTGGTCTACCCAGTTTGAGGGTTTATTTTCTGAATGCGAACTGTAAGAGTTGTAGCATCGGTGGTTCAGTGATAGAATGCTAGCCTGCCACGCGGGCGGCAAGGGTTCGATTCCCGGCCGATGCAAGTTTATTTTTTTAACACCAAGCAACGCGTGTTTTATAAAAGCTTGTTGAAATGTTGAATTCTCTTTTTTTTATCATTCTGGAATTCTCAATGGCACATATTATGAGAAACATTGCCAGAAGGATTTGAGTTTATAAATTGGATTGTTTGTCTACCCAGTTTTAGGGTTTATTTTCTGAATGCGAACTTAAAAGTTGTAGCATCGGTGGTTTAGTGGTAGAATGCTCGCCTGCCATGCGGGCGACCCGGTTTCGATTCCTGGCCGATGCAAGTCTATTTTTTTAACACCAAGCAACGCGTGTTTTATAAAAGCTTGTTGAAATGTTGAATTCTCTTTTTTTTTTATCATTCTGGAATTCTCAATGGCACATATTATGAGAAACATTGCCAGAAGGATTTGAGTTTATAAATTGGATTGTTGGTCTACCCAGTATGAGGGTTTATTTTCTGAATGCGAACTGTAAGAGTTGTAGCATCGGTGGTTCAGTGATAGAATGCTAGCCTGCCAAGCGGGCGGCAAGGGTTCGATTCCCGGCCGATGCAAGTTTTTTTTTTTAACACCAAGCAACGCGTGTTTTATAAAAGCTTGTTGAAATGTTGAATTCTCTTTTTTTATCATTCTGGAATTCTCAATGGCACATATTATGAGAAACATTGCCAGAAGGATTTGAGTTTATAAATTGGATTGTTGGGCTACCCAGTTTGAGGGTTTATTTTCTGAATGCGAACTGTAAGAGTTGTAGCATCGGTGGTTCAGTGGTAGAATGCTCGCCTGCCACGCGGGCGGCCCGGTTTCGATTCCCGGCCGATGCAAGTCTATTTTTTTAACACCAAGCAACGCGTGTTTTATAAAAGCTTGTTGAAATGTTGAATTCTCTTTTTTTTTATAATTCTGGAATTCTCAATGACACATATTATGAGAAACATTGCCAGAAGGATTTGAGTTTATAAATTGGATTGTTGGTCTACCCAGTTTGAGGGTTTATTTTCTGAATGCGAACTTAAAAGTTGTAGCATCAGTGGTTCCGTGGTAGAATGCTCTCCTGCCATGCGGGCGTCCCGGTTTCGATTCCTGGCCGATGCAAGTCTATTTTTTTAACACCAAGCAACGCGTGTTTTATAAAAACTTGTTGAAATATTGAATTCTCTTTTTTTTTATCATTCTGGAATTCTCAATGGCACATATTATGAGAAACATTGCCAGAAGGATTTGAGTTTATAAATTGGATTGTTGGTCTACCCAGTTTGAGGGTTTATTTTCTGAATGCGAACTGTAAGAGTTGTAGCATCGGTGGTTCAGTGATAGAATGCTAGCCTGCCACGCGGGCGGCAAGGGTTCGATTCCCGGCCGATGCAAGTCTATTTTTTTAACACCAAGCAACGCGTGTTTTATAAAAGCTTGTTGAAATGTTGAATTCTCTTTTTTTTATAATTCTGGAATTCTCAATGACACATATTATGAGAAACATTGCCAGAAGGATTTGAGTTTATAAATTGGATTGTTGGTCTACCCAGTTTGAGGGTTTATTTTCTGAATGCGAACTTAAAAGTTGTAGCATCGGTGGTTCCGTGGTAGAATGCTCTCCTGCCATGCGGGCGTCCCGGTTTCGATTCCTGGCCGATGCAAGTCTATTTTTTTAACACCAAGCAACGCGTGTTTTATAAAAACTTGTTGAAATATTGAATTCTCTTTTTTTTTTATCATTCTGGAATTCTCAATGGCACATATTATGAGAAACATTGCCAGAAGGATTTGAGTTTATAAATTGGATTGTTGGTCTACCCAGTTTGAGGGTTTATTTTCTGAATGCGAACTGTAAGAGTTGTAGCATCGGTGGTTCAGTGGTAGAATGCTCGCCTGCCACGCGGGCGGCCCGGGTTCGATTCCCGGCCGATGCAAGTCTATTTTTTTAACACCAAGCAACGCGTGTTTTATAAAAGCTTGTTGAAATGTTGAATTCTCTTTTTTTTTATCATTCTGGAATTCTCAATGGCACATATTATGAGAAACATTGCCAGAAGGATTTGAGTTTATAAATTGGATTGTTGGTCTACCCAGTTTGAGGGTTTATTTTCTGAATGCGAACTGTAAGAGTTGTAGCATCGGTGGTTCAGTGATAGAATGCTAGCCTGCCACGCGGGCGGCAAGGGTTCGATTCCCGGCCAATGCAAGTCTATTTTTTTAACATCAAGCAACGCGTGTTTTATAAAAGCTTGTTGAAGTGTTGAATTCTCTTTTTTTTATCATTCTGGAATTCTCAATTGCACATATTATGAGAAACATTGCCAGAAGGATTTGAGTTTATAAATTGGATTGTTGGTATACCTAGTTTGAGGGTTTATTTTCTGAATGCGAACTTAAAAGTTGTAGCATCGGTGGTTTAGTGGTAGAATGTTCGCCTGCCACGCGGGCGGCCCGGGTTCGATTCCCGGCCGATGCAAGTCTATTTTTTTAACAGCAAGCAACGCGTGTTTTATAAAAGCTTGTTGAAATATTGAATTCTCTTTTTTTTATCATTCTGGAATTCTCAATGGCACATATTATGAGAAACATTGAAAGAAGGATTTGAGTTTATAAATTGGATTGTTGGTCTACCCAGTTTGAGGGTTTATTTTCTGAATGCGAACTTAAAAGTTGTAGCATCGGTGGTTCAGTGGTAGAATGCTAGCCTGCCATGCGGGCGGCCCGGTTTCGATTCCTGGCCGATGCAAGTCTATTTTTTTAACACCAAGCAACGCGTGTTTTATAAAAGCTTGTTGAAATGTTGAATTCTCTTTTTTTTTATCATTCTGGAATTCTCAATGGTACATATTATGAGAAACATTGCCAGAAGGATTTGAGTTTATAAATTGGATTGTTGGTCTACCCAGTTTGAGGGTTTATTTTCTGAATGCGAACTTAAAAGTTGTAGCATCGGTGGTTCAGTGGTAGAATGCTAGCCTGCCATGCGGGCGGCCCGGTTTCGATTCCTGGCCGATGCAAGTCTATTTTTTTAACACCAAGCAAAGGTGTTTTATAAAAGCTTGTTGAAATGTTGAATTCTCTTTTTTTTATCATTCTGGAATTCTCAATGGCACATATTATGAGAAACATTGCCAGAAGGATTTGAGTTTATACATTGGATTGTTGGTCTACCCAGTTTGAGGGTTTATTTTCTGAATGCGAACTGTAAGAGTTGTAGCATCGGTGGTTCAGTGATAGAATGCTAGCCTGCCACGCGGGCGGCAAGGGTTCGATTTCCGGCCGATGCAAGTCTATTTTTTTAACACCAAGCAACGCGTGTTTTATAAAAGCTTGTTGAAATGTTGAATTCTCTTTTTTTTTATCATTCTGGAATTCTCAATGGCACATATTATGAGAAACATTGCCAGAAGGATTTGAGTTTATAAATTGGATTGTTGGTCTACCCAGTTTGAGGGTTTATTTTCTGAATGCGAACTTAAAAGTTGTAGCATCGGTGGTTTAGTTGTAGAATGCTCGCCTGCCATGCGGGCGACCCGGTTTCGATTCCTGGCCGATGCAAGTCTATTTTTTTAACACCAAGCAACGCGTGTTTTATAAAAGCTTGTTGAAATGTTGAATTCTCTTTTTTTTTATCATTCTGGAATTCTCAATGGCACATATTATGAGAAACATTGCCAGAAGGATTTGAGTTTATAAATTGGATTGTTGGTCTACCCAGTTTGAGGGTTTATTTTCTGAATGCGAACTGTAAGAGTTGTAGCATCGGTGGTTCAGTGATAGAATGCTAGCCTGCCACGCGGGCGGCAAGGGTTCGATTCCCGGCCGATGCAAGTCTATTTTTTTAACACCAAGCAACGCGTGTTTTATAAAAGCTTGTTGAAATGTTGAATTCTCTTTTTTTTTATCATTCTGGAATTCTCAATGGCACATATTATGAGAAACGTTGCCAGAAGGATTTGAGTTTATAAATTGGATTGTTGGGCTACCCAGTTTGAGGGTTTATTTTCTGAATGCAAACTGTAAGAGTTGTAGCATCGGTGGTTCAGTGGTAGAATGCTCGCCTGCCACGCGGGCGGCCCGGTTTCGATTCCCGGCCGATGCAAGTCTATTTTTTTAACACCAAGCAACGCGTGTTTTATAAAAGCTTGTTGAAATGTTGAATTCTCTTTTTTTTTTTATAATTCTGGAATTCTCAATGACACATATTATGAGAAACATTGCCAGAAGGATTTGAGTTTATAAATTGGATTGTTGGTCTACCCAGTTTGAGGGTTTATTTTCTGAATGCGAACTTAAAAGTTGTAGCATCGGTGGTTCCGTGGTAGAATGCTCGCCTGCCATGCGGGCGTCCCGGTTTCGATTCCTGGCCGATGCAAGTCTATTTTTTTAACACCAAGCAACGCGTGTTTTATAAAAACTTGTTGAAATATTGAATTCTCTTTTTTTTTTATCATTCTGGAATTCTCAATGGCACATATTATGAGAAACATTGCCAGAAGGATTTGAGTTTATAAATTGGATTGTTGGTCTACCCAGTTTGAGGGTTTATTTTCTGAATGCGAACTGTAAGAGTTGTAGCATCGGTGGTTCAGTGGTAGAATGCTCGCCTGCCACGCGGGCGGCCCGGTTTCGATTCCCGGCCGATGCAAGTCTATTTTTTTAACACCAAGCAACGCGTGTTTTATAAAAGCTTGTTGAAATGTTGAATTCTCTTTTTTTTTATCATTCTGGAATTCTCAATGGCACATATTATGAGAAACATTGCCAGAAGGATTTGAGTTTATAAATTGGATTGTTGGTCTACCCAGTTTGAGGGTTTATTTTCTGAATGCGAACTGTAAGAGTTGTAGCATCGGTGGTTCAGTGATAGAATGCTAGCCTGCCACGCGGGCGGCAAGGGTTCGATTCCCGGCCAATGCAAGTCTATTTTTTTAACATCAAGCAACGCGTGTTTTATAAAAGCTTGTTGAAGTGTTGAATTCTCTTTTTTTTATCATTCTGGAATTCTCAATTGCACATATTATGAGAAACATTGCCAGAAGGATTTGAGTTTATAAATTGGATTGTTGGTATACCTATTTTGAGGGTTTATTTTCTGAATGCGAACTTAAAAGTTGTAGCATCGGTGGTTTAGTGGTAGAATGTTCGCCTGCCACGCGGGCGGCCCGTGTTCGATTCCCGGCCGATGCAAGTCTATTTTTTTAACAGCAAGCAACGCGTGTTTTATAAAAGCTTGTTGAAATATTGAATTCTCTTTTTTTTATCATTCTGGAATTCTCAATGGCACATATTATGAGAAACATTGCCAGAAGGATTTGAGTTTATAAATTGGATTGTTGGTCTACCCAGTTTGAGGGTTTATTTTCTGAATGCGAACTGTAAGAGTTGTAGCATCGGTGGTTCAGTGATAGAATGCTAGCCTGCCACGCGGGCGGCAAGGGTTCGATTCCCGGCCGATGCAAGTCTATTTTTTTAACACCAAGCAACGCGTGTTTTATAAAAGCTTGTTGAAATGTTGAATTCTCTTTTTTTTTATCATTCTGGAATTCTCAATGGCACATATTATGAGAAACGTTGCCAGAAGGATTTGAGTTTATAAATTGGATTGTTGGGCTACCCAGTTTGAGGGTTTATTTTCTGAATGCAAACTGTAAGAGTTGTAGCATCGGTGGTTCAGTGGTAGAATGCTCGCCTGCCACGCGGGCGGCCCGGTTTCGATTCCCGGCCGATGCAAGTCTATTTTTTTAACACCAAGCAACGCGTGTTTTATAAAAGCTTGTTGAAATGTTGAATTCTCTTTTTTTTTTTATAATTCTGGAATTCTCAATGACACATATTATGAGAAACATTGCCAGAAGGATTTGAGTTTATAAATTGGATTGTTGGTCTACCCAGTTTGAGGGTTTATTTTCTGAATGCGAACTTAAAAGTTGTAGCATCGGTGGTTCCGTGGTAGAATGCTCGCCTGCCATGCGGGCGTCCCGGTTTCGATTCCTGGCCGATGCAAGTCTATTTTTTTAACACCAAGCAACGCGTGTTTTATAAAAACTTGTTGAAATATTGAATTCTCTTTTTTTTTTATCATTCTGGAATTCTCAATGGCACATATTATGAGAAACATTGCCAGAAGGATTTGAGTTTATAAATTGGATTGTTGGTCTACCCAGTTTGAGGGTTTATTTTCTGAATGCGAACTGTAAGAGTTGTAGCATCGGTGGTTCAGTGGTAGAATGCTCGCCTGCCACGCGGGCGGCCCGGTTTCGATTCCCGGCCGATGCAAGTCTATTTTTTTAACACCAAGCAACGCGTGTTTTATAAAAGCTTGTTGAAATGTTGAATTCTCTTTTTTTTTATCATTCTGGAATTCTCAATGGCACATATTATGAGAAACATTGCCAGAAGGATTTGAGTTTATAAATTGGATTGTTGGTCTACCCAGTTTGAGGGTTTATTTTCTGAATGCGAACTGTAAGAGTTGTAGCATCGGTGGTTCAGTGATAGAATGCTAGCCTGCCACGCGGGCGGCAAGGGTTCGATTCCCGGCCAATGCAAGTCTATTTTTTTAACATCAAGCAACGCGTGTTTTATAAAAGCTTGTTGAAGTGTTGAATTCTCTTTTTTTTATCATTCTGGAATTCTCAATTGCACATATTATGAGAAACATTGCCAGAAGGATTTGAGTTTATAAATTGGATTGTTGGTATACCTATTTTGAGGGTTTATTTTCTGAATGCGAACTTAAAAGTTGTAGCATCGGTGGTTTAGTGGTAGAATGTTCGCCTGCCACGCGGGCGGCCCGTGTTCGATTCCCGGCCGATGCAAGTCTATTTTTTTAACAGCAAGCAACGCGTGTTTTATAAAAGCTTGTTGAAATATTGAATTCTCTTTTTTTTATCATTCTGGAATTCTCAATGGCACATATTATGAGAAACATTGCCAGAAGGATTTGAGTTTATAAATTGGATTGTTGGTCTACCCAGTTTGAGGGTTTATTTTCTGAATGCGAACTTAAAAGTTGTAGCATCGGTGGTTCAGTGGTAGAATGCTAGCCTGCCATGCGGGCGGCCCGGTTTCGATTCCTGGCCGATGCAAGTCTATTTTTTTAACACCAAGCAACGCGTGTTTTATAAAAGCTTGTTGAAATGTTGAATTCTCTTTTTTTTATCATTCTGGAATTCTCAATGGTACATATTATGAGAAACATTGCCAGAAGGATTTGAGTTTATAAATTGGATTGTTGGTCTACCCAGTTTGAGGGTTTATTTTCTGAATGCGAACTTAAAAGTTGTAGCATCGGTGGTTCAGTGGTAGAATGCTAGCCTGCCATGCGGGCGGCCCGGTTTCGATTCCTGGCCGATGCAAGTCTATTTTTTTAACACCAAGCAAAGGTGTTTTATAAAAGCTTGTTGAAATGTTGAATTCTCTTTTTTTTATCATTCTGGAATTCTCAATGGCACATATTATGAGAAACATTGCCAGAAGGATTTGAGTTTATAAATTGGATTGTTGGTCTACCCAGTTTGAGGGTTTATTTTCTGAATGCGAACTGTAAGAGTTGTAGCATCGGTGGTTCAGTGATAGAATGCTAGCCTGCCACGCGGGCGGCAAGGGTTCGATTTCCGGCCGATGCAAGTCTATTTTTTTAACACCAAGCAACGCGTGTTTTATAAAAGCTTGTTGAAATGTTGAATTCTCTTTTTTTTTATCATTCTGGAATTCTCAATGGCACATATTATGAGAAACATTGCCAGAAGGATTTGAGTTTATAAATTGGATTGTTGGTCTACCCAGTTTGAGGGTTTATTTTCTGAATGCGAACTTAAAAGTTGTAGCATCGGTGGTTTAGTGGTAGAATGCTCGCCTGCCATGCGGGCGGCCCGGTTTCGATTCCTGACCGATGCAAGTCTATTTTTTTAACACCAAGCAACGCGTGTTTTATAAAAGCTTGTTGAAATGTTGAATTCTCTTTTTTTTTATCATTCTGGAATTCTCAATGGCACATATTATGAGAAACATTGCCAGAAGGATTTGAGTTTATAAATTGGATTGTTGGTCTACCCAGTTTGAGGGTTTATTTTCTGAATGCGAACTTAAAATTTGTAGCATCGGTGGTTCAGTGGTAGAATGCTAGCCTGCCATGCGGGCGGCCCGGTTTCGATTCCTGGCCGATGCAAGTCTATTTTTTTAACACCAAGCAACGCGTGTTTTATAAAAGCTTGTTGAAATGTTGAATTCTCTTTTTTTTTATCATTCTGGAATTCTCAATGGTACATATTATGAGAAACATTGCCAGAAGGATTTGAGTTTATAAATTGGATTGTTGGTCTACCCAGTATGAGGGTTTATTTTCTGAATGCGAACTGTAAGAGTTGTAGCATCGGTGGTTCAGTGATAGAATGCTAGCCTGCCACGTGGGCGGCAAGGGTTCGATTTCCGGCCGATGCAAGTCTATTTTTTTAACACCAAGCAACGCGTGTTTTATAAAAGCTTGTTGAAATGTTGAATTCTCTTTTTTTTTATCATTCTGGAATTCTCAATGGCACATATTATGAGAAACATTGCCAGAAGGATTTGAGTTTATAAATTGGATTGTTGGTCTACCCAGTTTGAGGGTTTATTTTCTGAATGCGAACTGTAAGAGTTGTAGCATCGGTGGTTCAGTGGTAGAATGCTCGCCTGCCACGCGGGCGGCCCGGTTTCGATTCCCGGCCGATGCAAGTCTATTTTTTTAACACCAAGCAACGCGTGTTTTATAAAAGCTTGTTGAAATGTTGAATTCTCTTTTTTTTTTATAATTCTGGAATTCTCAATGACACATATTATGAGAAACATTGCCAGAAGGATTTGAGTTTATAAATTGGATTGTTGGTCTACCCAGTTTGAGGGTTTATTTTCTGAATGCGAACTTAAAAGTTGTAGCATCGGTGGTTCCGTGGTAGAATGCTCGCCTGCCATGCGGGCGTCCCGGTTTCGATTCCTGGCCGATGCAAGTCTATTTTTTTAACACCAAGCAACGCGTGTTTTATAAAAACTTGTTGAAATATTGAATTCTCTTTTTTTTTTATCATTCTGGAATTCTCAATGGCACATATTATGAGAAACATTGCCAGAAGGATTTGAGTTTATAAATTGGATTGTTGGTCTACCCAGTTTGAGGGTTTATTTTCTGAATGCGAACTGTAAGAGTTGTAGCATCGGTGGTTCAGTGGTAGAATGCTCGCCTGCCACGCGGGTGGCCCGGTTTCGATTCCCGGCCGATGCAAGTCTATTTTTTTAACACCAAGCAACGCGTGTTTTATAAAAGCTTGTTGAAATGTTGAATTCTCTTTTTTTTTATCATTCTGGAATTCTCAATGGCACATATTATGAGAAACATTGCCAGAAGGATTTGAGTTTATAAATTGGATTGTTGGTCTACCCAGTTTGAGGGTTTATTTTCTGAATGCGAACTGTAAGAGTTGTAGCATCGGTGGTTCAGTGATAGAATGCTAGCCTGCCACGCGGGCGGCAAGGGTTCGATTCCCGGCCAATGCAAGTCTATTTTTTTAACATCAAGCAACGCGTGTTTTATAAAAGCTTGTTGAAGTGTTGAATTCTCTTTTTTTTATCATTCTGGAATTCTCAATTGCACATATTATGAGAAACATTGCCAGAAGGATTTGAGTTTATAAATTGGATTGTTGGTATACCTATTTTGAGGGTTTATTTTCTGAATGCGAACTTAAAAGTTGTAGCATCGGTGGTTTAGTGGTAGAATGTTCGCCTGCCACGCGGGCGGCCCGTGTTCGATTCCCGGCCGATGCAAGTCTATTTTTTTAACAGCAAGCAACGCGTGTTTTATAAAAGCTTGTTGAAATATTGAATTCTCTTTTTTTTTATCATTCTGGAATTCTCAATGGCACATATTATGAGAAACATTGCCAGAAGGATTTGAGTTTATAAATTGGATTGTTGGTCTACCCAGTTTGAGGGTTTATTTTCTGAATGCGAACTTAAAAGTTGTAGCATCGGTGGTTCAGTGGTAGAATGCTAGCCTGCCATGCGGGCGGCCCGGTTTCGATTCCTGGCCGATGCAAGTCTATTTTTTTAACACCAAGCAACGCGTGTTTTATAAAAGCTTGTTGAAATGTTGAATTCTCTTTTTTTTTATCATTCTGGAATTCTCAATGGTACATATTATGAGAAACATTGCCAGAAGGATTTGAGTTTATAAATTGGATTGTTGGTCTACCCAGTTTGAGGGTTTATTTTCTGAATGCGAACTTAAAAGTTGTAGCATCGGTGGTTCAGTGGTAGAATGCTAGCCTGCCATGCGGGCGGCCCGGTTTCGATTCCTGGCCGATGCAAGTCTATTTTTTTAACACCAAGCAAAGGTGTTTTATAAAAGCTTGTTGAAATGTTGAATTCTCTTTTTTTTATCATTCTGGAATTCTCAATGGCACATATTATGAGAAACATTGCCAGAAGGATTTGAGTTTATAAATTGGATTGTTGGTCTACCCAGTTTGAGGGTTTATTTTCTGAATGCGAACTGTAAGAGTTGTAGCATCGGTGGTTCAGTGATAGAATGCTAGCCTGCCACGCGGGCGGCAAGGGTTCGATTTCCGGCCGATGCAAGTCTATTTTTTTAACACCAAGCAACGCGTGTTTTATAAAAGCTTGTTGAAATGTTGAATTCTCTTTTTTTTTATCATTCTGGAATTCTCAATGGCACATATTATGAGAAACATTGCCAGAAGGATTTGAGTTTATAAATTGGATTGTTGGTCTACCCAGTTTGAGGGTTTATTTTCTGAATGCGAACTTAAAAGTTGTAGCATCGGTGGTTTAGTGGTAGAATGCTCGCCTGCCATGCGGGCGGCCCGGTTTCGATTCCTGACCGATGCAAGTCTATTTTTTTAACACCAAGCAACGCGTGTTTTATAAAAGCTTGTTGAAATGTTGAATTCTCTTTTTTTTTATCATTCTGGAATTCTCAATGGCACATATTATGAGAAACATTGCCAGAAGGATTTGAGTTTATAAATTGGATTGTTGGTCTACCCAGTTTGAGGGTTTATTTTCTGAATGCGAACTTAAAATTTGTAGCATCGGTGGTTCAGTGGTAGAATGCTAGCCTGCCATGCGGGCGGCCCGGTTTCGATTCCTGGCCGATGCAAGTCTATTTTTTTAACACCAAGCAACGCGTGTTTTATAAAAGCTTGTTGAAATGTTGAATTCTCTTTTTTTTTATCATTCTGGAATTCTCAATGGTACATATTATGAGAAACATTGCCAGAAGGATTTGAGTTTATAAATTGGATTGTTGGTCTACCCAGTTTGAGGGTTTATTTTCTGAATGCGAACTTAAAAGTTGTAGCATCGGTGGTTCAGTGGTAGAATGCTAGCCTGCCATGCGGGCGGCCCGGTTTCGATTCCTGGCCGATGCAAGTCTATTTTTTTAACACCAAGCAAAGGTGTTTTATAAAAGCTTGTTGAAATGTTGAATTCTCTTTTTTTTATCATTCTGGAATTCTCAATGGCACATATTATGAGAAACATTGCCAGAAGGATTTGAGTTTATAAATTGGATTGTTGGTCTACCCAGTTTGAGGGTTTATTTTCTGAATGCGAACTGTAAGAGTTGTAGCATCGGTGGTTCAGTGATAGAATGCTAGCCTGCCACGCGGGCGGCAAGGGTTCGATTTCCGGCCGATGCAAGTCTATTTTTTTAACACCAAGCAACGCGTGTTTTATAAAAGCTTGTTGAAATGTTGAATTCTCTTTTTTTTTATCATTCTGGAATTCTCAATGGCACATATTATGAGAAACATTGCCAGAAGGATTTGAGTTTATAAATTGGATTGTTGGTCTACCCAGTTTGAGGGTTTATTTTCTGAATGCGAACTTAAAAGTTGTAGCATCGGTGGTTTAGTGGTAGAATGCTCGCCTGCCATGCGGGCGGCCCGGTTTCGATTCCTGACCGATGCAAGTCTATTTTTTTAACACCAAGCAACGCGTGTTTTATAAAAGCTTGTTGAAATGTTGAATTCTCTTTTTTTTTATCATTCTGGAATTCTCAATGGCACATATTATGAGAAACATTGCCAGAAGGATTTGAGTTTATAAATTGGATTGTTGGTCTACCCAGTTTGAGGGTTTATTTTCTGAATGCGAACTGTAAGAGTTGTAGCATCGGTGGTTCAGTGATAGAATGCTAGCCTGCCACGCGGGCGGCAAGGGTTCGATTCCCGGCCGATGCAAGTCTATTTTTTTAACACCAAGCAACGCGTGTTTTATAAAAGCTTGTTGAAATGTTGAATTCTCTTTTTTTTTTATCATTCTGGAATTCTCAATGGCACATATTATGAGAAACATTGCCAGAAGGATTTGAGTTTATAAATTGGATTGTTGGGCTACCCAGTTTGAGGGTTTATTTTCTGAATGCGAACTGTAAGAGTTGTAGCATCGGTGGTTCAGTGGTAGAATGCTCGCCTGACACGCGGGCGGCCCGGTTTCGATTCCCGGCCGATGCAAGTCTATTTTTTTAACACCAAGCAACGCGTGTTTTCTAAAAGCTTGTTGAAATGTTGAATTCTTTTTTTTTTATAATTCTGGAATTCTCAATGACACATATTATGAGAAACATTGCCAGAAGGATTTGAGTTTATAAATTGGATTGTTGGTCTACCCAGTTTGAGGGTTTATTTTCTGAATGCGAACTTAAAAGTTGTAGCATCGGTGGTTCAGTGGTAGAATGCTCGCCTGCCATGCGGGCGTCCCGTTTTCGATTCCTGGCCGATGCAAGTCTATTTTTTTAACACCAAGCAACGCGTGTTTTATAAAAACTTGTTGAAATATTGAATTTTTTTTTTTTTTTATCATTCTGGAATTCTCAATGGCACATATTATGAGAAACATTGCCAGAAGGATTTGAGTTTATAAATTGGATTGTTGGTCTACCCAGTTTGAGGTTTTTTTTTTCTGAATGCGAACTGTAAGAGTTCTAGCATCGGTGGTTCAGTGGTAGAATGCTCGCCTGCCACGCGGGCGGCCAGGGTTCGATTCCCGGCCGATGCAAGTCTATTTTTTTAACACCAAGCAACGCGTGTTTTATAAAAGCTTGTTGAAATGTTGATTTCTCTTTTTTTTTTATCATTCTGGAATTCTCAATGGCACATATTATGAGAAACATTGCCAGAAGGATTTGAGTTTATAAATTGGATTGTTGGTCTACCCAGTTTGAGGGTTTATTTTCTGAATGCGAACTTAAAAGTTGTAGCATCGGTGGTTCAGTGGTAGAATGCTCGCCTGCCATGCGGGCGGCCCGGTTTCGATTCCTGGCCGATGCAAGTCTATTTTTTTAACACCAAGCAACGCGTGTTTTATAAAAGCTTGTTGAAATGTTGAATTCTCTTTTTTTTTATCATTCTGGAATACTCAATGGCACATATTATGAGAAACATTGCCAGAAGGATTTGAGTTTATAAATTGGATTGTTGGTCTACCCAGTATGAGGGTTTATTTTCTGAATGCGAACTGTAAGTGTTGTAGCATCGGTGGTTCAGTGATAGAATGCTAGCCTGCCACGCGGGCGGCAAGGGTTCGATTCCCGGCCGATGCAAGTCTATTTTTTTAACATCAAGCAACGCGTGTTTTATAAAAGCTTGTTGAAGTGTTGAATTCTCTTTTTTTTATCATTCTGGAATTCTCAATTGCACATATTATGAGAAACATTGCCAGAAGGATTTGAGTTTATAAATTGGATTGTTGGTATACCTAGTTTGAGGGTTTATTTTCTGAATGCGAACTTAAAAGGTGTAGCATCGGTGGTTTAGTGGTAGAATGTTCGCCTGCCACTCGGGCGGCCCGGGTTCGATTCCCGGCCGATGCAAGTCTATTTTTTTAACAGCAAGCAACGCGTGTTTTATAAAAGCTTGTTGAAATATTGAATTCTCTTTTTTTTTTATCATTCTGGAATTCTCAATGGCACATATTACGAGAAACATTGCCAGAAGGATTTGAGTTTATAAATTGGATTGTTGGTATACCCAGTTTGAGGGTTTATTTTCTGAATGCGAACTATAAGAGTTGTAGCATCGGTGGTTCGGTGGTAGAATGCTCGCCTGCCACGCGGGCGGCCCGGGTTCGATTCCCGGCCGATGCAAGTCTATTTTTTTAACACCAAGCAACGCGTGTTTTTTAATAACTTGTTGAAATGTTGAATTCTCTTTTTTTTATCATTCTGGAATTCTCAATGGCACATATTATGAGAAACATTGCCAGAAGGATTTGAGTTTATAAATTGGATTGTTGGTCTACCCAGTTTGAGGGTTTATTTTCTGAATGCGAACTTAAAAGTTGTAGCATCGGTGGTTCAGTGGTAGAATGCTAGCCTGCCATGCGGGCGGCCCGGTTTCGATTCCTGGCCGATGCAAGTCTATTTTTTTAACACCAAGCAACGCGTGTTTTATAAAAGCTTGTTGAAATGTTGAATTCTCTTTTTTTTTATCATTCTGGAATTCTCAATGGCACATATTATGAGAAACATTGCCAGAAGGATTTGAGTTTATAAATTGGATTGTTGGTCTACCCAGTTTGAGGGTTTATTTTCTGAATGCGAACTGTAAGAGTTGTAGCATCGGTGGTTCAGTGATAGAATGCTAGCCTGCCACGCGTGCGGCAAGGGTTCGATTCCCGGCCGATGCAAGTCTATTTTTTTAACACCAAGCAACGCGTGTTTTATAAAAGCTTGTTGAAATGTTGAATTCTCTTTTTTTTTATCATTCTGGAATTCTCAATGGCACATATTATGAGAAACATTGCCAGAAGGATTTGAGTTTATAAATTGGATTGTTGGTCTACCCAGTTTGAGGGTTTATTTTCTGAATGCGAACTTAAAAGTTGTAGCATCGTTGGTTTAGTGGTAGAATGCTCGCCTGCCATGCGGGCGGCCAGGTTTCGATTCCTGGCCGATGCAAGTCTATTTTTTTAACACCAAGCAACGCGTGTTTTATAAAAGCTTGTTGAAATGTTGAATTCTCTTTTTTTTTATCATTCTCGAATTCTCAATGGCACATATTATGAGAAACATTGCCAGAAGGATTTGAGTTTATAAATTGGATTGTTGGTCTACCCAGTTTGAGGGTTTATTTTCTGAATGCGAACTGTAAGAGTTGTAGCATCGGTGGTTCAGTGATAGAATGCTAGCCTGCCACGCGGGCGGCAAGGGTTCGATTCCCGGCCGATGCAAGTCTATTTTTTTAACACCAAGCAACGCGTGTTTTATAAAAGCTTGTTGAAATGTTGAATTCTCTTTTTTTTATCATTCTGGAATTCTCAATGGCACATATTATGAGAAACATTGCCAGAAGGATTTGAGTTTATAAATTGGATTGTTGGTCTACCCAGTTTGAGGGTTTATTTTCTGAATGCAAACTGTAAGAGTTGTAGGATATCGGTGGTTCAGTGGTAGAATGCTCGCCTGCCACGCGGGCGGCCCGGGTTCGATTCCCGGCCGATGCAAGTTTTTTTTTAACACCAAGCAACGCGTGTTTTATAAAAGCTTGTTGAAATGTTGAATTCTCTTTTTTTTTATAATTCTGGAATTCTCAATGGCACATATTATGAGAAACATTGCCAGAAGGATTTGAGTTTATAAATTGGATTGTTGGTCTACCCAGTTTGAGGGTTTATTTTCTGAATGCGAACTGTAGGAGTTGTAGCATCGGTGGTTCAGTGGTAGAATGCTCGTCTGCAACGCGGGCGGCCCGGGTTCGATTCCCGGCCGATGCAAGTCTATATTTTTAACACCAAGCAACGCTTGTTTTATAAAAGCTTGTTGAAATGTTGAATTCTCTTTTTTTTATCATTCTGGAATTCTCAATGGCACATATTATGAGAAACATTGCCAGAAGGATTTGAGTTTATAAATTGGATTGTTGGTCTACCCAGTTTGAGGGTATTTTTTCTGAATGCAAACTGTAAGAGTTGTAGCATCGGTGGTTCAGTGGTAGAATGCTCGCCTGCCACGCGGGCGGCCCGGGTTCGATTCCCGGCCGATGCAAGTCTATTTTTTTAACACCAAGCAACGCGTGTTTTATAAAAGCTTGTTGAAATGTTGAATTCTCTTTTTTTTTATCATTCTGGAATTCTCAATGGCACATATTATGAGAAACATTGCCAGAAGGATTTGAGTTTATAAATTGGATTGTTGGTCTACCCAGTTTGAGGGTTTATTTTCTGAATGCGAACTTAAAAGTTGTAGCATCGGTGGTTCAGTGGTAGAATGCTCGCCTGCAACGCGGGCGGCCTGGTTTCGATTCCCGGCCGATGCAAGTCTATTTTTTTAACACCAAGCAACGCGTGTTTTATAAAAGCTTGTTGAAATGTTGAATTCTCTTTTTTTTTATCATTCTGGAATTCTCAATGGCACATATTATGAGAAACATTGCCAGAAGGATTTGAGTTTATAAATTGGATTGTTGGTCTACCCAGTTTGAGGGTTTATTTTCTGAATGCGAACTTAAAAGTTGTAGCATCGGTGGTTCAGTGATAGAATGCTAGCCTGCCACGCGTGCGGCAAGGGTTCGATTCCCGGCCGATGCAAGTCTATTTTTTTAACACCAAGCAACGCGTGTTTTATAAAAGCTTGTTGAAATGTTGAATTCTCTTTTTTTTTATCATTCTGGAATTCTCAATGGCACATATTATGAGAAACATTGCCAGAAGGATTTGAGTTTATAAATTGGATTGTTGGTCTACCCAGTTTGAGGGTTTATTTTCTGAATGCGAACTTAAAAGTTGTAGCATCGGTGGTTCAGTGGTAGAATGCTCGCCTGCCACGCGGGCGGCCTGGTTTCGATTCCCGGCCGATGCAAGTCTATTTTTTTAACACCAAGCAACGCGTGTTTTATAAAAGCTTGTTGAAATGTTGAATTCTCTTTTTTTTTATCATTCTGGAATTCTCAATGGCACATATTATGAGAAACATTGCCAGAAGGATTTGAGTTTATAAATTGGATTGTTGGTCTACCCAGTTTGAGGGTTTATTTTCTGAATGCGAACTGTAAGAGTTGTAGCATCGGTGGTTCAGTGATAGAATGCTAGCCTGCCACGCGTGCGGCAAGGGTTCGATTCCCGGCCGATGCAAGTCTATTTTTTTAACACCAAGCAACGCGTGTTTTATAAAAGCTTGTTGAAATGTTGAATTCTCTTTTTTTTTATCATTCTGGAATTCTCAATGGCACATATTATGAGAAACATTGCCAGAAGGATTTGAGTTTATAAATTGGATTGTTGGTCTACCCAGTTTGAGGGTTTATTTTCTGAATGCGAACTTAAAAGTTGTAGCATCGTTGGTTTAGTGGTAGAATGCTCGCCTGCCATGCGGGCGGCCCGGTTTCGATTCCTGGCCGATGCAAGTCTATTTTTTTAACACCAAGCAACGCGTGTTTTATAAAAGCTTGTTGAAATGTTGAATTCTCTTTTTTTTTATCATTCTGGAATTCTCAATGGCACATATTATGAGAAACATTGCCAGAAGGATTTGAGTTTATAAATTGGATTGTTGGTCTACCCAGTTTGAGGGTTTATTTTCTGAATGCGAACTGTAAGAGTTGTAGCATCGGTGGTTCAGTGATAGAATGCTAGCCTGCCACGCGGGCGGCAAGGGTTCGATTCCCGGCCGATGCAAGTCTATTTTTTTAACACCAAGCAACGCGTGTTTTATAAAAGCTTGTTGAAATGTTGAATTCTCTTTTTTTTTATCATTCTGGAATTCTCAATGGCACATATTATGAGAAACATTGCCAGAAGGATTTGAGTTTATAAATTGGATTGTTGGGCTACCCAGTTTGAGGGTTTATTTTCTGAATGCGAACTGTAAGAGTTGTAGCATCGGTGGTTCAGTGGTAGAATGCTCGCCTGCCACGCGGGCGGCCCGGTTTCGATTCCCGGCCGATACAAGTCTATTTTTTTAACACCAAGCAACGCGTGTTTTATAAAAGCTTGTTGAAATGTTGAATTCTCTTTTTTTTATAATTCTGGAATTCTCAATGACACATATTATGAGAAACATTGCCAGAAGGATTTGAGTTTATAAATTGGATTGTTGGTCTACCCAGTTTGAGGGTTTATTTTCTGAATGCGAACTTAAAAGTTGTAGCATCGGTGGTTCAGTGGTAGAATGCTCGCCTGCCATGCGGGCGGCCCGGTTTCGATTCCTGGCCGATGCAAGTCTATTTTTTTAACACCAAGCAACGCGTGTTTTATAAAAGCTTGTTGAAATGTTGAATTCTCTTTTTTTTTATAATTCTGGAATTCTCAATGGCACATATTATGAGAAACATTGCCAGAAGGATTTGAGTTTATAAATTGGATTGTTGGTCTACCCAGTTTGAGGGTTTATTTTCTTAATGCGAACTTTAAGAGTTGTAGCATCGGTGGTTCAGTGGTAGAACGCTCGCCTGCCACGCGGACGGCCCGTGTTCGATTCCCGGTCGATGCAGGTCTATTTTTATAACACCAAGCAACGCGTGTTTTTTAAAAGCTGGTTGAAATGTTGAATTCTCTTTTTTTTTATCATTCTGGAATTCTCAATGGCACATATTATGAGAAACATTGCCAGAAGGATTTGAGTTTATAAATTGGATTGTTGGTCTACCCAGTTTGAGGGTTTATTTTCTGAATGCAAACTGTAAGAGTTGTAGGATCGGTGGTTCAGTGGTAGAATGCTCGCCTGCCACGCGGGCGGCCCGGGTTCGATTCCCGGCCGATGCAAGTTTTTTTTTTTAACACCAAGCAACGCGTGTTTTATAAAAGCTTGTTGAAATGTTGAATTCTCTTTTTTTTTATAATTCTGGAATTCTCAATGGCACATATTATGAGAAACATTGCCAGAAGGATTTGAGTTTATAAATTGGATTGTTGGTCTACCCAGTTTGAGGGTTTATTTTCTGAATGCGAACTGTAGGAGTTGTAGCATCGGTGGTTCAGTGGTAGAATGCTCGTCTGCAACGCGGGCGGCCCGGGTTCGATTCCCGGCCGATGCAAGTCTATATTTTTAACACCAAGCAACGCTTGTTTTATAAAAGCTTGTTGAAATGTTGAATTCTCTTTTTTTTATCATTCTGGAATTCTCAATGGCACATATTATGAGAAACATTGCCAGAAGGATTTGAGTTTATAAATTGGATTGTTGGTCTACCCAGTTTGAGGGTTTATTTTCTGAATGCTAACTGTAAGAGTTGTAGCATCGGTGGTTCAGTGGTAGAATGCTCGCCCGCCACGCGGGCGGCCTGGGTTCGATTCCCGGCCGATGCAAGTCTATTTTTTTTAATACCAAGCAACGCGTGTTTTATAAAAGCTTGTTGAAATGTTGAATTCTCTTTTTTTTATCATTCTGGAATTCTCAATGGCACATATTATGAGAAACATTGCCAGAAGGATTTGAGTTTATAAATTGGATTGTTGGTCTACCCAGTTTGAGGGTTTATTTTCTGAATGCAAACTGTAAGAGTTGTAGCATCGGTGGTTCAGTGGTAGAATGCTCGCCTGCCACGCGGGCGGCCCGGGTTCGATTCCCGGCCGATGCAAGTCTATTTTTTTAACACCAAGCAACGCGTGTTTTATAAAAGCTTGTTGAAATGTTGAATTCTCTTTTTTTTTATCATTCTGGAATTCTCAATGGCACATATTATGAGAAACATTGCCAGAAGGATTTGAGTTTATAAATTGGATTGTTGGTCTACCCAGTTTGAGGGTTTATTTTCTGAATGCGAACTTAAAAGTTGTAGCATCGGTGGTTCAGTGGTAGAATGCTCGCCTGCCACGCGGGCGGCCTGGTTTCGATTCCCGGCCGATGCAAGTCTATTTTTTTAACACCAAGCAACGCGTGTTTTATAAAAGCTTGTTGAAATGTTGAATTCTCTTTTTTTTTATCATTCTGGAATTCTCAATGGCACATATTATGAGAAACATTGCCAGAAGGATTTGAGTTTATAAATTGGATTGTTGGTCTACCCAGTTTGAGGGTTTATTTTCTGAATTCGAACTTAAAAGTTGTAGCATCGGTGGTTCAGTGGTAGAATGCTCGCCTGCCACGCGGGCGGCCCGGTTTCGTATCCCGGCCGATGTAAGTCTATTTTTTTAACACCAAGCAACGCGTGTTTTATAAAAGCTTGTTGAAATGTTGAATTCTCTTTTTTTTATCATTCTGGAATTCTCAATGGCACATATTATGAGAAACATTGCCAGAAGGATTTGAATTTATAAATTGGATTGTTGGTCTACCCAGTTTGAGGGTTTATTTTCTGAATGCAAACTGTAAGAGTTGTAGCATCGGTGGTTCAGTGGTAGAACGCTCGCCTGCCACGCGGACGGCCCGTGTTCGATTCCCGGTCGATGCAAGTCTATTTTTATAACACCAAGCAACGCGTGTTTTTTAAAAGCTGGTTGAAATGTTGAATTCTCTTTTTTTTTATCATTCTGGAATTCTCAATGGCACATATTATGAGAAACATTGCCAGAAGGATTTGAGTTTATAAATTGGATTGTTGGTCTACCCAGTTTGAGGGTTTATTTTCTGAATGCAAACTGTAAGAGTTGTAGCATCGGTGGTTCACTGGTAGAATGCTCGCCTGCCACGCGGGCGGCCCGGGTTCGATTCCCGGCCGATGCAAGTCTATTTTTTTAACACCAAGCAACGCGTGTTTTATAAAAGCTTGTTGAAATGTTGAATTCTCTTTTTTTTTATCATTCTGGAATTCTCAATGGCACATATTATGAGAAACATTGCCAGAAGGATTTGAGTTTATAAATTGGATTGTTGGTCTACCCAGTTTGAGGGTTTATTTTCTGAATGCGAACTAAAAAGTTGTAGCATCGGTGGTTCAGTGGTAGAATGCTCGCCTGCCACGCGGGCGGCCTGGTTTCGATTCCCGGCCGATGCAAGTCTATTTTTTTAACACCAAGCAACGCGTGTTTTATAAAAGCTTGTTGAAATGTTGAATTCTCTTTTTTTTATCATTCTGGAATTCTCAATGGCACATATTATGAGAAACATTGCCAGAAGGATTTGAGTTTATAAATTGGATTGTTGGTCTACCCAGTTTGAGGGTTTATTTTCTGAATGCGAACTTAAAAGTTGTAGCATCGGTGGTTCAGTGGTAGAATGCTCGCCTGCCACGCGTGCGGCCCGGTTTCGATTCCCGGCCGATGTAAGTCTATTTTTTTAACACCAAGCAACGCGTGTTTTATAAAAGCTTGTTGAAATGTTGAATTCTCTTTTTTTTATCATTCTGGAATTCTCAATGGCACATATTATGAGAAACATTGCCAGAAGGATTTGAGTTTATAAATTGGATTGTTGGTCTACCCAGTTTGAGGGTTTATTTTCTGAATGCGAACTCAAAAGTTGTAGCATCGGTGGTTCAGTGGTAGAATGCTCGCCTGCCATGCGGGCGGTCCGGTTTCGATTCCTGGCCGATGCAAGTCTATTTTTTTAACACCATGCAACGCGTGTTTTATAAAAGCTTGATGAAATGTTGAATTCTCTTTTTTTTTATCATTCTGGAATTCTCAATAGCACATATTATGAGAAACATTGCCAGAAGGATTTGAATTTATAAATTGGATTGTTGGTCTACCCAGTTTGAGGGTTTATTTTCTGAATGCGAACTTTAAGAGTTGTAGCATCGGTGGTTCAGTGGTAGAACGCTCGCCTGCCACGCGGACGGCCCGTGTTCGATTCCCGGTCGATGCAAGTCTATTTTTATAACACCAAGCAACGCGTGTTTTATAAAAGCTGGTTGAAATGTTGAATTCTCTTTTTTTTTTATCATTCTGGAATTCTCAATGGCACATATTATGAGAAACATTGCCAGAAGGATTTGAGTTTATAAATTGGATTGTTGGTCTACCCAGTTTGAGGGTTTATTTTCTGAATGCAAACTGTAACAGTTGTAGCATCGGTGGTTCAGTGGTAGAATGCTCGCCTGCCACGCGGGCGGCCCGGGTTCGATTCCCGGCCGATGCAAGTTTTTTTTTTTAACACCAAGCAACGCGTGTTTTATAAAAGCTTGTTGAAATGTTGAATTCTCTTTTTTTTTTATCATTCTGGAATTCTCAATGGCACATATTATGAGAAACATTGCCAGAAGGATTTGAGTTTATAAATTGGATTGATGGTCTACCCAGTTTGAGGGTTTATTTTCTGAATGCGAACTGTAGGAGTTGTAGCATCGGTGGTTCAGTGGTAGAATGCTCGCCTGCCATGCGGGCGGTCCGGTTTCGATTCCTGGCCGATGCAAGTCTATTTTTTTAACACCATGCAACGCGTGTTTTATCAAAGCTTGATGAAATGTTGAATTCTCCTTTTTTTTATCATTCTGGAATTCTCAATGGCACATATTATGAGAAACATTGCCAGAAGGATTTGAGTTTATAAATTGGATTGTTGGTCTACCCAGTTTGAGGGTTTATTTTCTGAATGCGAACTTAAAAGTTGTAGCATCGGTGGTTCAGTGGTAGAATGCTCGCCTGCCACGCGGGCGGCCTGGTTTCGATTCCCGGCCGATACAAGTCTATTTTTTTAACACCAAGCAACGCGTGTTTTATAAAAGCTTGTTGAAATGTTGAATTCTCTTTTTTTTTTATCATTCTGGAATTCTCAATGGTACATATTATGAGAAACATTGCCAGAAGGATTTGAGTTTATAAATTGGATTGTTGGTCTACCCAGTTTGAGGGTTTATTTTCTGAATGCGAACTTAAAAGTTGTAGCATCGGTGGTTCAGTGGTAGAATGCTCGCCTGCCATGCGGGCGACCCGGTTTCGATTCCTGGCCGATGCAAGTCTATTTTTTTAACACCATGCAACGCGTGTTTTATAAAAGCTTGTTGAAATGTTGAATTCTCTTTTTTTTTATCATTCTGGAATTCTCAATGGCACATATTATGAGAAACATTGCCAGAAGGATTTGAGTTTATAAATTGGATTGTTGGTCTACCCAGTTTGAGGGTTTATTTTCTGAATGCGAACTTAAAAGTTGTAGCATCGGTGGTTCAGTGGTAGAATGCTCGCCTGCCACGCGGGCGGCCTGGTTTCGATTCCCGGCCGATGCAAGTCTATTTTTTTAACACCAAGCAACGCGTGTTTTATAAAAGCTTGTTGAAATGTTGAATTCTCTTTTTTTTATCATTCTGGAATTCTCAATGGCACATATTATGAGAAACATTGCCAGAAGGATTTGAGTTTATAAATTGGATTGTTGGTCTACCCAGTTTGAGGGTTTATTTTCTGAATGCGAACTTAAAAGTTGTAGCATCGGTGGTTCAGTGGTAGAATGCTCGCCTGCCACGCGGGCGGCCCGGTTTCGATTCCCGGCCGATGTAAGTCTATTTTTTTAACACCAAGCAACGCGTGTTTTATAAAAGCTTGTTGAAATGTTGAATTCTCTTTTTTTTATCATTCTGGAATTCTCAATGGCACATATTATGAGAAACATTGCCAGAAGGATTTGAGTTTATAAATTGGATTGTTGGTCTACCCAGTTTGAGGGTTTATTTTCTGAATGCGAACTCAAAAGTTGTAGCATCGGTGGTTCAGTGGTAGAATGCTCGCCTGCCATGCGGGCGGTCCGGTTTCGATTCCTGGCCGATGCAAGTCTATTTTTTTAACACCATGCAACGCGTGTTTTATAAAAGCTTGATGAAATGTTGAATTCTCTTTTTTTTTATCATTCTGGAATTCTCAATAGCACATATTATGAGAAACATTGCCAGAAGGATTTGAATTTATAAATTGGATTGTTGGTCTACCCAGTTTGAGGGTTTATTTTCTGAATGCGAACTTTAAGAGTTGTAGCATCGGTGGTTCAGTGGTAGAACGCTCGCCTGCCACGCGGACGGCCCGTGTTCGATTCCCGGTCGATGCAAGTCTATTTTTATAACACCAAGCAACGCGTGTTTTATAAAAGCTGGTTGAAATGTTGAATTCTCTTTTTTTTTTATCATTCTGGAATTCTCAATGGCACATATTATGAGAAACATTGCCAGAAGGATTTGAGTTTATAAATTGGATTGTTGGTCTACCCAGTTTGAGGGTTTATTTTCTGAATGCAAACTGTAACAGTTGTAGCATCGGTGGTTCAGTGGTAGAATGCTCGCCTGCCACGCGGGCGGCCCGGGTTCGATTCCCGGCCGATGCAAGTTTTTTTTTTAACACCAAGCAACGCGTGTTTTATAAAAGCTTGTTGAAATGTTGAATTCTCTTTTTTTTTTATCATTCTGGAATTCTCAATGGCACATATTATGAGAAACATTGCCAGAAGGATTTGAGTTTATAAATTGGATTGATGGTCTACCCAGTTTGAGGGTTTATTTTCTGAATGCGAACTGTAGGAGTTGTAGCATCGGTGGTTAAGTGGTAGAATGCTCGCCTGCCATGCGGGCGGTCCGGTTTCGATTCCTGGCCGATGCAAGTCTATTTTTTTAACACCATGCAACGCGTGTTTTATCAAAGCTTGATGAAATGTTGAATTCTCTTTTTTTTTATCATTCTGGAATTCTCAATGGCACATATTATGAGAAACATTGCCAGAAGGATTTGAGTTTATAAATTGGATTGTTGGTCTACCCAGTTTGAGGGTTTATTTTCTGAATGCGAACTTAAAAGTTGTAGCATCGGTGGTTCAGTGGTAGAATGCTCGCCTGCCACGCGGGCGGCCTGGTTTCGATTCCCGGCCGATACAAGTCTATTTTTTTAACACCAAGCAACGCGTGTTTTATAAAAGCTTGTTGAAATGTTGAATTCTCTTTTTTTTTATCATTCTGGAATTCTCAATGGCACATATTATGAGAAACATTGCCAGAAGGATTTGAGTTTATAAATTGGATTGTTGGTCTACCCAGTTTGAGGGTTTATTTTCTGAATGCGAACTTAAAAGTTGTAGCATCGGTGGTTCAGTGGTAGAATGCTCGCCTGCCATGCGGGCGACCCGGTTTCGATTCCTGGCCGATGCAAGTCTATTTTTTTAACACCATGCAACGCGTGTTTTATAAAAGCTTGATGAAATGTTGAATTCTCTTTTTTTTTATCATTCTGGAATTCTCAATGGCACATATTATGAGAAACATTGCCAGAAGGATTTGAATTTAAAAATTGGATTGTTGGTCTACCCAGTTTGAGGGTTTATTTTCTGAATGCGAACTTTAAGAGTTGTAGCATCGGTGGTTCAGTGGTAGAAAACTCGCCTGCCACGCGGACGGCCCGTGTTCGATTCCCGGTCGATGCAAGTCTATTTTTATAACACCAAGCAACGCGTGTTTTTTAAAAGCTGGTTGAAATGTTGAATTCTCTTTTTTTTTTTATCATTCTGGAATTCTCAATGGCACATATTATGAGAAACATTGCCAGAAGGATTTGAATTTATAAATTGGATTGTTGGTCTACCCAGTTTGAGGGTTTATTTTCTGAATGCAAACTGTAAGAGTTGTAGCATCGGTGGTTCAGTGGTAGAACGCTCGCCTGCCACGCGGATGGCCCGTGTTCGATTCCCGGAAGTGCAAGTCTATTTTTATAACACCAAGCAACGCGTGTTTTTTAAAAGCTGGTTGAAATGTTGAATTCTCTTTTTTTTTATCATTCTGGAATTCTCAATGGCACATATTATGAGAAACATTGCCAGAAGGATTTGAGTTTATAAATTGGATTGTTGGTCTACCCAGTTTGAGGGTTTATTTTCTGAATGCAAACTGTAAGAGTTGTAGCATCGGTGGTTCAGTGGTAGAATGCTCGCCTGCCACGCGGGCGGCCCGGGTTCGATTCCCGGCCGATGCAAGTTTTTTTTTTTAACACCAAGCAACGCGTGTTTTATAAAAGCTTGTTGAAATGTTGAATTCTCTTTTTTTTTATAATTCTGGAATTCTCAATGGCACATATTATGAGAAACATTGCCAGAAGGATTTGAGTTTATAAATTGGATTGTTGGTCTACCCAGTTTGAGGATTTATTTTCTGAATGCGAACTGTAGGAGTTGTAGCATCGGTGGTTCAGTGGTAGAATGCTCGTCTGCAACGCGGGCGGCCCGGGTTCGATTCCCGGCCGATGCAAGTCTATTTTTTTAACACCAAGCAACGCGTGTTTTATAAAAGCTTGTTGAAATGTTGAATTCTCTTTTTTTTATCATTCTGGAATTCTCAATGGCACATATTATGAGAAACATTGCCAGAAGGATTTGAGTTTATAAATTGGATTGTTGGTCTACCCAGTTTGAGGGTTTATTTTCTGAATGCGAACTGTAAGAGTTGTAGCATCGGTGGTTCAGTTGTAGAATGCTCGCCCGCCACGCGGGCGGCCTGGGTTCGATTCCCGGCCGATGCAAGTCTATTTTTTTTTAATACCAAGCAACGCGTGTTTTATAAAAGCTTGTTGAAATGTTGAATTCTCTTTTTTTTATCATTCTGGAATTCTCAATGGCACATATTATGAGAAACATTGCCAGAAGGATTTGAGTTTATAAATTGGATTGTTGGTCTACCCAGTTTCAGGGTTTATTTTCTGAATGCAAACTGTAAGAGTTGTAGCATCGGTGGTTCAGTGGTAGAATGCTCGCCTGCCACGCGGGCGGCCCGGGTTCGATTCCCGGCCGATGCAAGTCTATTTTTTTAACACCAAGCAACGCGTGTTTTATAAAAGCTTGTTGAAATGTTGAATTCTCTTTTTTTTTATCATTCTGGAATTCTCAATGGCACATATTATGAGAAACATTGCCAGAAGGATTTGAGTTTATAAATTGGATTGTTGGTCTACCCAGTTTGAGGGTTTATTTTCTGAATGCGAACTTAAAAGTTGTAGCATCGGTGGTTCAGTGGTAGAATGCTCGAATGCCACGCGGGTGGCCTGGTTTCGATTCCCGGCCGATGCAAGTCTATTTTTTTAACACCAAGCAACGCGTGTTTTATAAAAGCTTGTTGAAATGTTGAATTCTCTTTTTTTTTATCATTCTGGAATTCTCAATGGCACATATTATGAGAAACATTGCCAGAAGGATTTGAGTTTATAAATTGGATTGTTGGTCTACCCAGTTTGAGGGTTTATTTTTTGAATGCGAACTTAAAAGTTGTAGCATCGGTGGTTCAGTGGTAGAATGCTCGCCTGCCACGCGGGCGGCCCGGTTTCGATTCCCGGCCGATGTAAGTCTATTTTTTTAACACCAAGCAACGCGTGTTTTATAAAAGCTTGTTGAAATGTTGAATTCTCTTTTTTTTATCATTCTGGAATTCTCAATGGCACATATTATGAGAAACATTGCTAGAAGGATTTGAATTTATAAATTGGATTGTTGGTCTACCCAGTTTGAGGGTTTATTTTCTGAATGCGAACTTTAAGAGTTGTAGCATCGGTGGTTCAGTGGTAGAACGCTCGCCTGCCACGCGGACGGCCCGTGTTCGATTCCCGGTCGATGCAAGTCTATTTTTATAACACCAAGCAACGCGTGTTTTATAAAAGCTGGTTGAAATGTTGAATTCTCTTTTTTTTTATCATTCTGGAATTCTCAATGGCACATATTATGAGAAACATTGCCAGAAGGATTTGAGTTTATAAATTGGATTGTTGGTCTACCCAGTTTGAGGGTTTATTTTCTGAATGCAAACTGTAACAGTTGTAGCATCGGTGGTTCAGTGGTAGAATGCTCGCCTGCCACGCGGGCGGCCCGGGTTCGATTCCCGGCCGATGCAAGTCTATTTTTTAACACCAAGCAACGCGTGTTTTATAAAAGCTTGTTGAAATGTTGAATTCTCTTTTTTTTATCATTCTGGAATTCTCAATGGCACATATTATGAGAAACATTGCCAGAAGGATTTGAGTTTATAAATTGGATTGTTGGTCTACCCAGTTTGAGGGTTTATTTTCTGAATGCGAACTCAAAATTTGTAGCATCGGTGGTTCAGTGGTAGAATGCTCGCCTGCCATGCGGGCGGTCAGGTTTCGATTCCTGGCCGATGCAAGTCTATTTTTTTAACACCATGCAACGCGTGTTTTATAAAAGCTTGATGAAATGTTGAATTCTCTTTTTTTTTATCATTCTGGAATTCTCAATGGCACATATTATGAGAAACATTGCCAGAAGGATTTGAGTTTATAAATTGGATTGTTGGTCTACCCAGTTTGAGGGTTTATTTTCTGAATGCGAACTTAAAAGTTGTAGCATCGGTGGTTCAGTGGTAGAATGCTCGCCTGCCACGCGGGCGGCCTGGTTTCGATTCCCGGCCGATGCAAGTCTATTTTTTTAACACCAAGCAACGCGTGTTTTATAAAAGCTTGTTGAAATGTTGAATTCTCTTTTTTTTTTATCATTCTGGAATTCTCAATGGCACATATTATGAGAAACATTGCCAGAAGGATTTGAGTTTATAAATTGGATTGTTGGTCTACCCAGTTTGAGGGTTTATTTTCTGAATGCGAACTTAAAAGTTGTAGCATCGGTGGTTCAGTGGTAGAATGCTCGCCTGCCATGCGGGCGACCCGGTTTCGATTCCTGGCCGATGCAAGTCTATTTTTTTAACACCATGCAACGCGTGTTTTATAAAAGCTTGATGAAATGTTGAATTCTCTTTTTTTTTATCATTCTGGAATTCTCAATGGCACATATTATGAGAAACATTGCCAGAAGGATTTGAATTTATAAATTGGATTGTTGGTCTACCCAGTTTGAGGGTTTATTTTCTGAATGCGAACTTTAAGAGTTGTAGCATCGGTGGTTCAGTGGTAGAACGCTCGCCTGCCACGCGGACGGCCCGTGTTCGATTCCCGGTCGATGCAAGTCTATTTTTATAACACCAAGCAACGCGTGTTTTTTAAAAGCTGGTTGAAATGTTGAATTCTCTTTTTTTTTTTTATCATTCTGGAATTCTCAATGGCACATATTATGAGAAACATTGCCAGAAGGATTTGAGTTTATAAATTGGATTGTTGGTCTACCCAGTTTGAGGGTTTATTTTCTGAATGCAAACTGTAAGAGTTGTAGCATCGGTGGTTCAGTGGTAGAATGCACGCCTGCCACGCGGGCGGCCCGGGTTCGATTCCCGGCCGATGCAAGTTTTTTTTTTAACACCAAGCAACGCGTGTTTTATAAAATCTTGTTGAAATGTTGAATTCTCTTTTTTTTTATAATTCTGGAATTCTCAATGGCACATATTATGAGAAACATTGCCAGAAGGATTTGAGTTTATAAATTGGATTGTTGGTCTACCCAGTTTGAGGGTTTATTTTCTGAATGCGAACTGTAGGAGTTGTAGCATCGGTGGTTCAGTGGTAGAATGCTCGTCTGCCACGCGGGCGACCCGGGTTCGATTCCCGGCCGATGCAAGTCTGTTTTTTTAACACCAAGCAACGCGTGTTTTATAAAAGCTTGTTGAAATGTTGAATTCTCTTTTTTTTTATCATTCTGGAATTCTCAATGGCACATATTATGAGAAACATTGCCAGAAGGATTTGAGTTTATAAATTGGATTGTTGGTCTACCCAGTTTGAGGGTTTATTTTCTGAATGCGAACTGTAAGAGTTGTAGCATCGGTGGTTCAGTGGTAGAATGCTCGCCCGCCACGCGGGCGGCCTGGGTTCGATTCCCGGCCGATGCGAGTCTATTTTTTTTAATACCAAGCAACGCGTGTTTTATAAAAGCTTGTTGAAATGTTGAATTCTCTTTTTTTTATCATTCTGGAATTCTCAATGGCACATATTATGAGAAACATTGCCAGAAGGATTTGAGTTTATAAATTGGATTGTTGGTCTACCCAGTTTGAGGGTTTATTTTCTGAATGCAAACTGTAAGAGTTGTAGCATCGGTGGTTCAGTGGTAGAATGCTCGCCTGCCACGCGGGCGGCCCGGGTTCGATTCCCGGCCGATGCAAGTTTTTTTTTTTAACACCGAGCAACGCGTGTTTTATAAAAGCTTGTTGAAATGTTGAATTCTCTTTTTTTTATCATTCTGGAATTCTCAATGGCACATATTATGAGAAACATTGCCAGAAGGATTTGAGTTTATAAATTGGATTGTTGGTCTACCCAGTTTGAGGGTTTATTTTCTGAATGCGAACTTTAAGAGTTGTAGCATCGGTGGTTCAGTGGTAGAACGCTCGCCTGCCACGCGGACGGCCCGTGTTCGATTCCCGGTCGAAGCAAGTCTATTTTTATAACACCAAGCAACGCGTGTTTTTTAAAAGCTGGTTGAAATGTTGAATTCTCTTTTTTTTTATCATTCTGGAATTCTCAATGGCACATATTATGAGAAACATTGCCAGAAGGATTTGAGTTTATAAATTGGATTGTTGGTCTACCCAGTTTGAGGGTTTATTTTCTGAATGCAAACTGTAAGAGTTGTAGCATCGGTGGTTCAGTGGTAGAATGCTCGCCTGCCACGCGGGCGGCCCGGGTTCGATTCCCGGCCGATGCAAGTTTTTTTTTTAACACCGAGCAACGCGTGTTTTATAAAAGCTTGTTGAAATGTTGAATTCTCTTTTTTTTATCATTCTGGAATTCTCAATGGCACATATTATGAGAAACATTGCCAGAAGGATTTGAGTTTATAAATTGGATTGTTGGTCTACCCAGTTTGAGGGTTTATTTTCTGAATGCGAACTGTAAGAGTTGTAGCATCGGTGGTTCAGTGGTAGAATGCTCGCCCGCCACGCGGGCGGCCTGGGTTCGATTCCCGGCCGATGCGAGTCTATTTTTTTTAATACCAAGCAACGCGTGTTTTATAAAAGCTTGTTGAAATGTTGAATTCTCTTTTTTTTATCATTCTGGAATTCTCAATGGCACATATTATGAGAAACATTGCCAGAAGGATTTGAGTTTATAAATTGGATTGTTGGTCTACCCAGTTTGAGGGTTTATTTTCTGAATGCAAACTGTAAGAGTTGTAGCATCGGTGGTTCAGTGGTAGAATGCTCGCCTGCCGCGCGGGCGGCCCGGGTTCGATTCCCGGCCGATGCAAGTTTTTTTTTTTAACACCGAGCAACGCGTGTTTTATAAAAGCTTGTTGAAATGTTGAATTCTCTTTTTTTTATCATTCTGGAATTCTCAATGGCACATATTATGAGAAACATTGCCAGAAGGATTTGAGTTTATAAATTGGATTGTTGGTCTAATCAGTTTGAGGGTTTATTTTCTGAATGCGAACTGTAAGAGTTGTAGCATCGGTGGTTCAGTGGTAGAATGCTCGCCCGCCACGCGGGCGGCCTGGGTTCGATTACCGGCCGATGCAAGTCTATTTTTTTTAATACCAAGCAACGCGTGTTTTATAAAAGCTTGTTGAAATGTTGAATTCTCTTTTTTTTATCATTCTGGAATTCTCAATGGCACATATTATGAGAAACATTGCCAGAAGGATTTGAGTTTATAAATTGGATTGTTGGTCTACCCAGTTTGAGGGTTTATTTTCTGAATGCAAACTGTAAGAGTTGTAGCATCGGTGGTTCAGTGGTAGAATGCTCGCCTGCCACGCGGGCGGCCCGGGTTCGATTCCCGGCCGATGCAAGTCTATTTTTTTAACACCAAGCAACGCGTGTTTTATAAAAGCTTGTTGAAATGTTGAATTCTCTTTTTTTTTATCATTCTGGAATTCTCAATGGCACATATTATGAGAAACATTGCCAGAAGGATTTGAGTTTATAAATTGGATTGTTGGTCTACCCAGTTTGAGGGTTTATTTTCTGAATGCGAACTTTAAGAGTTGTAGCATCGGTGGTTCAGTGGTAGAACGCTCGCCTGCCACGCGGACGGCCCGTGTTCGATTCCCGGTCGAAGCAAGTCTATTTTTATAACACCAAGCAACGCGTGTTTTTTAAAAGCTGGTTGAAATGTTGAATTCTCTTTTTTTTTATCATTCTGGAATTCTCAATGGCACATATTATGAGAAACATTGCCAGAAGGATTTGAGTTTATAAATTGGATTGTTGGTCTACCCAGTTTGAGGGTTTATTTTCTGAATGCAAACTGTAAGAGTTGTAGCATCGGTGGTTCAGTGGTAGAATGCTCGCCTGCCACGCGGGCGGCCCGGGTTCGATTCCCGGCCGATGCAAGTTTTTTTTTTAACACCGAGCAACGCGTGTTTTATAAAAGCTTGTTGAAATGTTGAATTCTCGTTTTTTTATCATTCTGGAATTCTCAATGGCACATATTATGAGAAACATTGCCAGAAGGATTTGAGTTTATAAATTGGATTGTTGGTCTACCCAGTTTGAGGGTTTATTTTCTGAATGCGAACTGTAAGAGTTGTAGCATCGGTGGTTCAGTGGTAGAATGCTCGCCCGCCACGCGGGCGGCCTGGGTTCGATTCCCGGCCGATGCGAGTCTATTTTTTTTAATACCAAGCAACGCGTGTTTTATAAAAGCTTGTTGAAATGTTGAATTCTCTTTTTTTTATCATTCTGGAATTCTCAATGGCACATATTATGAGAAACATTGCCAGAAGGATTTGAGTTTATAAATTGGATTGTTGGTCTACCCAGTTTGAGGGTTTATTTTCTGAATGCAAACTGTAAGAGTTGTAGCATCGGTGGTTCAGTGGTAGAATGCTCGCCTGCCGCGCGGGCGGCCCGGGTTCGATTCCCGGCCGATGCAAGTTTTTTTTTTAACACCGAGCAACGCGTGTTTTATAAAAGCTTGTTGAAATGTTGAATTCTCTTTTTTTTATCATTCTGGAATTCTCAATGGCACATATTATGAGAAACATTGCCAGAAGGATTTGAGTTTATAAATTGGATTGTTGGTCTACCCAGTTTGAGGGTTTATTTTCTGAATGCGAACTGTAAGAGTTGTAGCATCGGTGGTTCAGTGGTAGAATGCTCGCCCGCCACGCGGGCGGCCTGGGTTCGATTACCGGCCGATGCAAGTCTATTTTTTTTAATACCAAGCAACGCGTGTTTTATAAAAGCTTGTTGAAATGTTGAATTCTCTTTTTTTTATCATTCTGGAATTCTCAATGGCACATATTATGAGAAACATTGCCAGAAGGATTTGAGTTTATAAATTGGATTGTTGGTCTACCCAGTTTGAGGGTTTATTTTCTGAATGCAAACTGTAAGAGTTGTAGCATCGGTGGTTCAGTGGTAGAATGCTCGCCTGCCACGCGGGCGGCCCGGGTTCGATTCCCGGCCGATGCAAGTCTATTTTTTAACACCAAGCAACGCGTGTTTTATAAAAGCTTGTTGAAATGTTGAATTCTCTTTTTTTTTATCATTCTGGAATTCTCAATGGCACATATTATGAGAAACATTGCCAGAAGGATTTGAGTTTATAAATTGGATTGTTGGTCTACCCAGTTTGAGGGTTTATTTTCTGAATGCGAACTTAAAAGTTGTAGCATCGGTGGTTCAGTGGGAGAATGCTCGCCTGCCACGCGGGCGGCCTGGTTTCGATTCCTGGCCGATGCAAGTCTATTTTTTTAACACCAAGCAACGCGTGTTTTATAAAAGCTTGTTGAAATGTTGAATTCTCTTTTTTTTTATCATTCTGGAATTCTCAATGGCACATATTATGAGAAACATTGCCAGAAGGATTTGAGTTTATAAATTGGATTGTTGGTCTACCCAGTTTGAGGGTTTATTTTCTGAATGCGAACTTAAAAGTTGTAGCATCGGTGGTTCAGTGGTAGAATGCTCGCCTGCCACGCGGGCGGCCCGGTTTCGATTCCCGGCCGATGTAAGTCTATTTTTATAACAACAAGCAACGCGTGTTTTATAAAAGCTGGTTGAAATGTTGAATTCTCTTTTTTTTTTATCATTCTGGAATTCTCAATGGCACATATTATAAGAAACATTGCCAGAAGGATTTGAGTTTATAAATTGGATTGTTGGTCTACCCAGTTTGAGGGTTTATTTTCTGAATGCAAACTGTAACAGTTGTAGCATCGGTGGTTCAGTGGTAGAATGCTCGCCTGCCACGCGGGCGGCCCGGGTTCGATTCCCGGCCGATGCAGGTTTTTTTTTTAACACCAAGCAACGCGTGTTTTATAAAAGCTTGTTGAAATGTTGAATTCTCTTTTTTTTTATCATTCTGGAATTCTCAATGGCACATATTATGAGAAACATTGCCAGAAGGATTTGAGTTTATAAATTGGATTGTTGGTCTACCCAGTTTGAGGGTTTATTTTCTGAATGCGAACTGTAGGAGTTGTAGCATCGGTGGTTCAGTGGTAGAATGCTCGCCTGCCACGCGGGCGGCCCGGGTTCGATTCCCGGCCGATGCAAGTCTATTTTTTAACACCAAGCAACGCGTGTTTTATAAAAGCTTGTTGAAATATTGAATACTCTTTTTTTTTATCATTCTGGAATTCTCAATGGCACATATTATGAGAAACATTGCCAGAAGGATTTGAGTTTATAAATTGGATTGTTGGTCTACCCAGTTTGAGGGTTTATTTTCTGAATGCGAACTGTAGGAGTTGTAGCATCGGTGGTTTAGTGGTAGAATGCTCGCCTCCCACGCGTGCGGCCCGGGTTCGATTCCCGGCCGATGCAAGTCTATTTTTATAACACCAAGCAACGCGTGTTTTATAAAAGCTGGTTGAAATGTTGAATTCTCTTTTTTTTTATCATTTTGGAATTCTCAATGGCACATATTATGAGAAACATTGCCAGAAGGATTTGAGTTTATAAATTGGATTGTTGGTGTACCCAGTTTGAGGGTTTATTTTCTGAATGCGAACTGTAGGAGTTGTAGCATCGGTGGTTCAGTGGTAGAATGCTCGCCTGCCACGCGGGCGGCCCGGGTTCGATTCCCGGCCGATGCAAGTTTCTTTTTTTAACACCAAGCAACGCGTGTTTTATAAAAGCTTGTTGAAATGTTGAATTCTCTTTTTTTTTATCATTCTGGAATTCTCAATGGCACATATTATGAGAAACATTGCCAGAAGGATTTGAGTTTATAAATTGGATTGTTGGTCTACCCAGTTTGAGGGTTTATTTTCTGAATGCGAACTGTAAGAGTTGTAGCATCTGTGGTTCAGTGGTAGAATGCTCGCCCGCCACTCGGGCGGCCCGGGTTCGATTCCCGGCCGATGCAAGTCTATTTTTATAACACCTAGCAACGCGTGTTTTATTAAAGCTAGTTGAAATGTTGAATTCTCTTTTTTTTTATCATTCTGGAATTCTCAATGGCACATATTATGAGAAACATTGCCAGAAGGATTTGAGTTTATAAATTGGATTGTTGGTCTACCCAGTTTGAGGGTTTATTTTCTGAATGCGTACTGTAGGAGTTGTAGCATCGGTGGTTCAGCGGTAGAATGCTCGCCTGCCACGCGGGCGGCCCGGGTTCGATTCCCGGCCGATGCAAGTCTATTTTTTTAACACCAAGCAACGCGTGTTTTATAAAAGCTTGTTGAAATGTTGAATTCTCTTTTTTTTTATCATTCTGGAATTCTCAATGGCACATATTATGAGAAACATTGCCAGAAGGATTTGAGTTTATAAATTGGATTGTTGGTCTACCCAGTTTGAGGGTTTATTTTCTGAATGCGAAATGTAAGAGTTGTAGCATCGATGGTTCAGTGGTAGAATGCTCACCTGCCACGCGGGCGTCCCGGGTTCGATTCCAGGCGAATGCAAGTCTATTTTTTACAATACCAAGCAACGCGTGTTTTATAAAAGCTTGTTGAAATGTTGAATTCTCTTTTTTTTTATCATTCTGGAATTCTCAATGGCACATATTATGAGAAACATTGCCAGAAGGATTTGAGTTTATAAATTGGATTGTTGGTCTACCCAGTTTGAGGGTTTATTTTCTGAATGCGAACTTAAAAGTTGTAGCATCGGTGGTTCAGTGGTAGAATGCTCGCCTGCCACGCGGGCGGCCCGGTTTCGATTCCCGGCCGATGTAAGTCTATTTTTATAACAACAAGCAACGCGTGTTTTATAAAAGCTGGTTGAAATGTTGAATTCTCTTTTTTTTTTATCATTCTGGAATTCTCAATGGCACATATTATAAGAAACATTGCCAGAAGGATTTGAGTTTATAAATTGGATTGTTGGTCTACCCAGTTTGAGGGTTTATTTTCTGAATGCAAACTGTAACAGTTGTAGCATCGGTGGTTCAGTGGTAGAATGCTCGCCTGCCACGCGGGCGGCCCGGGTTCGATTCCCGGCCGATGCAGGTTTTTTTTTTAACACCAAGCAACGCGTGTTTTATAAAAGCTTGTTGAAATGTTGAATTCTCTTTTTTTTTATCATTCTGGAATTCTCAATGGCACATATTATGAGAAACATTGCCAGAAGGATTTGAGTTTATAAATTGGATTGTTGGTCTACCCAGTTTGAGGGTTTATTTTCTGAATGCGAACTGTAGGAGTTGTAGCATCGGTGGTTCAGTGGTAGAATGCTCGCCTGCCACGCGGGCGGCCCGGGTTCGATTCCCGGCCGATGCAAGTCTATTTTTTAACACCAAGCAACGCGTGTTTTATAAAAGCTTGTTGAAATATTGAATACTCTTTTTTTTTATCATTCTGGAATTCTCAATGGCACATATTATGAGAAACATTGCCAGAAGGATTTGAGTTTATAAATTGGATTGTTGGTCTACCCAGTTTGAGGGTTTATTTTCTGAATGCGAACTGTAGGAGTTGTAGCATCGGTGGTTTAGTGGTAGAATGCTCGCCTCCCACGCGTGCGGCCCGGGTTCGATTCCCGGCCGATGCAAGTCTATTTTTATAACACCAAGCAACGCGTGTTTTATAAAAGCTGGTTGAAATGTTGAATTCTCTTTTTTTTTATCATTTTGGAATTCTCAATGGCACATATTATGAGAAACATTGCCAGAAGGATTTGAGTTTATAAATTGGATTGTTGGTGTACCCAGTTTGAGGGTTTATTTTCTGAATGCGAACTGTAGGAGTTGTAGCATCGGTGGTTCAGTGGTAGAATGCTCGCCTGCCACGCGGGCGGCCCGGGTTCGATTCCCGGCCGATGCAAGTTTCTTTTTTTAACACCAAGCAACGCGTGTTTTATAAAAGCTTGTTGAAATGTTGAATTCTCTTTTTTTTTATCATTCTGGAATTCTCAATGGCACATATTATGAGAAACATTGCCAGAAGGATTTGAGTTTATAAATTGGATTGTTGGTCTACCCAGTTTGAGGGTTTATTTTCTGAATGCGAACTGTAAGAGTTGTAGCATCTGTGGTTCAGTGGTAGAATGCTCGCCCGCCACTCGGGCGGCCCGGGTTCGATTCCCGGCCGATGCAAGTCTATTTTTATAACACCTAGCAACGCGTGTTTTATTAAAGCTAGTTGAAATGTTGAATTCTCTTTTTTTTTATCATTCTGGAATTCTCAATGGCACATATTATGAGAAACATTGCCAGAAGGATTTGAGTTTATAAATTGGATTGTTGGTCTACCCAGTTTGAGGGTTTATTTTCTGAATGCGTACTGTAGGAGTTGTAGCATCGGTGGTTCAGCGGTAGAATGCTCGCCTGCCACGCGGGCGGCCCGGGTTCGATTCCCGGCCGATGCAAGTCTATTTTTTTAACACCAAGCAACGCGTGTTTTATAAAAGCTTGTTGAAATGTTGAATTCTCTTTTTTTTTATCATTCTGGAATTCTCAATGGCACATATTATGAGAAACATTGCCAGAAGGATTTGAGTTTATAAATTGGATTGTTGGTCTACCCAGTTTGAGGGTTTATTTTCTGAATGCGAAATGTAAGAGTTGTAGCATCGATGGTTCAGTGGTAGAATGCTCACCTGCCACGCGGGCGTCCCGGGTTCGATTCCAGGCGAATGCAAGTCTATTTTTTACAATACCAAGCAACGCGTGTTTTATAAAAGCTTGTTGAAATGTTTAATTCTCTTTTTTTTTTATCACTATGGAATTCTCAATGGCACATATTATGAGAAACATTGCCAGAAGGATTTGAGTTTATAAATTGGATTGTTGGTCTCCCCAGTTTTAGGGTTTATTTTCTGAATGCGAACTGTAAGAGTTGTAGCATCGGTGGTTCAGTGGTAGATTGCTCGCCTGCCACGCGGGCGGCCCGGGTTCGATTCCCGGCCGATGCAAGTGTATTTTTTTAACACCAAGCAACGCGTGTTTTATAAAAGCTTGTTGAAATGTTGAATTCTCTTTTTTTTTATCATTCTGGAATTCTCAATGGCACATATTATGAGAAACATTGCCAGAAGGATTTGAGTTTATAAATTGGATTGTTGGTCTACCCAGTTTGAGGGTTTATTTTCTGAATGCGAACTGTAGGATTTGTAGCATCGGTGGTTCAGTGGTAGAATGCTCGCCTGCCACGCGTGCGGCCCGGGTTCGATTCCCGGCCGATGCAAGTCTATTTTTTTAACACCAAGCAACGCGTGTTTTATAAAAGCTTGTTGAAATGTTGAATTCTCTTTTTTTTTTATCACTATGGAATTCTCAATGGCACATATTATGAGAAACATTGCCAGAAGGATTTGAGTTTATAAATTGGATTGTTGGTCTCCCCAGTTTTAGGGTTTATTTTCTGAATGCGAACTGTAAGAGTTGTAGCATCGGTGGTTCAGTGGTAGAATGCTCGCCTGCCACGCGGGCGGCCCGGGTTCGATTCCCGGCCGATGCAAGTCTATTTTTTTAACACCAAGCAACGCGTGTTTTATAACAGCTTGTTGAAATGTTGAATTCTCTTTTTTTTTATCATTCTGGAATTCTCAATGGCACATATTATGAGAAACATTGCCAGAAGGATTTGAGTTTATAAATTGGATTGTTGGTCTACCCAGTTTGAGGGTTTATTTTCTGAATGCGAACTGTAAGAGTTGTAGCATCGGTGGTTTAGTGGTAGAATGCTCGCCTGCCACGCGGGCGGCCCGTGTTTGATTCCCGGCCGATGCAAGTCTATTTTTTTAACACCAAGCAACGCGTGTTTTATAAAAGCTTGTTGAAATGTTGAATTCTCTTTTTTTTTATCATTCTGGAATTCTCAATGGCACATATTATGAGAAACATTGCCAGAAGGATTTGAGTTTATAAATTGGATTGTTGGTCTACCCAGTTTGAGGGTTTATTTTCTGAATGCGTACTGTAGGAGTTGTAGCATCGGTGGTTCAGCGGTAGAATGCTCGCCTGCCACGCGGGCGGCCCGGGTTCGATTCCCGGCCGATGCAAGTCTATTTTTTTAACACCAAGCAACGCGTGTTTTATAAAAGCTTGTTGAAATGTTGAATTCTCTTTTTTTTTATCATTCTGGAATTCTCAATGGCACATATTATGAGAAACATTGCCAGAAGGATTTGAGTTTATAAATTGGATTGTTGGTCTACCCAGTTTGAGGGTTTATTTTCTGAATGCGAAATGTAAGAGTTGTAGCATCGATGGTTCAGTGGTAGAATGCTCACCTGCCACGCGGGCGTCCCGGGTTCGATTCCAGGCGAATGCAAGTCTATTTTTTACAATACCAAGCAACGCGTGTTTTATAAAAGCTTGTTGAAATGTTTAATTCTCTTTTTTTTTATCACTATGGAATTCTCAATGGCACATATTATGAGAAACATTGCCAGAAGGATTTGAGTTTATAAATTGGATTGTTGGTCTACCCAGTTTGAGGGTTTATTTTCTGAATGCGAACTGTAAGAGTTGTAGCATCGGTGGTTTAGTGGTAGAATGCTCGCCTGCCACGCGGGCGGCCCGTGTTTGATTCCCGGCCGATGCAAGTCTATTTTTTTAACACCAAGCAACGCGTGTTTTATAAAAGCTTGTTGAAATGTTGAATTCTCTTTTTTTTTATCATTCTGGAATTCTCAATGGCACATATTATGAGAAACATTGCCAGAAGGATTTGAGTTTATAAATTGGATTGTTGGTCTACCCAGTTTGAGGGTTTATTTTCTGAATGCAAACTGTAGGAGTTGTAGCATCGGTGGTTCAGTGGTGGAATGCTCTCCTCCCACGCGGGCGGCCCGGGTTCGATTCCCGGCCGATGCAAGTCTATTTTTATAACACCAAGCAACGCGTGTTTTATAAAAGCTGGTTGAAATGTTGAATTCTCTTTTTTTTTATCATTCTGGAATTATCAATGGCACATATTATGAGAAATATTGCCAGAAGGATTTGAGTTTATAAATTGGATTGTTGGTCTACCCAGTTTGAGGGTTTATTTTCTGAATGCGTACTGTAGGAGTTGTAGCATCGGTGGTTCAGTGATAGAATGCTAGCCTGCCACGCGGGCGGCAAGGGTTCGATTTCCGGCCGATGCAAGTCTATTTTTTTAACACCAAGCAACGCGTGTTTTATAAAAGCTTGTTGAAACGTTGAATTCTCTTTTTTTTTATCATTCTGGAATTCTCAATGGCACATATTATGAGAAACATTGCCAGAAGGATTTGAGTTTATAAATTGGATTGTTGGTCTCCCCAGTTTTAGGGTTTATTTTCTGAATGCGAACTGTAAGAGTTGTAGCATCGGTGGTTCAGTGGTAGATTGCTCGCCTGCCACGCGGGCGGCCCGGGTTCGATTCCCGGCCGATGCAAGTGTATTTTTTTAACACCAAGCAACGCGTGTTTTATAAAAGCTTGTTGAAATGTTGAATTCTCTTTTTTTTTATCATTCTGGAATTCTCAATGGCACATATTATGAGAAACATTGCCAGAAGGATTTGAGTTTATAAATTGGATTGTTGGTCTACCCAGTTTGAGGGTTTATTTTCTGAATGCGAACTGTAGGATTTGTAGCATCGGTGGTTCAGTGGTAGAATGCTCGCCTGCCACGCGTGCGGCCCGGGTTCGATTCCCGGCCGATGCAAGTCTATTTTTTTAACACCAAGCAACGCGTGTTTTATAAAAGCTTGTTGAAATGTTGAATTCTCTTTTTTTTTTATCACTATGGAATTCTCAATGGCACATATTATGAGAAACATTGCCAGAAGGATTTGAGTTTATAAATTGGATTGTTGGTCTCCCCAGTTTTAGGGTTTATTTTCTGAATGCGAACTGTAAGAGTTGTAGCATCGGTGGTTCAGTGGTAGAATGCTCGCCTGCCACAAGGGCGGCCCGGGTTCGATTCCCGGCCGATGCAAGTCTATTTTTTTAACACCAAGCAACGCGTGTTTTATAACAGCTTGTTGAAATGTTGAATTCTCTTTTTTTTTATCATTCTGGAATTCTCAATGGCACATATTATGAGAAACATTGCCAGAAGGATTTGAGTTTATAAATTGGATTGTTGGTCTACCCAGTTTGAGGGTTTATTTTCTGAATGCGAACTGTAAGAGTTGTAGCATCGGTGGTTTAGTGGTAGAATGCTCGCCTGCCACGCGGGCGGCCCGTGTTTGATTCCCGGCCGATGCAAGTCTATTTTTTTAACACCAAGCAACGCGTGTTTTATAAAAGCTTGTTGAAATGTTGAATTCTCTTTTTTTTTATCATTCTGGAATTCTCAATGGCACATATTATGAGAAACATTGCCAGAAGGATTTGAGTTTATAAATTGGATTGTTGGTCTACCCAGTTTGAGGGTTTATTTTCTGAATGCGTACTGTAGGAGTTGTAGCATCGGTGGTTCAGCGGTAGAATGCTCGCCTGCCACGCGGGCGGCCCGGGTTCGATTCCCGGCCGATGCAAGTCTATTTTTTTAACACCAAGCAACGCGTGTTTTATAAAAGCTTGTTGAAATGTTGAATTCTCTTTTTTTTTATCATTCTGGAATTCTCAATGGCACATATTATGAGAAACATTGCCAGAAGGATTTGAGTTTATAAATTGGATTGTTGGTCTACCCAGTTTGAGGGTTTATTTTCTGAATGCGAAATGTAAGAGTTGTAGCATCGATGGTTCAGTGGTAGAATGCTCACCTGCCACGCGGGCGTCCCGGGTTCGATTCCAGGCGAATGCAAGTTTTTTTTTTACAATACCAAGCAACGCGTGTTTTATAAAAGCTTGTTGAAATGTTTAATTCTCTTTTTTTTTATCACTATGGAATTCTCAATGGCACATATTATGAGAAACATTGCCAGAAGGATTTGAGTTTATAAATTGGATTGTTGGTCTACCCAGTTTGAGGGTTTATTTTCTGAATGCGAACTGTAAGAGTTGTAGCATCGGTGGTTTAGTGGTAGAATGCTCGCCTGCCACGCGGGCGGCCCGTGTTTGATTCCCGGCCGATGCAAGTCTATTTTTATAACACCAAGCAACGCGTGTTTTATAAAAGCTGGTTGAAATGTTGAATTCTCTTTTTTTTATCATTCTGGAATTATCAATGGCACATATTATGAGAAATATTGCCAGAAGGATTTGAGTTTATAAATTGGATTGTTGGTCTACCCAGTTTGAGGGTTTATTTTCTGAATGCGTACTGTAGGAGTTGTAGCATCGGTGGTTCAGTGATAGAATGCTAGCCTGCCACGCGGGCGGCAAGGGTTCGATTTCCGGCCGATGCAAGTCTATTTTTTTAACACCAAGCAACGCGTGTTTTATAAAAGCTTGTTGAAACGTTGAATTCTCTTTTTTTTTATCATTCTGGAATTCTCAATGGCACATATTATGAGAAACATTGCCAGAAGGATTTGAGTTTATAAATTGGATTGTTGGTCTACCCAGTTTGAGGGTTTATTTTCTGAATGCGAACTTAAAAGTTGTAGCATCGGTGGTTTAGTGGTAGAATGCTCGCCTGCCATGCGGGCGGCCCGGTTTCGATTCCTGACCGATGCAAGTCTATTTTTTTAACACCAAGCAACGCGTGTTTTATAAGAGCTTGTTGAAATGTTGAATTCTCTTTTTTTTTATCATTCTGGAATTCTCAATGGCACATATTATGAGAAACATTGCCAGAAGGATTTGAGTTTATAAATTGGATTGTTGGTCTACCCAGTTTGAGGGTTTATTTTCTGAATGCGAACTGTAAGAGTTGTAGCATCGGTGGTTCAGTGATAGAATGCTAGCCTGCCACGCGGGCGGCAAGGGTTCGATTCCCGGCCGATGCAAGTCTATTTTTTTAACACCAAGCAACGCGTGTTTTATAAAAGCTTGTTGAAATGTTGAATTCTCTTTTTTTTTTATCATTCTGGAATTCTCAATGGCACATATTATGAGAAACATTGCCAGAAGGATTTGAGTTTATAAATTGGATTGTTGGGCTACCCAGTTTGAGGGTTTATTTTCTGAATGCGAACTGTAAGAGTTGTAGCATCGGTGGTTCAGTGGTAGAATGCTCGCCTGACACGCGGGCGGACCGGTTTCGATTCCCGGCCGATGCAAGTCTATTTTTTTAACACCAAGCAACTCGTGTTTTCTAAAAGCTTGTTGAAATGTTGAATTCTTTTTTTTTTATAATTCTGGAATTCTCAATGACACATATTATGAGAAACATTGCCAGAAGGATTTGAGTTTATAAATTGGATTGTTCGTCTACCCAGTTTGAGGGTTTATTTTCTGAATGCGAACTTAAAAGTTGTAGCATCGGTGGTTCAGTGGTAGAATGCTCGCCTGCCATGCGGGCGGCCCGGTTTCGATTCCTGGCCGATGCAAGTCTATTTTTTTAACACCAAGCAACGCGTGTTTTATAAAAGCTTGTTGAAATGTTGAATTCTCTTTTTTTTTATCATTCTGGAATTCTCAATGGCACATATTATGAGAAACATTGCCAGAAGGATTTGAGTTTATAAATTGGATTGTTGGTCTACCCAGTATGAGGGTTTATTTTCTGAATGCGAACTGTAAGTGTTGTAGCATCGGTGGTTCAGTGATAGAATGCTAGCCTGCCACGCGGGCGGCAAGGGTTCGATTCCCGGCCGATGCAAGTCTATTTTTTTAACATCAAGCAACGCGTGTTTTATAAAAGCTTGTTGAAGTGTTGAATTCTCTTTTTTTTATCATTCTGGAATTCTCAATTGCACATATTATTAGAAACATTGCCAGAAGGATTTGAGTTTATAAATTGGATTGTTGGTATACCTAGTTTGAGGGTTTCTTTTCTGAATGCGAACTTAAAAGTTGTAGCATCGGTGGTTTAGTGGTAGAATGTTCGCCTGCCACGCGGGCGGCCCGGGTTCGATTCCTGGCCGATGCAAGTCTATTTTTTTAACACCAAGCAACGCGTGTTTTATAAAAGCTTGTTGAAATGTTGAATTCTCTTTTTTTTTTATCATTCTGGAATTCTCAATGGCACATATTATGAGAAACATTGCCAGAAGGATTTGAGTTTATAAATTGGATTGTTGGTCTACCCAGTTTGAGGGTTTATTTTCTGAATGCAAACTGTAGGAGTTGTAGCATCGGTGGTTCAGTGGTGGAATTCTCGCCTGCCACGCGGGCTGCCCGGGTTCGATTCCCGGCCGATGCAAGTCTATTTTTTTAACACCAAGCAACGCGTGTTTTATAAAAGCTTGTTGAAATGTTGAATTCTCTTTTTTTTTATCATTCTGGAATTCTCAATGGCACATATTATGAGAAACATTGCCAGAAGGATTTGAGTTTATAAATTGGATTGTTGGTCTACCCAGTTTGAGGGTTTATTTTCTGAATGTGAACGGTAAGAGTTGTAGCATCGGTGGTTCAGTGATAGAATGCTAGCCTGCCACGCGGGCGGCAAGGGTTCGATTCCCGGCCGATGCAAGTCTATTTTTTTAACACCAAGCAACGCGTGTTTTATAAAAGCTTGTTGAAATGTTGAATTCTCTTTTTTTTTATCATTCTGGAATTCTCAATGGCACATATTATGAGAAACATTGCCCGAAGGATTTGAGTTTATAAATTGGATTGTTGGGCTACCCAGTTTGACGGTTTATTTTCTGAATGCGAAATGAAAGAGTTGTAGCATCGGTGGTTCAGTGGTAGAATGCTCGCCTGCCACGCGGGCGGCCCGGTTTCGATTCCCGGCAGATGCAAGTCTATTTTTTTAACACCAAGCAACGCGTGTTTTATAAAAGCTTCTTGAAGTGTTGAATTCTCTTTTTTTTTATCATTCTGGAATTCTCAATGGCACATATTATGAGAAACATTGCCAGAAGGATTTGAGTTTATAAATTGGATTGTTGGTCTACCCAGTTTGAGGGTTTATATTCTGAATGCGAACTGTAGGAGTTGTAGCATCGGTGGTTCAGTGGTAGAATGCTGGGCGGCCCAGGTTAGATTCCCGGACGATGCAAGTCTATTTTTTTAACACCAAGCGACGCGTGTTTTATAAAAGCTTGTTGAAATGTTGAATTCTCTTTTTATTTATAATTCTGGAATTCTCAATGACACATATTATGAGAAACATTGCCAGAAGGATTTGAGTTTATAAATTGCATTGTTGGTCTACCCAGTTTGAGGGTTTATTTTCTGAATGCGAACTTAAAATTTGTAGCATCGGTGGTTCAGTGGTAGAATGCTCGCCTGCCATGCGGGCGGCCCGGTTTCTATTCCTGGCCGATGCAAGTCTATTTTTTTTACACCAAGCAACGCGTGTTTTATAAAAACTTGTTGAAATATTGAATTCTCTTTTTTTTTTTTATCATTCTGGAATTCTCAATTTCACATATTATGAGAAACATTGCCAGAAGGATTTGAGCTTATAAATTGGATTGTTGGTCTACCCAGTTTGAGGGTTTATTTTCTGAATGCGAACTGTAAGAGTTGTGCATCGGTGGTTCAGTGGTAGAATGCTCGCCTGCCACGCGGGCGGCCCGGGTTCGATTCCCGGCCGTTGCAAGTCTATTTTTTTAACACCAAGCAACGCGTGTTTTATAAAAGCTTGTTCAAATGTTGAATTCTCTTTTTTTTATCATTCTGGAATTCTCAATGGCACATATTGTGAGAAACATTGCCAGAAGGATTTGAGTTTATAAATTGGATTGTTGGTCTACCCAGTTTGAGGGTTTATTTTCTGAATGCGAACTTAAAAGTTGTAGCATCGGTGGTTCAGTGGTAGAATGCTCGCCTCCCACGCGGGCGGCCCGGTTTCGATTCCCGGCCGATGCAAGTCTATTTTTTTAACACCAAGCTACGCGTGTTTTATAAAAGCTTGTTGAAGTGTTGAATTCTCTTTTTTTTATCATTCTGGAATTCTCAATGGCACATATTATGAGAAACATTGCCAGAAGGATTTGAGTTTATAAATTGGATTGTTGGTCTACCCAGTTTGAGGGTTTATTTTCTGAATGCGAACTTAAAAATTGTAGCATCGGTGGTTCAGTGGTAGAATGCTCGCCTGCCATGCGGGCGGCCCGGTTTCTATTCCTGGCCGATGCAAGTCTGTTTTTTTAACACCAAGCAACGCGTGTTTTATAAAAACTTGTTGAAATATTGAATTCTCTTTTTTTTTATCATTCTGGAATTCTCAATGGCACATATTATGAGAAACATTGCCAGAAGGATTTGAGTTTATAAATTGGATTGTTGGTCTACCCAGTTTGAGGGTTTATTTTCTGAATGCGAACTGTAAGAGTTGTAGCATCGGTGGTTCAGTGATAGAATGTGGCCGGCCACGCGGGCGGCCCGGGTTCGATTCCCGGCCGATGCAAGTCTATTTTTTTAACACCAAGCAACGCGTGTTTTATAAAAGCTTGTTGAAATGTTGAATTCTCTTTTTTTTTATCATTCTGGAATTCTCAATGGCACATATTATGAGAAACATTGCCAGAAGGTTTTGAGTTTATAAATTGGATTGTTGGTCTACCCAGTTTGAGGGTTTATTTTCTGAATGCGAACTGTAAGATTTGTAGCATCGGTGGTTCAGGGATAGAATGTGGCCGGCCACGCGGGCGGCCCGGGTTCGATTCTCGGCCGATGCAAGTCTATTTTTTTAACACCAAGCAACGCGTGTTTTATAAAAGCTTGTTGAAATGTTGAATTCTCTTTTTTTTTATCATTCTGGAATTCTCAATGGCACATATTATGAGAAACATTGCCAGAAGGATTTGAGTTTATAAATTGGATTGTTGGTCTACCCAGTTTGAGGGTTTATTTTCTGAATGCAAACTTAAAAGTTGTAGCATCGGTGGTTCAGTGGTAGAATGCTCGCCTGCCATGCGGGCGGCCCGGTTTCGATTCCTGGCCGATGCAAGTCTATTTTTTTAACACCAAGCAACGCGTGTTTTATAAAAGCTTGTTGAAATGTTGAATTCTCTTTTTTTTTATCATTCTGGAATTCTCAATGGCACATATTATGAGAAACATTGCCAGAAGGATTTGAGTTTATAAATTGGATTGTTGGGCTACCCAGTTTGAGGGTTTATTTTCTGAATGCGAACTGTAACAGTTGTAGCATCGGTGGTTCAGTGGTAGAATGCTCACATACCACGCGGGCGGCCCGGTTTCGATTCCCGGCCGATGCAAGTCTATTTTTTTAACACCAAGCAACGCGTGTTTTATAAAAGCTTGTTAAAGTGTTGAATTCTCTTTTTTTTTATCATTCTGGAATTCTCAATGGCACATATTATGAGAAACATTGCCAGAAGGATTTGAGTTTATAAATTGGATTGTTGGTCTACCCAGTTTGAGGGTTTATTTTCTGAATGCGAACTGTAGGAGTTGTAGCATCGGTGGTTCAGTGGTAGAATGCTGGGCGGCCCGGGTTCGATTCCCGGCCGATGCAAGTCTATTTTTTTAACACCAAGCGACGCGTGTTTTATAAAAGCTTGTTGAAATGTTGAATTCTCTTTTTTTTTTTAATTCTGGAATTCGCAATGACACATATTATGAGAAACATTGCCAGAAGGATTTGAGTTTATAAATTGGATTGTTGGTCTACCCAGTTTGAGGGTTTATTTTCTGAATGCGAACTGTAGGAGTTGTAGCATCGGTGGTTCAGTGGTAGAATGCTCGCCTCCCACGCGTGCGGCCCGGGTTCGATTCCCGACCGATGCAAGTCTATTTTTATAACACCAAGCAACGCGTGTTTTATAAAAGCTGGTTGAAATGTTGAATTCTCTTTTTTTTTATCATTCTGGAATTCTGAATGGCACATATTATGAGAAACATTGCCAGAAGGATTTGAGTTTATAAATTGGATTGTTGGTCTACCCAGTTTGAGGGTTTATTTTCTGAATGCTAACTTAAAAGTTGTAGCATCGGTGGTTCAGTGGTAGAATGCTCGCCTGCCACGCGGGCGGCAAGGGTTCGATTCCCGGCCGATGCAAGTCTATTTTTTTAACACCAAGCAACGCGTGTTTTATAAAAGCTTGTTGAAATGTTGAATTCTCTTTTTTTTTATCATTCTGGAATTCTCAATGGCACATATTATGAGAAACATTGCCAGAAGGATTTGAGTTTATAAATTGGATTGTTGGGCTACCCAGTTTGAGGGTTTATTTTCTGAATGCGAACTGTAAGAGTTGTAGCATCGGTGGTTCAGTGGTAGAATGCTCACCTACCACGCGGGCGGCCCGGTTTCGATTCCCGGCCGATGCAAGTCTATTTTTTTAACACCAAGCAACGCGTGTTTTATAAAAGCTTGTTAAAGTGTTGAATTCTCTTTTTTTTTTATCATTCTGGAATTCTCAATGGCACATATTATGAGAAACATTGCCAGAAGGATTTGAGTTTATAAATTGGATTGTTGGTCTACCCAGTTTGAGGGTTTATTTTCTGAATGCGAACTGTAGGAGTTGTAGCATCGGTGGTTCAGTGGTAGAATGCTGGGCGGCCCGGGTTCGATTCCCGGCCGATGCAAGTCTATTTTTTTAACACCAAGCGACGCGTGTTTTATAAAAGCTTGTTGAAATGTTGAATTCTCTTTTTTTTTTAATTCTGGAATTCGCAATGACACATATTATGAGAAACATTGCCAGAAGGATTTGAGTTTATAAATTGGATTGTTGGTCTACCCAGTTTGAGGGTTTATTTTCTGAATGCGAACTGTAGGAGTTGTAGCATCGGTGGTTCAGTGGTAGAATGCTCGCCTCCCACGCGGGCGGCCCGGGTTCGATTCCCGACCGATGCAAGTCTATTTTTATAACACCAAGCAACGCGTGTTTTATAAAAGCTGGTTGAAATGTTGAATTCTCTTTTTTTTTATCATTCTGGAATTCTGAATGGCACATATTATGAGAAACATTGCCAGAAGGATTTGAGTTTATAAATTGGATTGTTGGTCTACCCAGTTTGAGGGTTTATTTTCTGAATGCGAACTTAAAAGTTGTAGCATCGGTGGTTCAGTGGTAGAATGCTCGCCTGCCACGCGGGCGGCCTGGTTTCGATTCCCGGCCGATGCAAGTCTATTTTTTTAACACCAAGCAACGCGTGTTTTATAAAAGCTTGTTGAAATGTTGAATTCTCTTTTTTTTTATCATTCTGGAATTCTCAATGGCACATATTATGAGAAACATTGCCAGAAGGATTTGAGTTTATAAATTGGATTGTTGGTCTACCCAGTTTGAGGGTTTATTTTCTGAATGCGAACTTAAAAGTTGTAGCATCGGTGGTTCAGTGGTAGAATGCTCGCCTGCCATGCGGGCGGCCCGGTTTCGATTCCTGGCCGATGCAAGTCTATTTTTTTAACACCATGCAACGCGTGTTTTATAAAAGCTTGATGAAATGTTGAATTCTCTTTTTTTTTATCATTCTGGAATTCTCAATGGCACATATTATGAGAAACATTGCCAGAAGGATTTGAATTTATAAATTGGATTGTTGGTCTACCCAGTTTGAGGGTTTATTTTCTGAATGCGAACTTTAAGAGTTGTAGCATCGGTGGTTCAGTGGTAGAACGCTCGCCTGCCACGCGGACGGCCCGTGTTCGATTCCCGGTCGATGCAAGTCTATTTTTATAACACCAAGCAACGCGTGTTTTTTAAAAGCTGGTTGAAATGTTGAATTCTCTTTTTTTTTTATCATTCTGGAATTCTCAATGGCACATATTATGAGAAACATTGCCAGAAGGATTTGAGTTTATAAATTGGATTGTTGGTCTACCCAATTTGAGGGTTTATTTTCTGAATGCAAACTGTAAGAGTTGTAGCATCGGTGGTTCAGTGGTAGAATGCTCGCCTGCCACGCGGGCGGCCCGGGTTCGATTCCCGGCCGATGCAAGTTTTTTTTTTAACACCAAGCAACGCGTGTTTTATAAAATCTTGTTGAAATGTTGAATTCTCTTTTTTTTTATAATTCTGGAATTCTCAATGGCACATATTATGAGAAACATTGCCAGAAGGATTTGAGTTTATAAATTGGATTGTTGGTCTACCCAGTTTGAGGGTTTATTTTCTGAATGCGAACTGTAGGAGTTGTAGCATCGGTGGTTCAGTGGTAGAATGCTCGTCTGCCACGCGGGCGGCGTCCCGGGTTCGATTCCCGGCCGATGCAAGTCTGTTTTTTTAACACCAAGCAACGCGTGTTTTATAAAAGCTTGTTGAAATGTTGAATTCTCTTTTTTTTTATCATTCTGGAATTCTCAATGGCACATATTATGAGAAACATTGCCAGAAGGATTTGAGTTTATAAATTGGATTGTTGGTCTACCCAGTTTGAGGGTTTATTTTCTGAATGCGAACTTTAAGAGTTGTAGCATCGGTGGTTCAGTGGTAGAACGCTCGCCTGCCACGCGGACGGCCCGTGTTCGATTCCCGGTCGATGCAAGTCTATTTTTATAACACCAAGCAACGCGTGTTTTTTAAAAGCTGGTTGAAATGTTGAATTCTCTTTTTTTTTATCATTCTGGAATTCTCAATGGCACATATTATGAGAAACATTGCCAGAAGGATTTGAGTTTATAAATTGGATTGTTGGTCTACCCAGTTTGAGGGTTTATTTTCTGAATACGAACTGTAAGAGTTGTAGCATCGGTGGTTCAGTGATAGAATGCTAGCCTACCACGTGGGCGGCAAGGGTTCGATTCCCGGCCGATGCAAGTCTATTTTTTTAACACCAAGCAACGCGTGTTTTATAAAAGCTTGTTGAAATGTTGAATTCTCTTTTTTTTATCATTCTGGAATTCTCAATGGCACATATTATGAGAAACATTGCCAGAAGGATTTGAGTTTATAAATTGGATTGTTGGGCTACCCAGTTTGAGGGTTTATTTTCTGAATGCGAACTGTAAGAGTTGTAGCATCGGTGGTTCAGTGGTAGAATGCTCACCTACCACGCGGGCGGCCCGGTTTCGATTCCCGGCCGATGCAAGTCTATTTTTTTAACACCAAGCAACGCGTGTTTTATAAAAGCTTGTTAAAGTGTTGAATTCTCTTTTTTTTTTATCATTCTGGAATTCTCAATGGCACATATTATGAGAAACATTGCCAGAAGGATTTGAGTTTATAAATTGGATTGTTGGTCTACCCAGTTTGAGGGTTTATTTTCTGAATGCGAACTGTAGGAGTTGTAGCATCGGTGGTTCAGTGGTAGAATGCTGGGCGGCCCGGGTTCGATTCCCGGCCGATGCAAGTCTATTTTTTTAACACCAAGCGACGCGTGTTTTATAAAAGCTTGTTAAATGTTGATTTCTCTTTTTTTTTTTAATTCTGGAATTCGCAATGACACATATTATGAGAAACATTGCCAGAAGGATTTGAGTTTATAAATTGGATTGTTGGTCTACCCAGTTTGAGGGTTTATTTTCTGAATGCGAACTGTAGGAGTTGTAGCATCGGTGGTTCAGTGGTAGAATGCTCGCCTCCCACGCGGGCGGCCCGGGTTCGATTCCCGACCGATGCAAGTCTATTTTTATAACACCAAGCAACGCGTGTTTTATAAAAGCTGGTTGAAATGTTGAATTCTCTTTTTTTTTATCATTCTGGAATTCTGAATGGCACATATTATGAGAAACATTGCCAGAAGGATTTGAGTTTATAAATTGGATTGTTGGTCTACCCAGTTTGAGGGTTTATTTTCTGAATGCGAACTTAAAAGTTGTAGCATCGGTGGTTCAGTGGTAGAATGCTCGCCTGCCACGCGGGCGGCCTGGTTTCGATTCCCGGCCGATGCAAGTCTATTTTTTTAACACCAAGCAACGCGTGTTTTATAAAAGCTTGTTGAAATGTTGAATTCTCTTTTTTTTATCATTCTGGAATTCTCAATGGCACATATTATGAGAAACATTGCCAGAAGGATTTGAGTTTATAAATTGGATTGTTGGTCTACCCAGTTTGAGGGTTTATTTTCTGAATGCGAACTTAAAAGTTGTAGCATCGGTGGTTCAGTGGTAGAATGCTCGCCTGCCATGCGGGCGGCCCGGTTTCGATTCCTGGCCGATGCAAGTCTATTTTTTTAACACCATGCAACGCGTGTTTTATAAAAGCTTGATGAAATGTTGAATTCTCTTTTTTTTTATCATTCTGGAATTCTCAATGGCACATATTATGAGAAACATTGCCAGAAGGATTTGAATTTATAAATTGGATTGTTGGTCTACCCAGTTTGAGGGTTTATTTTCTGAATGCGAACTTTAAGAGTTGTAGCATCGGTGGTTCAGTGGTAGAACGCTCGCCTGCCACGCTGACGGCCCGTGTTCGATTCCCGGTCGATGCAAGTCTATTTTTATAACACCAAGCAACGCGTGTTTTTTAAAAGCTGGTTGAAATGTTGAATTCTCTTTTTTTTTTATCATTCTGGAATTCTCAATGGCACATATTATGAGAAACATTGCCAGAAGGATTTGAGTTTATAAATTGGATTGTTGGTCTACCCAATTTGAGGGTTTATTTTCTGAATGCAAACTGTAAGATTTGTAGCATCGGTGGTTCAGTGGTAGAATGCTCGCCTGCCACGCGGGCGGCCCGGGTTCGATTCCCGGCCGATGCAAGTTTTTTTTTTAACACCAAGCAACGCGTGTTTTATAAAATCTTGTTGAAATGTTGAATTCTCTTTTTTTTTATAATTCTGGAATTCTCAATGGCACATATTATGAGAAACATTGCCAGAAGGATTTGAGTTTATAAATTGGATTGTTGGTCTACCCAGTATGAGGGTTTATTTTCTGAATGCGAACTGTAAGTGTTGTAGCATCGGTGGTTCAGTGATAGAATGCTAGCCTGCCACGCGGGCGGCAAGGGTTCGATTCCCGGCCGATGCAAGTCTATTTTTTTAACATCAAGCAACGCGGGTTTTATAAAAGCTTGTTGAAGTGTTGAATTCTCTTTTTTTTATCATTCTGGAATTCTCAATTGCACATATTATGAGAAACATTGCCAGAAGGATTTGAGTTTATAAATTGGATTGTTGGTATACCTAGTTTGAGGGTTTATTTTCTGAATGCGAACTTAAAAGTTGTAGCATCGGTGGTTTAGTGGTAGAATGTTCGCCTGCCACGCGGGCGGCCCGGGTTCGATTCCCGGCCGATGCAAGTCTATTTTTTTAACACCAAGCAACGCGTGTTTTATAAAAGCTTGTTGAAATGTTGAATTCTCTTTTTTTTTATTATTCTGGAATTCTCAATGACACATATTATGAGAAACATTGCCAGAAGGATTTGAGTTTATAAATTGGATTGTTGGTCTACCCAGTTTGAGGGTTTATTTTCTGAATGCGAACTTAAAAGTTGTAGCATCGGTGGTTCAGTGGTAGAATGCTCGCCTGCCATGCGGGCGGCCCGGTTTCGATTCCTGGCCGATGCAAGTCTATTTTTTTAACACCAAGCAACGCGTGTTTTATAAAAGCTTGTTGAAATGTTGAATTCTCTTTTTTTTTATAATTCTGGAATTCTCAATGACACATATTATGAGAAACATTGCCAGAAGGATTTGAGTTTCTAAATTGGATTGTTGGTCTACCCAGTTTGAGGGTTTATTTTCTGAATGCGAACTTAAAAGTTGTAGCATCGGTGGTTCAGTGGTAGAATGCTCGCCTGCCATGCGGGCGTCCCGGTTTCGATTCCTGGCCGATGCAAGTCTATTTTTTTAACACCAAGCAACGCGTGTTTTATAAAAACTTGTTGAAATATTGAATTCTCTTTTTTTTTATCATTCTGGAATTCTCAATGGCACATATTATGAGAAACATTGCCAGAAGGATTTGAGTTTATAAATTGGATTGTTGGTCTACCCAGTTTGAGGGTTTATTTTCTGAATGCGAACTGTAAGAGTTGTAGCACCGGTGGTTCAGAGGTAGAATGCTCGCCTGCCACGCGGGCTGCCCGGGTTCGATTCCCGGCCGATGCAATTCTATTTTTTTAACACCAAGCAACGCGTGTTTTATAAAAGCTTGTTGAAATGTTGAATTCTCTTTTTTTTATCATTCTGGAATTCTCAATGGCACATATTATGAGAAACATTGCCAGAAGGATTTGAGTTTATAAATTGGATTGTTGGTCTACCCAGTTTGAGGGTTTATTTTCTGAATGCGAACGGTAAGAGTTGTAGCATCGGTGGTTCAGTGATAGAATGCTCGCCTGCCATGCGGGCGTCCCGGTTTCGATTCCTGGCCGATGCAAGTCTATTTTTTTAACACCAAGCAACGCGTGTTTTATAAAAACTTGTTGAAATATTGAATTCTCTTTTTTTTTTATCATTCTGGAATTCTCAATGGCACATATTATGAGAAACATTGCCAGAAGGATTTGAGTTTATAAATTGGATTGTTGGTCTACCCAGTTTGAGGGTTTATTTTCTGAATGCGAACTGTAAGAGTTGTAGCACCGGTGGTTCAGAGGTAGAATGCTCGCCTGCCACGCGGGCTGCCCGGGTTCGATTCCCGGCCGATGCAATTCTATTTTTTTAACACCAAGCAACGCGTGTTTTATAAAAGCTTGTTGAAATGTTGAATTCTCTTTTTTTTTATCATTCTGGAATTCTCAATGGCACATATTATGAGAAACATTGCCAGAAGGATTTGAGTTTATAAATTGGATTGTTGGTCTACCCAGTTTGAGGGTTTATTTTCTGAATGCGAACGGTAAGAGTTGTAGCATCGGTGGTTCAGTGATAGAATGCTAGCCTGCCACGCGGGCGGCAAGGGTTCGATTCCCGGCCGATGCAAGTCTATTTTTTTAACACCAAGCAACGCGTGTTTTATAAAAGCTTGTTGAAATGTTGAATTCTCTTTTTTTTTATCATTCTGGAATTCTCAATGGCACATATTATGAGAAACATTGCCAGAAGGATTTGAGTTTATAAATTGGATTGTTGGGCTACCCAGTTTGACGGTTTATTTTCTGAATGCGAAATGAAAGAGTTGTAGCATCGGTGGTTCAGTGGTAGAATGCTCGCCTGCCACGCGGGCGGCCCGGTTACGATTCCCGGCAGATGCAAGTCTATTTTTTTAACACCAAGCAACGCGTGTTTTATAAAAGCTTGTTGAAGTGTTGAATTCTCTTTTTTTTATCATTCTGGAATTCTCAATGGCACATATTATGAGAAACATTGCCAGAAGGATTTGAGTTTATAAATTGGATTGTTGGTCTACCCAGTTTGAGGGTTTATATTCTGAATGCGAACTGTAGGAGTTGTAGCATCGGTGGTTCAGTGGTAGAATGCTGGGCGGCCCAGGTTAGATTCCCGGACGATGCAAGTCTATTTTTTTAACACCAAGCGACGCGTGTTTTATAAAAGCTTGTTGAAATGTTGAATTCTCTTTTTATTTATAATTCTGGAATTCTCAATGACACATATTATGAGAAACATTGCCAGAAGGATTTGAGTTTATAAATTGCATTGTTGGTCTACCCAGTTTGAGGGTTTATTTTCTGAATGCGAACTTAAAAGTTGTAGCATCGGTGGTTCAGTGGTAGAATGCTCGCCTGCCATGCGGGCGGCCCGGTTTCTATTCCTGGCCGATGCAAGTCTATTTTTTTAACACCAAGCAACGCGTGTTTTATAAAAACTTGTTGAAATATTGAATTCTCTTTTTTTTTTATCATTCTGGAATTCTCAATGGCACATATTATGAGAAACATTGCCAGAAGGATTTGAGCTTATAAATTGGATTGTTGGTCTACCCAGTTTGAGGGTTTATTTTCTGAATGCGAACTGTAAGAGTTGTAGCATCGGTGGTTCAGTGGTAGAATGTTCGCCTGCCACGCGGGCGGCCCGGGTTCGATTCCCGGCCGATACAAGTCTATTTTTTTAACACCAAGAAACGCGTGTTTTATAAAAGCTTGTTCAAATGTTGAATTCTCTTTTTTTTTATCATTCTGGAATTCTCAATGGCACATATTATGAGAAACATTGCCAGAAGGATTTGAGTTTATAAATTGGATTGTTGGTCTACCCAGTTTGAGGGTTTATTTTCTGAATGCGAACTTAAAAGTTGTAGCATCGGTGGTTCAGTGGTAGAATGCTCGCCTGCCATGCGGGCGGCCCGGTTTCAATTCCTGGCCGATGCAAGTCTATTTTTTTAACACCAAGCAACGCGTGTTTTATAAAAACTTGTTGAAATATTGAATTCTCTTTTTTTTTATCATTCTGGAATTCTCAATGGCACATATTATGAGAAACATTGCCAGAAGGATTTGAGTTTATAAATTGGATTGTTGGTCTACCCAGTTTGAGGGTTTATTTTCTGAATGCGAACTGTAAGAGTTGTAGCATCGGTGGTTCAGTGATAGAATGTGGCCGGCCACGCGGGCGGCCCGGGTTCGATTCCCGGCCGATGCAAGTCTATTTTTTTAACACCAAGCAACGCGTGTTTTATAAAAGCTTGTTGAAATGTTGAATTCTCTTTTTTTTTATCATTCTGGAATTCTCAATGGCACATATTATGAGAAACATTGCCAGAAGGATTTGAGTTTATAAATTGGATTGTTGGTCTACCCAGTTTGAGGGTTTATTTTCTGAATGCGAACTGTAAGAGCTGTAGCATCGGTGGTTCAGTGATAGAATGTGGCCGGCCACGCGGGCGGCCCGGGTTCGATTCCCGGCCGATGCAAGTCTATTTTTTTAACACCAAGCAACGCGTGTTTTATAAAAGCTTGTTGAAATGTTGAATTCTCTTTTTTTTTATCATTCTGGAATTCTCAATGGCACATATTATGAGAAACATTGCCAGAAGGATTTGAGTTTATAAATTGGATTGTTGGTCTACCCAGTTTGAGGGTTTATTTTCTGAATGCGAACTTAAAAGTTGTAGCATCGGTGGTTCAGTGGTAGAATGCTCGCCTGCCATGCGGGCGGCCCGGTTTCGAATCCTGGCCGATGCAAGTCTATTTTTTTAACACCAAGCAACGCGTGTTTTATAAAAGCTTGTTGAAATGTTGAATTCTCTTTTTTTTTACCATTCTGGAATTCTCAATGGCACATATTATGAGAAACATTGCCAGAAGGATTTGAGTTTATAAATTGGATTGTTGGTCTACCCAGTTTGAGGGTTTATTTTCTGAATACGAACTGTAAGAGTTGTAGCATCGGTGGTTCAGTGATAGAATGCTAGCCTACCACGCGGGCGGCAAGGGTTCGATTCCCGGCCGATGCAAGTCTATTTTTTTAACACCAAGCAACGCGTGTTTTATAAAAGCTTGTTGAAATGTTGAATTCTCTTTTTTTTTATCATTCTGGAATTCTCAATGGCACATATTATGAGAAACATTGCCAGAAGGATTTGAGTTTATAAATTGGATTGTTGGGCTACCCAGTTTGAGGGTTTATTTTCTGAATGCGAACTGTAAGAGTTGTAGCATCGGTGGTTCAGTGGTAGAATGCTCACCTACCACGCGGGCGGCCTGGTTTCGATTCCCGGCCGATGCAAGTCTATTTTTTTAACACCAAGCAACGCGTGTTTTATAAAAGCTTGTTAAAGTGTTGAATTCTCTTTTTTTTTTATCATTCTGGAATTCTCAATGGCACATATTATGAGAAACATTGCCAGAAGGATTTGAGTTTATAAATTGGATTGTTGGTCTACCCAGTTTGAGGGTTTATTTTCTGGATGCGAACTGTAGGAGTTGTAGCATCGGTGGTTCAGTGGTAGAATGCTGGGCGGCCCGGGTTCGATTCCCGGCCGATGCAAGTCTATTTTTTTAACACCAAGCGACGCGTGTTTTATAAAAGCTTGTTGAAATGTTGAATTCTCTTTTTTTTATCATTCTGGAATTCTCAATGGCACATATTATGAGAAACATTGCCAGAAGGATTTGAGTTTATAAATTGGATTGTTGGTCTACCCAGTTTGAGGGTTTATTTTCTGAATGCGAAATGAAAGAGTTGTAGCATCGGTGGTTCAGTGGTAGAATGCTCGCCTGCCACGCGGGCGGCCCGGTTACGATTCCCGGCAGATGCAAGTCTATTTTTTTAACACCAAGCAACGCGTGTTTTATAAAAGCTTGTTGAAGTGTTGAATTCTCTTTTTTTTATCATTCTGGAATTCTCAATGGCACATATTATGAGAAACATTGCCAGAAGGATTTGAGTTTATAAATTGGATTGTTGGTCTACCCAGTTTGAGGGTTTATATTCTGAATGCGAACTGTAGGAGTTGTAGCATCGGTGGTTCAGTGGTAGAATGCTGGGCGGCCCAGGTTAGATTCCCGGACGATGCAAGTCTATTTTTTTAACACCAAGCGACGCGTGTTTTATAAAAGCTTGTTGAAATGTTGAATTCTCTTTTTATTTATAATTCTGGAATTCTCAATGACACATATTATGAGAAACATTGCCAGAAGGATTTGAGTTTATAAATTGCATTGTTGGTCTACCCAGTTTGAGGGTTTATTTTCTGAATGCGAACTTAAAAGTTGTAGCATCGGTGGTTCAGTGGTAGAATGCTCGCCTGCCATGCGGGCGGCCCGGTTTCTATTCCTGGCCGATGCAAGTCTATTTTTTTAACACCAAGCAACGCGTGTTTTATAAAAACTTGTTGAAATATTGAATTCTCTTTTTTTTTTATCATTCTGGAATTCTCAATGGCACATATTATGAGAAACATTGCCAGAAGGATTTGAGCTTATAAATTGGATTGTTGGTCTACCCAGTTTGAGGGTTTATTTTCTGAATGCGAACTGTAAGAGTTGTAGCATCGGTGGTTCAGTGGTAGAATGTTCGCCTGCCACGCGGGCGGCCCGGGTTCGATTCCCGGCCGATACAAGTCTATTTTTTTAACACCAAGAAACGCGTGTTTTATAAAAGCTTGTTCAAATGTTGAATTCTCTTTTTTTTTATCATTCTGGAATTCTCAATGGCACATATTATGAGAAACATTGCCAGAAGGATTTGAGTTTATAAATTGGATTGTTGGTCTACCCAGTTTGAGGGTTTATTTTCTGAATGCGAACTTAAAAGTTGTAGCATCGGTGGTTCAGTGGTAGAATGCTCGCCTGCCATGCGGGCGGCCCGGTTTCAATTCCTGGCCGATGCAAGTCTATTTTTTTAACACCAAGCAACGCGTGTTTTATAAAAACTTGTTGAAATATTGAATTCTCTTTTTTTTTATCATTCTGGAATTCTCAATGGCACATATTATGAGAAACATTGCCAGAAGGATTTGAGTTTATAAATTGGATTGTTGGTCTACCCAGTTTGAGGGTTTATTTTCTGAATGCGAACTGTAAGAGTTGTAGCATCGGTGGTTCAGTGATAGAATGTGGCCGGCCACGCGGGCGGCCCGGGTTCGATTCCCGGCCGATGCAAGTCTATTTTTTTAACACCAAGCAACGCGTGTTTTATAAAAGCTTGTTGAAATGTTGAATTCTCTTTTTTTTTATCATTCTGGAATTCTCAATGGCACATATTATGAGAAACATTGCCAGAAGGATTTGAGTTTATAAATTGGATTGTTGGTCTACCCAGTTTGAGGGTTTATTTTCTGAATGCGAACTGTAAGAGCTGTAGCATCGGTGGTTCAGTGATAGAATGTGGCCGGCCACGCGGGCGGCCCGGGTTCGATTCCCGGCCGATGCAAGTCTATTTTTTTAACACCAAGCAACGCGTGTTTTATAAAAGCTTGTTGAAATGTTGAATTCTCTTTTTTTTTATCATTCTGGAATTCTCAATGGCACATATTATGAGAAACATTGCCAGAAGGATTTGAGTTTATAAATTGGATTGTTGGTCTACCCAGTTTGAGGGTTTATTTTCTGAATGCGAACTTAAAAGTTGTAGCATCGGTGGTTCAGTGGTAGAATGCTCGCCTGCCATGCGGGCGGCCCGGTTTCGAATCCTGGCCGATGCAAGTCTATTTTTTTAACACCAAGCAACGCGTGTTTTATAAAAGCTTGTTGAAATGTTGAATTCTCTTTTTTTTTACCATTCTGGAATTCTCAATGGCACATATTATGAGAAACATTGCCAGAAGGATTTGAGTTTATAAATTGGATTGTTGGTCTACCCAGTTTGAGGGTTTATTTTCTGAATACGAACTGTAAGAGTTGTAGCATCGGTGGTTCAGTGATAGAATGCTAGCCTACCACGCGGGCGGCAAGGGTTCGATTCCCGGCCGATGCAAGTCTATTTTTTTAACACCAAGCAACGCGTGTTTTATAAAAGCTTGTTGAAATGTTGAATTCTCTTTTTTTTTATCATTCTGGAATTCTCAATGGCACATATTATGAGAAACATTGCCAGAAGGATTTGAGTTTATAAATTGGATTGTTGGGCTACCCAGTTTGAGGGTTTATTTTCTGAATGCGAACTGTAAGAGTTGTAGCATCGGTGGTTCAGTGGTAGAATGCTCACCTACCACGCGGGCGGCCTGGTTTCGATTCCCGGCCGATGCAAGTCTATTTTTTTAACACCAAGCAACGCGTGTTTTATAAAAGCTTGTTAAAGTGTTGAATTCTCTTTTTTTTTTATCATTCTGGAATTCTCAATGGCACATATTATGAGAAACATTGCCAGAAGGATTTGAGTTTATAAATTGGATTGTTGGTCTACCCAGTTTGAGGGTTTATTTTCTGGATGCGAACTGTAGGAGTTGTAGCATCGGTGGTTCAGTGGTAGAATGCTGGGCGGCCCGGGTTCGATTCCCGGCCGATGCAAGTCTATTTTTTTAACACCAAGCGACGCGTGTTTTATAAAAGCTTGTTGAAATGTTGAATTCTCTTTTTTTTTTTAATTCTGGAATTCGCAATGACACATATTATGAGAAACATTGCCAGAAGTATTTGAGTTTATAAATTGGATTGTTGGTCTACCCAGTTTGAGGGTTTATTTTCTGAATGCGAACTGTAGGAGTTGTAGCATCGGTGGTTCAGTGGTAGAATGCTCGCCTCCCACGCGGGCGGCCCGGGTTCGATTCCCGACCGATGCAAGTCTATTTTTATAACACCAAGCAACGCGTGTTTTATAAAAGCTGGTTGAAATGTTGAATTCTCTTTTTTTTTATCATTCTGGAATTCTGAATGGCACATATTATGAGAAACATTGCCAGAAGGATTTGAGTTTATAAATTGGATTGTTGGTCTACCCAGTTTGAGGGTTTATTTTCTGAATGCGAACTTAAAAGTTGTAGCATCGGTGGTTCAGTTGTAGAATGCTCGCCTGCCACGCGGGCGGCCTGGTTTCGATTCCCGGCCGATGCAAGTCTATTTTTTTAACACCAAGCAACGCGTGTTTTATAAAAGCTTGTTGAAATGTTGAATTCTCTTTTTTTTTATCATTCTGGAATTCTCAATGGCACATATTATGAGAAACATTGCCAGAAGGATTTGAGTTTATAAATTGGATTGTTGGTCTACCCAGTTTGAGGGTTTATTTTCTGAATGCGAACTTAAAAGTTGTAGCATCGGTGGTTCAGTGGTAGAATGCTCGCCTGCCATGCGGGCGGCCCGGTTTCGATTCCTGGCCGATGCAAGTCTATTTTTTTAACACCATGCAACGCGTGTTTTATAAAAGCTTGATGAAATGTTGAATTCTCTTTTTTTTTATCATTCTGGAATTCTCAATGGCACATATTATGAGAAACATTGCCAGAAGGATTTGAATTTATAAATTGGATTGTTGGTCTACCCAGTTTGAGGGTTTATTTTCTGAATGCGAACTTTAAGAGTTGTAGCATCGGTGGTTCAGTGGTAGAACGCTCGCCTGCCACGCGGACGGCCCGTGTTCGATTACCGGTCGATGCAAGTCTATTTTTATAACACCAAGCAACGCGTGTTTTTTAAAAGCTGGTTGAAATGTTGAATTCTCTTTTTTTTTTATCATTCTGGAATTCTCAATGGCACATATTATGAGAAACATTGCCAGAAGGATTTGAGTTTATAAATTGGATTGTTGGTCTACCCAATTTGAGAGTTTATTTTCTGAATGCAAACTGTAAGAGTTGTAGCATCGGTGGTTCAGTGGTAGAATGCTCGCCTGCCACGCGGGCGGCCCGGGTTCGATTCCCGGCCGATGCAAGTTTTTTTTTTAACACCAAGCAACGCGTGTTTTATAAAATCTTGTTGAAATGTTGAATTCTCTTTTTTTTTATAATTCTGGAATTCTCAATGGCACATATTATGAGAAACATTGCCAGAAGGATTTGAGTTTATAAATTGGATTGTTGGTCTACCCAGTTTGAGGGTTTATTTTCTGAATGCGAACTGTAGGAGTTGTAGCATCGGTGGTTCAGTGGTAGAATGCTCGTCTGCCACGCGGGCGGCCCGGGTTCGATTCCCGGCCGATGCAAGTCTGTTTTTTTAACACCAAGCAACGCGTGTTTTATAAAAGCTTGTTGAAATGTTGAATTCTCTTTTTTTTTATCATTCTGGAATTCTCAATAGCACATATTATGAGAAACATTGCCAGAAGGATTTGAGTTTATAAATTGGATTGTTGGTCTACCCAGTTTGAGGGTTTATTTTCTGAATGCGAACTTTAAGAGTTGTAGCATCGGTGGTTCAGTGGTAGAACGCTCGCCTGCCACGCGGACGGCCCGTGTTCGATTCCCGGTCGATGCAAGTCTATTTTTATAACACCAAGCAACGCGTGTTTTTTAAAAGCTGGTTGAAATGTTGAATTCTCTTTTTTTTTATCATTCTGGAATTCTCAATGGCACATATTATGAGAAACATTGCCAGAAGGATTTGAGTTTATAAATTGGATTGTTGGTCTACCCAGTTTGAGGGTTTATTTTCTGAATGCAAACTGTAAGAGTTGTAGCATCGGTGGTTCAGTGGTAGAATGCTCGCCTGCCACGCGGGCGGCCCGGGTTCGATTCCCGGGCGATGCAAGTTTTTTTTTTAACACCAAGCAACGCGTGTTTTATAAAAGCTTGTTGAAATGTTGAATTCTCTTTTTTTTTATAATTCTGGAATTCTCAATGGCACATATTATGAGAAACATTGCCAGAAGGATTTGAGTTTATAAATTGGATTGTTGGTCTACCCAGTTTGAGGGTTTATTTTCTGAATGCGAACTGTAAGAGTTGTAGCATCGGTGGTTCAGTGGTAGAATGCTCTTCTGCAACGCGGGCGGCCCGGGTTCGATTCCCGGCCGATGCAAGTCTATTTTTTTAACACCAAGCAACGCGTGTTTTATAAAAGCTTGTTGAAATGTTGAATTCTCTTTTTTTTATCATTCTGGAATTCTCAATGGCACATATTATGAGAAACATTGCCAGAAGGATTTGAGTTTATAAATTGGATTGTTGGTCTACCCAGTTTGAGGGTTTATTTTCTGAATGCGAACTGTAAGAGTTGTAGCATCGGTGGTTCAGTGGTAGAATGCTCGCCCGCCACGCGGGCGGCCTGGGTTCGATTCCCGGCCGATGCAAGTCTATTTTTTTTAATACCAAGCAACGCGTGTTTTATAAAAGCTTGTTGAAATGTTGAATTCTCTTTGTTTTATCATTCTGGAATTCTCAATGGCACATATTATGAGAAACATTGCCAGAAGGATTTGAGTTTATAAATTGGATTGTTGGTCTACCCAGTTTGAGGGTTTATTTTCTGAATGCGAACTTAAAAGTTGTAACATCGGTGGTTCAGTGGTAGAATGCTCGCCTGCCACGCGGGCGGCCCGGTTTCGATTCCCGGCCGATGTAAGTCTATTTTTTTAACACCAAGCAACGCGTGTTTTATAAAAGCTTGTTGAAATGTTGAATTCTCTTTTTTTTATCATTCTGGAATTCTCAATGGCACATATTATGAGAAACATTGCCAGAAGGATTTGAGTTTATAAATTGGATTGTTGGTCTACCCAGTTTGAGGGTTTATTTTCTGAATGCGAACTCAAAAGTTGTAGCATCGGTGGTTCAGTGGTAGAATGCTCGCCTGCCATGCGGGCGGTCCGGTTTCGATTCCTGGCCGATGCAAGTCTATTTTTTTAACACCATGCAACGCGTGTTTTATAAAAGCTTGATGAAATGTTGAATTCTCTTTTTTTTTATCATTCTGGAATTCTCAATGGCACATATTATGAGAAACATTGCCAGAAGGATTTGAGTTTATAAATTGGATTGTTGGTCTACCCAGTTTGAGGGTTTATTTTCTGAATGCGAACTTAAAAGTTGTAGCATCGGTGGTTCAGTGGTAGAATGCTCGCCTGCCACGCGGGCGGCCTGGTTTCGATTCCCGGCCGATGCAAGTCTATTTTTTTAACACCAAGCAACGCGTGTTTTATAAAAGCTTGTTGAAATGTTGAATTCTCTTTTTTTTTATTATTCTGGAATTCTCAATGGCACATATTATGAGAAACATTGCCAGAAGGATTTGAGTTTATAAATTGGATTGTTGGTCTACCCAGTTTGAGGGTTTATTTTCTGAATGCGAACTTAAAAGTTGTAGCATCGGTGGTTCAGTGGTAGAATGCTCGCCTGCCATGCGGGCGACCCGGTTTCGATTCCTGGCCGATGCAAGTCTATTTTTTTAACACCAAGCAACGCGTGTTTTATAAAAGCTTGATGAAATGTTGAATTCTCTTTTTTTTTTATCATTCTGGAATTCTCAATGGCACATATTATGAGAAACATTGCCAGAAGGATTTGAGTTTATAAATTGGATTGTTGGTCTACCCAGTTTGAGGGTTTATTTTCTGAATGCAAACTGTAAGAGTTGTAGCATCGGTGGTTCAGTGGTAGAATGCTCGCCTGCCACGCGGGCGGCCCGGGTTCGATTCCCGGGCGATGCAAGTTTTTTTTTTTAACACCAAGCAACGCGTATTTTATAAAAGCTTGTTGAAATGTTTAATTCTCTTTTTTTTTATAATTCTGGAATTCTCAATGGCACATATTATGAGAAACATTGCCAGAAGGATTTGAGTTTATAAATTGGATTGTTGGTCTACCCAGTTTGAGGGTTTATTTTCTGTATGCGAACTGTAGGAGTTGTAGCATCGGTGGTTCAGTGGTAGAATGCTCGTCTGCAACGCTGGCGGCCCGGGTTCGATTCCCGGCCGATGCAAGTCTATTTTTTTAACACCAAGCAACGCGTGTTTTATAAAAGCTTGTTGAAATGTTGAATTCTCTTTTTTTTATCATTCTGGAATTCTCAATGGCACATATTATGAGAAACATTGCCAGAAGGATTTGAGTTTATAAATTGGATTGTTGGTCTACCCAGTTTGAGGATTTATTTTCTGAATGCGAACTGTAAGAGTTGTAGCATCGGTGGTTCAGTGGTAGAATGCTCGCCCGCCACGCGGGCGGTCTGGGTTCGATTCCCGGCCGATGCAAGTCTATTTTTTTTAATACCAAGCAACGCGTGTTTTATAAAAGCTTGTTGAAATGTTGAATTCTCTTTGTTTTATCATTCTGGAATTCTCAATGGCACATATTATGAGAAACATTGCCAGAAGGATTTGAGTTTATAAATTGGATTGTTGGTCTACCCAGTTTGAGGGTTTATTTTCTGAATGCGAACTTAAAAGTTGTAGCATCGGTGGTTCAGTGGTAGAATGCTCACCTGCCACGCGGGCGGCCCGGTTTCGATTCCCGGCCGATGTAAGTCTATTTTTTTAACACCAAGCAACGCGTGTTTTATAAAAGCTTGTTGAAATGTTGAATTCTCTTTTTTTTATCATTCTGGAAATCTCAATGGCACATATTATGAGAAACATTGCCAGAAGGATTTGAGTTTATAAATTGGATTGTTGGTCTACCCAGTTTGAGGGTTTATTTTCTGAATGCGAACTCAAAAGTTGTAGCATCGGTGGTTCAGTGGTAGAATGCTCGCCTGCCATGCGGGCGGTCCGGTTTCGATTCCTGGCCGATGCAAGTCTATTTTTTTAACACCATGCAACGCGTGTTTTATAAAAGCTTGATGAAATGTTGAATTCTCTTTTTTTTTATCATTCTGGAATTCTCAATGGCACATATTATGAGAAACATTGCCAGAAGGATTTGAGTTTATAAATTGGATTGTTGGTCTACCCAGTTTGAGGGTTTATTTTCTGAATGCGAACTTAAAAGTTGTAGCATCGGTGGTTCAGTGGTAGAATGCTCGCCTGCCACGCGGGCGGCCTGGTTTCGATTCCCGGCCGATGCAAGTCTATTTTTTTAACACCAAGCAACGCGTGTTTTATAAAAGCTTGTTGAAATGTTGAATTCTCTTTTTTTTTATTATTCTGGAATTCTCAATGGCACATATTATGAGAAACATTGCCAGAAGGATTTGAGTTTATAAATTGGATTGTTGGTCTACCCAGTTTGAGGGTTTATTTTCTGAATGCGAACTTAAAAGTTGTAGCATCGGTGGTTCAGTGGTAGAATGCTCGCCTGCCATGCGGGCGACCCGGTTTCGATTCCTGGCCGATGCAAGTCTATTTTTTTAACACCATGCAACGCGTGTTTTATAAAAGCTTGATGAAATGTTGAATTCTCTTTTTTTTTATCGTTCTGGAATTCTCAATGGCACATATTATGAGAAACATTGCCAGAAGGATTTGAATTTATAAATTGGATTGTTGGTCTACCCAGTTTGAGGGTTTATTTTCTGAATGCGAACTTTAAGAGTTGTAGCATCGGTGGTTCAGTGGTAGAACGCTCGCCTGCCACGCGGACGGCCCGTGTTCGATTCCCGGTCGATGCAAGTTTATTTTTATAACACCAAGCAACGCGTGTTTTTTAAAAGCTGGTTGAAATGTTGAATTCTCTTTTTTTTTTTATCATTCTGGAATTCTCAATGGCACATATTATGAGAAACATTGCCAGAAGGATTTGAGTTTATAAATTGGATTGTTGGTCTACCCAGTTTGAGGGTTTATTTTCTGAATGCGAACTGTAGGAGTTGTAGCATCGGTGGTTCAATGGTAGAATGCTCGTCTGCCACGCGGGCGGCCCGGGTTCGATTCCCGGCCGATGCAAGTCTGTTTTTTTAACACCAAGCAACGCGTGTTTTATAAAAGCTTGTTGAAATGTTGAATTCTCTTTTTTTTTATCATTCTGGAATTCTCAATGGCACATATTATGAGAAACATTGCCAGAAGGATTTGAGTTTATAAATTGGATTGTTGGTCTACCCAGTTTGAGGGTTTATTTTCTGAATGCGAACTTTAAGAGTTGTAGCATCGGTGGTTCAGTGGTAGAACGCTCGCCTGCCACGCGGACGGCCCGTGTTCGATTCCCGGTCGATGCAAGTCTATTTTTATAACACCAAGCAACGCGTGTTTTTTAAAAGCTGGTTGAAATGTTGAATTCTCTTTTTTTTTTATCATTCTGGAATTCTCAATGGCACATATTATGAGAAACATTGCCAGAAGGATTTGAGTTTATAAATTGGATTGTTGGACTACCCAGTTTGAGGGTTTATTTTCTGAATGCAAACTGTAAGAGTTGTAGCATCGGTGGTTCAGTGGTAGAATGCTCGCCTGCCACGCGGGCGGCCCGGGTTCGATTCCCGGCCGATGCAAGTTTTTTTTTTTAACACCAAGCAACGCGTGTTTTATAAAAGCTTGTTGAAATGTTGAATTCTCTTTTTTTTTATAATTCTGGAATTCTCAATGGCACATATTATGAGAAACATTGCCAGAAGGATTTGAGTTTATAAATTGGATTGTTGGTCTACCCAGTTTGAGGGTTTATTTTCTGAATGCGAACTGTAGGAGTTGTAGCATCGGTGGTTCAGTGGTAGAATGCTCGCCTGCCACGCGGGCGGCCCGGGTTCGATTCCCGTCCGATGCAAGTCAATTTTTTTAACACCAAGCAACGCGTGTTTTATAAAAGCTTGTTGAAATGTTGAATTCTCTTTTTTTTTATCATTCTGGAATTCTCAATGGCACATATTATGAGAAACATTGCCAGAAGGATTTGAGTTTATAAATTGGATTGTTGGTCTACCCAGTTTGAGGGTTTATTTTCTGAATGCGAACTTAAAAGTTGTAGCATCGGTGGTTCAGTGGTAGAATGCTCGCCTGCCACGCGGGCGCCCTGGTTTCGATTCCCGGCCGATGCAAGTCTATTTTTTTAACACCAAGCAACGCGTGTTTTATAAAAGCTTGTTGAAATGTTGAATTCTCTTTTTTTTTATCATTCTGGAATTCTCAATGGCACATATTATGAGAAACATTGCCAGAAGGATTTGAGTTTATAAATTGGATTGTTGGTCTACCCAGTTTGAGGGTTTATTTTCTGAATGCGAACTTAAAAGTTGTAGCATCGGTGGTTCAGTGGTAGAATGCTCGCCTGCAACGCGGGCGGCCCGGTTTCGATTCCCGGCCGATGTAAGTCTATTTTTTTAACACCAAGCAACGCGTGTTTTATAAAAGCTTGTTGAAATGTTGAATTCTCTTTTTTTTATCATTCTGGAATTCTCAATGGCACATATTATGAGAAACATTGCCAGAAGGATTTGAGTTTATAAATTGGATTGTTGGTCTACCCAGTTTGAGGGTTTATTTTCTGAATGCGAACTCAAAAGTTGTAGCATCGGTGGTTCAGTGGTAGAATGCTCGCCTGCCATGCGGGCGGTCCGGTTTCGATTCCTGGCCGATGCAAGTCTATTTTTTTAACACCATGCAACGCGTGTTTTATAAAAGCTTGATGAAATGTTGAATTCTCTTTTTTTTTATCATTCTGGAATTCTCAATGGCACATATTATGAGAAACATTGCCAGAAGGATTTGAGTTTATAAATTGGATTGTTGGTCTACCCAGTTTGAGGGTTTATTTTCTGAATGCGAACTTAAAAGTTGTAGCATCGGTGGTTCAGTGGTAGAATGCTCGCCTGCCACGCGGGCGGCCTGGTTTCGATTCCCGGCCGATGCAAGTCTATTTTTTTAACACCAAGCAACGCGTGTTTTATAAAAGCTTGTTGAAATGTTGAATTCTCTTTTTTTTTATTATTCTGGAATTCTCAATGGCACATATTATGAGAAACATTGCCAGAAGGATTTGAGTTTATAAATTGGATTGTTGGTCTACAAAGTTTGAGGGTTTATTTTCTGAATGCGAACTTAAAAGTTGTAGCATCGGTGGTTCAGTGGTAGAATGCTCGCCTGCCATGCGGGCGACCCGGTTTCGATTCCTGGCCGATGCAAGTCTATTTTTTTAACACCATGCAACGCGTGTTTTATAAAAGCTTGATGAAATGTTGAATTCTCTTTTTTTTTATCGTTCTGGAATTCTCAATGGCACATATTATGAGAAACATTGCCAGAAGGATTTGAATTTATAAATTGGATTGTTGGTCTACCCAGTTTGAGGGTTTATTTTCTGAATGCGAACTTAAAAGTTGTAGCATCGGTGGTTCAGTGGTAGAACGCTCGCCTGCCACGCGGACGGCCCGTGTTCGATTCCCGGTCGATGCAAGTTTATTTTTATAACACCAAGCAACGCGTGTTTTTTAAAAGCTGGTTGAAATGTTGAATTCTCTTTTTTTTTTTATCATTCTGGAATTCTCAATGGCACATATTATGAGAAACATTGCCAGAAGGATTTGAGTTTATAAATTGGATTGTTGGTCTACCCAGTTTGATTGTTTATTTTCTGAATGCAAACTGTAAGAGTTGTAGCATCGGTGGTTCAGTGGTAGAATGCTCGCCTGCCACGCGGGCGGTCCGGGTTCGATTCCCGGCCGATGCAAGATTTTTTTTTAACACCAAGCAACGCGTGTTTTATAAAATCTTGTTGAAATGTTGAATTCTCTTTTTTTTTATAATTCTGGAATTCTCAATGGCACATATTATGAGAAACATTGCCAGAAGGATTTGAGTTTATAAATTGGATTGTTGGTCTACCCAGTTTGAGGGTTTATTTTCTGAATGCGAACTGTAGGAGTTGTAGCATCGGTGGTTCAATGGTAGAATGCTCGTCTGCCACGCGGGCGTCCCGGGTTCGATTCCCGGCCGATGCAAGTCTGTTTTTTTAACACCAAGCAACGCGTGTTTTATAAAAGCTTGTTGAAATGTTGAATTCTCTTTTTTTTTATCATTCTGGAATTCTCAATGGCACATATTATGAGAAACATTGCCAGAAGGATTTGAGTTTATAAATTGGATTGTTGGTCTACCCAGTTTGAGGGTTTATTTTCTGAATGCGAACTTTAAGAGTTGTAGCATCGGTGGTTCAGTGGTAGAACGCTCGCCTGCCACGCGGACGGCCCGTGTTCGATTCCCGGTCGATGCAAGTCTATTTTTATAACACCAAGCAACGCGTGTTTTTTAAAAGCTGGTTGAAATGTTGAATTCTCTTTTTTTTTTATCATTCTGGAATTCTCAATGGCACATATTATGAGAAACATTGCCAGAAGGATTTGAGTTTATAAATTGGATTGTTGGACTACCCAGTTTGAGGGTTTATTTTCTGAATGCAAACTGTAAGAGTTGTAGCATCGGTGGTTCAGTGGTAGAATGCTCGCCTGCCGCGCGGGCGGCCCGGGTTCGATTCCCGGCCGATGCAAGTTTTTTTTTTTAACACCAAGCAACGCGTGTTTTATAAAAGCTTGTTGAAATGTTGAATTCTCTTTTTTTTTATAATTCTGGAATTCTCAATGGCACATATTATGAGAAACATTGCCAGAAGGATTTGAGTTTATAAATTGGATTGTTGGTCTACCCAGTTTGAGGGTTTATTTTCTGAATGCGAACTGTAGGAGTTGTAGCATCGGTGGTTCAGTGGTAGAATGCTCGCCTGCCACGCGGGCGGCCCGGGTTCGATTCCCGTCCGATGCAAGTCAATTTTTTTAACACCAAGCAACGCGTGTTTTATAAAAGCTTGTTGAAATGTTGAATTCTCTTTTTTTTTATCATTCTGGAATTCTCAATGGCACATATTATGAGAAACATTGCCAGAAGGATTTGAGTTTATAAATTGGATTGTTGGTCTACCCAGTTTGAGGGTTTATTTTCTGAATGCGAACTTAAAAGTTGTAGCATCGGTGGTTCAGTGGTAGAATGCTCGCCTGCCACGCGGGCGCCCTGGTTTCGATTCCCGGCCGATGCAAGTCTATTTTTTTAACACCAAGCAACGCGTGTTTTATAAAAGCTTGTTGAAATGTTGAATTCTCTTTTTTTTTATCATTCTGGAATTCTCAATGGCACATATTATGAGAAACATTGCCAGAAGGATTTGAGTTTATAAATTGGATTGTTGGTCTACCCAGTTTGAGGGTTTATTTTCTGAATGCGAACTTAAAAGTTGTAGCATCGGTGGTTCAGTGGTAGAATGCTCGCCTGCAACGCGGGCGGCCCGGTTTCGATTCCCGGCCGATGTAAGTCTATTTTTTTAACACCAAGCAACGCGTGTTTTATAAAAGCTTGTTTAAATGTTGAATTCTCTTTTTTTTATCATTCTGGAATTCTCAATGGCACATATTATGAGAAACATTGCCAGAAGGATTTGAGTTTATAAATTGGATTGTTGGTCTACCCAGTTTGAGGGTTTATTTTCTGAATGCGAACTCAAAAGTTGTAGCATCGGTGGTTCAGTGGTAGAATGCTCGCCTGCCATGCGGGCGGTCCGGTTTCGATTCCTGGCCGATGCAAGTCTTTTTTTTAACACCATGCAACGCGTGTTTTATAAAAGCTTGATGAAATGTTGAATTCTCTTTTTTTTATCATTCTGGAATTCTCAATGGCACATATTATGAGAAACATTGCCAGAAGGATTTGAATTTATAAATTGGATTGTTGGTCTACCCAGTTTGAGGGTTTATTTTCTGAATGCGAACTTTAAGAGTTGTAGCATCGGTGGTTCAGTGGTAGAACGCTCGCCTGCCACGCGGACGGCCCGTGTTCGATTCCCGGTCGATGCAAGTCTATTTTTATAACACCAAGCAACGCGTGTTTTATAAAAGCTGGTTGAAATGTTGAATTCTCTTTTTTTTTTATCATTCTGGAATTCTCAATGGCACATATTATGAGAAACATTGCCAGAAGGATTTGAGTTTATAAATTGGATTGTTGGTCTACCCAGTTTGAGGGTTTATTTTCTGAATGCAAACTGTAACAGTTGTAGCATCGGTGGTTCAGTGGTAGAATGCTCGCCTGCCACGCGGGCGGCCCGGGTTCGATTCCCGGCCGATGCAAGTTTTTTTTTTAACACCAAGCAACGCGTGTTTTATAAAAGCTTGTTGAAATGTTGAATTCTCTTTTTTTTTATCATTCTGGAATTCTCAATGGCACATATTATGAGAAACATTGCCAGAAGGATTTGAGTTTATAAATTGGATTGTTGGTCTACCCAGTTTGAGGGTTTATTTTCTGAATGCGAACTGTAGGAGTTGTAGCATCGGTGGTTCAGTGGTAGAATGCTCGCCTGCCACGCGGGCGGCCCGGGTTCGATTCCCGGCCGATGCAAGTCTATTTTTTAACACCAAGCAACGCGTGTTTTATAAAAGCTTGTTGAAATATTGAATACTTTTTTTTTTATCATTCTGGAATTCTCAATGGCACATATTATGAGAAACATTGCCAGAAGGATTTGAGTTTATAAATTGGATTGTTGGTCTACCCAGTTTGAGGGTTTATTTTCTGAATGCGAACTGTAGGAGTTGTAGCATCGGTGGTTTAGTGGTAGAATGCTCGCCTCCCACGCGTGCGGCCCGGGTTCGATTCCCGGCCGATGCAAGTCTATTTTTATAACACCAAGCAACGCGTGTTTTATAAAAGCTGGTTGAAATGTTGAATTCTCTTTTTTTTTATCATTCTGGAATTCTCAATGGCACATATTATGAGAAACATTGCCAGAAGGATTTGAGTTTATAAATTGGATTGTTGGTGTACCCAGTTTGAGGGTTTATTTTCTGAATGCGAACTGTAGGAGTTGTAGCATCGGTGGTTCAGTGGTAGAATGCTCGCCTGCCATGCGGGCGGTCCGGTTTCGATTCCTGGCCGATGCAAGTCTTTTTTTTAACACCATGCAACGCGTGTTTTATAAAAGCTTGATGAAATGTTGAATTCTCTTTTTTTTATCATTCTGGAATTCTCAATGGCACATATTATGAGAAACATTGCCAGAAGGATTTGAATTTATAAATTGGATTGTTGGTCTACCCAGTTTGAGGGTTTATTTTCTGAATGCGAACTTTAAGAGTTGTAGCATCGGTGGTTCAGTGGTAGAACGCTCGCCTGCCACGCGGACGGCCCGTGTTCGATTCCCGGTCGATGCAAGTCTATTTTTATAACACCAAGCAACGCGTGTTTTATAAAAGCTGGTTGAAATGTTGAATTCTCTTTTTTTTTTATCATTCTGGAATTCTCAATGGCACATATTATGAGAAACATTGCCAGAAGGATTTGAGTTTATAAATTGGATTGTTGGTCTACCCAGTTTGAGGGTTTATTTTCTGAATGCAAACTGTAACAGTTGTAGCATCGGTGGTTCAGTGGTAGAATGCTCGCCTGCCACGCGGGCGGCCCGGGTTCGATTCCCGGCCGATGCAAGTTTTTTTTTTAACACCAAGCAACGCGTGTTTTATAAAAGCTTGTTGAAATGTTGAATTCTCTTTTTTTTTATCATTCTGGAATTCTCAATGGCACATATTATGAGAAACATTGCCAGAAGGATTTGAGTTTATAAATTGGATTGTTGGTCTACCCAGTTTGAGGGTTTATTTTCTGAATGCGAACTGTAGGAGTTGTAGCATCGGTGGTTCAGTGGTAGAATGCTCGCCTGCCACGCGGGCGGCCCGGGTTCGATTCCCGGCCGATGCAAGTCTATTTTTTAACACCAAGCAACGCGTGTTTTATAAAAGCTTGTTGAAATATTGAATACTTTTTTTTTTATCATTCTGGAATTCTCAATGGCACATATTATGAGAAACATTGCCAGAAGGATTTGAGTTTATAAATTGGATTGTTGGTCTACCCAGTTTGAGGGTTTATTTTCTGAATGCGAACTGTAGGAGTTGTAGCATCGGTGGTTTAGTGGTAGAATGCTCGCCTCCCACGCGTGCGGCCCGGGTTCGATTCCCGGCCGATGCAAGTCTATTTTTATAACACCAAGCAACGCGTGTTTTATAAAAGCTGGTTGAAATGTTGAATTCTCTTTTTTTTTATCATTCTGGAATTCTCAATGGCACATATTATGAGAAACATTGCCAGAAGGATTTGAGTTTATAAATTGGATTGTTGGTGTACCCAGTTTGAGGGTTTATTTTCTGAATGCGAACTGTAGGAGTTGTAGCATCGGTGGTTCAGTGGTAGAATGCTCGCCTGCCACGCGGGCGGCCCGGGTTCGATTCCCGGCCGATGCAAGTTTCTTTTTTTAACACCAAGCAACGCGTGTTTTATAAAACCTTGTTGAAATGTTGAATTCTCTTTTTTTTTATCATTCTGGATTTCTCAATGGCACATATTATGAGAAACATTGCCAGAAGGATTTGAGTTTATAAATTGGATTGTTGGTCTACCCAGTTTGAGGGTTTATTTTCTGAATGCGAACTGTAAGAGTTGTAGCATCTGTGGTTCAGTGGTAGAATGCTCGCCTGCCACGCGGGCGGCCCGGGTTCGATTCCCGTCCGATGCAAGTCAATTTTTTTAACACCAAGCAACGCGTGTTTTATAAAAGCTTGTTGAAATGTTGAATTCTCTTTTTTTTTATCATTCTGGAATTCTCAATGGCACATATTATGAGAAACATTGCCAGAAGGATTTGAGTTTATAAATTGGATTGTTGGTCTACCCAGTTTGAGGGTTTATTTTCTGAATGCGAACTTAAAAGTTGTAGCATCGGTGGTTCAGTGGTAGAATGCTCGCCTGCCACGCGGGCGCCCTGGTTTCGATTCCCGGCCGATGCAAGTCTATTTTTTTAACACCAAGCAACGCGTGTTTTATAAAAGCTTGTTGAAATGTTGAATTCTCTTTTTTTTTTATCATTCTGGAATTCTCAATGGCACATATTATGAGAAACATTGCCAGAAGGATTTGAGTTTATAAATTGGATTGTTGGTCTACCCAGTTTGAGGGTTTATTTTCTGAATGCGAACTTAAAAGTTGTAGCATCGGTGGTTCAGTGGTAGAATGCTCGCCTGCAACGCGGGCGCCCCGGTTTCGATTCCCGGCCGATGTAAGTCTATTTTTTTACACCAAGCAACGCGTGTTTTATAAAAGCTTGTTGAAATGTTGAATTCTCTTTTTTTTATCATTCTGGAATTCTCAATGGCACATATTATGAGAAACATTGCCAGAAGGATTTGAGTTTATAAATTGGATTGTTGGTCTACCCAGTTTGAGGGTTTATTTTCTGAATGCGAACTCAAAAGTTGTAGCATCGGTGGTTCAGTGGTAGAATGCTCGCCTGCCATGCGGGCGGTCCGGTTTCGATTCCTGGCCGATGCAAGTCTATTTTTTTAACACCATGCAACGCGTGTTTTATAAAAGCTTGATGAAATGTTGAATTCTCTTTTTTTTTATCATTCTGGAATTCTCAATGGCACATATTATGAGAAACATTGCCAGAAGGATTTGAGTTTATAAATTGGATTGTTGGTCTACCCAGTTTGAGGGTTTATTTTCTGAATGCGAACTTTAAGAGTTGTAGCATCGGTGGTTCAGTGGTAGAACGCTCGCCTGCCACGCGGACGGCCCGTGTTCGATTCCCGGTCGATGCAAGTTTATTTTTATAACACCAAGCAACGCGTGTTTTTTAAAAGCTGGTTGAAATGTTGAATTCTCTTTTTTTTTTTTATCATTCTGGAATTCTCAATGGCACATATTATGAGAAACATTGCCAGAAGGATTTGAGTTTATAAATTGGATTGTTGGTCTACCCAGTTTGATTGTTTATTTTCTGAATGCAAACTGTAAGAGTTGTAGCATCGGTGGTTCAGTGGTAGAATGCTCGCCTGCCACGCGGGCGGTCCGGGTTCGATTCCCGGCCGATGCAAGATTTTTTTTTAACACCAAGCAACGCGTGTTTTATAAAATCTTGTTGAAATGTTGAATTCTCTTTTTTTTTATAATTCTGGAATTCTCAATGGCACATATTATGAGAAACATTGCCAGAAGGATTTGAGTTTATAAATTGGATTGTTGGTCTACCCAGTTTGAGGGTTTATTTTCTGAATGCGAACTGTAGGAGTTGTAGCATCGGTGGTTCAATGGTAGAATGCTCGTCTGCCACGCGGGCGGCCCGGGTTCGATTCCCGGCCGATGCAAGTCTGTTTTTTTAACACCAAGCAACGCGTGTTTTATAAAAGCTTGTTGAAATGTTGAATTCTCTTTTTTTTATCATTCTGGAATTCTCAATGGCACATATTATGAGAAACATTGCCAGAAGGATTTGAGTTTATAAATTGGATTGTTGGTCTACCCAGTTTGAGGGTTTATTTTCTGAATGCGAACTTTAAGAGTTGTAGCATCGGTGGTTCAGTGGTAGAACGCTCGCCTGCCACGCGGACGGCCCGTGTTCGATTCCCGGTCGATGCAAGTCTATTTTTATAACACCAAGCAACGCGTGTTTTTTAAAAGCTGGTTGAAATGTTGAATTCTCTTTTTTTTTATCATTCTGGAATTCTCAATGGCACATATTATGAGAAACATTGCCAGAAGGATTTGAGTTTATAAATTGGATTGTTGGACTACCCAGTTTGAGGGTTTATTTTCTGAATGCAAACTGTAAGAGTTGTAGCATCGGTGGTTCAGTGGTAGAATGCTCGCCTGCCACGCGGGCGGCCCGGGTTCGATTCCCGGCCGATGCAAGTTTTTTTTTTTAACACCAAGCAACGCGTGTTTTATAAAAGCTTGTTGAAATGTTGAATTCTCTTTTTTTTTATAATTCTGGAATTCTCAATGGCACATATTATGAGAAACATTGCCAGAAGGATTTGAGTTTATAAATTGGATTGTTGGTCTACCCAGTTTGAGGGTTTATTTTCTGAATGCGAACTGTAGGAGTTGTAGCATCGGTGGTTCAGTGGTAGAATGCTCGCCTGCCACGCGGGCGGCCCGGGTTCGATTCCCGTCCGATGCAAGTCAATTTTTTTAACACCAAGCAACGCGTGTTTTATAAAAGCTTGTTGAAATGTTGAATTCTCTTTTTTTTTATCATTCTGGAATTCTCAATGGCACATATTATGAGAAACATTGCCAGAAGGATTTGAGTTTATAAATTGGATTGTTGGTCTACCCAGTTTGAGGGTTTATTTTCTGAATGCGAACTTAAAAGTTGCAGCATCGGTGGTTCAGTGGTAGAATGCTCGCCTGCCACGCGGGCGCCCTGGTTTCGATTCCCGGCCGATGCAAGTCTATTTTTTTAACACCAAGCAACGCGTGTTTTATAAAAGCTTGTTGAAATGTTGAATTATCTTTTTTTTTATCATTCTGGAATTCTCAATGGCACATATTATGAGAAACATTGCCAGAAGGATTTGAGTTTATAAATTGGATTGTTGGTCTACCCAGTTTGAGGGTTTATTTTCTGAATGCGAACTTAAAAGTTGTAGCATCGGTGGTTCAGTGGTAGAATGCTCGCCTGCCACGCGGGCGCCCTGGTTTCGATTCCCGGCCGATGCAAGTCTATTTTTTTAACACCAAGCAACGCGTGTTTTATAAAAGCTTGTTGAAATGTTGAATTCTCTTTTTTTTTATCATTCTGGAATTCTCAATGGCACATATTATGAGAAACATTGCCAGAAGGATTTGAGTTTATAAATTGGATTGTTGGTCTACCCAGTTTGAGGGTTTATTTTCTGAATGCGAACTTAAAAGTTGTAGCATCGGTGGTTCAGTGGTAGAATGCTCGCCTGCAACGCGGGCGGCCCGGTTTCGATTCCCGGCCGATGTAAGTCTATTTTTTTAACACCAAGCAACGCGTGTTTTATAAAAGCTTGTTTAAATGTTGAATTCTCTTTTTTTTATCATTCTGGAATTCTCAATGGCACATATTATGAGAAACATTGCCAGAAGGATTTGAGTTTATAAATTGGATTGTTGGTCTACCCAGTTTGAGGGTTTATTTTCTGAATGCGAACTCAAAAGTTGTAGCATCGGTGGTTCAGTGGTAGAATGCTCGCCTGCCATGCGGGCGGTCCGGTTTCGATTCCTGGCCGATGCAAGTCTTTTTTTTAACACCATGCAACGCGTGTTTTATAAAAGCTTGATGAAATGTTGAATTCTCTTTTTTTTATCATTCTGGAATTCTCAATGGCACATATTATGAGAAACATTGCCAGAAGGATTTGAATTTATAAATTGGATTGTTGGTCTACCCAGTTTGAGGGTTTATTTTCTGAATGCGAACTTTAAGAGTTGTAGCATCGGTGGTTCAGTGGTAGAACGCTCGCCTGCCACGCGGACGGCCCGTGTTCGATTCCCGGTCGATGCAAGTCTATTTTTATAACACCAAGCAACGCGTGTTTTATAAAAGCTGGTTGAAATGTTGAATTCTCTTTTTTTTTTATCATTCTGGAATTCTCAATGGCACATATTATGAGAAACATTGCCAGAAGGATTTGAGTTTATAAATTGGATTGTTGGTCTACCCAGTTTGAGGGTTTATTTTCTGAATGCAAACTGTAACAGTTGTAGCATCGGTGGTTCAGTGGTAGAATGCTCGCCTGCCACGCGGGCGGCCCGGGTTCGATTCCCGGCCGATGCAAGTTTTTTTTTTAACACCAAGCAACGCGTGTTTTATAAAAGCTTGTTGAAATGTTGAATTCTCTTTTTTTTTATCATTCTGGAATTCTCAATGGCACATATTATGAGAAACATTGCCAGAAGGATTTGAGTTTATAAATTGGATTGTTGGTCTACCCAGTTTGAGGGTTTATTTTCTGAATGCGAACTGTAGGAGTTGTAGCATCGGTGGTTCAGTGGTAGAATGCTCGCCTGCCACGCGGGCGGCCCGGGTTCGATTCCCGGCCGATGCAAGTCTATTTTTTAACACCAAGCAACGCGTGTTTTATAAAAGCTTGTTGAAATATTGAATACTTTTTTTTTTATCATTCTGGAATTCTCAATGGCACATATTATGAGAAACATTGCCAGAAGGATTTGAGTTTATAAATTGGATTGTTGGTCTACCCAGTTTGAGGGTTTATTTTCTGAATGCGAACTGTAGGAGTTGTAGCATCGGTGGTTTAGTGGTAGAATGCTCGCCTCCCACGCGTGCGGCCCGGGTTCGATTCCCGGCCGATGCAAGTCTATTTTTATAACACCAAGCAACGCGTGTTTTATAAAAGCTGGTTGAAATGTTGAATTCTCTTTTTTTTTATCATTCTGGAATTCTCAATGGCACATATTATGAGAAACATTGCCAGAAGGATTTGAGTTTATAAATTGGATTGTTGGTGTACCCAGTTTGAGGGTTTATTTTCTGAATGCGAACTGTAGGAGTTGTAGCATCGGTGGTTCAGTGGTAGAATGCTCGCCTGCCACGCGGGCGGCCCGGGTTCGATTCCCGGCCGATGCAAGTTTCTTTTTTTAACACCAAGCAACGCGTGTTTTATAAAACCTTGTTGAAATGTTGAATTCTCTTTTTTTTTATCATTCTGGATTTCTCAATGGCACATATTATGAGAAACATTGCCAGAAGGATTTGAGTTTATAAATTGGATTGTTGGTCTACCCAGTTTGAGGGTTTATTTTCTGAATGCGAACTGTAAGAGTTGTAGCATCTGTGGTTCAGTGGTAGAATGCTCGCCTGCCACGCGGGCGGCCCGGGTTCGATTCCCGTCCGATGCAAGTCAATTTTTTTAACACCAAGCAACGCGTGTTTTATAAAAGCTTGTTGAAATGTTGAATTCTCTTTTTTTTTATCATTCTGGAATTCTCAATGGCACATATTATGAGAAACATTGCCAGAAGGATTTGAGTTTATAAATTGGATTGTTGGTCTACCCAGTTTGAGGGTTTATTTTCTGAATGCGAACTTAAAAGTTGTAGCATCGGTGGTTCAGTGGTAGAATGCTCGCCTGCCACGCGGGCGCCCTGGTTTCGATTCCCGGCCGATGCAAGTCTATTTTTTTAACACCAAGCAACGCGTGTTTTATAAAAGCTTGTTGAAATGTTGAATTCTCTTTTTTTTTTATCATTCTGGAATTCTCAATGGCACATATTATGAGAAACATTGCCAGAAGGATTTGAGTTTATAAATTGGATTGTTGGTCTACCCAGTTTGAGGGTTTATTTTCTGAATGCGAACTTAAAAGTTGTAGCATCGGTGGTTCAGTGGTAGAATGCTCGCCTGCAACGCGGGCGGCCCGGTTTCGATTCCCGGCCGATGTAAGTCTATTTTTTTAACACCAAGCAACGCGTGTTTTATAAAAGCTTGTTGAAATGTTGAATTCTCTTTTTTTTATCATTCTGGAATTCTCAATGGCACATATTATGAGAAACATTGCCAGAAGGATTTGAGTTTATAAATTGGATTGTTGGTCTACCCAGTTTGAGGGTTTATTTTCTGAATGCGAACTCAAAAGTTGTAGCATCGGTGGTTCAGTGGTAGAATGCTCGCCTGCCATGCGGGCGGTCCGGTTTCGATTCCTGGCCGATGCAAGTCTATTTTTTTAACACCATGCAACGCGTGTTTTATAAAAGCTTGATGAAATGTTGAATTCTCTTTTTTTTTATCATTCTGGAATTCTCAATGGCACATATTATGAGAAACATTGCCAGAAGGATTTGAGTTTATAAATTGGATTGTTGGTCTACCCAGTTTGAGGGTTTATTTTCTGAATGCGAACTTAAAAGTTGTAGCATCGGTGGTTCAGTGGTAGAATGCTCGCCTGCCACGCGGGCGGCCTGGTTTCGATTCCCGGCCGATGCGAGTCTATTTTTTTAACACCAAGCAACGCGTGTTTTATAAAAGCTTGTTGAAATGTTGAATTCTCTTTTTTTTTATTATTCTGGAATTCTCAATGGCACATATTATGAGAAACATTGCCAGAAGGATTTGAGTTTATAAATTGGATTGTTGGTCTACCCAGTTTGAGGGTTTATTTTCTGAATGCGAACTTAAAAGTTGTAGCATCGGTGGTTCAGTGGTAGAATGCTCGCCTGCCATGCGGGCGACCCGGTTTCGATTCCTGGCCGATGCAAGTCTATTTTTTTAACACCATGCAACGCGTGTTTTATAAAAGCTTGATGAAATGTTGAATTCTCTTTTTTTTATCGTTCTGGAATTCTCAATGGCACATATTATGAGAAACATTGCCAGAAGGATTTGAATTTATAAATTGGATTGTTGGTCTACCCAGTTTGAGGGTTTATTTTCTGAATGCGAACTTTAAGAGTTGTAGCATCGGTGGTTCAGTGGTAGAACGCTCGCCTGCCACGCGGACGGCCCGTGTTCGATTCCCGGTCGATGCAAGTTTATTTTTATAACACCAAGCAACGCGTGTTTTTTAAAAGCTGGTTGAAATGTTGAATTCTCTTTTTTTTTTTTATCATTCTGGAATTCTCAATGGCACATATTATGAGAAACATTGCCAGAAGGATTTGAGTTTATAAATTGGATTGTTGGTCTACCCAGTTTGATTGTTTATTTTCTGAATGCAAACTGTAAGAGTTGTAGCATCGGTGGTTCAGTGGTAGAATGCTCGCCTGCCACGCGGGCGGTCCGGGTTCGATTCCCGGCCGATGCAAGATTTTTTTTTAACACCAAGCAACGCGTGTTTTATAAAATCTTGTTGAAATGTTGAATTCTCTTTTTTTTTATAATTCTGGAATTCTCAATGGCACATATTATGAGAAACATTGCCAGAAGGATTTGAGTTTATAAATTGGATTGTTGGTCTACCCAGTTTGAGGGTTTATTTTCTGAATGCGAACTGTAGGAGTTGTAGCATCGGTGGTTCAATGGTAGAATGCTCGTCTGCCACGCGGGCGGCCCGGGTTCGATTCCCGGCCGATGCAAGTCTGTTTTTTTAACACCAAGCAACGCGTGTTTTATAAAAGCTTGTTGAAATGTTGAATTCTCTTTTTTTTATCATTCTGGAATTCTCAATGGCACATATTATGAGAAACATTGCCAGAAGGATTTGAGTTTATAAATTGGATTGTTGGTCTACCCAGTTTGAGGGTTTATTTTCTGAATGCGAACTTTAAGAGTTGTAGCATCGGTGGTTCAGTGGTAGAACGCTCGCCTGCCACGCGGACGGCCCGTGTTCGATTCCCGGTCGATGCAAGTCTATTTTTATAACACCAAGCAACGCGTGTTTTATAAAAGCTGGTTGAAATGTTGAATTCTCTTTTTTTTTTATCATTCTGGAATTCTCAATGGCACATATTATGAGAAACATTGCCAGAAGGATTTGAGTTTATAAATTGGATTGTTGGTCTACCCAGTTTGAGGGTTTATTTTCTGAATGCAAACTGTAACAGTTGTAGCATCGGTGGTTCAGTGGTAGAATGCTCGCCTGCCACGCGGGCGGCCCGGGTTCGATTCCCGGCCGATGCAAGTTTTTTTTTTAACACCAAGCAACGCGTGTTTTATAAAAGCTTGTTGAAATGTTGAATTCTCTTTTTTTTTATCATTCTGGAATTCTCAATGGCACATATTATGAGAAACATTGCCAGAAGGATTTGAGTTTATAAATTGGATTGTTGGTCTACCCAGTTTGAGGGTTTATTTTCTGAATGCGAACTGTAGGAGTTGTAGCATCGGTGGTTCAGTGGTAGAATGCTCGCCTGCCACGCGGGCGGCCCGGGTTCGATTCCCGGCCGATGCAAGTCTATTTTTTAACACCAAGCAACGCGTGTTTTATAAAAGCTTGTTGAAATATTGAATACTTTTTTTTTTATCATTCTGGAATTCTCAATGGCACATATTATGAGAAACATTGCCAGAAGGATTTGAGTTTATAAATTGGATTGTTGGTCTACCCAGTTTGAGGGTTTATTTTCTGAATGCGAACTGTAGGAGTTGTAGCATCGGTGGTTTAGTGGTAGAATGCTCGCCTCCCACGCGTGCGGCCCGGGTTCGATTCCCGGCCGATGCAAGTCTATTTTTATAACACCAAGCAACGCGTGTTTTATAAAAGCTGGTTGAAATGTTGAATTCTCTTTTTTTTTATCATTCTGGAATTCTCAATGGCACATATTATGAGAAACATTGCCAGAAGGATTTGAGTTTATAAATTGGATTGTTGGTGTACCCAGTTTGAGGGTTTATTTTCTGAATGCGAACTGTAGGAGTTGTAGCATCGGTGGTTCAGTGGTAGAATGCTCGCCTGCCACGCGGGCGGCCCGGGTTCGATTCCCGGCCGATGCAAGTTTCTTTTTTTAACACCAAGCAACGCGTGTTTTATAAAACCTTGTTGAAATGTTGAATTCTCTTTTTTTTTATCATTCTGGATTTCTCAATGGCACATATTATGAGAAACATTGCCAGAAGGATTTGAGTTTATAAATTGGATTGTTGGTCTACCCAGTTTGAGGGTTTATTTTCTGAATGCGAACTGTAAGAGTTGTAGCATCTGTGGTTCAGTGGTAGAATGCTCGCCTGCCACGCGGGCGGCCCGGGTTCGATTCCCGTCCGATGCAAGTCAATTTTTTTAACACCAAGCAACGCGTGTTTTATAAAAGCTTGTTGAAATGTTGAATTCTCTTTTTTTTTATCATTCTGGAATTCTCAATGGCACATATTATGAGAAACATTGCCAGAAGGATTTGAGTTTATAAATTGGATTGTTGGTCTACCCAGTTTGAGGGTTTATTTTCTGAATGCGAACTTAAAAGTTGTAGCATCGGTGGTTCAGTGGTAGAATGCTCGCCTGCCACGCGGGCGCCCTGGTTTCGATTCCCGGCCGATGCAAGTCTATTTTTTTAACACCAAGCAACGCGTGTTTTATAAAAGCTTGTTGAAATGTTGAATTCTCTTTTTTTTTTATCATTCTGGAATTCTCAATGGCACATATTATGAGAAACATTGCCAGAAGGATTTGAGTTTATAAATTGGATTGTTGGTCTACCCAGTTTGAGGGTTTATTTTCTGAATGCGAACTTAAAAGTTGTAGCATCGGTGGTTCAGTGGTAGAATTCTCGCCTGCAACGCGGGCGGCCCGGTTTCGATTCCCGGCCGATGTAAGTCTATTTTTTTAACACCAAGCAACGCGTGTTTTATAAAAGCTTGTTGAAATGTTGAATTCTCTTTTTTTTATCATTCTGGAATTCTCAATGGCACATATTATGAGAAACATTGCCAGAAGGATTTGAGTTTATAAATTGGATTGTTGGTCTACCCAGTTTGAGGGTTTATTTTCTGAATGCGAACTCAAAAGTTGTAGCATCGGTGGTTCAGTGGTAGAATGCTCGCCTGCCATGCGGGCGGTCCGGTTTCGATTCCTGGCCGATGCAAGTCTATTTTTTTAACACCATGCAACGCGTGTTTTATAAAAGCTTGATGAAATGTTGAATTCTCTTTTTTTTTATCATTCTGGAATTCTCAATGGCACATATTATGAGAAACATTGCCAGAAGGATTTGAGTTTATAAATTGGATTGTTGGTCTACCCAGTTTGAGGGTTTATTTTCTGAATGCGAACTTAAAAGTTGTAGCATCGGTGGTTCAGTGGTAGAATGCTCGCCTGCCACGCGGGCGGCCTGGTTTCGATTCCCGGCCGATGCGAGTCTATTTTTTTAACACCAAGCAACGCGTGTTTTATAAAAGCTTGTTGAAATGTTGAATTCTCTTTTTTTTTATTATTCTGGAATTCTCAATGGCACATATTATGAGAAACATTGCCAGAAGGATTTGAGTTTATAAATTGGATTGTTGGTCTACCCAGTTTGAGGGTTTATTTTCTGAATGCGAACTTAAAAGTTGTAGCATCGGTGGTTCAGTGGTAGAATGCTCGCCTGCCATGCGGGCGACCCGGTTTCGATTCCTGGCCGATGCAAGTCTATTTTTTTAACACCATGCAACGCGTGTTTTATAAAAGCTTGATGAAATGTTGAATTCTCTTTTTTTTATCGTTCTGGAATTCTCAATGGCACATATTATGAGAAACATTGCCAGAAGGATTTGAATTTATAAATTGGATTGTTGGTCTACCCAGTTTGAGGGTTTATTTTCTGAATGCGAACTTTAAGAGTTGTAGCATCGGTGGTTCAGTGGTAGAACGCTCGCCTGCCACGCGGACGGCCCGTGTTCGATTCCCGGTCGATGCAAGTTTATTTTTATAACACCAAGCAACGCGTGTTTTTTAAAAGCTGGTTGAAATGTTGAATTCTCTTTTTTTTTTTTATCATTCTGGAATTCTCAATGGCACATATTATGAGAAACATTGCCAGAAGGATTTGAGTTTATAAATTGGATTGTTGGTCTACCCAGTTTGATTGTTTATTTTCTGAATGCAAACTGTAAGAGTTGTAGCATCGGTGGTTCAGTGGTAGAATGCTCGCCTGCCACGCGGGCGGTCCGGGTTCGATTCCCGGCCGATGCAAGATTTTTTTTTAACACCAAGCAACGCGTGTTTTATAAAATCTTGTTGAAATGTTGAATTCTCTTTTTTTTTATAATTCTGGAATTCTCAATGGCACATATTATGAGAAACATTGCCAGAAGGATTTGAGTTTATAAATTGGATTGTTGGTCTACCCAGTTTGAGGGTTTATTTTCTGAATGCGAACTGTAGGAGTTGTAGCATCGGTGGTTCAATGGTAGAATGCTCGTCTGCCACGCGGGCGGCCCGGGTTCGATTCCCGGCCGATGCAAGTCTGTTTTTTTAACACCAAGCAACGCGTGTTTTATAAAAGCTTGTTGAAATGTTGAATTCTCTTTTTTTTATCATTCTGGAATTCTCAATGGCACATATTATGAGAAACATTGCCAGAAGGATTTGAGTTTATAAATTGGATTGTTGGTCTACCCAGTTTGAGGGTTTATTTTCTGAATGCGAACTTTAAGAGTTGTAGCATCGGTGGTTCAGTGGTAGAACGCTCGCCTGCCACGCGGACGGCCCGTGTTCGATTCCCGGTCGATGCAAGTCTATTTTTATAACACCAAGCAACGCGTGTTTTTTAAAAGCTGGTTGAAATGTTGAATTCTCTTTTTTTTTTATCATTCTGGAATTCTCAATGGCACATATTATGAGAAACATTGCCAGAAGGATTTGAGTTTATAAATTGGATTGTTGGACTACCCAGTTTGAGGGTTTATTTTCTGAATGCAAACTGTAAGAGTTGTAGCATCGGTGGTTCAGTGGTAGAATGCTCGCCTGCCACGCGGGCGGCCCGGGTTCGATTCCCGGCCGATGCAAGTTTTTTTTTTTAACACCAAGCAACGCGTGTTTTATAAAAGCTTGTTGAAATGTTGAATTCTCTTTTTTTTTATAATTCTGGAATTCTCAATGGCACATATTATGAGAAACATTGCCAGAAGGATTTGAGTTTATAAATTGGATTGTTGGTCTACCCAGTTTGAGGGTTTATTTTCTGAATGCGAACTGTAGGAGTTGTAGCATCGGTGGTTCAGTGGTAGAATGCTCGCCTGCCACGCGGGCGGCCCGGGTTCGATTCCCGTCCGATGCAAGTCAATTTTTTTAACACCAAGCAACGCGTGTTTTATAAAAGCTTGTTGAAATGTTGAATTCTCTTTTTTTTTATCATTCTGGAATTCTCAATGGCACATATTATGAGAAACATTGCCAGAAGGATTTGAGTTTATAAATTGGATTGTTGGTCTACCCAGTTTGAGGGTTTATTTTCTGAATGCGAACTTAAAAGTTGCAGCATCGGTGGTTCAGTGGTAGAATGCTCGCCTGCCACGCGGGCGCCCTGGTTTCGATTCCCGGCCGATGCAAGTCTATTTTTTTAACACCAAGCAACGCGTGTTTTATAAAAGCTTGTTGAAATGTTGAATTATCTTTTTTTTTATCATTCTGGAATTCTCAATGGCACATATTATGAGAAACATTGCCAGAAGGATTTGAGTTTATAAATTGGATTGTTGGTCTACCCAGTTTGAGGGTTTATTTTCTGAATGCGAACTTAAAAGTTGTAGCATCGGTGGTTCAGTGGTAGAATGCTCGCCTGCAACGCGGGCGGCCCGGTTTCGATTCCCGGCCGATGTAAGTCTATTTTTTTAACACCAAGCAACGCGTGTTTTATAAAAGCTTGTTGAAATGTTGAATTCTCTTTTTTTTATCATTCTGGAATTCTCAATGGCACATATTATGAGAAACATTGCCAGAAGGATTTGAGTTTATAAATTGGATTGTTGGTCTACCCAGTTTGAGGGTTTATTTTCTGAATGCGAACTCAAAAGTTGTAGCATCGGTGGTTCAGTGGTAGAATGCTCGCCTGCCATGCGGGCGGTCCGGTTTCGATTCCTGGCCGATGCAAGTCTTTTTTTTAACACCATGCAACGCGTGTTTTATAAAAGCTTGATGAAATGTTGAATTCTCTTTTTTTTTATCATTCTGGAATTCTCAATGGCACATATTATGAGAAACATTGCCAGAAGGATTTGAATTTATAAATTGGATTGTTGGTCTACCCAGTTTGAGGGTTTATTTTCTGAATGCGAACTTTAAGAGTTGTAGCATCGGTGGTTCAGTGGTAGAACGCTCGCCTGCCACGCGGACGGCCCGTGTTCGATTCCCGGTCGATGCAAGTCTATTTTTATAACACCAAGCAACGCGTGTTTTATAAAAGCTGGTTGAAATGTTGAATTCTCTTTTTTTTTTATCATTCTGGAATTCTCAATGGCACATATTATGAGAAACATTGCCAGAAGGATTTGAGTTTATAAATTGGATTGTTGGTCTACCCAGTTTGAGGGTTTATTTTCTGAATGCAAACTGTAACAGTTGTAGCATCGGTGGTTCAGTGGTAGAATGCTCGCCTGCCACGCGGGCGGCCCGGGTTCGATTCCCGGCCGATGCAAGTTTTTTTTTTAACACCAAGCAACGCGTGTTTTATAAAAGCTTGTTGAAATGTTGAATTCTCTTTTTTTTTATCATTCTGGAATTCTCAATGGCACATATTATGAGAAACATTGCCAGAAGGATTTGAGTTTATAAATTGGATTGTTGGTCTACCCAGTTTGAGGGTTTATTTTCTGAATGCGAACTGTAGGAGTTGTAGCATCGGTGGTTCAGTGGTAGAATGCTCGCCTGCCACGCGGGCGGCCCGGGTTCGATTCCCGGCCGATGCAAGTCTATTTTTTAACACCAAGCAACGCGTGTTTTATAAAAGCTTGTTGAAATATTGAATACTTTTTTTTTTATCATTCTGGAATTCTCAATGGCACATATTATGAGAAACATTGCCAGAAGGATTTGAGTTTATAAATTGGATTGTTGGTCTACCCAGTTTGAGGGTTTATTTTCTGAATGCGAACTGTAGGAGTTGTAGCATCGGTGGTTTAGTGGTAGAATGCTCGCCTCCCACGCGTGCGGCCCGGGTTCGATTCCCGGCCGATGCAAGTCTATTTTTATAACACCAAGCAACGCGTGTTTTATAAAAGCTGGTTGAAATGTTGAATTCTCTTTTTTTTTATCATTCTGGAATTCTCAATGGCACATATTATGAGAAACATTGCCAGAAGGATTTGAGTTTATAAATTGGATTGTTGGTGTACCCAGTTTGAGGGTTTATTTTCTGAATGCGAACTGTAGGAGTTGTAGCATCGGTGGTTCAGTGGTAGAATGCTCGCCTGCCACGCGGGCGGCCCGGGTTCGATTCCCGGCCGATGCAAGTTTCTTTTTTTAACACCAAGCAACGCGTGTTTTATAAAACCTTGTTGAAATGTTGAATTCTCTTTTTTTTATCATTCTGGAATTCTCAATGGCACATATTATGAGAAACATTGCCAGAAGGATTTGAGTTTATAAATTGGATTGTTGGTCTACCCAGTTTGAGGGTTTATTTTCTGAATGCAAACTGTAACAGTTGTAGCATCGGTGGTTCAGTGGTAGAATGCTCGCCTGCCACGCGGGCGGCCCGGGTACGATTCCCGGCCGATGCAAGTTTTTTTTTTAACACCAAGCAACGCGTGTTTTATAAAAGCTTGTTGAAATGTTGAATTCTCTTTTTTTTTATCATTCTGGAATTCTCAATGGCACATATTATGAGAAACATTGCCAGAAGGATTTGAGTTTATAAATTGGATTGTTGGTCTACCCAGTTTGAGGGTTTATTTTCTGAATGCGAACTGTAGGAGTTGTAGCATCGGTGGTTCAGTGGTAGAATGCTCGCCTGCCACGCGGGCGGCCCGGGTTCGATTCCCGGCCGATGCAAGTCTATTTTTTAACACCAAGCAACGCGTGTTTTATAAAAGCTTGTTGAAATATTGAATACTTTTTTTTTATCATTCTGGAATTCTCAATGGCACATATTATGAGAAACATTGCCAGAAGGATTTGAGTTTATAAATTGGATTGTTGGTCTACCCAGTTTGAGGGTTTATTTTCTGAATGCGAACTGTAGGAGTTGTAGCATCGGTGGTTTAGTGGTAGAATGCTCGCCTCCCACGCGTGCGGCCCGGGTTCGATTCCCGGCCGATGCAAGTCTATTTTTATAACACCAAGCAACGCGTGTTTTATAAAAGCTGGTTGAAATGTTGAATTCTCTTTTTTTTTATCATTCTGGAATTCTCAATGGCACATATTATGAGAAACATTGCCAGAAGGATTTGAGTTTATAAATTGGATTGTTGGTGTACCCAGTTTGAGGGTTTATTTTCTGAATGCGAACTGTAGGAGTTGTAGCATCGGTGGTTCAGTGGTAGAATGCTCGCCTGCCACGCGGGCGGCCCGGGTTCGATTCCCGGCCGATGCAAGTTTCTTTTTTTAACACCAAGCAACGCGTGTTTTATAAAACCTTGTTGAAATGTTGAATTCTCTTTTTTTTTATCATTCTGGATTTCTCAATGGCACATATTATGAGAAACATTGCCAGAAGGATTTGAGTTTATAAATTGGATTGTTGGTCTACCCAGTTTGAGGGTTTATTTTCTGAATGCGAACTGTAAGAGTTGTAGCATCTGTGGTTCAGTGGTAGAATGCTCGCCCGCCACTCGGGCGGCCCGGGTTCGATTCCCGGCCGATGCAAGTCTATTTTTATAACACCTAGCAACGCGTGTTTTATAAAAGCTAGTTGAAATGTTGAATTCTCTTTTTTTTATCATTCTGGAATTCTCAATGGCACATATTATGAGAAACATTGCCAGAAGGATTTGAGTTTATAAATTGGATTGTTGGTCTACCCAGTTTGAGGGTTTATTTTCTGAATGCGTACTGTAGGAGTTGTAGCATCGGTGGTTCAGCGGTAGAATGCTCGCCTGCCACGCGGGCGGCCCGGGTTCGATTCCCGGCCGATGCAAGTCTATTTTTTAACACCAAGCAACGCGTGTTTTATAAAAGCTTGTTGAAATGTTGAATTCTCTTTTTTTTTATCATTCTGGAATTCTCAATGGCACATATTATGAGAAACATTGCCAGAAGGATTTGAGTTTATAAATTGGATTGTTGGTCTACCCAGTTTGAGGGTTTATTTTCTGAATGCGAAATGTAAGAGTTGTAGCATCGGTGGTTCAGTGGTAGAATGCTCACCTGCCACGCGGGCGTCCCGGGTTCGATTCCAGGCGAATGCAAGTCTATTTTTTACAATACCAAGCAACGCGTGTTTTATAAAAGCTTGTTGAAATGTTTAATTCTCTTTTTTTTTATCACTATGGAATTCTCAATGGCACATATTATGAGAAACATTGCCAGAAGGATTTGAGTTTATAAATTGGATTGTTGGTCTCCCCAGTTTTAGGGTTTATTTTCTGAATGCGAACTGTAAGAGTTGTAGCATCGGTGGTTCAGTGGTAGATTGCTCGCCTGCCACGCGGGCGGCCCGGGTTCGATTCCCGGCCGATGCAAGTGTATTTTTTTAACACCAAGCAACGCGTGTTTTATAAAAGCTTGTTGAAATGTTGAATTATCTTTTTTTTTATCATTCTGGAATTCTCAATGGCACATATTATGAGAAACATTGCCAGAAGGATTTGAGTTTATAAATTGGATTGTTGGTCTACCCAGTTTGAGGGTTTATTTTCTGAATGCGAACTGTAGGAGTTGTAGCATCGGTGGTTCAGTGGTAGAATGCTCGCCTGCCACGCGTGCGGCCCGGGTTCGATTCCCGGCCGATGCAAGTCTATTTTTTTAACACCAAGCAACGCGTGTTTTATAAAAGCTTGTTGAAATGTTGAATTCTCTTTTTTTTTATCACTATGGAATTCTCAATGGCACATATTATGAGAAACATTGCCAGAAGGATTTGAGTTTATAAATTGGATTGTTGGTCTCCCCAGTTTTAGGGTTTATTTTCTGAATGCGAACTGTAAGAGTTGTAGCATCGGTGGTTCAGCGGTAGAATGCTCGCCTGCCACGCGGGCGGCCCGGGTTCGATTCCCGGCCGATGCAAGTCTATTTTTTTAACACCAAGCAACGCGTGTTTTATAAAAGCTTGTTGAAATGTTGAATTCTCTTTTTTTTATCATTCTGGAATTCTCAATGGCACATATTATGAGAAACATTGCCAGAAGGATTTGAGTTTATAAATTGGATTGTTGGTCTACCCAGTTTGAGGGTTTATTTTCTGAATGCGAAATGTAAGAGTTGTAGCATCGGTGGTTCAGTGGTAGAATGCTCACCTGCCACGCGGGCGTCCCGGGTTCGATTCCAGGCGAATGCAAGTCTATTTTTTACAATACCAAGCAACGCGTGTTTTATAAAAGCTTGTTGAAATGTTTAATTCTCTTTTTTTTTTATCACTATGGAATTCTCAATGGCACATATTATGAGAAACATTGCCAGAAGGATTTGAGTTTATAAATTGGATTGTTGGTCTCCCCAGTTTTAGGGTTTATTTTCTGAATGCGAACTGTAAGAGTTGTAGCATCGGTGGTTCAGTGGTAGATTGCTCGCCTGCCACGCGGGCGGCCCGGGTTCGATTCCCGGCCGATGCAAGTGTATTTTTTTAACACCAAGCAACGCGTGTTTTATAAAAAAACTTGTTGAAATGTTGAATTCTCTTTTTTTTTTATCACTATTGAATTCTCAATGGCACATATTATGAGAAACATTGCCAGAAGGATTTGAGTTTATAAATTGGATTGTTGGTCTCCCCAGTTTTAGGGTTTATTTTCTGAATGCGAACTGTAAGAGTTGTAGCATCGGTGGTTCAGTGGTAGAAAGCTCGCCTGCCACGCGGGCGGCCCGGGTTCGATTCCCGGCCGATGCAAGTCTATTTTTTTAACACCAAGCAACACGTGTTTTATAACAGCTTGTTGAAATGTTGAATTCTCTTTTTTTTTATCATTCTGGAATTCTCAATGGCACATATTATGAGAAACATTGCCAGAAGGATTTGAGTTTATAAATTGGATTGTTGGTCTACCCAGTTTGAGGGTTTATTTTCTGAATGCGAACTGTAAGAGTTGTAGCATCGGTGGTTTAGTGGTAGAATGCTCGCCTGCCACGCGGGCGGCCCGTGTTTGATTCCCGGCCGATGCAAGTCTATTTTTTTAACACCAAGCAACGCGTGTTTTATAAAAGCTTGTTGAAATGTTGAATTCTCTTTTTTTTTATCATTCTGGAATTCTCAATGGCACATATTATGAGAAATATTGCCAGAAGGATTTGAGTTTATAAATTGGATTGTTGGTCTACCCAGTTTGAGGGTTTATTTTCTGAATGCGTACTGTAGGAGTTGTAGCATCGGTGGTTCAGTGGTAGAATGCTCGCCTGCCACGCGGGCGGCCCGGGTTCGATTCTCGGCCGATGCAAGTCTATTTTTTTAACTTCAAGCAACGCGTGTTTTATAAAAGCTTGTTGAAATGTTGAATTCTCTTTTTTTTTATCATTCTGGAATTCTCAATGGCACATATTATGAGAAACATTGCCAGAAGGATTTGAGTTTATAAATTGGATTGTTGGTCTACCCAGTTTGAGGGTTTATTTTCTGAATGCAAAATGTAAGAGTTGTAGCATCGGTGGTTCAGTGGTAGAATGCTTGCCTGCCACGCGGGCGTCCCGGGTTCGACTCCAGGCAAATGCAAGTCTATTTTTTTTTAATACCAAGCAACGCGTGTTTTATAAAATCTTGTTGAAATGTTGAATTCTCTTTTTTTTTATCACTATGGAATTCTCAATGGCACATATTATGAGAAACATTGCCAGAAGGATTTGAGTTTATAAATTGGATTGTTGGTCTACCCAGTTTGAGGGTTTATTTTCTGAATGCGAACTGTAAGAGTTGTAGCATCGGTGGTTCAGTGGTAGAACGCTCGCCTGCCACGCGGGCGGCCCGTGTTCGATTCCCGACCGATACAAGTCTTTTTTTTTTTTTACACCAAGCAACGCGTGTTTTATAGAAGCATGTTGAAATGTTGAATTCTCTTTTTTTTTATCATTCTGGAATTCTCTATGGCACATATTATGAGAAACATTGCCAGAAGGATTTGAGTTTATAAATTGGATTGTTGGTCTACCCAGTTTGAGGGTTTATTTTCTGAATGCGAACTTAAAAGTTGTAGCATCGGTGGTTCAGTGGTAGAATGCTCGCCTGCCATGCGGGCGGCCCGGTTTCGATTCCTGGCCGATGCAAGTCTATTTTTTTTAACACCAAGCAACGCGTGTTTTATAAAAGCTTGTTGAAATGTTGAATTCTCTTTTTTTTTATCATTCTGGAATTCTTAATGGCACATATTATGAGAAACGTTGCCAGAAGGATTTGAGTTTATAAATTGGATTGTTGGTCTACCCAGTTTGAGGGTTTATTTTCTGAATGCGAACTGTAAGAGTTGTAGCATCGGTGGTTCAGTGATAGAATGCTCGCCTGCCACGCGGGCGGCCCGGGTTCGATTCCCGGCCGATGCAAGTCTATTTTTTAACACCAAGCAACGCGTGTTTTATAAAAGCTTGTTGAAATGTTGAATTCTCTTTTTTTTTATCATTCTGGAATTCTCAATGGCACATATTATGAGAAACATTGCCAGAAGGATTTGAGTTTATAAATTGGATTGTTGGTCTACCCAGTTTGAGGGTTTATTTTCTGAATGCAAAATGTAAGAGTTGTAGCATCGGTGGTTCAGTGGTAGAATGCTTGCCTGCCACGCGGGCGTCCCGGGTTCGACTCCAGGCAAATGCAAGTCTATTTTTTTTTAATACCAAGCAACGCGTGTTTTATAAAAGCTTGTTGAAATGTTGAATTCTCTTTTTTTTATCACTATGGAATTCTCAATGGCACATATTATGAGAAACATTGCCAGAAGGATTTGAGTTTATAAATTGGATTGTTGGTCTACCCAGTTTGAGGGTTTATTTTCTGAATGCGAACTGTAAGAGTTGTAGCATCGGTGGTTCAGTGGTAGAACGCTCGCCTGCCACGCGGGCGGCCCGTGTTCGATTCCCGACCGATACAAGTCTATTTTTTTAACACCAAGCAACGCGTGTTTTATAAAAGCATGTTGAAATGTTGAATTCTCTTTTTTTTTATCATTCTGGAATTCTCTATGGCACATATTATGAGAAACATTGCCAGAAGGATTTGAGTTTATAAATTGGATTGTTGGTCTACCCAGTTTGAGGGTTTATTTTCTGAATGCGAACTTAAAAGTTGTAGCATCGGTGGTTCAGTGGTAGAATGCTCGCCTGCCATGCGGGCGGCCCGGTTTCGATTCCTGGCCGATGCAAGTCTATTTTTTTTAACACCAAGCAACGCGTGTTTTATAAAAGCTTGTTGAAATGTTGAATTCTCTTTTTTTTTATCATTCTGGAATTCTTAATGGCACATATTATGAGAAACGTTGCCAGAAGGATTTGAGTTTATAAATTGGATTGTTGGTCTACCCAGTTTGAGGGTTTATTTTCTGAATGCGAACTGTAAGAGTTGTAGCATCGGTGGTTCAGTGATAGAATGCTCGCCTGCCACGCGGGCGGCCCGGGTTCGATTCCCGGCCGATGCAAGTCTATTTTTTTAACACCAAGCAACGCGTGTTTTATAAAAGCTTGTTGAAATGTTGAATTCTCTTTTTTTTTATCATTCTGGAATTATTGTTGGTCTACCCAGTTTGAGGGTTTATTTTCTGAATGCGAATTGTAGGAGTTGTAGCATCGGTGGATCAGTGGTAGAATGCTCGCCTCCCAAGCGGGCGGCCTGGGTTCGATTCCCGGTCGATGCAAGTCTATTTTTATAACACCAAGCAACGCGTGTTTTATAAAAGCTGGTAGAAATGTTGAATTCTCTTTTTTTTTTATCATTCTGGAATTCTCAATGGCACATATTATGAGAAACATTGCCAGAAGGATTTGAGTTTATAAATTGGATTGTTGGTCTACCCAGTTTGAGGGTTTATTTTCTGAATGCAAACTGTAAGAGTTGCAGCATCTGTGGTTCAGTGGTAGAATGCTCGCCTGCCACGCGGGCGGCCCGGGTTCGATTCCCGGCCGATGCAAGTTTTTTTTTTTTAACACCAAGCAACGCGTGTTTTATAAAATCTTGTTGAAATGTTGAATTCTCTTTTTTTTTATAATTCTGGAATTCTCAATGGCACATATTATGTGAAACATTGCCAGAAGGATTTGAGTTTATAAATTGGATTGTTGGTCTACCCAGTTTGAGGGTTTATTTTCTGAATGCGAACTTTAAGAGTTGTAGCATCGGTGGTTCAGTGGTAGAATTCTCGCCTGCCATGCGGGCGGCCCGGTTTCGATTCCTGGCCGATGCAAGTCTATTTTTTTAACACCAAGCAACGCGTGTTTTATAAAAGCTTGTTGAAATGTTGAATTCTCTTTTTTTTTATCATTCTGGAATTCTCAATGGCACATATTATGAGAAACATTGCCAGAAGGATTTGAGTTTATAAATTGGATTGTTGGTCTACCCAGTTTGAGGGTTTATTTTCTGAATGCGAACTTAAAAGTTGTAGCATCGGTGGTTCAGTGGTAGAATGCTCGCCTGCCATGCGGGCGGCCCGGTTTCGATTCCTGGCCGATGCAAGTTTTTTTTTTTAACACCAAGCAACGCGTGTTTTATAAAATCTTGTTGAAATGTTGAATTCTCTTTTTTTTTTATAATTCTGGAATTCTCAATGGCACATATTATGAGAAACATTGCCAGAAGGATTTGAGTTTATAAATTGGATTGTTGGTCTACCCAGTTTGAGGGTTTATTTTCTGAATGCGAACTGTAGGAGTTGTAGCATCGGTGGTTCAGTGGTAGAATGCTCGTCTGCAACGCGGGCGGCCCGGGTTCGATTCCCGGCCGATGCAAGTCTATTTTTTTAACACCAAGCAACGCGTGTTTTATAAAAGCTTGTTGAAATGTTGAATTCTCTTTTTTTTATCATTCTGGAATTCTCAATGGCACATATTATGAGAAACATTGCCAGAAGGATTTGAGTTTATAAATTGGATTGTTGGTCTACCCAGTTTGAGGGTTTATTTTCTGAATGCGAACTGTAAGAGTTGTAGCATCGGTGGTTCAGTGGTAGAATGCTCGCCCGCCACGCGGGCGGCCTGGGTTCGATTCCCGGCCGATGCAAGTCTATTTTTTTTAATACCAAGCAACGCGTGTTTTATAAAAGCTTGTTGAAATGTTGAATTCTCTTTTTTTTATCATTCTGGAATTCTCAATGGCACATATTATGAGAAACATTGCCAGAAGGATTTGAGTTTATAAATTGGATTGTTGGTCTACCCAGTTTGAGGGTTTATTTTCTGAATGCAAACTGTAAGAGTTGTAGCATCGGTGGTTCAGTGGTAGAATGCTCGCCTGCCACGCGGGCGGCCCGGGTTCGATTCCCGGCCGATGCAAGTCTATTTTTTTAACACCAAGCAACGCGTGTTTTATAAAAGCTTGTTGAAATGTTGAATTCTCTTTTTTTTTATCATTCTGGAATTCTCAATGGCACATATTATGAGAAACATTGCCAGAAGGATTTGAGTTTATAAATTGGATTGTTGGTCTACCCAGTTTGAGGGTTTATTTTCTGAATGCGAACTGTAAGAGTTGTAGCATCGGTGGTTCAGTGATAGAATGCTCGCCTGCCACGCGGGCGGCCCGGGTTCGATTCCCGGCCGATGCAAGTCTATTTTTTAACACCAAGCAACGCGTGTTTTATAAAAGCTTGTTGAAATGTTGAATTCTCTTTTTTTTTTATCATTCTGGAATTCTCAATGGCACATATTATGAGAAACATTGCCAGAAGGATTTGAGTTTATAAATTGGATTGTTGGTCTACCCAGTTTGAGGGTTTATTTTCTGAATGCAAAATGTAAGAGTTGTAGCATCGGTGGTTCAGTGGTAGAATGCTTGCCTGCCACGCGGGCGTCCCGGGTTCGACTCCAGGCAAATGCAAGTCTATTTTTTTTTAATACCAAGCAACGCGTGTTTTATAAAAGCTTGTTGAAATGTTGAATTCTCTTTTTTTTTATCACTATGGAATTCTCAATGGCACATATTATGAGAAACATTGCCAGAAGGATTTGAGTTTATAAATTGGATTGTTGGTCTACCCAGTTTGAGGGTTTATTTTCTGAATGCGAACTGTAAGAGTTGTAGCATCGGTGGTTCAGTGGTAGAACGCTCGCCTGCCACGCGGGCGGCCCGTGTTCGATTCCCGACCGATACAAGTCTATTTTTTTAACACCAAGCAACGCGTGTTTTATAAAAGCATGTTGAAATGTTGAATTCTCTTTTTTTTTATCATTCTGGAATTCTCTATGGCACATATTATGAGAAACATTGCCAGAAGGATTTGAGTTTATAAATTGGATTGTTGGTCTACCCAGTTTGAGGGTTTATTTTCTGAATGCGAACTTAAAAGTTGTAGCATCGGTGGTTCAGTGGTAGAATGCTCGCCTGCCATGCGGGCGGCCCGGTTTCGATTCCTGGCCGATGCAAGTCTATTTTTTTTAACACCAAGCAACGCGTGTTTTATAAAAGCTTGTTGAAATGTTGAATTCTCTTTTTTTTTATCATTCTGGAATTCTTAATGGCACATATTATGAGAAACGTTGCCAGAAGGATTTGAGTTTATAAATTGGATTGTTGGTCTACCCAGTTTGAGGGTTTATTTTCTGAATGCGAACTGTAAGAGTTGTAGCATCGGTGGTTCAGTGATAGAATGCTCGCCTGCCACGCGGGCGGCCCGGGTTCGATTCCCGGCCGATGCAAGTCTATTTTTTTAACACCAAGCAACGCGTGTTTTATAAAAGCTTGTTGAAATGTTGAATTCTCTTTTTTTTTATCATTCTGGAATTATTGTTGGTCTACCCAGTTTGAGGGTTTATTTTCTGAATGCGAACTGTAGGAGTTGTAGCATCGGTGGATCAGTGGTAGAATGCTCGCCTCCCAAGCGGGCGGCCTGGGTTCGATTCCCGGTCGATGCAAGTCTATTTTTATAACACCAAGCAACGCGTGTTTTATAAAAGCTGGTAGAAATGTTGAATTCTCTTTTTTTTTTTATCATTCTGGAATTCTCAATGGCACATATTATGAGAAACATTGCCAGAAGGATTTGAGTTTATAAATTGGATTGTTGGTCTACCCAGTTTGAGGGTTTATTTTCTGAATGCAAACTGTAAGAGTTGCAGCATCTGTGGTTCAGTGGTAGAATGCTCGCCTGCCACGCGGGCGGCCCGGGTTCGATTCCCGGCCGATGCAAGTTTTTTTTTTTTTAACACCAAGCAACGCGTGTTTTATAAAATCTTGTTGAAATGTTGAATTCTCTTTTTTTTTATAATTCTGGAATTCTCAATGGCACATATTATGTGAAACATTGCCAGAAGGATTTGAGTTTATAAATTGGATTGTTGGTCTACCCAGTTTGAGGGTTTATTTTCTGAATGCGAACTTTAAGAGTTGTAGCATCGGTGGTTCAGTGGTAGAATACTCGCCTGCCATGCGGGCGGCCCGGTTTCGATTCCTGGCCGATGCAAGTCTATTTTTTTAACACCAAGCAACGCGTGTTTTATAAAAGCTTGTTGAAATGTTGAATTCTCTTTTTTTTTATCATTCTGGAATTCTCAATGGCACATATTATGAGAAACATTGCCAGAAGGATTTGAGTTTATAAATTGGATTGTTGGTCTACCCAGTTTGAGGGTTTATTTTCTGAATGCGAACTTAAAAGTTGTAGCATCGGTGGTTCAGTGGTAGAATGCTCGCCTGCCATGCGGGCGGCCCGGTTTCGATTCCTGGCCGATGCAAGTTTTTTTTTTTAACACCAAGCAACGCGTGTTTTATAAAATCTTGTTGAAATGTTGAATTCTCTTTTTTTTTTATAATTCTGGAATTCTCAATGGCACATATTATGAGAAACATTGCCAGAAGGATTTGAGTTTATAAATTGGATTGTTGGTCTACCCAGTTTGAGGGTTTATTTTCTGAATGCGAACTGTAGGAGTTGTAGCATCGGTGGTTCAGTGGTAGAATGCTCGTCTGCCACGCGGGCGGCCCGGGTTCGATTCCCGGCCGATGCAAGTCTGTTTTTTTAACACCAAGCAACGCGTGTTTTATAAAATCTTGTTGAAATGTTGAATTCTCTTTTTTTTTATCATTCTGGAATTCTCAATGGCACATATTATGAGAAACATTGCCAGAAGGATTTGAGTTTATAAATTGGATTGTTGGTCTACCCAGTTTGAGGGTTTATTTTCTGAATGCGAACTTTAAGAGTTGTAGCATCGGTGGATCAGTGGTAGAACGCTCGCCTGCCACGCGGACGGCCCGTGTTCGATTCCCGGTCGATGCAAGTCTATTTTTATAACACCAAGCAACGCGTGTTTTTTAAAAGCTGGTTGAAATGTTGAATTCTCTTTTTTTTTATCATTCTGGAATTCTCAATGGCACATATTATGAGAAACATTGCCAGAAGGATTTGAGTTTATAAATTGGATTGTTGGTCTACCCAGTTTGAGGGTTTATTTTCTGAATGCAAACTGTAAGAGTTGTAGCATCGGTGGTTCAGTGGTAGAATTCTCGCCTGCCACGCGGGCGGCCCGGGTTCGATTCCCGGCCGATGCAAGTTTTTTTTTTAACACCAAGCAACGCGTGTTTTATAAAAGCTTGTTGAAATGTTGAATTCTCTTTTTTTTTATAATTCTGGAATTCTCAATGGCACATATTATGAGAAACATTGCCAGAAGGATTTGAGTTTATAAATTGGATTGTTGGTCTACCCAGTTTGAGGGTTTATTTTCTGAATGCGAACTGTAGGAGTTGTAGCATCGGTGGTTCAGTGGTAGAATGCTCGTCTGCAACGCGGGCGGCCCGGGTTCGATTCCCGGCCGATGCAAGTCTATTTTTTTAACACCAAGCAACGCGTGTTTTATAAAAGCTTGTTGAAATGTTGAATTCTCTTTTTTTTATCATTCTGGAATTCTCAATGGCACATATTATGAGAAACATTGCCAGAAGGATTTGAGTTTATAAATTGGATTGTTGGTCTACCCAGTTTGAGGGTTTATTTTCTGAATGCGAACTGTAAGAGTTGTAGCATCGGTGGTTCAGTGGTAGAATGCTCGCCCGCCACGCGGGCGGCCTGGGTTCGATTCCCGGCCGATGCAAGTCTATTTTTTTTAATACCAAGCAACGCGTGTTTTATAAAAGCTTGTTGAAATGTTGAATTCTCTTTTTTTTATCATTCTGGAATTCTCAATGGCACATATTATGAGAAACATTGCCAGAAGGATTTGAGTTTATAAATTGGATTGTTGGTCTACCCAGTTTGAGGGTTTATTTTCTGAATGCAAACTGTAAGAGTTGTAGCATCGGTGGTTCAGTGGTAGAATGCTCGCCTGCCACGCGGGCGGCCTGGTTTCGATTCCCGGCCGATGCAAGTCTATTTTTTTAACACCAAACAACGCGTGTTTTATAAAAGCTTGTTGAAATGTTGAATTCTCTTTTTTTTTATCATTCTGGAATTCTCAATGGCACATATTATGAGAAACATTGCCAGAAGGATTTGAGTTTATAAATTGGATTGTTGGTCTACCCAGTTTGAGGGTTTATTTTCTGAATGCGAACTTAAAAGTTGTAGCATCGGTGGTTCAGTGGTAGAATGCTCGCCTGCCATGCGGGCGGTCCGGTTTCGATTCCTGGCCGATGCAAGTCTATTTTTTTAACACCATGCAACGCGTGTTTTATAAAAGCTTGATGAAATGTTGAATTCTCTTTTTTTTTATCATTCTGGAATTCTCAATGGCACATATTATGAGAAACATTGCCAGAAGGATTTGAATTTATAAATTGGATTGTTGGTCTACCCAGTTTGAGGGTTTATTTTCTGAATGCGAACTTTAAGAGTTGTAGCATCGGTGGTTCAGTGGTAGAATGCTCGCCTGCCACGCGGGCGGCCTGGTTTCGATTCCCGGCCGATGCAAGTCTATTTTTTTAACACCAAACAACGCGTGTTTTATAAAAGCTTGTTGAAATGTTGAATTCTCTTTTTTTTTTATCATTCTGGAATTCTCAATGGCACATATTATGAGAAACATTGCCAGAAGGATTTGAGTTTATAAATTGGATTGTTGGTCTACCCAGTTTGAGGGTTTATTTTCTGAATGCGAACTTAAAAGTTGTAGCATCGGTGGTTCAGTGGTAGAATGCTCGCCTGCCACGCGGGCGGCCCGGTTTCGATTCCCGGCCGATGTAAGTCTATTTTTTTAACACCAAGCAACGCGTGTTTTATAAAAGCTTGTTGAAATGTTGAATTCTCTTTTTTTTATCATTCTGGAATTCTCAATGGCACATATTATGAGAAACATTGCCAGAAGGATTTGAGTTTATAAATTGGATTGTTGGTCTACCCAGTTTGAGGGTTTATTTTCTGAATGCGAACTTAAAAGTTGTAGCATCGGTGGTTCAGTGGTAGAATGCTCGCCTGCCATGCGGGCGGTCCGGTTTCGATTCCTGGCCGATGCAAGTCTATTTATTTAACACCATGCTACGCGTGTTTTATAAAAGCTTGATGAAATGTTGAATTCTCTTTTTTTTTATCATTCTGGAATTCTCAATGGCACATATTATGAGAAACATTGCCAGAAGGATTTGAATTTATAAATTGGATTGTTGGTCTACCCAGTTTGAGGGTTTATTTTCTGAATGCGAACTTTAAGAGTTGTAGCATCGGTGGTTCAGTGGTAGAATTCTCGCCTGCCATGCGGGCGGCCCGGTTTCGATTCCTGGCCGATGCAAGTTTTTTTTTTTAACACCAAGCAACGCGTGTTTTATAAAATCTTGTTGAAATGTTGAATTCTCTTTTTTTTTATAATTCTGGAATTCTCAATGGCACATATTATGAGAAACATTGCCAGAAGGATTTGAGTTTATAAATTGGATTGTTGCTCTACCCAGTTTGAGGGTTTATTTTCTGAATGCGAACTGTAGGAGTTGTAGCATCGGTGGTTCAGTGGTAGAATGCTCGTCTGCTACGCGGGCGGCCCGGGTTCGATTCCCGGCCGATGCAAGTCTATTTTTTTAACACCATGCAACGCGTGTTTTATAAAAGCTTGATGAAATGTTGAATTCTCTTTTTTTTTTATCATTCTGGAATTCTCAATGGCACATATTATGAGAAACATTGCCAGAAGGATTTGAATTTATAAATTGGATTGTTGGTCTACCCAGTTTGAGGGTTTATTTTCTGAATGCGAACTTTAAGAGTTGTAGCATCGGTGGTTCAGTGGTAGAACGCTCGCCTGCCACGCGGACGGCCCGTGTTCGATTCCCGGTCGATGCAAGTCTATTTTTATAACACCAAGCAACGCGTGTTTTATAAAAGCTGGTTGAAATGTTGAATTCTCTTTTTTTTTTATCATTCTGGAATTCTCAATGGCACATATTATGAGAAACATTGCCAGAAGGATTTGAGTTTATAAATTGGATTGTTGGTCTACCCAGTTTGATGGTTTATTTTCTGAATGCAAACTGTAAGAGTTGTAGCATCGGTGGTTCAGTGGTAGAATGCTCGCCTGCCACGCGGGCGGCCCGGGTTCGATTCCCGGCCGATGCAAGTTTTTTTTTTAACACCAAGCAACGCGTGTTTTATAAAAGCTTGTTGAAATGTTGAATTCTCTTTTTTTTTATCATTCTGGAATTCTCAATGGCACATATTATGAGAAACATTGCCAGAAGGATTTGAGTTTATAAATTGGATTGTTGGTCTACCCAGTTTGAGGGTTTATTTTCTGAATGCGAACTTAAAAGTTGTAGCATCGGTGGTTCAGTGGTAGAATGCTCGCCTGCCACGCGGGCGGCCCGGTTTCGATTCCCGGCCGATGTAAGTCTATTTTTTTAACACCAAGCAACGCGTGTTTTATAAAAGCTTGTTGAAATGTTGAATTCTCTTTTTTTTATCATTCTGGAATTCTCAATGGCACATATTATGAGAAACATTGCCAGAAGGATTTGAGTTTATAAATTGGATTGTTGGTCTACCCAGTTTGAGGGTTTATTTTCTGAATGCGAACTTAAAAGTTGTAGCATCGGTGGTTCAGTGGTAGAATGCTCGCCTGCCATGCGGGCGGTCCGGTTTCGATTCCTGGCCGATGCAAGTCTATTTATTTAACACCATGCAACGCGTGTTTTATAAAAGCTTGATGAAATGTTGAATTCTCTTTTTTTTTATCATTCTGGAATTCTCAATGGCACATATTATGAGAAACATTGCCAGAAGGATTTGAATTTATAAATTGGATTGTTGGTCTACCCAGTTTGAGGGTTTATTTTCTGAATGCGAACTTTAAGAGTTGTAGCATCGGTGGTTCAGTGGTAGAATTCTCGCCTGCCATGCGGGCGGCCCGGTTTCGATTCCTGGCCGATGCAAGTTTTTTTTTTTAACACCAAGCAACGCGTGTTTTATAAAATCTTGTCTAAATGTTGAATTCTCTTTTTTTTTATAATTCTGGAATTCTCAATGGCACATATTATGAGAAACATTGCCAGAAGGATTTGAGTTTATAAATTGGATTGTTGCTCTACCCAGTTTGAGGGTTTATTTTCTGAATGCGAACTGTAGGAGTTGTAGCATCGGTGGTTCAGTGGTAGAATGCTCGTCTGCTACGCGGGCGGCCCGGGTTCGATTCCCGGCCGATGCAAGTCTATTTTTTTAACACCATGCAACGCGTGTTTTATAAAAGCTTGATGAAATGTTGAATTCTCTTTTTTTTTTATCATTCTGGAATTCTCAATGGCACATATTATGAGAAACATTGCCAGAAGGATTTGAATTTATAAATTGGATTGTTGGTCTACCCAGTTTGAGGGTTTATTTTCTGAATGCGAACTTTAAGAGTTGTAGCATCGGTGGTTCAGTGGTAGAACGCTCGCCTGCCACGCGGACGACCCGTGTTCGATTCCCGGTCGATGCAAGTCTATTTTTATAACACCAAGCAACGCGTGTTTTATAAAAGCTGGTTGAAATGTTGAATTCTCTTTTTTTTTATCATTCTGGAATTCTCAATGGCACATATTATGAGAAACATTGCCAGAAGGATTTGAGTTTATAAATTGGATTGTTGGTCTACCCAGTTTGATGGTTTATTTTCTGAATGCAAACTGTAAGAGTTGTAGCATCGGTGGTTCAGTGGTAGAATGCTCGCCTGCCACGCGGGCGGCCCGGGTTCGATTCCCGGCCGATGCAAGTTTTTTTTTTAACACCAAGCAACGCGTGTTTTATAAAAGCTTGTTGAAATGTTGAATTCTCTTTTTTTTTATCATTCTGGAATTCTCAATGGCACATATTATGAGAAACATTGCCAGAAGGATTTGAGTTTATAAATTGGATTGTTGGTCTACCCAGTTTGAGGGTTTATTTTCTGAATGCGAACTTAAAAGTTGTAGCATCGGTGGTTCAGTGGTAGAATGCTCGCCTGCCATGCGGGCGGCCCGGTTTCGATTCCTGGCCGATGCAAGTCTATTTTTTTTAACACCAAGCAACGCGTGTTTTATAAAAGCTTGTTGAAATGTTGAATTCTCTTTTTTTTTTATCATTCTGGAATTCTTAATGGCACATATTATGAAAAACGTTGCCAGAAGGATTTGAGTTTATAAATTGGATTGTTGGTCTACCCAGTTTGAGGGTTTATTTTCTGAATGCGAACTGTAAGAGTTGTAGCATCGGTGGTTCAGTGATAGAATGCTCGCCTGCCACGCGGGCGGCCCGTGTTCGATTCCCGGCCGATGCAAGTCTATTTTTTTAACACCAAGCAACGCGTGTTTTATAAAAGCTTGTTGAAATGTTGAATTCTCTTTTTTTTTTATCATTCTGGAATTATTGTTGGTCTACCCAGTTTGAGGGTTTATTTTCTGAATGCGAACTGTAGGAGTTGTAGCATCGGTGGATCAGTGGTAGAATGCTCCCCTCCCAAGCGGGCGGCCTGGGTTCGATTCCCGGTCGATGCAAGTCTATTTTTATAACACCAAGCAACGCGTGTTTTATAAAAGCTGGTAGAAATGTTGAATTCTCTTTTTTTTATCATTCTGGAATTCTCAATGGCACATATTATGAGAAACATTGCCAGAAGGATTTGAGTTTATAAATTGGATTGTTGGTCTACCCAGTTTGAGGGTTTATTTTCTGAATGCGAACTGTAAGAGTTGTAGTATCGGTGGTTCAGTGGTAGAATTCTCGCATGCCATGCGGGCGGCCCGGTTTCGATTCCTGGCCGATGCAAGTCTATTTTTTTAACACCAAGCAACGCGTGTTTTATAAAGGCTTGTTGAAATGTTGAATTCTCTTTTTTTTTATCATTCTGGAATTCTCAATGGCACATATTATGAGAAACATTGCCAGAAGGATTTGAGTTTATAAATTGGATTGTTGGTCTACCCAGTTTGAGGGTTTATTTTCTGAATGCGAACTGTAAGAGTTGTAGTATCGGTGGTTCAGTGGTAGAATTCTCGCATGCCATGCGGGCGGCCCGGTTTCGATTCCTGGCCGATGCAAGTCTATTTTTTTAACACCAAGCAACGCGTGTTTTATAAAAGCTTGTTGAAATGTTGAATTCTCTTTTTTTTTATCATTCTGGAATTATTGTTGGTCTACCCAGTTTGAGGGTTTATTTTCTGAATGCGAACTGTAGGAGTTGTAGCATCGGTGGATCAGTGGTAGAATGCTCCCCTCCCAAGCGGGCGGCCTGGGTTCGATTCCCGGTCGATGCAAGTCTATTTTTATAACACCAAGCAACGCGTGTTTTATAAAAGCTGGTAGAAATGTTGAATTCTCTTTTTTTTATCATTCTGGAATTCTCAATGGCACATATTATGAGAAACATTGCCAGAAGGATTTGAGTTTATAAATTGGATTGTTGGTCTACCCAGTTTGAGGGTTTATTTTCTGAATGCGAACTGTAAGAGTTGTAGTATCGGTGGTTCAGTGGTAGAATTCTCGCATGCCATGCGGGCGGCCCGGTTTCGATTCCTGGCCGATGCAAGTCTATTTTTTTAACACCAAGCAACGCGTGTTTTATAAAAGCTTGTTGAAATGTTGAATTCTCTTTTTTTTTTATCATTCTGGAATTCTCAATGGCACGTATTATGAGAAACATTGCCAGAAGGATTTGAGTTTATAAATTGGATTGTTGGTCTACCCAGTTTGAGGGTTTATTTTCTGAATGCGAACTGTAGGAGTTGTAGCATCGGTGGTTCAGTGGTAGAATGCTCGCCTGCCACGCGGCCGGCCCGGGTTCGATTCCCGGCCGATGCAAGTCTATTTTTTTAACACCAAGCAACGCGTGTTTTATAAAAGCTTGTTGAAATGTTGAATTTTCTTTTTTTTTATAATTCTGGAATTCTCAATGACACATATTATGAGAAACATTGCCAGAAGGATTTGAGTTTATAAATTGGATTGTTGGTCTACCCAGTTTGAGAGTTTATTTTCTGAATGCGAACTGTAGGAGTTGTAGCATCGGTGGTTCAGTGGTAGAATGCTCGACTCCCACGCGGGCGTCCCGGGTTCGATTCCCGGTCGATGCAAGTCTATTTTTATAACACCAAGCAACGCGTGTTTTATAAAAGCTGGTTGAAATGTTGAATTCTCTTTTTTTTTATCATTCTGGAATTCTCAATGGCACATATTATGAGAAACATTGCCAGAAGGATTTGAGTTTATAAATTGGATTGTTGGTCTACCCAGTTTGAGGGTTTATTTTCTGAATGCGAACTGTAAGAGTTGTAGCATCGGTGGTTCAGTGGTAGAACGCTCGCCTCCCACGCGGGCGGCCCGTGTTCGATTCCCGGCCGATACAAGTCTATTTTTTTAACACCAAGCAACGCGTGTTTTATAAAAGCTTGTTGAAATGTTGAATTCTCTTTTTTTTTTATCATTCTGGAATTCTCAATGGCACATATTATGAGAAACATTGCCAGAAGGATTTGAGTTTATAAATTGGATTGTTGGTCTACCCAGTTTGAGGGTTTATTTTCTGAATGCGAACTTAAAAGTTGTAGCATCGGTGGTTCAGTGGTAGAATGCTCGCCTGCCATGCGGGCGGCCCGGTTTCGATTCCTGGCCGATGCAAGTCCATTCTTTTAAAAACAAGCAACGCGTGTTTTATAAAAGCTTGTTGAAATGTTGAATTCTTTTTTTTTATCATTCTTGAATTCTCAATGGCACATATTATGAGAAACATTGCCAGAAGGATTTGAGTTTATAAATTGGATTGTTGGTCCACCCAGTTTGAGGGTTTATTTTCTGAATGCGAACTGTAAGAGTTGTTGTATCGGTGGTTCAGTGGTAGAATGCTCGCGTGCCATGCGGGCGGCCCGGTTTCGATTCATGGCCAATGTAAGTCTATTTTTTTAACACCAAGCAACGCGTGTTTTATAAAAGCTTGTTGAAATGTTGAATTCTCTTTTTTTTTTATCATTCTGGAATTCTCAATGGCACATATTATGAGAAACATTGCCAGAAGGATTTGAGTTTATAAATTGGATTGTTGGTCTACCCAGTTTGAGGGTTTATTTTCTGAATGCGAACTGTAAGAGTTGTAGCATCGGTGGTTCAGTGATAGAATGCTCGCCTGCCACGCGGGCGGCCTGGGTTCGATTCCCGGCCGATGCAAGTCTATTTTTTTAACACCAAGCAACGCGTGTTTTATAAAAGCTTGTTGAAATGTTGAATTCTCTTTTTTTTTATCATTCTGGAATTATTGTTGGTCTACCCAGTTTGAGGGTTTATTATCTGAATGCGAACTGTAGGAGTTGTAGCATCGGTGGATCAGTGGTAGAATGCTCCCCTCCCAAGCGGGCGGCCTGGGTTCGATTCCCGGTCGATGCAAGTCTATTTTTATAACACCAAGCAACGCGTGTTTTATAAAAGCTGGTAGAAATGTTGAATTCTCTTTTTTTTATCATTCTGGAATTCTCAATGGCACATATTATGAGAAACATTGCCAGAAGGATTTGAGTTTATAAATTGGATTGTTGGTCTACCCAGTTTGAGGGTTTATTTTCTGAATGCGAACTGTAAGAGTTGTAGTATCGGTGGTTCAGTGGTAGAATTCTCGCATGCCATGCGGGCGGCCCGGTTTCGATTCCTGGCCGATGCAAGTCTATTTTTTTAACACCAAGCAACGCGTGTTTTATAAAAGCTTGTTGAAATGTTGAATTCTCTTTTTTTTTATCATTCTGGAATTCTCAATGGCACGTATTATGAGAAACATTGCCAGAAGGATTTGAGTTTATAAATTGGATTGTTGGTCTACCCAGTTTGAGGGTTTATTTTCTGAATGCGAACTGTAGGAGTTGTAGCATCGGTGGTTCAGTGGTAGAATGCTCGCCTGCCACGCGGCCGGCCCGGGTTCGATTCCCGGCCGATGCAAGTCTATTTTTTTAACACCAAGCAACGCGTGTTTTATAAAAGCTTGTTGAAATGTTGAATTTTCTTTTTTTTTATAATTCTGGAATTCTCAATGACACATATTATGAGAAACATTGCCAGAAGGATTTGAGTTTATAAATTGGATTGTTGGTCTACCCAGTTTGAGAGTTTATTTTCTGAATGCGAACTGTAGGAGTTGTAGCATCGGTGGTTCAGTGGTAGAATGCTCGACTCCCACGCGGGCGTCCCGGGTTCGATTCCCGGTCGATGCAAGTCTATTTTTATAACACCAAGCAACGCGTGTTTTATAAAAGCTGGTTGAAATGTTGAATTCTCTTTTTTTTTATCATTCTGGAATTCTCAATGGCACATATTATGAGAAACATTGCCAGAAGGATTTGAGTTTATAAATTGGATTGTTGGTCTACCCAGTTTGAGGGTTTATTTTCTGAATGCGAACTGTAAGAGTTGTAGCATCGGTGGTTCAGTGGTAGAACGCTCGCCTCCCACGCGGGCGGCCCGTGTTCGATTCCCGGCCGATACAAGTCTATTTTTTTAACACCAAGCAACGCGTGTTTTATAAAAGCTTGTTGAAATGTTGAATTCTCTTTTTTTTTTATCATTCTGGAATTCTCAATGGCACATATTATGAGAAACATTGCCAGAAGGATTTGAGTTTATAAATTGGATTGTTGGTCTACCCAGTTTGAGGGTTTATTTTCTGAATGCGAACTTAAAAGTTGTAGCATCGGTGGTTCAGTGGTAGAATGCTCGCCTGCCATGCGGGCGGCCCGGTTTCGATTCCTGGCCGATGCAAGTCCATTCTTTTAAAAACAAGCAACGCGTGTTTTATAAAAGCTTGTTGAAATGTTGAATTCTTTTTTTTTATCATTCTTGAATTCTCAATGGCACATATTATGAGAAACATTGCCAGAAGGATTTGAGTTTATAAATTGGATTGTTGGTCCACCCAGTTTGAGGGTTTATTTTCTGAATGCGAACTGTAAGAGTTGTTGTATCGGTTGTTCAGTGGTAGAATGCTCGCGTGCCATGCGGGCGGCCCGGTTTCGATTCATGGCCAATGCAAGTCTATTTTTTTAACACCAAGCAACGCGTGTTTTATAAAAGCTTGTTGAAATGTTGAATTCTCTTTTTTTTTTATCATTCTGGAATTCTCAATGGCACATATTATGAGAAACATTGCCAGAAGGATTTGAGTTTATAAATTGGATTGTTGGTCTACCCAGTTTGAGGGTTTATTTTCTGAATGCGAACTGTAAGAGTTGTAGCATCGGTGGTTCAGTGATAGAATGCTCGCCTGCCACGCGGGCGGCCTGGGTTCGATTCCCGGCCGATGCAAGTCTATTTTTTTAACACCAAGCAACGCGTGTTTTATAAAAGCTTGTTGAAATGTTGAATTCTCTTTTTTTTTATCATTCTGGAATTATTGTTGGTCTACCCAGTTTGAGGGTTTATTATCTGAATGCGAACTGTAGGAGTTGTAGCATCGGTGGATCAGTGGTAGAATGCTCGCCTCCCAAGCGGGCGGCCTGGGTTCGATTCCCGGTCGATGCAAGTCTATTTTTATAACACCAAGCAACGCGTGTTTTATAAAAACTTGTTGAAATATTGAATTCTCTTTTTTTTTATCATTCTGGAATTCTCAATGGCACATATTATGAGAAACATTGCCAGAAGGATTTGAGTTTATAAATTGGATTGTTGGTCTACCCAGTTTGAGGGTTTATTTTCTGAATGCGAACTGTAAGAGTTGTAGTATCGGTGGTTCAGTGGGAGAATGCTCGCCTGCCATGCGGTCGGCCCGGTTTTGATTCCTGGCCGATGCAAGTCTATTTTTTTAACACCAAGCAACGCGTGTTTTATAAAAGCTTGTTGAAATGTTGAATTCTCTTTTTTTTTATCATTCTGGAATTCTCAATGGCACATATTATGAGAAACATTGCCAGAAGGATTTGAGTTTATAAATTGGATTGTTGGTCTACCCAGTTTGAGGGTTTATTTTCTGAATGCGAACTGTAGGAGTTGTAGCATCGGTGGTTCAGTGGTAGAATGCTCGCCTGCAACGCGGCCGGCCCGGGTTCGATTCCCGGCCGATGCAAGTCTATTTTTTAACACCAAGCAACGCGTGTTTTATAAAAGCTTGTTGAAATGTTGAATTCTCTTTTTTTTTATAATTCTGGAATTCTCCATGACACATATTATGAGAAACATTGCCAGAAGGATTTGAGTTTATAAATTGGATTGTTGGTCTACCCAGTTTGAGAGTTTATTTTCTGAATGCGAACTGTAGGAGTTGTAGCATCGGTGGTTCAGTGGTAGAATGCTCGGCTCCCACGCGGGCGTCCCGGGTTCGATTCCCGGTCGGTGCAAGTCTATTTTTATAACACCAAGCAACGCGTGTTTTATAAAAGCTTGTTGAAATGTTGAATTCTCTTTTTTTTTATCATTCTGGAATTCTCAATGGCACATATTATGAGAAACATTGCCAGAAGGATTTGAGTTTATAAATTGGATTGTTGGTCTACCCAGTTTGAGGGTTTATTTTCTGAATGCGAACTGTAAGAGTTGTAGCATCGGTGGTTCAGTGGTAGAATGCTCGCCTGCCACGCAGGCGGCCCGGGTTCGATTCCCGGCCGATGCAAGTCTACTTTTTTAACACCAAGCAACGCGTGTTTTATAAAAGCTTGTTGAAATGTTGAATTCTCTTTTTTTTTATCATTCTGGAATTCTCAATGGCACATATTATGAGAAACATTGCCAGAAGGATTTGAGTTTATAAATTGGATTGTTGGTCTACCCAGTTTGAGGGTTTATTTTCTGAATGCGAACTGTAAGAGTTGTAGCATCGGTGGTTCAGTGGTAGAATGCTCGCCTGCCATGCGGGCGGCCCGGTTTCGATTCCTGGCCGATGCAAGTCTATTCTTTTAACACCAAGCAACGCGTGTTTTATAAAAGCTTGTTGAAATGTTGAATTCTCTTTTTTTTTTATCATTCTGGAATTCTCAATGGCACATATTATGAGAAACATTGCCAGAAAGATTTGAGTTTATAAATTGGATTGTTGGTCTACCCAGTTTGAGGGTTTATTTTCTGAATGCGAACTGTAGGAGTTGTAGCATCGGTGGTTCAGTGGTAGAATGCTCGCCTGCCACGCGGCCGGCCCGGGTTCGATTCCCGGCCGATGCAAGTCTATTTTTTTAACACCAAGCAACGCGTGTTTTATAAAAGCTTGTTGAAATGTTGAATTCTCTTTTTTTTATAATTCTGGAATTCTCCATGACACATATTATGAGAAACATTGCCAGAAGGATTTGAGTTTATAAATTGGATTGTTGGTCTACCCAGTTTGAGAGTTTATTTTCTGAATGCGAACTGTAGGAGTTGTAGCATCGGTGGTTCAGTGGTAGAATGCTCGGCTCCCACGCGGGCGTCCCGGGTTCGATTCCCGGTCGGTGCAAGTCTATTTTTATAACACCAAGCAACGCGTGTTTTATAAAAGCTGGTTGAAATGTTGAATTCTCTTTTTTTTTATCATTCTGGAATTCTCAATGGCACATATTATGAGAAACATTGCCAGAAGGATTTGAGTTTATAAATTGGATTGTTGGTCTACCCAGTTTGAGGGTTTATTTTCTGAATGCGAACTGTAGGAGTTGTAGCATCGGTGGTTCAGTGGTAGAATGCTCGCCTGCCACGCGGCCGCCCCGGGTTCGATTCCCGGCCGATGCAAGTCTATTTTTTTAACACCAAGCAACGCGTGTTTTATAAAAGCTTGTTGAAATGTTGAATTCTCTTTTTTTTTATAATTCTGGAATTCTCCATGACACATATTATGAGAAACATTGCCAGAAGGATTTGAGTTTATAAATTGGATTGTTGGTCTACCCAGTTTGAGAGTTTATTTTCTGAATGCGAACTGTAGGAGTTGTAGCATCGGTGGTTCAGTGGTAGAATGCTCGGCTCCCACGCGGGCGTCCCGGGTTCGATTCCCGGTCGGTGCAAGTCTATTTTTATAACACCAAGCAACGCGTGTTTTATAAAAGCTTGTTGAAATGTTGAATTCTCTTTTTTTTTTATCATTCTGGAATTCTCAATGGCACATATTATGAGAAACATTGCCAGAAGGATTTGAGTTTATAAATTGGATTGTTGGTCTACCCAGTTTGAGGGTTTATTTTCTGAATGCGAACTTAAAAGTTGTAGCATCGGTGGTTCAGTGGTAGAATGCTCGCCTGCCATGCGGGCGGCCCGGTTTCGATTCCTGGCCGATGCAAGTCTATTCTTTTAACAACAAGCAACGCGTGTTTTATAAAAGCTTGTTGAAATGTTGAATTCTCTTTTTTTTTATCATTCTGGAATTCTCAATGGCACATATTATGAGAAACATTGCCAGAAAGATTTGAGTTTATAAATTGGATTGTTGGTCTACCCAGTTTGAGGGTTTATTTTCTGAATGCGAACTGTAGGAGTTGTAGCATCGGTGGTTCAGTGGTAGAATGCTCGCCTGCCACGCGGCCGGCCCGGGTTCGATTCCCGGTCGGTGCAAGTCTATTTTTATAACACCAAGCAACGCGTGTTTTATAAAAGCTGGTTGAAATGTTGAATTCTCTTTTTTTTTATCATTCTGGAATTCTCAATGGCACATATTATGAGAAACATTGCCAGAAGGATTTGAGTTTATAAATTGGATTGTTGGTTTACCCAGTTTGAGGGTTTATTTTCTGAATGCGAACTGTAAGAGTTGTAGCATCGGTGGTTCAGTGGTAGAATGCTCGCCTGCCACGCGGGCGGCCCGGGTTCGATTCCCGGCCGATGCAAGTCTACTTTTTTAACACCAAGCAACGCGTGTTTTATAAAAGCTTGTTGAAATGTTGAATTCTCTTTTTTTTTATCATTCTGGAATTCTCAATGGCACATATTATGAGAAACATTGCCAGAAGGATTTGAGTTTATAAATTGGATTGTTGGTCTACCCAGTTTGAGGGTTTATTTTCTGAATGCGAACTGTAAGAGTTGTAGCATCGGTGGTTCAGTGGTAGAACGCTCGCCTGCCACGCGGGCGGCCCGTGTTCGATTCTCGGCCGATACAAGTCTATTTTTTTAACACCAAGCAACGCGTGTTTTATAAAAGCTTGTTGAAATGTTGAATTCTCTTTTTTTTTTTATCATTCTGGAATTCTCAATGGCACATATTATGAGAAACATTGCCAGAAGGATTTGAGTTTATAAATTGGATTGTTGGTCTACCCAGTTTGAGGGTTTATTTTCTGAATGCGAACTTAAAAGTTGTAGCATCGGTGGTTCAGTGGTAGAATGCTCGCCTGCCATGCGGGCGGCCCGGTTTCGATTCCTGGCCGATGCAAGTCTATTCTTTTAACACCAAGCAACGCGTGTTTTATAAAAGCTTGTTGAAATGTTGAATTCTTTTTTTTTTATCATTCTGGAATTCTCAATGGCACATATTATGAGAAACATTGCCAGAAGGATTTGAGTTTATAAATTGGATTGTTGGTCCACCCAGTTTGAGGGTTTATTTTCTGAATGCGAACTGTAAGAGTTGTAGTTTCGGTGGTTCAGTGGTAGAATGCTCGCCTGCCATGCGGGCGGCCCGGTTTCGATTCATGGCCGATGCAAGTCTATTTTTTTAACACCAAGCAACGCGTGTTTTATAAAAGCTTGTTGAAATGTTGAATTCTCTTTTTTTTTATCATTCTGGAATTCTCAATGGCACATATTATGAGAAACATTGCCAGAAGGATTTGAGTTTATAAATTGGATTGTTGGTCTACCCAGTTTGAGGGTTCATTTTCTGAATGCGAACTGTAGGAGTTGTAGCATCGGTGGTTCAGTGGTAGAATGCTCGCCTGCCACGCGGGCGGCCCGGGTTCGATTCCCGGCCGATGCAATTTTTTTTTTAACACCAAGCAACGCGTGTTTATAAAAGCTTGTTGAAATGTTGAATTCTCTTTTTTTTATCATTCTGGAATTCTCAATGGCACATATTATGAGAAACATTGCCAGAAGGATTTGAGTTTATAAATTGGATTGTTGGTCTACCCAGTTTGATGGTTTATTTTCTGAATGCGAATTGTAGGAGTTGTAGCATCGGTGGTTCAGTGGTAGAATGCTCGCCTGCCACGCGGGCGGCCCGTGTTCGATTCCCGGCCGATGCAAGTCTACTTTTTTAACACCAAGCAACGCGTGTTTTATAAAAGCTTGTTGAAATGTTGAATTCTCTTTTTTTTTATCATTCTGGAATTCTCAATGGCACATATTATGAGAAACATTGCCAGAAGGATTTGAGTTTATAAATTGGATTGTTGGTCTACCCAGTTTGAGGGTTTATTTTCTGAATGCGAACTGTAAGAGTTGTAGCATCGGTGGTTCAGTGGTAGAACGCTCGCCTGCCACGCGGGCGGCCCGTGTTCGATTCTCGGCCGATACAAGTCTATTTTTTTAACACCAAGCAACGCGTGTTTTATAAAAGCTTGTTGAAATGTTGAATTCTCTTTTTTTTTTTATCATTCTGGAATTCTCAATGGCACATATTATGAGAAACATTGCCAGAAGGATTTGAGTTTATAAATTGGATTGTTGGTCTACCCAGTTTGAGGGTTTATTTTCTGAATGCGAACTTAAAAGTTGTAGCATCGGTGGTTCAGTGGTAGAATGCTCGCCTGCCATGCGGGCGGCCCGGTTTCGATTCCTGGCCGATGCAAGTCTATTCTTTTAACACCAAGCAACGCGTGTTTTATAAAAGCTTGTTGAAATGTTGAATTCTCTTTTTTTTTATCATTCTGGAATTCTTAATGGCACATATTATGAGAAACATTGCCAGAAGGATTTGAGTTTATAAATTGGATTGTTGGTCCACCCAGTTTGAGGGTTTATTTTCTGAATGCGAACTGTAAGAGTTGTAGTATCGGTGGTTCAGTGGTAGAATGCTCGCCTGCCATGCGGGCGGCCCGGTTTCGATTCATGGCCGATGCAAGTCTATTTTTTTAACACCAAGCAACGCTTGTTTTATAAAAGCTTGTTGAAATGTTGAATTCTCTTTTTTTTTATCATTCTGGAATTCTCAATGGCACATATTATGAGAAACATTGCCAGAAGGATTTGAGTTTATAAATTGGATTGTTGGTCTACCCAGTTTGAGGGTTCATTTTCTGAATGCGAACTGTAGGAGTTGTAGCATCGGTGGTTCAGTGGTAGAATGCTCGCCTGCCACGCGGGCGGCCCGGGTTCGATTCCCGGCCGATGCAATTTTTTTTTTTTTAACACCAAGCAACGCGTGTTTATAAAAGCTTGTTGAAATGTTGAATTCTCTTTTTTTTATCATTCTGGAATTCTCAATGGCACATATTATGAGAAACATTGCCAGAAGGATTTGAGTTTATAAATTGGATTGTTGGTCTACCCAGTTTGAGGGTTTATTTTCTGAATGCGAACTGTAGGAGTTGTAGCATCGGTGGTTCAGTGGTAGAATGCTCGCCTGCCACGCGGCCGGCCGGGGTTCGATTCCCGGCCGATGCAAGTCTATTTTTTTAACACCAAGCAACGCGTGTTTTATAAAAGCTTGTTGAAATGTTGAATTCTCTTTTTTTTTATAATTCTGGAATTCTCCATGACACATATTATGAGAAACATTGCCAGAAGGATTTGAGTTTATAAATTGGATTGTTGGTCTACCCAGTTTGAGAGTTTATTTTCTGAATGCGAACTGTAGGAGTTGTAGCATCGGTGGTTCAGTGGTAGAATGCTCGGCTCCCACGCGGGCGTCCCGGGTTCGATTCCCGGTCGGTGCAAGTCTATTTTTATAACACCAAGCAACGCGTGTTTTATAAAAGCTGGTTGAAATGTTGAATTCTCTTTTTTTTTATCATTCTGGAATTCTCAATGGCACATATTATGAGAAACATTGCCAGAAGGATTTGAGTTTATAAATTGGATTGTTGGTCTACCCAGTTTGAGGGTTTATTTTCTGAATGCGAACTGTAGGAGTTGTAGCATCGGTGGTTCAGTGGTAGAATGCTCGCCTGCCACGCGGCCGGCCCGGGTTCGATTCCCGGCCGATGCAAGTCTATTTTTTTAACACCAAGCAACGCGTGTTTTATAAAAGCTTGTTGAAATGTTGAATTCTCTTTTTTTTTATAATTCTGGAATTCTCCATGACACATATTATGAGAAACATTGCCAGAAGGATTTGAGTTTATAAATTGGATTGTTGGTCTACCCAGTTTGAGAGTTTATTTTCTGAATGCGAACTGTAGGAATTGTAGCATCGGTGGTTCAGTGGTAGAATGCTCGGCTCCCACGCGGGCGTCCCGGGTTCGATTCCCGTTCGGTGCAAGTCTATTTTTATAACACCAAGCAACGCGTGTTTTATAAAAGCTTGTTGAAATGTTGAATTCTCTTTTTTTTTTATCATTCTGGAATTCTCAATGGCACATATTATGAGAAACATTGCCAGAAGGATTTGAGTTTATAAATTGGATTGTTGGTCTACCCAGTTTGAGGGTTTATTTTCTGAATGCGAACTTAAAAGTTGTAGCATCGGTGGTTCAGTGGTAGAATGCTCGCCTGCCATGCGGGCGGCCCGGTTTCGATTCCTGGCCGATGCAAGTCTATTCTTTTAACAACAAGCAACGCGTGTTTTATAAAAGCTTGTTGAAATGTTGAATTCTCTTTTTTTTTTATCATTCTGGAATTCTCAATGGCACATATTATGAGAAACATTGCCAGAAAGATTTGAGTTTATAAATTGGATTGTTGGTCTACCCAGTTTGAGGGTTTATTTTCTGAATGCGAACTGTAGGAGTTGTAGCATCGGTGGTTCAGTGGTAGAATGCTCGCCTGCCACGCGGCCGGCCCGGGTTCGATTCCCGGCCGATGCAAGTCTATTTTTTTAACACCAAGCAACGCGTGTTTTATAAAAGCTTGTTGAAATGTTGAATTCTCTTTTTTTTTATAATTCTGGAATTCTCCATGACACATATTATGAGAAACATTGCCAGAAGGATTTGAGTTTATAAATTGGATTGTTGGTCTACCCAGTTTGAGAGTTTATTTTCTGAATGCGAACTGTAGGAGTTGTAGCATCGGTGGTTCAGTGGTAGAATGCTCGGCTCCCACGCGGGCGTCCCGGGTTCGATTCCCGGTCGGTGCAAGTCTATTTTTATAACACCAAGCAACGCGTGTTTTATAAAAGCTGGTTGAAATGTTGAATTCTCTTTTTTTTTATCATTCTGGAATTCTCAATGGCACATATTATGAGAAACATTGCCAGAAGGATTTGAGTTTATAAATTTAATTGTTGGTCTACCCAGTTTGAGGGTTTATTTTCTGAATGCGAACTGTAAGAGTTGTAGCATCGGTGGTTCAGTGGTAGAATGCTCGCCTGCCACGCGGGCGGCCCGGGTTCGATTCCCGGCCGATGCAAGTCTACTTTTTTAACACCAAGCAACGCGTGTTTTATAAAAGCTTGTTGAAATGTTGAATTCTCTTTTTTTTTATCATTCTGGAATTCTCAATGGCACATATTATGAGAAACATTGCCAGAAGGATTTGAGTTTATAAATTGGATTGTTGGTCTACCCAGTTTGAGGGTTTATTTTCTGAATGCGAACTGTAAGAGTTGTAGCATCGGTGGTTCAGTGGTAGAACGCTCGCCTGCCACGCGGGCGGCCCGTGTTCGATTCCCGGCCGATACAAGTCTATTTTTTTAACACCAAGCAACGCGTGTTTTATAAAAGCTTGTTGAAATGTTGAATTCTTTTTTTTTTTTATCATTCTGGAATTCTCAATGGCACATATTATGAGAAACATTGCCAGAAGGATTTGAGTTTATAAATTGGATTGTTGGTCTACCCAGTTTGAGGGTTTATTTTCTGAATGCGAACTTAAAAGTTGTAGCATCGGTGGTTCAGTGGTAGAATGCTCGCCTGCCATGCGGGCGGCCCGGTTTCGATTCCTGGCCGATGCAAGTCTATTCTTTTAACACCAAGCAACGCGTGTTTTATAAAAGCTTGTTGAAATGTTGAATTCTCTTTTTTTTTATCATTCTGGAATTCTCAATGGCACATATTATGAGAAACATTGCCAGAAGGATTTGAGTTTATAAATTGGATTGTTGGTCTACCCAGTTTGAGAGTTTATTTTCTGAATGCGAACTGTAGGAGTTGTAGCATCGGTGGTTCAGTGGTAGAATGCTCGGCTCCCACGCGGGCGTCCCGGGTTCGATTCCCGGTCGGTGCAAGTCTATTTTTATAACACCAAGCAACGCGTGTTTTATAAAAGCTTGTTGAAATGTTGAATTCTCTTTTTTTTTTATCATTCTGGAATTCTCAATGGCACATATTATGAGAAACATTGCCAGAAGGATTTGAGTTTATAAATTGGATTGTTGGTCTACCCAGTTTGAGGGTTTATTTTCTGAATGCGAACTTAAAAGTTGTAGCATCGGTGGTTCAGTGGTAGAATGCTCGCCTGCCATGCGGGCGGCCCGGTTTCGATTTCTGGCCGATGCAAGTCTATTCTTTTAACAACAAGCAACGCGTGTTTTATAAAAGCTTGTTGAAATGTTGAATTCTCTTTTTTTTTTATCATTCTGGAATTCTCAATGGCACATATTATGAGAAACATTGCCAGAAAGATTTGAGTTTATAAATTGGATTGTTGGTCTACCCAGTTTGAGGGTTTATTTTCTGAATGCGAACTGTAGGAGTTGTAGCATCGGTGGTTCAGTGGTAGAATGCTCGCCTGCCACGCGGCCGGCCCGGGTTCGATTCCCGGCCGATGCAAGTCTATTTTTTTAACACCAAGCAACGCGTGTTTTATAAAAGCTTGTTGAAATGTTGAATTCTCTTTTTTTTTATAATTCTGGAATTCTCCATGACACATATTATGAGAAACATTGCCAGAAGGATTTGAGTTTATAAATTGGATTGTTGGTCTACCCAGTTTGAGAGTTTATTTTCTGAATGCGAACTGTAGGAGTTGTAGCGTCGGTGGTTCAGTGGTAGAATGCTCGGCTCCCACGCGGGCGTCCCGGGTTCGATTCCCGAACGGTGCAAGTCTATTTTTATAACACCAAGCAACGCGTGTTTTATAAAAGCTGGTTGAAATGTTGAATTCTCTTTTTTTTTATCATTCTGGAATTCTCAATGGCACATATTATGAGAAACATTGCCAGAAGGATTTGAGTTTATAAATTGGATTGTTGGTCTACCCAGTTTGAGGGTTTATTTTCTGAATGCGAACTGTAAGAGTTGTAGCATCGGTGGTTCAGTGGTAGAATGCTCGCCTGCCACGCGGGCGGCCCGGGTTCGATTCCCGGCCGATGCAAGTCTACTTTTTTAACACCAAGCAACGCGTGTTTTATAAAAGCTTGTTGAAATGTTGAATTCTCTTTTTTTTTATCATTCTGGAATTCTCAATGGCACATATTATGAGAAACATTGCCAGAAGGATTTGAGTTTATAAATTGGATTGTTGGTCTACCCAGTTTGAGGGTTTATTTTCTGAATGCGAACTGTAAGAGTTGTAGCATCGGTGGTTCAGTGGTAGAACGCTCGCCTGCCACGCGGGCGGCCCGTGTTCGATTCCCGGCCGATACAAGTCTATTTTTTTAACACCAAGCAACGCGTGTTTTATAAAAGCTTGTTGAAATGTTGAATTCTCTTTTTTTTTTATCATTCTGGAATTCTCAATGGCACATATTATGAGAAACATTGCCAGAAGGATTTGAGTTTATAAATTGGATTGTTGGTCTACCCAGTTTGAGGGTTTATTTTCTGAATGCGAACTTAAAAGTTGTAGCATCGGTGGTTCAGTGGTAGAATGCTCGCCTGCCATGCGGGCGGCCCGGTTTCGATTCCTGGCCGATGCAAGTCTATTCTTTTAACACCAAGCAACGCGTGTTTTATAAAAGCTTGTTGAAATGTTGAATTCTTTTTTTTTTATCATTCTGGAATTCTCAATGGCACATATTATGAGAAACATTGCCAGAAGGATTTGAGTTTATAAATTGGATTGTTGGTCCACCCAGTTTGAGGGTTTATTTTCTGAATGCGAACTGTAAGAGTTGTAGTATCGGTGGTTCAGTGGTAGAATGCTCGCCTGCCATGCGGGCGGCCCGGTTTCGATTCATGGCCGATGCAAGTCTATTTTTTTAACACCAAGCAACGCGTGTTTTATAAAAGCTTGTTGAAATGTTGAATTCTCTTTTTTTTTATCATTCTGGAATTCTCAATGGCACATATTATGAGAAACATTGCCAGAAGGATTTGAGTTTATAAATTGGATTGTTGGTCTACCCAGTTTGAGGGTTCATTTTCTGAATGCGAACTGTAGGAGTTGTAGCATCGGTGGTTCAGTGGTAGAATGCTCGCCTGCCACGCGGGCGGCCCGGGTTCGATTCCCGGCCGATGCAATTTTTTTTTTTTTAACACCAAGCAACGCGTGTTTATAAAAGCTTGTTGAAATGTTGAATTCTCTTTTTTTTATCATTCTGGAATTCTCAATGGCACATATTATGAGAAACATTGCCAGAAGGATTTGAGTTTATAAATTGGATTGTTGGTCTACCCAGTTTGAGGGTTTATTTTCTGAATGCGAACTGTAAGAGTTGTAGCATCGGTGGTTCAGTGGTAGAACGCTCGCCTCCCACGCGGGCGGCCCGTGTTCGATTCCCGGCCGATACAAGTCTATTTTTTTAACACCAAGCAACGCGTGTTTTATAAAAGCTTGTTGAAATGTTGAATTCTCTTTTTTTTTATCATTCTGGAATTCTCAATGGCACATATTATGAGAAACATTGCCAGAAGGATTTGAGTATATAAATTGGATTGTTGGTCTACCCAGTTTGAGGGTTTATTTTCTGAATGCGAACTGTAAGAGTTGTAGCATCGGTGGTTCAGTGATAGAATGCTCGCCTGCCACGCGGGCGGCCCGGGTTCGATTCCCGGCCGATGCAAGTCTATTTTTTTAACACCAAGCAACGCGTGTTTTATAAAAGCTTGTTGAAATGTTGAATTCTCTTTTTTTTTATCATTCTGGAATTATTGTTGGTCTACCCAATTTGAGGGTTTATTTTCTGAATGCGAACTGTAGGAGTTGTAGCATCGGTGGTTCAGTGGTAGAACGCTCGCCTTCCACGCGGGCGGCCCGTGTTCGGTTTCCGGCCGATACAAGTCTATTTTTTAACACCAAGCAACGCGTGTTTTATAAAAGCTTGTTGAAATGTTGAATTCTCTTTTTTTTTATCATTCTGGAATTCTCAATGGCACATATTATGAGAAACATTGCCAGAAGGATTTGAGTTTATAAATTGGATTGTTGGTCTACCCAGTTTGAGGGTTTATTTTCTGAATGCGAACTGTAAGAGTTGTAGCATCGGTGGTTCAGTGGTAGAACGCTCGCCTGCCACGCGGGTGGCCCGTGTTCGATTCCCGGCCGATACAAGTCTATTTTTTTAACACCAAGCAACGCGTGTTTTATAAAAGCTTGTTGAAATGTTGAATTCTCTTTTTTTTTATCATTCTGGAATTCTCAATGGCACATATTATGAGAAACATTGCCAGAAGGATTTGAGTATATAAATTGGATTGTTGGTCTACCCAGTTTGAGGGTTTATTTTCTGAATGCGAACTGTAAGAGTTGTAGCATCGGTGGTTCAGTGATAGAATGCTCGCCTGCCACGCGGGCGGCCCGGGTTCGATTCCCGGCCGATGCAAGTCTATTTTTTTAACACCAAGCAACGCGTGTTTTATAAAAGCTTGTTGAAATGTTGAATTCTCTTTTTTTTTATCATTCTGGAATTATTGTTGGTCTACCCAATTTGAGGGTTTATTTTCTGAATGCGAACTGTAGGAGTTGTAGCATCGGTGGTTCAGTGGTAGAACGCTCGCCTTCCACGCGGGCGGCCCGTGTTCGGTTTCCGGCCGATACAAGTCTATTTTTTTAACACCAAGCAACGCGTGTTTTATAAAAGCTTGTTGAAATGTTGAATTCTCTTTTTTTTTATCATTCTGGAATTCTCAATGGCACATATTATGAGAAACATTGCCAGAAGGATTTGAGTTTATAAATTGGATTGTTGGTCTACCCAGTTTGAGGGTTTATTTTCTGAATGCGAACTTAAAAGTTGTAGCATCGGTGGTTCAGTGGTAGAATGCTCGCCTGCCATGCGGGCGGCCCGGTTTCGATTCCTGGCCGATGCAAGTCTATTCTTTTAACACCAAGCAACGCGTGTTTTATAAAAGCTTGTTGAAATGTTGAATTCTTTTTTTTTTATCATTCTGGAATTCTCAATGGCACATATTATGAGAAACATTGCCAGAAGGATTTGAGTTTATAAATTGGATTGTTGGTCCACCCAGTTTGAGGGTTTATTTTCTGAATGCGAACTGTAAGAGTTGTAGTATCGGTGGTTCAGTGGTAGAATGCTCGCCTGCCATGCGGGCGGCCCGGTTTCGATTCATGGCCGATGCAAGTCTATTTTTTTAACACCAAGCAACGCGTGTTTTATAAAAGCTTGTTGAAATGTTGAATTCTCTTTTTTTTTATCATTCTGGAATTCTCAATGGCACATATTATGAGAAACATTGCCAGAAGGATTTGAGTTTATAAATTGGATTGTTGGTCTACCCAGTTTGAGGGTTCATTTTCTGAATGCGAACTGTAGGAGTTGTAGCATCGGTGGTTCAGTGGTAGAATGCTCGCCTGCCACGCGGGCGGCCCGGGTTCGATTCCCGGCCGATGCAATTTTTTTTTTTTTAACACCAAGCAACGCGTGTTTATAAAAGCTTGTTGAAATGTTGAATTCTCTTTTTTTTATCATTCTGGAATTCTCAATGGCACATATTATGAGAAACATTGCCAGAAGGATTTGAGTTTATAAATTGGATTGTTGGTCTACCCAGTTTGAGGGTTTATTTTCTGAATGCGAACTGTAAGAGTTGTAGCATCGGTGGTTCAGTGGTAGAACGCTCGCCTCCCACGCGGGCGGCCCGTGTTCGATTCCCGGCCGATACAAGTCTATTTTTTTAACACCAAGCAACGCGTGTTTTATAAAAGCTTGTTGAAATGTTGAATTCTCTTTTTTTTTATCATTCTGGAATTCTCAATGGCACATATTATGAGAAACATTGCCAGAAGGATTTGAGTATATAAATTGGATTGTTGGTCTACCCAGTTTGAGGGTTTATTTTCTGAATGCGAACTGTAAGAGTTGTAGCATCGGTGGTTCAGTGATAGAATGCTCGCCTGCCACGCGGGCGGCCCGGGTTCGATTCCCGGCCGATGCAAGTCTATTTTTTTAACACCAAGCAACGCGTGTTTTATAAAAGCTTGTTGAAATGTTGAATTCTCTTTTTTTTTATCATTCTGGAATTATTGTTGGTCTACCCAATTTGAGGGTTTATTTTCTGAATGCGAACTGTAGGAGTTGTAGCATCGGTGGTTCAGTGGTAGAACGCTCGCCTTCCACGCGGGCGGCCCGTGTTCGGTTTCCGGCCGATACAAGTCTATTTTTTTAACACCAAGCAACGCGTGTTTTATAAAAGCTTGTTGAAATGTTGAATTCTCTTTTTTTTTACCATTCTGGAATTCTCAATGGCACATATTATGAGAAACATTGCCAGAAGGATTTATGTTTATAAATTGGATTGTTGGTCTACCCAGTTTGAGGGTTTATTTTCTGAATGCGAACTTAAAAGTTGTAGCATCGGTGGTTCAGTGGTAGAATGCTCGCCTGCCATGCGGGCGGCCCGGTTTCGATTCCTGGCCGATGCAAGTCTATTCTTTTAACACCAAGCAACGCGTGTTTTATAAAAGCTTGTTGAAATGTTGAATTCTTTTTTTTTTATCATTCTGGAATTCTCAATGGCACATATTATCAGAAACATTGCCAGAAGGATTTGAATTTATAAATTGGATTGTTGGTCTACCCAGTTTGAGGGTTTATTTTCTGAATGCGAACTGTAGGAGTTGTAGCATCGGTGGTTCAGTGGTAGAATGCTCGCTTGCCACGCGGGCGGGCCGGGTTCGATTCCCGGTCGATGCAAGTCTATTTTTATAACACCAAGCAACGCGTGTTTTATAAAACCTGGTTGAAATGTTGAATTCTCTTTTTTTTTTATCATTCTGGAATTCTCAATGGCACATATTATGAGAAACATTGCCAGAAGGATTTGAGTTTATAAATTGGATTGTTGGTCCACCCAGTTTGAGGGTTTATTTTCTGAATGCGAACTGTAAGAGTTGTAGTATCGGTGGTTCAGTGGTAGAATGCTCGCCTGCCATGCGGGCGGCCCGGTTTCGATTCATGGCCGATGCAAGTCTATTTTTTTAACACCAAGCAACGCGTGTTTTATAAAAGCTTGTTGAAATGTTGAATTCTCTTTTTTTTTATCATTCTGGAATTCTCAATGGCACATATTATGAGAAACATTGCCAGAAGGATTTGAGTTTATAAATTGGATTGTTGGTCTACCCAGTTTGAGGGTTTATTTTCTGAATGCGAACTGTAGGAGTAGTAGCATCGGTGGTTCAGTGGTAGAATGCTCGCCTCCCACGCGGGCGTCCCGGATTCGATTCCCGGTCGATGCAAGTCTATTCTTTTAACAACAAGCAACGCGTGTTTTATAAAAGCTTGTTGAAATGTTGAATTCTTTTTTTTTTATCATTCTGGAATTCTCAATGGCACATATTATGAGAAACATTGCCAGAAGGATTTGAGTTTATAAATTGGATTGTTGGTCTACCCAGTTTGAGGGTTTATTTTCTGAATGCGAACTGTAGGAGTTGTAGCATCGGTGGTTCAGTGGTAGAATGCTCGCCTCCCACGCTGGCGGACCGGGTTCGATTCCCGGTCGATGCAAGTCTATTTTTATAACACCGAGCAACGCGTGTTTTATAAAAGCTGGTTGAAATGTTGAATTCTCTTTTTTTTTTATCATTCTGGAATTCTCAATGGCACATATTATGAGAAACATTGCCAGAAGGATTTGAGTTTATAAATTGGATTGTTGGTCCACCCAGTTTGAGGGTTTATTTTCTGAATGCGAACTGTAGGAGTTGTAGTATCGGTGGTTCAGTGGTAGAATGCTCGCCTGCCATGCGGGCGGCCCGGGTTCGATTCCCGGCCGATGCAAGTCTATTTTTTTAACACCAAGCAACGCGTGGTTTATAAAAGCTTGTTGAAATGTTGAATTCTCTTTTTTTTTATCATTCTGGAATTCTCAATGGCACATATTATGAGAAACATTGCCAGTAGGTTTTGAGTTTATAAATTGGATTGTTGGTCTACCCAGTTTGAGGGTTTATTTTATGAATGCGAACTGTAAGAGTTGTAGCATCGGTGGTTCAGTGGTAGAATGCTCGCCTCCCACGCTGGCGGCCCGGGTTCGATTCCCGGTCGATGCAAGTCTATTTTTTTAACACCAAGCAACGCGTGTTTTATAAAAGCTTGTTGAAATGTTGAATTCTCTTTTTTTTATCATTCTGGAATTCTCAATGGCACATATTATGAGAAACATTGCCAGAAGGATTTGAGTTTATAAATTGGATTGTTGGTCTACCCAATTTGAGGGTTTATTTTCTGAATGCGAACTGTAGGAGTTGTAGCATCGGTGGTTCAGTGGTAGAATGCTCGCCTGCCACGCGGGCGGCCCGGGTTCGATTCCCGGCCGATGCAAGTCTATTTTTTTAACACCAAGCAACGCGTGTTTTATAAAAGCTTGTTGAAATGTTGAATTCTCTTTTTTTTATCATTCTGGAATTCTCAATGGCACATATTATGAGAAACATTGCCAGAAGGATTTGAGTTTATAAATTGGATTGTTGGTCTACATAGTTTGAGGGTTTATTTTCTGAATGCGAACTGTAAGAGTTGTAGCATCGGTGGTTCAGTGGTAGAACGCTCGCCTGCCACGCGGGCGGCCCGTGTTCGATTCCCGGCCGATACAAGTCTATTTTTTTAACACCAAGCAACGCGTGTTTTATAAAAGCTTGTTGAAATGTTGAATTCTCTTTTTTTTTATCATTCTGGAATTCTCAATGGCACATATTATGAGAAACATTGCCAGAAGGATTTGAGTTTATAAATTCGATTGTTGGTCTACCCAGTTTGAGGGTTTATTTTCTGAATGCGAACTGTAGGAGTTGTAGCATCGGTGGTTCAGTGGTAGAAAGCTCGCCTGCCATGCGGGCGGCCCGGGTTCGATTCCCGGCCGATGCAAGTCTATTTTTTTAACACCAAGCAACGCGTGTTTTATAAAAGCTTGTTGAAATGTTGAATTCTCTTTTTTTTTATCATTCTGGAATTCTCAATGGCACATATTATGAGAAACATTGCCAGTAGGATTTGAGTTTATAAATTGGATTGTTGGTCTACCCAGTTTGAGGGTTTATTTTATGAATGCGAACTGTAAGAGTTGTAGCATCGGTGGTTCAGTGGTAGAATGCTCGCCTGCCACGCGGGCGGCCCGGGTTCGATTCCCGGCCGATGCAAGTCTATTTTCTTTTAATACCAAGCAACGCGTGTTTTATAAAAGCTTGTTGAAATGTTGAATTCTCTTTTTTTTTATCAATCTGGAATTCTCAATGGCACATATTATGAGAAACATTGCCAGAAGGATTTGAGTTTATAAATTGGATTGTTGGTCTACCCAGTTTGAGGGTTTATTTTCTGAATGCGAACTGTAAGAGTTGTAGCATCGGTGGTTCAGTGGTAGAATGCTAGCCTCCCACGCTGGCGGCCCGGGTTCGATTCCCGGTCGATGCAAGTCTATTTTTATAACACCAAGCAACGCGTGTTTTATAAAAGCTGGTTGAAATGTTGAATTCTCTTTTTTTTATCATTCTGGAATTCTCAATTTCACATATTATGAGAAACATTGCCAGAAGGATTTGAGTTTATAAATTGGATTGTTGGTCCACCCAGTTTGAGGGTTTATTTTCTGAATGCGAACTGTAGGAGTTGTAGCATCGGTGGTTCAGTGGTAGAGTGCTCGCCTGCCATGCGGGCGGCCCGGGTTCGATTCCCGGCCGATGCAAGTCTATTTTCTTTTAATACCAAGCAACGCGTGTTTTATAAAAGCTTGTTGAAATGTTGAATTCTCTTTTTTTTTATCAATCTGGAATTCTCAATGGCACATATTATGAGAAACATTGCCAGAAGGATTTGAGTTTATAAATTGGATTGTTGGTCTACCCAGTTTGAGGGTTTATTTTCTGAATGCGTACTGTAGGAGTTGTAGCATCATTGGTTCAGTGGTAGAATGCTCGCCTGCCACATGGGCGGCCCGGGTTCGATTCCAGACAAATGCAAGTCTATTTTTTTAATACCAAGCAACGCGTGTTTTATAAAAGCTTGTTGAAATGTTGAATTCTCTTTTTTTTTATCATTCTGGAATTCTCAATGGCACATATTATGAGAAACATTGCCAGAAGGATTTGAGTTTATAAATTGGATTGTTGGTCTACCCAGTTTGAGGGTTTATTTTCTGAATGCGAAATGTAAGAGTTGTAGCATCGATGGTTTAGTTAAAGAATGCTCGCCTGCCACGCGGGCGGCCCGTGTTCGATTCCCGGCCGATGCAAGTCTATTTTTTTAACACCAAGCAACGCGTGTTTTATAAAAGCTTGTTGAAATGTTGAATTCTCTTTTTTTTTATCATTCTGGAATTCTCAATGGCACATATTATGAGAAACATTGCCAGAAGGATTTGAGTTTATAAATTGGATTGTTGGTCTACCCAGTTTGAGGGTTTATTTTCTGAATGCGAACTGTAAGAGTTGTAGCATCGGTGGTTCATTGGTAGAATGCTCGCCTGCCACGGGGCGGCCCGGGTTCGATTCCCGGCCGATGCAAGTCTATTTTTTTAACACCAAGCAACGCGTGTTTTATAAAAGCTTGTTGAAATGTTGAATTCTCTTTTTTTTATCATTCTGGAATTCTCAATGGCACATATTATGAGAAACATTGCCAGAAGGATTTGAGTTTATAAATTGGATTGTTGGTCTACCCAGTTTGAGGGTTTATTTTCTGAATGCGAAATGTAAGAGTTGTAGCATCGGTGGTTCAGTGGTAGAATGCTCGCCTGCCACGCGGGCGGCCCGTGTTCGATTCCCGGCCGATGCAAGTCTATTTTTTTAACACCAAGCAACGCGTGTTTTATAAAAGCTTGTTCAAATGTTGAATTCTCTTTTTTTTTATAATTCTGGAATTCTCAATGACACATATTATGAGAAACATTGCCAGAAGGATTTGAGTTTATAAATTGGATTGTTGGTCTACCCAGTTTGAGGGTTTATTTTCTGAATGCGAACTGTGGGAGTTGTAGCATCGGTGGTTCAGTGGTAAAATGCTTGCCTCCCACGCGGGCGGCCCGGGTTCGATTCCCGGCCGATGCAAGTCTATTTTTATAACACCAAGCAACGCGTGTTTTATAAAAGCTGGTTGAAATGTTGAATTCTCTTTTTTTTTTTATCATTCTGGAATTCTCAATGGCACATATTATGAGAAACATTGCCAGAAGGATTTGAGTTTATAAATTGGATTGTTGGTCTACTCAGTTTGAGGGTTTATTTTCTGAATGCGTACTGTAGGAGTTGTAGCATCGGTGGTTCAGTGGTAGAATGCTCGCCTGCCACGCGGGCGGCCCGGGTTCGATTCCCGGCCGATGCAAGATTATTTTTTTAACACCAAGCAACGCGTGTTTTATAACAGCTTGTTGAAATGTTGATTTCTCTTTTTTTTTATCATTCTGGAATTCTCAATGGCACATATTATGAGTAACATTGCCAGAAGGATTTGAGTTTATAAATTGGATTGTTGGTCTACCCAGTTTGAGGGTTTATTTTCTGAATGCGAACTGTAAGAGTTGTAGCATCGATGGTTTAGTGAAAGAATGCTCGCCTGCCACGCGGGCGGCTCGTGTTCGATTCCCGGCCGATGCAAGTCTATTTTTTTAACACCAAGCAACGCGTGTTTTATAAAAGCTTGTTGAAATGTTGAATTCTCTTTTTTTTATCATTCTGGAATTCTCAATGGCACATATTATGAGAAACATTGCCAGAAGGATTTGAGTTTATAAATTGGATTGTTGGTCTACCCAGTTTGAGGGTTTATTTTCTGAATGCGAACTGTGGGAGTTGTAGCATCGGTGGTTCAGTGGTAAAATGCTTGCCTCCCACGCGGGCGGCCCGGGTTCGATTCCCGGCCGATGCAAGTCTATTTTTATAACACCAAGCAACGCGTGTTTTATAAAAGCTGGTTGAAATGTTGAATTCTCTTTTTTTTTATCATTCTGGAATTCTCAATGTCACATATTATGAGAAACATTGCCAGAAGGATTTGAGTTTATAAATTGGATTGTTGGTCTACTCAGTTTGAGGGTTTATTTTCTGAATGCGTACTGTAGGAGTTGTAGCATCGGTGGTTCAGTGGTAGAATGCTCGCCTGCCACGCGGGCGGCCCGGGTTCGATTCCCGGCCGATGCAAGATTATTTTTTTAACACCAAGCAACGCGTGTTTTATAACAGCTTGTTGAAATGTTGATTTCTCTTTTTTTTTATCATTCTGGAATTCTCAATGGCACATATTATGAGTAACATTGCCAGAAGGATTTGAGTTTATAAATTGGATTGTTGGTCTACCCAGTTTGAGGGTTTATTTTCTGAATGCGAACTGTAAGAGTTGTAGCATCGATGGTTTAGTGAAAGAATGCTCGCCTGCCACGCGGGCGGCTCGTGTTCGATTCCCGGCCGATGCAAGTCTATTTTTTTAACACCAAGCAACGCGTGTTTTATAAAAGCTTGTTGAAATGTTGAATTCTCTTTTTTTTATCATTCTGGAATTCTCAATGGCACATATTATGAGAAACATTGCCAGAAGGATTTGAGTTTATAAATTGGATTGTTGGTCTACCCAGTTTGAGGGTTTATTTTCTGAATGCGAACTGTAAGAGTTGTAGCATCGGTGGTTCATTGGTAGAATGCTCGCCTGCCACGGGGCGGCCCGGGTTCGATTCCCGGCCGATGCAAGTCTATTTTTTTAACACCAAGCAACGCGTGTTTTATAAAAGCTTGTTGAAATGTTGAATTCTCTTTTTTTTTTTATCATTCTGGAATTTTCAATGGCATATATTATGAGAAACATTGCCAGAAGGATTTGAGTTTATAAATTGGATTGTTGGTCTACCCAGTTTGAGGGTTTATTTTCTGAATGCGAAATGTAAGAGTTGTAGCATCGGTGGTTCAGTGGTAGAATGCTCGCCTGCCACGCGGGCGTCCCGGGTTCGATTCCAGGCAAATGCAAGTCTATTTTTTTTAATACCAAGCAACGCGTGTTTTATAAAAGCTTGTTGAAATGTTGAATTCTCTTTTTTTTTATCATTCTGGAATTCTCAATGGCACATATTATGAGAAACATTGCCAGAAGGATTTGAGTTTATAAATTGGATTGTTGGTGTACCCAGTTTGAGGATTTATTTTCTGAATGCGAACTGTAAGAGTTGTAGCATCGATGGTTTAGTGAAAGAATGCTCAACTGCCACGCGGGCGGCCCGTGTTCGATTCCCGGCCGATGCAAGTCTATTTTTTTAACACCAAGCAACGCGTGTTTTATAAAAGCTTGTTGAAATGTTGAATTCTCTTTTTTTTTATCATTCTGGAATTCTCAATGGCACATATTATGAGAAACATTGCCAGAAGGATTTGAGTTTATAAATTGGATTTTTGGTCTACCCAGTTTGAGGGTTTATTTTCTGAATGCGAACTGTAAGAGTTGTAGCATCGGTGGTTCATTGGTAGAATGCTCGCCTGCCACGCGGGCGTCCCGGGTTCGATTCCCGGCCGATGCAAGTCTATTTTTTTAACACCAAGCAACGCGTGTTTTATAAAAGCTTGTTGAAATGTTGAATTCTCTTTTTTTTTATCATTCTGGAATTCTCAATGGCACATATTATGAGAAACATTGCCAGAAGGATTTGAGTTTATAAATTGGATTGTTGGTCTACCCAGTTTGAGGGTTTATTTTCTGAATGCGAACTGTGAGAATTGTAGCATCGGTGGTTTAGTGGTAGAATGCTCGCCTGCCACGCGGGCGGCCCGTGTTCAATTCCCGGCCGATGCAAGTCTATTTTTTTAACACCAAGCAACGCGTGTTTTATAAAAGCTTGTTGAAATGTTGAATTCTCTTTTTTTTATCATTCTGGAATTCTCAATGGCACATATTATGAGAAACATTGCCAGAAGGATTTGAGTTTATAAATTGGATTGTTGGTCTACCCAGTTTGAGGGTTTATTTTCTGAATGCGAACAGTAGGAGTGGTAGCATCGGTGGTTCAGTGGTAGAATGCTCGCCTGCCACGCGGGCGGCCCGGGTTCGATTCCCGGCCGATGCAAGTCTATTTTTATAACACCAAGCAACGCGTGTTTTATAAAAGCTGGTTGAAATGTTGAATTCTCTTTTTTTTTTATCATTCTGGAATTCTCAATGGCACATATTATGAGAAACATTGCCAGAAGGATTTGAGTTTATAAATTGGATTGTTGGTCTACCCAGTTTGAGGGTTTATTTTCTGAATGCGAACTGTAAGAGTTGTAGCATCGATGGTTTAGTGAAAGAATGCTCGCCTGCCACGCGGGCGGCCCGTGTTCGATTCCCGGCCGATGCAAGTCTATTTTTTTAACACCAAGCAACGCGTGTTTTATAAAAGCTTGTTGAAATGTTGAATTCTCTTTTTTTTATCATTCTGGAATTCTCAATGGCACATATTATGAGAAACATTGCCAGAAGGATTTGAGTTTATAAATTGGATTGTTGGTCTACCCAGTTTGAGGGTTTATTTTCTGAATGCGAACTGTAAGAGTTGTAGCATCGGTGGTTCATTGGTAGAATGCTCGCCTGCCACGGGGCGGCCCGGGTTCGATTCCCGGCCGATGCAAGTCTATTTTTTTAACACCAAGCAATGCGTGTTTTATAAAAGCTTGTTGAAATGTTGAATTCTCATTTTTTTTTATCATTCTGGAATTCTCAATGGCACATATTATGAGAAACATTGCCAGAAGGATTTGAGTTTATAAATTGGATTGTTGGTCTACCCAGTTTGAGGGTTTATTTTCTGAATGCGAAATATAAGAGTTGTAGCATCGGTGGTTCAGTGGTAGAATGCTCGCCTGCCACGCGGGCGTCCCGGGTTCGATTCCAGGCAAATGCAAGTCTATTTTTTTTAATACCAAGCAACGCGTGTTTTATAAAAGCTTGTTGAAATGTTGAATTCTCTTTTTTTTTTATCATTCTGGAATTCTCAATGGCACATATTATGAGAAACATTGCCAGAAGGATTTTAGTTTATAAATTGGATTGTTGGTGTACCCAGTTTGAGGGTTTATTTTCTGAATGCGAACTGTAAGAATTGTAGCATCGATGGTTTAGTGAAAGAATGCTCAACTGCCACGCGGGCGGCCCGTGTTCGATTCCCGGCCGATGCAAGTCTATTTTTTTAACACCAAGCAACGCGTGTTTTATAAAAGCTTGTTGAAATGTTGAATTCTCTTTTTTTTATCATTCTGGAATTCTCAATGGCACATATTATGAGAAACATTGCCAGAAGGATTTGAGTTTATAAATTGGATTTTTGGTCTACCCAGTTTGAGGGTTTATTTTCTGAATGCGAACTGTAAGAGTTGTAGCATCGGTGGTTCATTGGTAGAATGCTCGCCTGCCACGCGGGCGTCCCGGGTTCGATTCCCGGCCGATGCAAGTCTATTTTTTTAACACCAAGCAACGCGTGTTTTATAAAAGCTTGTTGAAATGTTGAATTCTCTTTTTTTTTATCATTCTGGAATTCTCAATGGCACATATTATGAGAAACATTGCCAGAAGGATTTGAGTTTATAAATTGGATTGTTGGTCTACCCAGTTTGAGGGTTTATTTTCTGAATGCGAACTGTGAGAATTGTAGCATCGGTGGTTTAGTGGTAGAATGCTCGCCTGCCACGCGGGCGGCTCGTGTTCAATTCCCGGCCGATGCAAGTCTATTTTTTTAACACCAAGCAACGCGTGTTTTATAAAAGCTTGTTGAAATGTTGAATTCTCTTTTTTATATCATTCTGGAATTCTCAATGGCACATATTATGAGAAACATTGCCAGAAGGATTTGAGTTTATAAATTGGATTGTTGGTCTACCCAGTTTGAGGGTTTATTTTCTGAATGCGAACACTAGGAGTTGTAGCATGGGTGGTTCAGTGGTAGAATGCTCGCCTGCCACGCGGGCGGCCCGGGTTCGATTCCCGGCCGATGCAAGTCTATTTTTTTAAAACCAAGCAACGCGTGTTTTATAAAAGCTTGTTGAAATGTTGAATTCTCTTTTTTTTTTATAATTCTGGAATTCTCAATGACACATATTATGAGAAACATTGCCAGAAGGATTTGAGTTTATAAATTGGATTGTTGGTCTACCCAGTTTGAGGGTTTATTTTCTGAATGCGAACTGTAGGAGTTGTAGCATCGGTGGTTCAGTGGTAAAATGCTTGCCTCCGACGCGGGCGGCCCGGGTTCGATTCCCGGCCGATGCAAGTCTATTTTTATAACACCAAGCAACGCGTGTTTTATAAAAGCTGGTTGAAATGTTGAATTCTCTTTTTTTTTATCATTCTGGAATTCTCAATGGCACATATTATGAGAAACATTGCCAGAAGGATTTGAGTTTATAAATTGGATTGTTGGTCTACCCAGTTTGAGGGTTTATTTTCTGAATGCGTACTGTAGGAGTTGTAGCATCGGTGGTTCAGTGGTAGAATGCTCGCCTGCCACGCGGGCGGCCCGGGTTCGATTCCCGGCCGATGCAAGATTATTTTTTTAACACCAAGCAACGCGTGTTTTATAACAGCTTGTTGAAATGTTGATTTCTCTTTTTTTTTATCATTCTGGAATTCTCAATGGCACATATTATGAGTAACATTGCCAGAAGGATTTGAGTTTATAAATTGGATTGTTGGTCTACCCAGTTTGAGGGTTTATTTTCTGAATGCGAACTGTAAGAGTTGTAGCATCGATGGTTTAGTGAAAGAATGCTCGCCTGCCACGCGGGCGGCCCGTGTTCAATTCCCGGCCGATGCAAGTCTATTTTTTTAACACCAAGCAACGCGTGTTTTATAAAAGCTTGTTGAAATGTTGAATTCTCTTTTTTTTTATCATTCTGGAATTCTCAATGGCACATATTATGAGAAACATTGCCAGAAGGATTTAAGTTTATAAATTGGATTGTTGGTCTACCCAGTTTGAGGGTTTATTTTCTGAATGCGAACAGTAGGAGTTGTAGCATCGGTGGTTCAGTGGTAGAATGCTCGCCTGCCACGCGGGCGGCCCGGGTTCGATTCCCGGCCGATGCAAGTCTATTTTTTTAAAACCAAGCAACGCGTGTTTTATAAAAGCTTGTTCAAATGTTGAATTTTTTTTTTTTTTTTATAATTCTGGAATTCTCAATGACACATATTATGAGAAACATTGCCAGAAGGATTTGAGTTTATAAATTGGATTGTTGGTCTACCCAGTTTGAGGGTTTATTTTCTGAATGCGAACTGTAGGAGTTGTAGCATCGGTGGTTCATTGGTAGAATGCTCGCCTGCCACGCGGGCGTCCCGGGTTCGATTCCCGGCCGATGCAAGTCTATTTTTTTAACACCAAGCAACGCGTGTTTTATAAAAGCTTGTTGAAATGTTGAATTCTCTTTTTTTTTATCATTCTGGAATTCTCAATGGCACATATTATGAGAAACATTGCCAGAAGGATTTGAGTTTATAAATTGGATTGTTGGTCTACCCAGTTTGAGGGTTTATTTTCTGAATGCGAACTGTGAGAATTGTAGCATCGGTGGTTTAGTGGTAGAATGCTCGCCTGCCACGCGGGCGGCCCGTGTTCAATTCCCGGCCGATGCAAGTCTATTTTTTTAACACCAAGCAACGCGTGTTTTATAAAAGCTTGTTGAAATGTTGAATTCTCTTTTTTTTATCATTCTGGAATTCTCAATGGCACATATTATGAGAAACATTGCCAGAAGGATTTGAGTTTATAAATTGGATTGTTGGTCTACCCAGTTTGAGGGTTTATTTTCTGAATGCGAACAGTAGGAGTTGTAGCATCGGTGGTTCAGTGGTAGAATGCTCGCCTGCCACGCGGGCGGCCCGGGTTCGATTCCCGGCCGATGCAAGTCTGTTTTTTTAAAACCAAGCAACGCGTGTTTTATAAAAGCTTGTTCAAATGTTGAATTCTCTTTTTTTTTATAATTCTGGAATTCTCAATGACACATATTATGAGAAACATTGCCAGAAGGATTTGAGTTTATAAATTGGATTGTTGGTCTACCCAGTTTGAGGGTTTATTTTCTGAATGCGTACTGTAGGAGTTGTAGCATCGGTGGTTCAGTGGTAGAATGCTCGCCTGCCACGCGGGCGGCCCGGGTTCGATTCCCGGCCGATGCAAGATTATTTTTTTAACACCAAGCAACGCGTGTTTTATAACAGCTTGTTGAAATGTTGATTTCTCTTTTTTTTTATCATTCTGGAATTCTCAATGGCACATATTATGAGTAACATTGCCAGAAGGATTTGAGTTTATAAATTGGATTGTTGGTCTACCCAGTTTGAGGGTTTATTTTCTGAATGCGAACTGTAAGAGTTGTAGCATCGATGGTTTAGTGAAAGAATGCTCGCCTGCCACGCGGGCGGCTCGTGTTCGATTCCCGGCCGATGCAAGTCTATTTTTTTAACACCAAGCAACGCGTGTTTTATAAAAGCTTGTTGAAATGTTGAATTCTCTTTTTTTTATCATTCTGGAATTCTCAATGGCACATATTATGAGAAACATTGCCAGAAGGATTTGAGTTTATAAATTGGATTGTTGGTCTACCCAGTTTGAGGGTTTATTTTCTGAATGCGAACTGTAAGAGTTGTAGCATCGGTGGTTCATTGGTAGAATGCTCGCCTGCCACGGGGCGGCCCGGGTTCGATTCCCGGCCGATGCAAGTCTATTTTTTTAACACCAAGCAACGCGTGTTTTATAAAAGCTTGTTGAAATGTTGAATTCTCTTTTTTTTTTTATCATTCTGGAATTCTCAATGGCATATATTATGAGAAACATTGCCAGAAGGATTTGAGTTTATAAATTGGATTGTTGGTCTACCCAGTTTGAGGGTTTATTTTCTGAATGCGAAATGTAAGAGTTGTAGCATCGGTGGTTCAGTGGTAGAATGCTCGCCTGCCACGCGGGCGTCCCGGGTTCGATTCCAGGCAAATGCAAGTCTATTTTTTTTAATACCAAGCAACGCGTGTTTTATAAAAGCTTGTTGAAATGTTGAATTCTCTTTTTTTTTTATCATTCTGGAATTCTCAATGGCACATATTATGAGAAACATTGCCAGAAGGATTTGAGTTTATAAATTGGATTGTTGGTGTACCCAGTTTGAGGGTTTATTTTCTGAATGCGAACTGTAAGAGTTGTAGCATCGATGGTTTAGTGAAAGAATGCTCAACTGCCACGCGGGCGGCCCGTGTTCGATTCCCGGCCGATGCAAGTCTATTTTTTTAACACCAAGCAACGCGTGTTTTATAAAAGCTTGTTGAAATGTTGAATTCTCTTTTTTTTTAACATTCTGGAATTCTCAATGGCACATATTATGAGAAACATTGCCAGAAGGATTTGAGTTTATAAATTGGATTTTTGGTCTACCCAGTTTGAGGGTTTATTTTCTGAATGCGAACTGTAAGAGTTGTAGCATCGGTGGTTCATTGGTAGAATGCTCGCCTGCCACGCGGGCGTCCCGGGTTCGATTCCCGGCCGATGCAAGTCTATTTTTTTAACACCAAGCAACGCGTGTTTTATAAAAGCTTGTTGAAATGTTGAATTCTCTTTTTTTTTATCATTCTGGAATTCTCAATGGCACATATTATGAGAAACATTGCCAGAAGGATTTGAGTTTATAAATTGGATTGTTGGTCTACCCAGTTTGAGGGTTTATTTTCTGAATGCGAACAGTAGGAGTTGTAGCATCGGTGGTTCAGTGGTAGAATGCTCGCCTGCCACGCGGGCGGCCCGGGTTCGATTCCCGGCCGATGCAAGTCTATTTTTATAACACCAAGCAACGCGTGTTTTATAAAAGCTGGTTGAAATGTTGAATTCTCTTTTTTTTTTATCATTCTGGAATTCTCAATGGCACATATTATGAGAAACATTGCCAGAAGGATTTGAGTTTATAAATTGGATTGTTGGTCTACCCAGTTTGAGGGTTTATTTTCTGAATGCGAACTGTAAGAGTTGTAGCATCGATGGTTCAGTGGTAGAATGCTCGCCTGCCACGCGGGCGTCCCGGGTTCGATTCCAGGCAAATGCAAGTCTATTTTTTTTAATACCAAGCAACGCGTGTTTTATAAAAGCTTGTTGAAATGTTGAATTCTCTTTTTTTTTTATCATTCTGGAATTCTCAATGGCACATATTATGAGAAACATTGCCAGAAGGATTTGAGTTTATAAATTGGATTGTTGGTGTACCCAGTTTGAGGGTTTATTTTCTGAATGCGAACTGTAAGAGTTGTAGCATCGATGGTTTAGTGAAAGAATGCTCAACTGCCACGCGGGCGGCCCGTGTTCGATTCCCGGCCGATGCAAGTCTATTTTTTTAACACCAAGCAACGCGTGTTTTATAAAAGCTTGTTGAAATGTTGAATTCTCTTTTTTTTTATCATTCTGGAATTCTCAATGGCACATATTATGAGAAACATTGCCAGAAGGATTTGAGTTTATAAATTGGATTTTTGGTCTACCCAGTTTGAGGGTTTATTTTCTGAATGCGAACTGTAAGAGTTGTAGCATCGGTGGTTCATTGGTAGAATGCTCGCCTGCCACGCGGGCGTCCCGGGTTCGATTCCCGGCCGATGCAAGTCTATTTTTTTAACACCAAGCAACGCGTGTTTTATAAAAGCTTGTTGAAATGTTGAATTCTCTTTTTTTTTATCATTCTGGAATTCTCAATGGCACATATTATGAGAAACATTGCCAGAAGGATTTGAGTTTATAAATTGGATTGTTGGTCTACCCAGTTTGAGGGTTTATTTTCTGAATGCGAACTGTGAGAATTGTAGCATCGGTGGTTTAGTGGTAGAATGCTCGCCTGCCACGCGGGCGGCCCGTGTTCAATTCCCGGCCGATGCAAGTCTATTTTTTTAACACCAAGCAACGCGTGTTTTATAGAAGCTTGTTGAAATGTTGAATTCTCTTTTTTTTATCATTCTGGAATTCTCAATGGCACATATTATGAGAAACATTGCCAGAAGGATTTGAGTTTATAAATTGGATTGTTGGTCTACCCAGTTTGAGGGTTTATTTTCTGAATGCGAACAGTAGGAGTTGTAGCATCGGTGGTTCAGTGGTAGAATGCTCGCCTGCCACGCGGGCGGCCCGGGTTCGACTCCCGGCCGATGCAAGTCTATTTTTATAACACCAAGCAACGCGTGTTTTATAAAAGCTGGTTGAAATGTTGAATTCTCTTTTTTTTTATCATTCTGGAATTCTCAATGGCACATATTATGAGAAACATTGCCAGAAGGATTTGAGTTTATAAATTTGATTGTTGGTCTACCCAGTTTGAGGGTTTATTTTCTGAATGCGAACTGTAAGAGTTGTAGCATCGATGGTTTAGTGGTAGAATGCTCGCCTGCCACGCGGGCGGCCCGTGTTCAATTCACGGCCGATGCAAGTCTATTTTTTTAACACCAAGCAACGCGTGTTTTATAAAAGCTTGTTGAAATGTTGAATTCTCTTTTTTTTATCATTCTGGAATTCTCAATGGCACATATTATGAGAAACATTGCCAGAAGGATTTGAGTTTATAATTTGGATTGTTGGTCTACCCAGTTTGAGGGTTTATTTTCTGAATGCGAACAGTAGGAGTTGTAGCATCGGTGGTTCAGTGGTAGAATGCTCGCCTGCCACGCGGGCGGCCCGGGTTCGATTCCCGGCCGATGCAAGTCTATTTTTATAACACCAAGCAACGCGTGTTTTATAAAAGCTGGTTGAAATGTTGAATTCTCTTTTTTTTTTTATCATTCTGGAATTCTCAATGGCACATATTATGAGAAACATTGCCAGAAGGATTTGAGTTTATAAATTGGATTGTTGGTCTACCCAGTTTGAGGGTTTATTTTCTGAATGCGAACTGTAAGAGTTGTAGCATCGATGGTTTAGTGAAAGAATGCTCGCCTGCCACGCGGGCGGCCCGTGTTCGATTCCTGGCCGATGCAAGTCTATTTTTTTAACACCAAGCAACGCGTGTTTTATAAAAGCTTGTTTAAATGTTGAATTCTCTTTTTTTTATCATTCTGGAATTCTCAATGGCACATATTATGAGAAACATTGCCAGAAGGATTTGAGTTTATAAATTGGATTGTTGGTCTACCCAGTTTGAGGGTTTATTTTCTGAATGCGAACTGTAAGAGTTGTAGCATCGGTGGTTCATTGGTAGAATGCTCGCCTGCCACGGGGCGGCCCGGGTTCGATTCCCGGCCGATGCAAGTCTATTTTTTTAACACCAAGCAACGCGTGTTTTATAAAAGCTTGTTGAAATGTTGAATTCTCATTTTTTTTTATCATTCTGGAATTCTCAATGGCACATATTATGAGAAACATTGCCAGAAGGATTTGAGTTTATAAATTGGATTGTTGGTGTACCCAGTTTGAGGGTTTATTTTCTGAATGCGAACTGTAAGAGTTGTAGCATCGATGGTTTAGTGAAAGAATGCTCAACTGCCACGCGGGCGGCCCGTGTTCGATTCCCGGCCGATGCAAGTCTATTTTTTTAACACCAAGCAACGCGTGTTTTATAAAAGCTTGTTGAAATGTTGAATTCTCTTTTTTTTTATCATTCTGGAATTCTCAATGGCACATATTATGAGAAACATTGCCAGAAGGATTTGAGTTTATAAATTGGATTTTTGGTCTACCCAGTTTGAGGGTTTATTTTCTGAATGCGAACTGTAAGAGTTGTAGCATCGGTGGTTCATTGGTAGAATGCTCGCCTGCCACGCGGGCGTCCCGGGTTCGATTCCCGGCCGATGCAAGTCTATTTTTTTAACACCAAGCAACGCGTGTTTTATAAAAGCTTGTTGAAATGTTGAATTCTCTTTTTTTTTATCATTCTGGAATTCTCAATGGCACATATTATGAGAAACATTGCCAGAAGGATTTGAGTTTATAAATTGGATTGTTGGTCTACCCAGTTTGAGGGTTTATTTTCTGAATGCGAACTGTGAGAATTGTAGCATCGGTGGTTTAGTGGTAGAATGCTCGCCTGCCACGCGGGCGGCCCGTGTTCAATTCCCGGCCGATGCAAGTCTATTTTTTTAACACCAAGCAACGCGTGTTTTATAAAAGCTTGTTGAAATGTTGAATTCTCTTTTTTTTATCATTCTGGAATTCTCAATGGCACATATTATGAGAAACATTGCCAGAAGGATTTGAGTTTATAAATTGGATTGTTGGTCTACCCAGTTTGAGGGTTTATTTTCTGAATGCGAACACTAGGAGTTGTAGCATCGGTGGTTCAGTGGTAGAATGCTCGCCTGCCACGCGGGCGGCCCGGGTTCGATTCCCGGCCGATGCAAGTCTATTTTTTTAAAACCAAGCAACGCGTGTTTTATAAAATCTTGTTCAAATGTTGAATTCTCTTTTTTTTTTATAATTCTGGAATTCTCAATGACACATATTATGAGAAACATTGCCAGAAGGATTTGAGTTTATAAATTGGATTGTTGGTCTACCCAGTTTGAGGGTTTATTTTCTGAATGCGAACTGCAGGAGTTGTAGCATCGGTGGTTCAGTGGTAAAATGCTTGCCTCCGACGCGGGCGGCCCGGGTTCGATTCCCTACCGATGCAAGTCTATTTTTATAACACCAAGCAACGCGTGTTTTATAAAAGCTGGTTGAAATGTTGAATTCTCTTTTTTTTTTATCATTCTGGAATTCTCAATGGCACATATTATGAGTAACATTGCCAGAAGGATTTGAGTTTATAAATTGGATTGTTGGTCTACCCAGTTTGAGGGTTTATTTTCTGAATGCGAACTGTAAGAGTTGTAGCATCGATGGTTTAGTGAAAGAATGCTCGCCTGCCACGCGGGCGGCCCGTGTTCGATTCCCGGCCGATGCAAGTCTATTTTTTTAACACCAAGCAACGCGTGTCTTATAAAAGCTTGTTGAAATGTTGAATTCTCTTTTTTTTTATCATTCTGGAATTCTCAATGGCACATATTATGAGAAACATTGCCAGAAGGATTTGAGTTTATAAATTGGATTGTTGGTCTACCCAGTTTGAGGGTTTATTTTCTGAATGCGAACAGTAGGAGTTGTAGCATCGGTGGTTCAGTGGTAGAATGCTCGCCTGCCACGCGGGCGGCCCGGGTTCGATTCCCGGCCGATGCAAGTCTATTTTTTTAAAACCAAGCAACGCGTGTTTTATAAAAGCTTGTTCAAATGTTGAATTTTTTTTTTTTTTTATAATTCTGGAATTCTCAATGACACATATTATGAGAAACATTGCCAGAAGGATTTGAGTTTATAAATTGGATTGTTGGTCTACCCAGTTTGAGGGTTTATTTTCTGAATGCGAACTGTAGGAGTTGTAGCATCGGTGGTTCAGTGGTAAATGCTTGCCTCCCACGCGGGCGGCCCGGGTTCGATTCCCGGCCGATGCAAGTCTATTTTTATAACACCAAGCAACGCGTGTTTTATAAAAGCTGGTTGAAATGTTGAATTCTCTTTTTTTTTTATCATTCTGGAATTCTCAATGGCACATATTATGAGAAACATTGCCAGAAGGATTTGAGTTTATAAATTGGATTGTTGGTCTACCCAGTTTGAGGGTTTATTTTCTGAATGCGTACTGTAGGAGTTGTAGCATCGGTGGTTCAGTGGTAGAATGCTCGCCTGCCACGCGGGCGGCCCGGGTTCGATTCCCGGCCGATGCAAGATTATTTTTTTAACACCAAGCAACGTGTGTTTTATAACAGCTTGTTGAAATGTTGATTTCTCTTTTTTTTTATCATTCTGGAATTCTCAATGGCACATATTATGAGTAACATTGCCAGAAGGATTTGAGTTTATAAATTGGATTGTTGGTCTACCCAGTTTGAGGGTTTATTTTCTGAATGCGAACTGTAAGAGTTGTAGCATCAATGGTTTAGTGAAAGAATGCTCGCCTGCCACGCGGGCGGCCCGTGTTCGATTCCCGGCCGATGCAAGTCTATTTTTTTAAAACCAAGCAACGCGTGTTTTATAAAAGCTTGTTCAAATGTTGAATTCTCTTTTTTTTTTATAATTCTGGAATTCTCAATGACACATATTATGAGAAACATTGCCAGAAGGATTTGAGTTTATAAATTGGATTGTTGGTCTACCCAGTTTGAGGGTTTATTTTCTGAATGCGTACTGTAGGAGTTGTAGCATCGGTGGTTCAGTGGTAGAATGCTCGCCTGCCACGCGGGCGGCCCGGGTTCGATTCCCGGCCGATGCAAGATTATTTTTTTAACACCAAGCAACGCGTGTTTTATAACAGCTTGTTGAAATGTTGATTTCTCTTTTTTTTTATCATTCTGGAATTCTCAATGGCACATATTATGAGTAACATTGCCAGAAGGATTTGAGTTTATAAATTGGATTGTTGGTCTACCCAGTTTGAGGGTTTATTTTCTGAATGCGAACTGTAAGAGTTGTAGCATCGATGGTTTAGTGAAAGAATGCTCGCCTGCCACGCGGGCGGCCCGTGTTCAATTCCCGGCCGATGCAAGTCTATTTTTTTAACACCAAGCAACGCGTGTTTTATAAAAGCTTGTTGAATTGTTGAATTCTCTTTTTTTTTATCATTCTGGAATTCTCAATGGCACATATTATGAGAAACATTGCCAGAAGGATTTAAGTTTATAAATTGGATTGTTGGTCTACCCAGTTTGAGGGTTTATTTTCTGAATGCGAACAGTAGGAGTTGTAGCATCGGTGGTTCAGTGGTAGAATGCTCGCCTGCCACGCGGGCGGCCCGGGTTCGATTCCCGGCCGATGCAAGTCTATTTTTTTAAAACCAAGCAACGCGTGTTTTATAAAAGCTTGTTCAAATGTTGAATTTTTTTTTTTTTTTTATAATTCTGGAATTCTCAATGGCACATATTATGAGAAACATTGCCAGAAGGATTTGAGTTTATAAATTGGATTTTTGGTCTACCCAGTTTGAGGGTTTATTTTCTGAATGCGAACTGTAAGAGTTGTAGCATCGGTGGTTCATTGGTAGAATGCTCGCCTGCCACGCGGGCGTCCCGGGTTCGATTCCCGGCCGATGCAAGTCTATTTTTTTAACACCAAGCAACGCGTGTTTTATAAAAGCTTGTTGAAATGTTGAATTCTCTTTTTTTTTATCATTCTGGAATTCTCAATGGCACATATTATGAGAAACATTGCCAGAAGGATTTGAGTTTATAAATTGGATTGTTGGTCTACCCAGTTTGAGGGTTTATTTTCTGAATGCGAACAGTAGGAGTTGTAGCATCGGTGGTTCAGTGGTAGAATGCTCGCCTGCCACGCGGGCGGCCCGGGTTCGATTCCCGGCCGATGCAAGTCTATTTTTATAACACCAAGCAACGCGTGTTTTATAAAAGCTGGTTGAAATGTTGAATTCTCTTTTTTTTTTATCATTCTGGAATTCTCAATGGCACATATTATGAGAAACATTGCCAGAAGGATTTGAGTTTATAAATTGGATTGTTGGTCTACCCAGTTTGAGGGTTTATTTTCTGAATGCGAACTGTAAGAGTTGTAGCATCGATGGTTCAGTGGTAGAATGCTCGCCTGCCACGCGGGCGTCCCGGGTTCGATTCCAGGCAAATGCAAGTCTATTTTTTTTAATACCAAGCAACGCGTGTTTTATAAAAGCTTGTTGAAATGTTGAATTCTCTTTTTTTTTTATCATTCTGGAATTCTCAATGGCACATATTATGAGAAACATTGCCAGAAGGATTTGAGTTTATAAATTGGATTGTTGGTGTACCCAGTTTGAGGGTTTATTTTCTGAATGCGAACTGTAAGAGTTGTAGCATCGATGGTTTAGTGAAAGAATGCTCAACTGCCACGCGGGCGGCCCGTGTTCGATTCCCGGCCGATGCAAGTCTATTTTTTTAACACCAAGCAACGCGTGTTTTATAAAAGCTTGTTGAAATGTTGAATTCTCTTTTTTTTTATCATTCTGGAATTCTCAATGGCACATATTATGAGAAACATTGCCAGAAGGATTTGAGTTTATAAATTGGATTTTTGGTCTACCCAGTTTGAGGGTTTATTTTCTGAATGCGAACTGTAAGAGTTGTAGCATCGGTGGTTCATTGGTAGAATGCTCGCCTGCCACGCGGGCGTCCCGGGTTCGATTCCCGGCCGATGCAAGTCTATTTTTTTAACACCAAGCAACGCGTGTTTTATAAAAGCTTGTTGAAATGTTGAATTCTCTTTTTTTTTATCATTCTGGAATTCTCAATGGCACATATTATGAGAAACATTGCCAGAAGGATTTGAGTTTATAAATTGGATTGTTGGTCTACCCAGTTTGAGGGTTTATTTTCTGAATGCGAACTGTGAGAATTGTAGCATCGGTGGTTTAGTGGTAGAATGCTCGCCTGCCACGCGGGCGGCCCGTGTTCAATTCCCGGCCGATGCAAGTCTATTTTTTTAACACCAAGCAACGCGTGTTTTATAGAAGCTTGTTGAAATGTTGAATTCTCTTTTTTTTATCATTCTGGAATTCTCAATGGCACATATTATGAGAAACATTGCCAGAAGGATTTGAGTTTATAAATTGGATTGTTGGTCTACCCAGTTTGAGGGTTTATTTTCTGAATGCGAACAGTAGGAGTTGTAGCATCGGTGGTTCAGTGGTAGAATGCTCGCCTGCCACGCGGGCGGCCCGGGTTCGACTCCCGGCCGATGCAAGTCTATTTTTATAACACCAAGCAACGCGTGTTTTATAAAAGCTGGTTGAAATGTTGAATTCTCTTTTTTTTTATCATTCTGGAATTCTCAATGGCACATATTATGAGAAACATTGCCAGAAGGATTTGAGTTTATAAATTGGATTGTTGGTCTACCCAGTTTGAGGGTTTATTTTCTGAATGCGAACTGTAAGAGTTGTAGCATCGATGGTTTAGTGGTAGAATGCTCGCCTGCCACGCGGGCGGCCCGTGTTCAATTCACGGCCGATGCAAGTCTATTTTTTTAACACCAAGCAACGCGTGTTTTATAAAAGCTTGTTGAAATGTTGAATTCTCTTTTTTTTATCATTCTGGAATTCTCAATGGCACATATTATGAGAAACATTGCCAGAAGGATTTGAGTTTATAATTTGGATTGTTGGTCTACCCAGTTTGAGGGTTTATTTTCTGAATGCGAACAGTAGGAGTTGTAGCATCGGTGGTTCAGTGGTAGAATGCTCGCCTGCCACGCGGGCGGCCCGGGTTCGATTCCCGGCCGATGCAAGTCTATTTTTATAACACCAAGCAACGCGTGTTTTATAAAAGCTGGTTGAAATGTTGAATTCTCTTTTTTTTTTTATCATTCTGGAATTCTCAATGGCACATATTATGAGAAACATTGCCAGAAGGATTTGAGTTTATAAATTGGATTGTTGGTCTACCCAGTTTGAGGGTTTATTTTCTGAATGCGAACTGTAAGAGTTGTAGCATCGATGGTTTAGTGAAAGAATGCTCGCCTGCCACGCGGGCGGCCCGTGTTCGATTCCTGGCCGATGCAAGTCTATTTTTTTAACACCAAGCAACGCGTGTTTTATAAAAGCTTGTTTAAATGTTGAATTCTCTTTTTTTTATCATTCTGGAATTCTCAATGGCACATATTATGAGAAACATTGCCAGAAGGATTTGAGTTTATAAATTGGATTGTTGGTCTACCCAGTTTGAGGGTTTATTTTCTGAATGCGAACTGTAAGAGTTGTAGCATCGGTGGTTCATTGGTAGAATGCTCGCCTGCCACGGGGCGGCCCGGGTTCGATTCCCGGCCGATGCAAGTCTATTTTTTTAACACCAAGCAACGCGTGTTTTATAAAAGCTTGTTGAAATGTTGAATTCTCATTTTTTTTTATCATTCTGGAATTCTCAATGGCACATATTATGAGAAACATTGCCAGAAGGATTTGAGTTTATAAATTGGATTGTTGGTGTACCCAGTTTGAGGGTTTATTTTCTGAATGCGAACTGTAAGAGTTGTAGCATCGATGGTTTAGTGAAAGAATGCTCAACTGCCACGCGGGCGGCCCGTGTTCGATTCCCGGCCGATGCAAGTCTATTTTTTTAACACCAAGCAACGCGTGTTTTATAAAAGCTTGTTGAAATGTTGAATTCTCTTTTTTTTTATCATTCTGGAATTCTCAATGGCACATATTATGAGAAACATTGCCAGAAGGATTTGAGTTTATAAATTGGATTTTTGGTCTACCCAGTTTGAGGGTTTATTTTCTGAATGCGAACTGTAAGAGTTGTAGCATCGGTGGTTCATTGGTAGAATGCTCGCCTGCCACGCGGGCGTCCCGGGTTCGATTCCCGGCCGATGCAAGTCTATTTTTTTAACACCAAGCAACGCGTGTTTTATAAAAGCTTGTTGAAATGTTGAATTCTCTTTTTTTTTATCATTCTGGAATTCTCAATGGCACATATTATGAGAAACATTGCCAGAAGGATTTGAGTTTATAAATTGGATTGTTGGTCTACCCAGTTTGAGGGTTTATTTTCTGAATGCGAACTGTGAGAATTGTAGCATCGGTGGTTTAGTGGTAGAATGCTCGTTTGCCACGCGGGCGGCCCGTGTTCAATTCCCGGCCGATGCAAGTCTATTTTTTTAACACCAAGCAACGCGTGTTTTATAAAAGCTTGTTGAAATGTTGAATTCTCTTTTTTTTATCATTCTGGAATTCTCAATGGCACATATTATGAGAAACATTGCCAGAAGGATTTGAGTTTATAAATTGGATTGTTGGTCTACCCAGTTTGAGGGTTTATTTTCTGAATGCGAACACTAGGAGTTGTAGCATCGGTGGTTCAGTGGTAGAATGCTCGCCTGCCACGCGGGCGGCCCGGGTTCGATTCCCGGCCGATGCAAGTCTATTTTTTTAAAACCAAGCAACGCGTGTTTTATAAAATCTTGTTCAAATGTTGAATTCTCTTTTTTTTTTATAATTCTGGAATTCTCAATGACACATATTATGAGAAACATTGCCAGAAGGATTTGAGTTTATAAATTGGATTGTTGGTCTACCCAGTTTGAGGGTTTATTTTCTGAATGCGAACTGCAGGAGTTGTAGCATCGGTGGTTCAGTGGTAAAATGCTTGCCTCCGACGCGGGCGGCCCGGGTTCGATTCCCTACCGATGCAAGTCTATTTTTATAACACCAAGCAACGCGTGTTTTATAAAAGCTGGTTGAAATGTTGAATTCTCTTTTTTTTTTATCATTCTGGAATTCTCAATGGCACATATTATGAGTAACATTGCCAGAAGGATTTGAGTTTATAAATTGGATTGTTGGTCTACCCAGTTTGAGGGTTTATTTTCTGAATGCGAACTGTAAGAGTTGTAGCATCGATGGTTTAGTGAAAGAATGCTCGCCTGCCACGCGGGCGGCCCGTGTTCGATTCCCGGCCGATGCAAGTCTATTTTTTTAACACCAAGCAACGCGTGTCTTATAAAAGCTTGTTGAAATGTTGAATTCTCTTTTTTTTTATCATTCTGGAATTCTCAATGGCACATATTATGAGAAACATTGCCAGAAGGATTTGAGTTTATAAATTGGATTGTTGGTCTACCCAGTTTGAGGGTTTATTTTCTGAATGCGAACAGTAGGAGTTGTAGCATCGGTGGTTCAGTGGTAGAATGCTCGCCTGCCACGCGGGCGGCCCGGGTTCGATTCCCGGCCGATGCAAGTCTATTTTTTTAAAACCAAGCAACGCGTGTTTTATAAAAGCTTGTTCAAATGTTGAATTTTTTTTTTTTTTTATAATTCTGGAATTCTCAATGACACATATTATGAGAAACATTGCCAGAAGGATTTGAGTTTATAAATTGGATTGTTGGTCTACCCAGTTTGAGGGTTTATTTTCTGAATGCGAACTGTAGGAGTTGTAGCATCGGTGGTTCAGTGGTAAATGCTTGCCTCCCACGCGGGCGGCCCGGGTTCGATTCCCGGCCGATGCAAGTCTATTTTTATAACACCAAGCAACGCGTGTTTTATAAAAGCTGGTTGAAATGTTGAATTCTCTTTTTTTTTTATCATTCTGGAATTCTCAATGGCACATATTATGAGAAACATTGCCAGAAGGATTTGAGTTTATAAATTGGATTGTTGGTCTACCCAGTTTGAGGGTTTATTTTCTGAATGCGTACTGTAGGAGTTGTAGCATCGGTGGTTCAGTGGTAGAATGCTCGCCTGCCACGCGGGCGGCCCGGGTTCGATTCCCGGCCGATGCAAGATTATTTTTTTAACACCAAGCAACGTGTGTTTTATAACAGCTTGTTGAAATGTTGATTTCTCTTTTTTTTTATCATTCTGGAATTCTCAATGGCACATATTATGAGTAACATTGCCAGAAGGATTTGAGTTTATAAATTGGATTGTTGGTCTACCCAGTTTGAGGGTTTATTTTCTGAATGCGAACTGTAAGAGTTGTAGCATCAATGGTTTAGTGAAAGAATGCTCGCCTGCCACGCGGGCGGCCCGTGTTCGATTCCCGGCCGATGCAAGTCTATTTTTTTAAAACCAAGCAACGCGTGTTTTATAAAAGCTTGTTCAAATGTTGAATTCTCTTTTTTTTTTATAATTCTGGAATTCTCAATGACACATATTATGAGAAACATTGCCAGAAGGATTTGAGTTTATAAATTGGATTGTTGGTCTACCCAGTTTGAGGGTTTATTTTCTGAATGCGTACTGTAGGAGTTGTAGCATCGGTGGTTCAGTGGTAGAATGCTCGCCTGCCACGCGGGCGGCCCGGGTTCGATTCCCGGCCGATGCAAGATTATTTTTTTAACACCAAGCAACGCGTGTTTTATAACAGCTTGTTGAAATGTTGATTTCTCTTTTTTTTTATCATTCTGGAATTCTCAATGGCACATATTATGAGTAACATTGCCAGAAGGATTTGAGTTTATAAATTGGATTGTTGGTCTACCCAGTTTGAGGGTTTATTTTCTGAATGCGAACTGTAAGAGTTGTAGCATCGATGGTTTAGTGAAAGAATGCTCGCCTGCCACGCGGGCGGCCCGTGTTCAATTCCCGGCCGATGCAAGTCTATTTTTTTAACACCAAGCAACGCGTGTTTTATAAAAGCTTGTTGAAATGTTGAATTCTCTTTTTTTTTATCATTCTGGAATTCTCAATGGCACATATTATGAGAAACATTGCCAGAAGGATTTAAGTTTATAAATTGGATTGTTGGTCTACCCAGTTTGAGGGTTTATTTTCTGAATGCGAACAGTAGGAGTTGTAGCATCGGTGGTTCAGTGGTAGAATGCTCGCCTGCCACGCGGGCGGCCCGGGTTCGATTCCCGGCCGATGCAAGTCTATTTTTTTAAAACCAAGCAACGCGTGTTTTATAAAAGCTTGTTCAAATGTTGAATTTTTTTTTTTTTTTTATAATTCTGGAATTCTCAATGACACATATTATGAGAAACATTGCCAGAAGGATTTGAGTTTATAAATTGGATTGTTGGTCTACCCAGTTTGAGGGTTTATTTTCTGAATGCGAACTGTAAGAGTTGTAGCATCGATGGTTTAGTGAAAGAATGCTCGCCTGCCACGCGGGCGGCCCGTGTTCGATTCCCGGCCGATGCAAGTCTATTTTTTTAACACCAAGCAACGCGTGTTTTATAAAAGCTTGTTGAAATGTTGAATTCTCTTTTTTTTTATCATTCTGGAATTCTCAATGGCACATATTATGAGAAACATTGCCAGAAGGATTTAAGTTTATAAATTGGATTGTTGGTCTACCCAGTTTGAGGGTTTATTTTCTGAATGCGAACAGTAGGAGTTGTAGCATCGGTGGTTCAGTGGTAGAATGCTCGTCTGCCACGCGGGCGGCCCGGGTTCGATTCCCGGCCGATGCAAGTCTATTTTTTTAAAACCAAGCAACGCGTGTTTTATAAAAGCTTGTTCAAATGTTGAATTTTTTTTTTTTTTTATAATTCTGGAATTCTCAATGACACATATTATGAGAAACATTGCCAGAAGGATTTGAGTTTATAAATTGGATTGTTGGTCTACCCAGTTTGAGGGTTTATTTTCTGAATGCGAACTGTAGGAGTTGTAGCATCGGTGGTTCATTGGTAGAATGCTCGCCTGCCACGCGGGCGTCCCGGGTTCGATTCCCGGCCGATGCAAGTCTATTTTTTTAACACCAAGCAACGCGTGTTTTATAAAAGCTTGTTGAAATGTTGAATTCTCTTTTTTTTTATCATTCTGGAATTCTCAATGGCACATATTATGAGAAACATTGCCAGAAGGATTTGAGTTTATAAATTGGATTGTTGGTCTACCCAGTTTGAGGGTTTATTTTCTGAATGCGAACTGTGAGAATTGTAGCATCGGTGGTTTAGTGGTAGAATGCTCGCCTGCCACGCGGGCGGCCCGTGTTCAATTCCCGGCCGATGCAAGTCTATTTTTTTAACACCAAGCAACGCGTGTTTTATAAAAGCTTGTTGAAATGTCGAATTCTCTTTTTTTTATCATTCTGGAATTCTCAATGGCACATATTATGAGAAACATTGCCAGAAGGATTTGAGTTTATAAATTGGATTGTTGGTCTACCCAGTTTGAGGGTTTATTTTCTGAATGCGAACAGTAGGAGTTGTAGCATCGGTGGTTCAGTGGTAGAATGCTCGCCTGCCACGCGGGCGGCCCGGGTTCGATTCCCGGCCGATGCAAGTCTGTTTTTTTAAAACCAAGCAACGCGTGTTTTATAAAAGCTTGTTCAAATGTTGAATTCTCTTTTTTTTTATAATTCTGGAATTCTCAATGACACATATTATGAGAAACATTGCCAGAAGGATTTGAGTTTATAAATTGGATTGTTGGTCTACCCAGTTTGAGGGTTTATTTTCTGAATGCGTACTGTAGGAGTTGTAGCATCGGTGGTTCAGTGGTAGAATGCTCGCCTGCCACGCGGGCGGCCCGGGTTCGATTCCCGGCCGATGCAAGATTATTTTTTTAACACCAAGCAACGCGTGTTTTATAACAGCTTGTTGAAATGTTGATTTCTCTTTTTTTTTATCATTCTGGAATTCTCAATGGCACATATTATGAGTAACATTGCCAGAAGGATTTGAGTTTATAAATTGGATTGTTGGTCTACCCAGTTTGAGGGTTTATTTTCTGAATGCGAACTGTAAGAGTTGTAGCATCGATGGTTTAGTGAAAGAATGCTCGCCTGCCACGCGGGCGGCTCGTGTTCGATTCCCGGCCGATGCAAGTCTATTTTTTTAACACCAAGCAACGCGTGTTTTATAAAAGCTTGTTGAAATGTTGAATTCTCTTTTTTTTATCATTCTGGAATTCTCAATGGCACATATTATGAGAAACATTGCCAGAAGGATTTGAGTTTATAAATTGGATTGTTGGTCTACCCAGTTTGAGGGTTTATTTTCTGAATGCGAACTGTAAGAGTTGTAGCATCGGTGGTTCATTGGTAGAATGCTCGCCTGCCACGGGGCGGCCCGGGTTCGATTCCCGGCCGATGCAAGTCTATTTTTTTAACACCAAGCAACGCGTGTTTTATAAAAGCTTGTTGAAATGTTGAATTCTCTTTTTTTTTTTATCATTCTGGAATTCTCAATGGCATATATTATGAGAAACATTGCCAGAAGGATTTGAGTTTATAAATTGGATTGTTGGTCTACCCAGTTTGAGGGTTTATTTTCTGAATGCGAAATGTAAGAGTTGTAGCATCGGTGGTTCAGTGGTAGAATGCTCGCCTGCCACGCGGGCGTCCCGGGTTCGATTCCAGGCAAATGCAAGTCTATTTTTTTTAATACCAAGCAACGCGTGTTTTATAAAAGCTTGTTGAAATGTTGAATTCTCTTTTTTTTTATCATTCTGGAATTCTCAATGGCACATATTATGAGAAACATTGCCAGAAGGATTTGAGTTTATAAATTGGATTGTTGGTGTACCCAGTTTGAGGGTTTATTTTCTGAATGCGAACTGTAAGAGTTGTAGCATCGATGGTTTAGTGAAAGAATGCTCAACTGCCACGCGGGCGGCCCGTGTTCGATTCCCGGCCGATGCAAGTCTATTTTTTTAACACCAAGCAACGCGTGTTTTATAAAAGCTTGTTGAAATGTTGAATTCTCTTTTTTTTTATCATTCTGGAATTCTCAATGGCACATATTATGAGAAACATTGCCAGAAGGATTTGAGTTTATAAATTGGATTTTTGGTCTACCCAGTTTGAGGGTTTATTTTCTGAATGCGAACTGTAAGAGTTGTAGCATCGGTGGTTCATTGGTAGAATGCTCGCCTGCCACGCGGGCGTCCCGGGTTCGATTCCCGGCCGATGCAAGTCTATTTTTTTAACACCAAGCAACGCGTGTTTTATAAAAGCTTGTTGAAATGTTGAATTCTCTTTTTTTTTATCATTCTGGAATTCTCAATGGCACATATTATGAGAAACATTGCCAGAAGGATTTGAGTTTATAAATTGGATTGTTGGTCTACCCAGTTTGAGGGTTTATTTTCTGAATGCGAACAGTAGGAGTTGTAGCATCGGTGGTTCAGTGGTAGAATGCTCGCCTGCCACGCGGGCGGCCCGGGTTCGATTCCCGGCCGATGCAAGTCTATTTTTATAACACCAAGCAACGCGTGTTTTATAAAAGCTGGTTGAAATGTTGAATTCTCTTTTTTTTTTTATCATTCTGGAATTCTCAATGGCACATATTATGAGAAACATTGCCAGAAGGATTTGAGTTTATAAATTGGATTGTTGGTCTACCCAGTTTGAGGGTTTATTTTCTGAATGCGAACTGTAAGAGTTGTAGCATCGATGGTTCAGTGGTAGAATGCTCGCCTGCCACGCGGGCGTCCCGGGTTCGATTCCAGGCAAATGCAAGTCTATTTTTTTTAATACCAAGCAACGCGTGTTTTATAAAAGCTTGTTGAAATGTTGAATTCTCTTTTTTTTTTATCATTCTGGAATTCTCAATGGCACATATTATGAGAAACATTGCCAGAAGGATTTGAGTTTATAAATTGGATTGTTGGTGTACCCAGTTTGAGGGTTTATTTTCTGAATGCGAACTGTAAGAGTTGTAGCATCGATGGTTTAGTGAAAGAATGCCCAACTGCCACGCGGGCGGCCCGTGTTCGATTCCCGGCCGATGCAAGTCTATTTTTTTAACACCAAGCAACGCGTGTTTTATAAAAGCTTGTTGAAATGTTGAATTCTCTTTTTTTTTATCATTCTGGAATTCTCAATGGCACATATTATGAGAAACATTGCCAGAAGGATTTGAGTTTATAAATTGGATTTTTGGTCTACCCAGTTTGAGGGTTTATTTTCTGAATGCGAACTGTAAGAGTTGTAGCATCGGTGGTTCATTGGTAGAATGCTCGCCTGCCACGCGGGCGTCCCGGGTTCGATTCCCGGCCGATGCAAGTCTATTTTTTTAACACCAAGCAACGCGTGTTTTATAAAAGCTTGTTGAAATGTTGAATTCTCTTTTTTTTTATCATTCTGGAATTCTCAATGGCACATATTATGAGAAACATTGCCAGAAGGATTTGAGTTTATAAATTGGATTGTTGGTCTACCCAGTTTGAGGGTTTATTTTCTGAATGCGAACTGTGAGAATTGTAGCATCGGTGGTTTAGTGGTAGAATGCTCGCCTGCCACGCGGGCGGCCCGTGTTCAATTCCCGGCCGATGCAAGTCTATTTTTTTAACACCAAGCAACGCGTGTTTTATAGAAGCTTGTTGAAATGTTGAATTCTCTTTTTTTTATCATTCTGGAATTCTCAATGGCACATATTATGAGAAACATTGCCAGAAGGATTTGAGTTTATAAATTGGATTGTTGGTCTACCCAGTTTGAGGGTTTATTTTCTGAATGCGAACAGTAGGAGTTGTAGCATCGGTGGTTCAGTGGTAGAATGCTCGCCTGCCACGCGGGCGGCCCGGGTTCGACTCCCGGCCGATGCAAGTCTATTTTTATAACACCAAGCAACGCGTGTTTTATAAAAGCTGGTTGAAATGTTGAATTCTCTTTTTTTTTTATCATTCTGGAATTCTCAATGGCACATATTATGAGAAACATTGCCAGAAGGATTTGAGTTTATAAATTGGATTGTTGGTCTACCCAGTTTGAGGGTTTATTTTCTGAATGCGAACTGTAAGAGTTGTAGCATCGATGGTTTAGTGGTAGAATGCTCGCCTGCCACGCGGGCGGCCCGTGTTCAATTCACGGCCGATGCAAGTCTATTTTTTTAACACCAAGCAACGCGTGTTTTATAAAAGCTTGTTGAAATGTTGAATTCTCTTTTTTTTATCATTCTGGAATTCTCAATGGCACATATTATGAGAAACATTGCCAGAAGGATTTGAGTTTATAAATTGGATTGTTGGTCTACCCAGTTTGAGGGTTTATTTTCTGAATGCGAACAGTAGGAGTTGTAGCATCGGTGGTTCAGTGGTAGAATGCTCGCCTGCCACGCGGGCGGCCCGTGTTCGCTTTCCGGCCGATGCAAGTCTATTTTTATAACACCAAGCAACGCGTGTTTTATAAAAGCTGGTTGAAATGTTGAATTCTCTTTTTTTTTTTATCATTCTGGAATTCTCAATGGCACATATTATGAGAAACATTGCCAGAAGGATTTGAGTTTATAAATTGGATTGTTGGTCTACCCAGTTTGAGGGTTTATTTTCTGAATGCGAACTGTAAGAGTTGTAGCATCGATGGTTTAGTGAAAGAATGCTCGCCTGCCACGCGGGCGGCCCGTGTTCGATTCCTGGCCGATGCAAGTCTATTTTTTTAACACCAAGCAACGCGTGTTTTATAAAAGCTTGTTTAAATGTTGAATTCTCTTTTTTTTATCATTCTGGAATTCTCAATGGCACATATTATGAGAAACATTGCCAGAAGGATTTGAGTTTATAAATTGGATTGTTGGTCTACCCAGTTTGAGGGTTTATTTTCTGAATGCGAACTGTAAGAGTTGTAGCATCGGTGGTTCATTGGTAGAATGCTCGCCTGCCACGGGGCGGCCCGGGTTCGATTCCCGGCCGATGCAAGTCTATTTTTTTAACACCAAGCAACGCGTGTTTTATAAAAGCTTGTTGAAATGTTGAATTCTCATTTTTTTTTATCATTCTGGAATTCTCAATGGCACATATTATGAGAAACATTGCCAGAAGGATTTGAGTTTATAAATTGGATTGTTGGTGTACCCAGTTTGAGGGTTTATTTTCTGAATGCGAACTGTAAGAGTTGTAGCATCGATGGTTTAGTGAAAGAATGCTCAACTGCCACGCGGGCGGCCCGTGTTCGATTCCCGGCCGATGCAAGTCTATTTTTTTAACACCAAGCAACGCGTGTTTTATAAAAGCTTGTTGAAATGTTGAATTCTCTTTTTTTTTATCATTCTGGAATTCTCAATGGCACATATTATGAGAAACATTGCCAGAAGGATTTGAGTTTATAAATTGGATTTTTGGTCTACCCAGTTTGAGGGTTTATTTTCTGAATGCGAACTGTAAGAGTTGTAGCATCGGTGGTTCATTGGTAGAATGCTCGCCTGCCACGCGGGCGTCCCGGGTTCGATTCCCGGCCGATGCAAGTCTATTTTTTTAACACCAAGCAACGCGTGTTTTATAAAAGCTTGTTGAAATGTTGAATTCTCTTTTTTTTTATCATTCTGGAATTCTCAATGGCACATATTATGAGAAACATTGCCAGAAGGATTTGAGTTTATAAATTGGATTGTTGGTCTACCCAGTTTGAGGGTTTATTTTCTGAATGCGAACTGTGAGAATTGTAGCATCGGTGGTTTAGTGGTAGAATGCTCGCCTGCCACGCGGGCGGCCCGTGTTCAATTCCCGGCCGATGCAAGTCTATTTTTTTAACACCAAGCAACGCGTGTTTTATAAAAGCTTGTTGAAATGTTGAATTCTCTTTTTTTTATCATTCTGGAATTCTCAATGGCACATATTATGAGAAACATTGCCAGAAGGATTTGAGTTTATAAATTGGATTGTTGGTCTACCCAGTTTGAGGGTTTATTTTCTGAATGCGAACACTAGGAGTTGTAGCATCGGTGGTTCAGTGGTAGAATGCTCGCCTGCCACGCGGGCGGCCCGGGTTCGATTCCCGGCCGATGCAAGTCTATTTTTTTAAAACCAAGCAACGCGTGTTTTATAAAATCTTGTTCAAATGTTGAATTCTCTTTTTTTTTTATAATTCTGGAATTCTCAATGACACATATTATGAGAAACATTGCCAGAAGGATTTGAGTTTATAAATTGGATTGTTGGTCTACCCAGTTTGAGGGTTTATTTTCTGAATGCGAACTGCAGGAGTTGTAGCATCGGTGGTTCAGTGGTAAAATGCTTGCCTCCGACGCGGGCGGCCCGGGTTCGATTCCCTACCGATGCAAGTCTATTTTTATAACACCAAGCAACGCGTGTTTTATAAAAGCTGGTTGAAATGTTGAATTCTCTTTTTTTTTTTATCATTCTGGAATTCTCAATGGCACATATTATGAGAAACATTGCCAGAAGGATTTGAGTTTATAAATTGGATTGTTGGTCTACCCAGTTTGAGGGTTTATTTTCTGAATGCGTACTGTAGGAGTTGTAGCATCGGTGGTTCAGTGGTAGAATGCTCGCCTGCCACGCGGGCGGCCCGGGTTCGATTCCCGGCCGATGCAAGATTATTTTTTAACACCAAGCAACGCGTGTTTTATAACAGCTTGTTGAAATGTTGATTTCTCTTTTTTTTTATCATTCTGGAATTCTCAATGGCACATATTATGAGTAACATTGCCAGAAGGATTTGAGTTTATAAATTGGATTGTTGGTCTACCCAGTTTGAGGGTTTATTTTCTGAATGCGAACTGTAAGAGTTGTAGCATCGATGGTTTAGTGAAAGAATGCTCGCCTGCCACGCGGGCGGCCCGTGTTCGATTCCCGGCCGATGCAAGTCTATTTTTTTAACACCAAGCAACGCGTGTCTTATAAAAGCTTGTTGAAATGTTGAATTCTCTTTTTTTTTATCATTCTGGAATTCTCAATGGCACATATTATGAGAAACATTGCCAGAAGGATTTGAGTTTATAAATTGGATTGTTGGTCTACCCAGTTTGAGGGTTTATTTTCTGAATGCGAACAGTAGGAGTTGTAGCATCGGTGGTTCAGTGGTAGAATGCTCGCCTGCCACGCGGGCGGCCCGGGTTCGATTCCCGGCCGATGCAAGTCTATTTTTTTAAAACCAAGCAACGCGTGTTTTATAAAAGCTTGTTCAAATGTTGAATTTTTTTTTTTTTTTTATAATTCTGGAATTCTCAATGACACATATTATGAGAAACATTGCCAGAAGGATTTGAGTTTATAAATTGGATTGTTGGTCTACCCAGTTTGAGGGTTTATTTTCTGAATGCGAACTGTAGGAGTTGTAGCATCGGTGGTTCAGTGGTAAATGCTTGCCTCCCACGCGGGCGGCCCGGGTTCGATTCCCGGCCGATGCAAGTCTATTTTTATAACACCAAGCAACGCGTGTTTTATAAAAGCTGGTTGAAATGTTGAATTCTCTTTTTTTTTTATCATTCTGGAATTCTCAATGGCACATATTATGAGAAACATTGCCAGAAGGATTTGAGTTTATAAATTGGATTGTTGGTCTACCCAGTTTGAGGGTTTATTTTCTGAATGCGTACTGTAGGAGTTGTAGCATCGGTGGTTCAGTGGTAGAATGCTCGCCTGCCACGCGGGCGGCCCGGGTTCGATTCCCGGCCGATGCAAGATTATTTTTTTAACACCAAGCAACGTGTGTTTTATAACAGCTTGTTGAAATGTTGATTTCTCTTTTTTTTTATCATTCTGGAATTCTCAATGGCACATATTATGAGTAACATTGCCAGAAGGATTTGAGTTTATAAATTGGATTGTTGGTCTACCCAGTTTGAGGGTTTATTTTCTGAATGCGAACTGTAAGAGTTGTAGCATCAATGGTTTAGTGAAAGAATGCTCGCCTGCCACGCGGGCGGCCCGTGTTCGATTCCCGGCCGATGCAAGTCTTTTTTTTTAAAACCAAGCAACGCGTGTTTTATAAAAGCTTGTTCAAATGTTGAATTCTCTTTTTTTTTTATAATTCTGGAATTCTCAATGACACATATTATGAGAAACATTGCCAGAAGGATTTGAGTTTATAAATTGGATTGTTGGTCTACCCAGTTTGAGGGTTTATTTTCTGAATGCGAACTGTAGGAGTTGTAGCATCGGTGGTTCAGTGGTAAAATGCTTGCCTCCCACGCGGGCGGCCCGGGTTCCATTCCCGGCCGATGCAAGTCTATTTTTATAACACCAAGCAACGCGTGTTTTATAAAAGCTGGTTGAAATGTTGAATTCTCTTTTTTTTTTATCATTCTGGAATTCTCAATGGCACATATTATGAGAAACATTGCCAGAAGGATTTGAGTTTATAAATTGGATTGTTGGTCTACCCAGTTTGAGGGTTTATTTTCTGAATGCGAACTGTAGGAGTTGTAGCATCGGTGGTTCAGTGGTAAAATGCTTGCCTCCCACGCGGGCGGCCCGGGTTCCATTCCCGGCCGATGCAAGTCTATTTTTATAACACCAAGCAACGCGTGTTTTATAAAAGCTTGTTGAAATGTAGAATTCTCTTTTTTTTTATCATTCTGGAATTCTCAATGGCACATATTATGAGAAACATTGCCAGAAGGATTTGAGTTTATAAATTGGATTGTTGGTCTAACCAGTTTGAGGGTTTATTTTCTGAATGCGAACAGTAGGAGTTGTAGCATCGGTTGTTCAGTGGTAGAATGCTCGCCTGCCACGCGGGCGGCCCGGGTTCGATTCCCGGCCGATGCAAGTCTATTTTATTAAAACCAAGCAACGCGTGTTTTATAAAAGCTTGTTCAAATGTTGAATTCTCTTTTTTTTTTTATAATTCTGGAATTCTCAATGACACATATTATGAGAAACATTGCCAGAAGGATTTGAGTTTATAAATTGGATTGTTGGTCTACCCAGTTTGAGGGTTTATTTTCTGAATGCGAACTGTAGGAGTTGTAGCATCGGTGGTTCAGTGGTAAAATGCTTGCCTCCCACGCGGGCGGCCCGGGTTCCATTCCCGGCCGATGCAAGTCTATTTTTATAACACCAAGCAACGCGTGTTTTATAAAAGCTGGTTGAAATGTTGAATTCTCTTTTTTTTTTATCATTCTGGAATTCTCAATGGCACATATTATGAGAAACATTGCCAGAAGGATTTGAGTTTATAAATTGGATTGTTGGTCTACCCAGTTTGAGGGTTTATTTTCTGAATGCGTACTGTAGGAGTTGTAGCATCGGTGGTTCAGTGGTAGAATGCTCGCCTGCCACGCGGGCGGCCCGGGTTCGATTCCCGGCCGATGCAAGATTATTTTTTTAACACCAAGCAACGCGTGTTTTATAACAGCTTGTTGAAATGTTGATTTCTCTTTTTTTTATCATTCTGGAATTCTCAATGGCACATATTATGAGTAACATTGCCAGAAGGATTTGAGTTTATAAATTGGATTGCTGGTCTACCCAGTTTGAGGGTTTATTTTCTGAATGCGAACTGTAAAAGTTGTAGCATCGGTGGTTTAGTGGTAGAATGCTCGCCTGCCACGCGGGCGGCCCGTGTTCAATTCCCGGCCGATGCAAGTCTATTTTTTTAACACCAAGCAACGCGTGTTTTATAAAAGCTTGTTGAAATGTTGAATTCTCTTTTTTTTTATCATTCTGGAATTCTCAATGGTACATATTATGAGAAACATTGCCAGAAGGATTTGAGTTTATAAATTGGATTGTTGGTGTACCCAGTTTGAGGGTTTATTTTCTGAATGCGAACAGTAGGAGTTTTAGCATCGTTGGTTCAGTGGTAGAATGCTCGCCTGCCACGCGGGCGGCCCGGGTTCGATTCCCGGCCGATGCAAGTCTATTTTTTTAAAACCAAGCAACGCGTGTTTTATAAAAGCTTGTTCAAATGTTGAATTCTCTTTTTTTTTTATAATTCTGGAATTCTCAATGACACATATTATGAGAAACATTGCCAGAAGGATTTGAGTTTATAAATTGGATTGTTGGTCTACCCAGTTTGAGGGTTTATTTTCTGAATGCGAACTGTAGGAGTTGTAGCATCGGTGGTTCAGTGGTAAAATGCTTGCCTCCCACGCGGGCGGCCCGGGTTCCATTCCCGGCCGATGCAAGTCTATTTTTATAACACCAAGCAACGCGTGTTTTATAAAAGCTGGTTGAAATGTTGAATTCTCTTTTTTTTTTATCATTCTGGAATTCTCAATGGCACATATTATGAGAAACATTGCCAGAAGGATTTGAGTTTATAAATTGGATTGTTGGTCTACCCAGTTTGAGGGTTTATTTTCTGAATGCGAACTGTAGGAGTTGTAGCATCGGTGGTTCAGTGGTAAAATGCTTGCCTCCCACGCGGGCGGCCCGTGTTCAATTCCCGGCCGATGCAAGTCTATTTTTTTAACACCAAGCAACGCGTGTTTTATAAAAGCTTGTTGAAATGTTGAATTCTCTTTTTTTTATCATTCTGGAATTCTCAATGGCACATATTATGAGAAACATTGCCAGAAGGATTTGAGTTTATAAATTGGATTGTTGGTCTACCCAGTTTGAGGGTTTATTTTCTGAATGCGAACACTAGGAGTTGTAGCATCGGTGGTTCAGTGGTAGAATGCTCGCCTGCCACGCGGGCGGCCCGGGTTCGATTCCCGGCCGATGCAAGTCTATTTTTTTAAAACCAAGCAACGCGTGTTTTATAAAATCTTGTTCAAATGTTGAATTCTCTTTTTTTTTTATAATTCTGGAATTCTCAATGACACATATTATGAGAAACATTGCCAGAAGGATTTGAGTTTATAAATTGGATTGTTGGTCTACCCAGTTTGAGGGTTTATTTTCTGAATGCGAACTGCAGGAGTTGTAGCATCGGTGGTTCAGTGGTAAAATGCTTGCCTCCGACGCGGGCGGCCCGGGTTCGATTCCCTACCGATGCAAGTCTATTTTTATAACACCAAGCAACGCGTGTTTTATAAAAGCTGGTTGAAATGTTGAATTCTCTTTTTTTTTTTATCATTCTGGAATTCTCAATGGCACATATTATGAGAAACATTGCCAGAAGGATTTGAGTTTATAAATTGGATTGTTGGTCTACCCAGTTTGAGGGTTTATTTTCTGAATGCGTACTGTAGGAGTTGTAGCATCGGTGGTTCAGTGGTAGAATGCTCGCCTGCCACGCGGGCGGCCCGGGTTCGATTCCCGGCCGATGCAAGATTATTTTTTAACACCAAGCAACGCGTGTTTTATAACAGCTTGTTGAAATGTTGATTTCTCTTTTTTTTTATCATTCTGGAATTCTCAATGGCACATATTATGAGTAACATTGCCAGAAGGATTTGAGTTTATAAATTGGATTGTTGGTCTACCCAGTTTGAGGGTTTATTTTCTGAATGCGAACTGTAAGAGTTGTAGCATCGATGGTTTAGTGAAAGAATGCTCGCCTGCCACGCGGGCGGCCCGTGTTCGATTCCCGGCCGATGCAAGTCTATTTTTTTAACACCAAGCAACGCGTGTCTTATAAAAGCTTGTTGAAATGTTGAATTCTCTTTTTTTTTATCATTCTGGAATTCTCAATGGCACATATTATGAGAAACATTGCCAGAAGGATTTGAGTTTATAAATTGGATTGTTGGTCTACCCAGTTTGAGGGTTTATTTTCTGAATGCGAACAGTAGGAGTTGTAGCATCGGTGGTTCAGTGGTAGAATGCTCGCCTGCCACGCGGGCGGCCCGGGTTCGATTCCCGGCCGATGCAAGTCTATTTTTTTAAAACCAAGCAACGCGTGTTTTATAAAAGCTTGTTCAAATGTTGAATTTTTTTTTTTTTTTTATAATTCTGGAATTCTCAATGACACATATTATGAGAAACATTGCCAGAAGGATTTGAGTTTATAAATTGGATTGTTGGTCTACCCAGTTTGAGGGTTTATTTTCTGAATGCGAACTGTAGGAGTTGTAGCATCGGTGGTTCAGTGGTAAATGCTTGCCTCCCACGCGGGCGGCCCGGGTTCGATTCCCGGCCGATGCAAGTCTATTTTTATAACACCAAGCAACGCGTGTTTTATAAAAGCTGGTTGAAATGTTGAATTCTCTTTTTTTTTTATCATTCTGGAATTCTCAATGGCACATATTATGAGAAACATTGCCAGAAGGATTTGAGTTTATAAATTGGATTGTTGGTCTACCCAGTTTGAGGGTTTATTTTCTGAATGCGTACTGTAGGAGTTGTAGCATCGGTGGTTCAGTGGTAGAATGCTCGCCTGCCACGCGGGCGGCCCGGGTTCGATTCCCGGCCGATGCAAGATTATTTTTTTAACACCAAGCAACGTGTGTTTTATAACAGCTTGTTGAAATGTTGATTTCTCTTTTTTTTTATCATTCTGGAATTCTCAATGGCACATATTATGAGTAACATTGCCAGAAGGATTTGAGTTTATAAATTGGATTGTTGGTCTACCCAGTTTGAGGGTTTATTTTCTGAATGCGAACTGTAAGAGTTGTAGCATCAATGGTTTAGTGAAAGAATGCTCGCCTGCCACGCGGGCGGCCCGTGTTCGATTCCCGGCCGATGCAAGTCTTTTTTTTTAAAACCAAGCAACGCGTGTTTTATAAAAGCTTGTTCAAATGTTGAATTCTCTTTTTTTTTTATAATTCTGGAATTCTCAATGACACATATTATGAGAAACATTGCCAGAAGGATTTGAGTTTATAAATTGGATTGTTGGTCTACCCAGTTTGAGGGTTTATTTTCTGAATGCGAACTGTAGGAGTTGTAGCATCGGTGGTTCAGTGGTAAAATGCTTGCCTCCCACGCGGGCGGCCCGGGTTCCATTCCCGGCCGATGCAAGTCTATTTTTATAACACCAAGCAACGCGTGTTTTATAAAAGCTGGTTGAAATGTTGAATTCTCTTTTTTTTTTATCATTCTGGAATTCTCAATGGCACATATTATGAGAAACATTGCCAGAAGGATTTGAGTTTATAAATTGGATTGTTGGTCTACCCAGTTTGAGGGTTTATTTTCTGAATGCGAACTGTAGGAGTTGTAGCATCGGTGGTTCAGTGGTAAAATGCTTGCCTCCCACGCGGGCGGCCCGGGTTCCATTCCCGGCCGATGCAAGTCTATTTTTATAACACCAAGCAACGCGTGTTTTATAAAAGCTTGTTGAAATGTAGAATTCTCTTTTTTTTTATCATTCTGGAATTCTCAATGGCACATATTATGAGAAACATTGCCAGAAGGATTTGAGTTTATAAATTGGATTGTTGGTCTAACCAGTTTGAGGGTTTATTTTCTGAATGCGAACAGTAGGAGTTGTAGCATCGGTTGTTCAGTGGTAGAATGCTCGCCTGCCACGCGGGCGGCCCGGGTTCGATTCCCGGCCGATGCAAGTCTATTTTATTAAAACCAAGCAACGCGTGTTTTATAAAAGCTTGTTCAAATGTTGAATTCTCTTTTTTTTTTTATAATTCTGGAATTCTCAATGACACATATTATGAGAAACATTGCCAGAAGGATTTGAGTTTATAAATTGGATTGTTGGTCTACCCAGTTTGAGGGTTTATTTTCTGAATGCGAACTGTAGGAGTTGTAGCATCGGTGGTTCAGTGGTAAAATGCTTGCCTCCCACGCGGGCGGCCCGGGTTCCATTCCCGGCCGATGCAAGTCTATTTTTATAACACCAAGCAACGCGTGTTTTATAAAAGCTGGTTGAAATGTTGAATTCTCTTTTTTTTTTATCATTCTGGAATTCTCAATGGCACATATTATGAGAAACATTGCCAGAAGGATTTGAGTTTATAAATTGGATTGTTGGTCTACCCAGTTTGAGGGTTTATTTTCTGAATGCGTACTGTAGGAGTTGTAGCATCGGTGGTTCAGTGGTAGAATGCTCGCCTGCCACGCGGGCGGCCCGGGTTCGATTCCCGGCCGATGCAAGATTATTTTTTTAACACCAAGCAACGCGTGTTTTATAACAGCTTGTTGAAATGTTGATTTCTCTTTTTTTTATCATTCTGGAATTCTCAATGGCACATATTATGAGTAACATTGCCAGAAGGATTTGAGTTTATAAATTGGATTGCTGGTCTACCCAGTTTGAGGGTTTATTTTCTGAATGCGAACTGTAAAAGTTGTAGCATCGGTGGTTTAGTGGTAGAATGCTCGCCTGCCACGCGGGCGGCCCGTGTTCAATTCCCGGCCGATGCAAGTCTATTTTTTTAACACCAAGCAACGCGTGTTTTATAAAAGCTTGTTGAAATGTTGAATTCTCTTTTTTTTTATCATTCTGGAATTCTCAATGGTACATATTATGAGAAACATTGCCAGAAGGATTTGAGTTTATAAATTGGATTGTTGGTGTACCCAGTTTGAGGGTTTATTTTCTGAATGCGAACAGTAGGAGTTTTAGCATCGTTGGTTCAGTGGTAGAATGCTCGCCTGCCACGCGGGCGGCCCGGGTTCGATTCCCGGCCGATGCAAGTCTATTTTTTTAAAACCAAGCAACGCGTGTTTTATAAAAGCTTGTTCAAATGTTGAATTCTCTTTTTTTTTTATAATTCTGGAATTCTCAATGACACATATTATGAGAAACATTGCCAGAAGGATTTGAGTTTATAAATTGGATTGTTGGTCTACCCAGTTTGAGGGTTTATTTTCTGAATGCGAACTGTAGGAGTTGTAGCATCGGTGGTTCAGTGGTAAAATGCTTGCCTCCCACGCGGGCGGCCCGGGTTCCATTCCCGGCCGATGCAAGTCTATTTTTATAACACCAAGCAACGCGTGTTTTATAAAAGCTGGTTGAAATGTTGAATTCTCTTTTTTTTTTATCATTCTGGAATTCTCAATGGCACATATTATGAGAAACATTGCCAGAAGGATTTGAGTTTATAAATTGGATTGTTGGTCTACCCAGTTTGAGGGTTTATTTTCTGAATGCGAACTGTAGGAGTTGTAGCATCGGTGGTTCAGTGGTAAAATGCTTGCCTCCCACGCGGGCGGCCCGGGTTCCATTCCCGGCCGATGCAAGTCTATTTTTATAACACCAAGCAACGCGTGTTTTATAAAAGCTTGTTGAAATGTAGAATTCTCTTTTTTTTTATCATTCTGGAATTCTCAATGGCACGTATTATGAGAAACATTGCCAGAAGGATTTGAGTTTATAAATTGGATTGTTGGTCTAACCAGTTTGAGGGTTTATTTTCTGAATGCGAACAGTAGGAGTTGTAGCATCGGTTGTTCAGTGGTAGAATGCTCGCCTGCCACGCGGGCGGCCCGGGTTCGATTCCCGGCCGATGCAAGTCTATTTTATTAAAACCAAGCAACGCGTGTTTTATAAAAGCTTGTTCAAATGTTGAATTCTCTTTTTTTTTTTATAATTCTGGAATTCTCAATGACACATATTATGAGAAACATTGCCAGAAGGATTTGAGTTTATAAATTGGATTGTTGGTCTACCCAGTTTGAGGGTTTATTTTCTGAATGCGAACTGTAGGAGTTGTAGCATCGGTGGTTCAGTGGTAAAATGCTTGCCTCCCACGCGGGCGGCCCGGGTTCCATTCCCGGCCGATGCAAGTCTATTTTTATAACACCAAGCAACGCGTGTTTTATAAAAGCTGGTTGAAATGTTGAATTCTCTTTTTTTTTATCATTCTGGAATTCTCAATGGCACATATTATGAGAAACATTGCCAGAAGGATTTGAGTTTATAAATTGGATTGTTGGTCTACCCAGTTTGAGGGTTTATTTTCTGAATGCGAACAGTAGGAGTTTTAGCATCGTTGGTTCAGTGGTAGAATGCTCGCCTGCCACGCGGGCGGCCCGGGTTCGATTCCCGGCCGATGCAAGTATATTTTTTTAAAACCAAGCAACGCGTGTTTTATAAAAGCTTGTTCAAATGTTGAATTCTCTTTTTTTTTTATAATTCTGGAATTCTCAATGACACATATTATGAGAAACATTGCCAGAAGGATTTGAGTTTATAAATTGGATTGTTGGTCTACCCAGTTTGAGGGTTTATTTTCTGAATGCGAACTGTAGGAGTTGTAGCATCGGTGGTTCAGTGGTAAAATGCTTGCCTCCCACGCGGGCGGCCCGGGTTCGATTCCCGGCCGATGCAAGTCTATTTTTATAACACCAAGCAACGCGTGTTTTATAAAAGCTGGTTGAAATGTTGAATTCTCTTTTTTTTTTATCATTCTGGAATTCTCAATGGCACATATTATGAGAAACATTGCCAGAAGGATTTGAGTTTATAAATTGGATTGTTGGTCTACCCAGTTTGAGGGTTTATTTTCTGAATGCGTACTGTAGGAGTTGTAGCATCGGTGGTTCAGTGGTAGAATGCTCGCCTGCCACGCGGGCGGCCCGGGTTCGATTCCCGGCCGATGCAAGATTATTTTTTAACACCAAGCAACGCGTGTTTTATAACAGCTTGTTGAAATGTTGATTTCTCTTTTTTTTTATCATTCTGGAATTCTCAATGGCACATATTATGAGTAACATTGCCAGAAGGATTTGAGTTTATAAATTGGATTGTTGGTCTACCCAGTTTGAGGGTTTATTTTCTGAATGCGAACTGTAAGAGTTGTAGCATCGATGGTTTAGTGAAAGAATGCTCGCCTGCCACGCGGGCGGCCCGTGTTCGATTCCCGGCCGATGCAAGTCTATTTTTTTAACACCAAGCAACGCGTGTTTTATAAAAGCTTGTTGAAATGTTGAATTCTCTTTTTTTTTATCATTCTGGAATTCTCAATGGCACATATTATGAGAAACATTGCCAGAAGGATTTGAGTTTATAAATTGGATTGTTGGTCTACCCAGTTTGAGGGTTTATTTTCTGAATGCGAACTGTAAAAGTTGTAGCATCGGTGGTTTAGTGGTAGAATGCTCGCCTGCCACGCGGGCGGCCCGTGTTCAATTCCCGGCCGATGCAAGTCTATTTTTATAACACCAAGCAACGCGTGTTTTATAAAAGCTGGTTGAAATGTTGAATTCTCTTTTTTTTTATCATTCTGGAATTCTCAATGGCACATATTATGAGAAACATTGCCAGAAGGATTTGAGTTTATAAATTGGATTGTTGGTCTACCCAGTTTGAGGGTTTATTTTCTGAATGCGAACAGTAGGAGTTTTAGCATCGTTGGTTCAGTGGTAGAATGCTCGCCTGCCACGCGGGCGGCCCGGGTTCGATTCCCGGCCGATGCAAGTATATTTTTTTAAAACCAAGCAACGCGTGTTTTATAAAAGCTTGTTCAAATGTTGAATTCTCTTTTTTTTTTTATAATTCTGGAATTCTCAATGACACATATTATGAGAAACATTGCCAGAAGGATTTGAGTTTATAAATTGGATTGTTGGTCTACCCAGTTTGAGGGTTTATTTTCTGAATGCGAACTGTAGGAGTTGTAGCATCGGTGGTTCAGTGGTAAAATGCTTGCCTCCCACGCGGGCGGCCCGGGTTCCATTCCCGGCCGATGCAAGTCTATTTTTATAACACCAAGCAACGCGTGTTTTATAAAAGCTGGTTGAAATGTTGAATTCTCTTTTTTTTTATCATTCTGGAATTCTCAATGGCACATATTATGAGAAACATTGCCAGAAGGATTTGAGTTTATAAATTGGATTGTTGGTCTACCCAGTTTGAGGGTTTATTTTCTGAATGCGAACAGTAGGAGTTTTAGCATCGTTGGTTCAGTGGTAGAATGCTCGCCTGCCACGCGGGCGGCCCGGGTTCGATTCCCGGCCGATGCAAGTATATTTTTTTAAAACCAAGCAACGCGTGTTTTATAAAAGCTTGTTCAAATGTTGAATTCTCTTTTTTTTTTTATAATTCTGGAATTCTCAATGACACATATTATGAGAAACATTGCCAGAAGGATTTGAGTTTATAAATTGGATTGTTGGTCTACCCAGTTTGAGGGTTTATTTTCTGAATGCGAACTGTAGGAGTTGTAGCATCGGTGGTTCAGTGGTAAAATGCTTGCCTCCCACGCGGGCGGCCCGGGTTCGATTCCCGGCCGATGCAAGTCTATTTTTATAACACCAAGCAACGCGTGTTTTATAAAAGCTGGTTGAAATGTTGAATTCTCTTTTTTTTTTATCATTCTGGAATTCTCAATGGCACATATTATGAGAAACATTGCCAGAAGGATTTGAGTTTATAAATTGGATTGTTGGTCTACCCAGTTTGAGGGTTTATTTTCTGAATGCGTACTGTAGGAGTTGTAGCATCGGTGGTTCAGTGGTAGAATGCTCGCCTGCCACGCGGGCGGCCCGGGTTCGATTCCCGGCCGATGCAAGATTATTTTTTAACACCAAGCAACGCGTGTTTTATAACAGCTTGTTGAAATGTTGATTTCTCTTTTTTTTTATCATTCTGGAATTCTCAATGGCACATATTATGAGTAACATTGCCAGAAGGATTTGAGTTTATAAATTGGATTGTTGGTCTACCCAGTTTGAGGGTTTATTTTCTGAATGCGAACTGTAAGAGTTGTAGCATCGATGGTTTAGTGAAAGAATGCTCGCCTGCCACGCGGGCGGCCCGTGTTCGATTCCCGGCCGATGCAAGTCTATTTTTTTAACACCAAGCAACGCGTGTTTTATAAAAGCTTGTTGAAATGTTGAATTCTCTTTTTTTTTATCATTCTGGAATTCTCAATGGCACATATTATGAGAAACATTGCCAGAAGGATTTGAGTTTATAAATTGGATTGTTGGTCTACCCAGTTTGAGGGTTTATTTTCTGAATGCGAACTGTAAAAGTTGTAGCATCGGTGGTTTAGTGGTAGAATGCTCGCCTGCCACGCGGGCGGCCCGTGTTCAATTCCCGGCCGATGCAAGTCTATTTTTTTAACACCAAGCAACGCGTGTTTTATAAAAGCTTGTTGAAATGTTGAATTCTCTTTTTTTTTATCATTCTGGAATTCTCAATGGTACATATTATGAGAAACATTGCCAGAAGGATTTGAGTTTATAAATTGGATTGTTGGTGTACCCAGTTTGAGGGTTTATTTTCTGAATGCGAACAGTAGGAGTTTTAGCATCGTTGGTTCAGTGGTAGAATGCTCGCCTGCCACGCGGGCGGCCCGGGTTCGATTCCCGGCCGATGCAAGTCTATTTTTTTAAAACCAAGCAACGCGTGTTTTATAAAAGCTTGTTCAAATGTTGAATTCTCTTTTTTTTTTTTATAATTCTGGAATTCTCAATGACACATATTATGAGAAACATTGCCAGAAGGATTTGAGTTTATAAATTGGATTGTTGGTCTACCCAGTTTGAGGGTTTATTTTCTGAATGCGAACTGTAGGAGTTGTAGCATCGGTGGTTCAGTGGTAAAATGCTCGCCTCCCACGCGGGCGGCCCGGGTTCGATTCCCGGCCGATGCAAGTCTATTTTTATAACACCAAGCAACGCGTGTTTTATAAAAGCTGGTTGAAATGTTGAATTCTCTTTTTTTTTTTATCATTCTGGAATTCTCAATGGCACATATTATGAGAAACATTGCCAGAAGGATTTGAGTTTATAAATTGGATTGTTGGTCTACCCAGTTTGAGGGTTTATTTTCTGAATGCGTACTGTAGGAGTTGTAGCGTCGGTGGTTCAGTGGTAGAATGCTCGCCTGCCACGCGGGCGGCCCGGGTTCGATTCCCGGCCGATGCAAGTCTATTTTTTTAACACCAAGCAACGCGTGTTTTATAAAAGCTTGTTGAAATGTTGAATTCTCTTTTTTTTTATCATTCTGGAATTCTCAATGGCACATATTATGAGAAACATTGCCAGAAGGATTTGAGTTTATAAATTGGATTGTTGGTCTCCCCAGTTTGAGGGTTTATTTTCTGAATGCGAACTGTAAGAGTTGTAGCATCGATGGTTTAGTGAAAGAATGCTCGCCTGCCACGCGGGCGGCCCGTGTTCGATTCCCGGCCGATGCAAGTCTATTTTTTTAACACCAAGCAACGCGTGTTTTATAAAAGCTTGTTGAAATGTTGAATTCTCTTTTTTTTTTATCATTCTGGAATTCTCAATGGCACATATTATGAGAAACATTGCCAGAAGGATTTGAGTTTATAAATTGGATTGTTGGTCTACCCAGTTTGAGGGTTTATTTTCTGAATGCAAACTGTAAGAGTTGTAGCATCGGTGGTTCATTGGTAGAATGCTCGCCTGCCACGCGGGCGGCCCGGGTTCGATTCCCGGTCGATGAAAGTCTATTTTTTTAACACCAAGCAACGCGTGTTTTATAAAAGCTTGTTGAAATGTTGAATTCTCTTTTTTTTTATCATTCTGGAATTCTCAATGGCACATATTATGAGAAACATTGCCAGAAGGATTTGAGTTTATAAATTGGATTGTTGGTCTACCCAGTTTGAGGGTTTATTTTCTGAATGCGAACTGTAAAAGTTGTAGCATCGGTGGTTCAGTGGTAGAATGCTCGCCTGCCACGCGGGCGGCCCGGTTTCGATTCCCGGCCGATGCAAAACTATTTTTTTAACACCAAGCAACGCATGTTTTATAAAAGCTTGTTGAAATGTTGAATTCTCTTTTTTTTTATCATTCTGGAATTCTCAATGGCACATATTCTTCTTCTTCTAGACCCACCCCAGACCCACTCACCGTTAGGTTTAGAGTGTTATATGGTCTAGTAAGGAAGGGGGGAGAACCTCCACCGCAGCACGGAGGAGGGCCAGAAGGCCCAACACCAGTCAGTCGCTCGAATTGAGTGCCGAATTAAAATAATAATAATAATAATAATAATAATAATACATGGGGAAACAAGCCCAAAGAAGACATAACACTTCCGGTGTAACCGGGAATTTAAGTTATGGAGTCAAACAACTACAAAAACCTCCGGAAGAAAAAACCGGGTAAAAAAATAAACTCTGGCAACACGCCAGGAAAACATCAATACAAATTAAAATAATAAACCAAATACATAAATACACAAAACGACAAAAGAACACAGCACAGTACAAACACATAAAACACATATAGTTAAAAGTTGGTTTTATCTTAACAATTAACAACAACTCAAAAAAGAAAATAATAATGATTATGTTTAATGTTGAGGAATGAAATAAATATTATATGAGAGATGTAATGACTATTTTAATGTACAATGCAAAATGAACGAAAATAAATTTAAAGAAAAAATCTAAAAAGGTTAAAATTCTGTAAAATTTAAAAAGGTTAAAATTCTGTAAAATTTAAAAGTTTTAAAAAGTTTAAAATCTTAAAATAGAGGGAAACCTAGTTCCACCTCTCTATCTAAATAATAATTAAAAAAAAAAAAGGCAACCAAATGGGGGTCCCAATGAGCCACCACATTTTTTACTTATGGGTCGTGGGGACCGGCCACCATCTCCATGGCCGCCATCACGCAGGATTTTATCTTTGCAATAGAAGTTTTGCTTCTAAGGACACTTTCCAACCAAATTGGCTTGTGTCTCTCATATGGTTTTTTCACATGATTTTCCTTTGTGAGTGGACAGTCAAAGAGAAAGTGGTCGGCATCCCCCACTTCCCCGCAGCTACAGAGGTCCGAATTTTTGAGCCCAAACTTGCGAAGGTAAGCATGGAACGGTCCATGACCCGTGAGAAACCAGACGAGCTGGCGATCAGCGATGAGTCTATCTCTTGTAACTCTAGTAATGAATCCCCTGAGCCTGAGACCCTTATTTGATTCTAAGTACTGATTTTTCCAGGTCTTCTCAGTAAAATCTACAATTTTCCTTTTAAGTAGGCTCAGGGGGAACGGAATGTCCAAGACCTCACCACTGATCGAGGCAAGTTTTGCGTTTTCGTCGGCCAGCTCGTTACCAGTAAGACCCGCATGAGCCCGAACCCAACTCAGGCCAAAGATGTTAGTAAACTTTGATATTTTCTTTTTTATTTCATAAAGGTAATTGGATTTATTAGTTGCGGTTTTAAGAGCCTGAATTGAACTGAGGCTGTCACTATAAATGTTTATCTTCTTTTCCTTGGCTATTGCCCAATCGATTGCTTTATATATTGCCGACAACTCTGCCTGAAAGACAGAGTTGCCGGGTAAAAGTTTTAATTGTAAAATTTCTATTAAATTATTATTTTTAAAGATGCACACCGCGGCCCCGACATTGCCATCAATGCCCGAGCCGTCGGTGTACACCTCGTATTCTGCATCTTTGATGGCGTCCTGGAAGTCCAACCTTAGTTCAGCCATCCGGACGCCACCAACCATGATATTGTAGTCATAATGTACTGGTGACAGCCTCAGCTCCGGGTCGGGGAGCCGCCTCTTGATAACATTAAATTTTTTGTACAATGACAGCAGGGTCACATGGAGCGGCGGAATTCCGCATAGTGTATTAAGGGAGACGGTCGGAGAGGTTCTATATGCTCCAAGAATTTTTAACAGAAATGGCCTCTGTATAGTACCAAGCTTCTGGATCTGAGCTTTAGTTAAGCTGCCTCCCCAAATGCCAGCTCCATAGGTGAGGATCTTTTCCGTGACGGTCAGATACCACACCTTCTGGAGCTGGCCACCGACTCCCCAGCCACCTCCTCGAATTTTTTGGAGTGAACCTCCGAGCCGCATACAGCGGTCTCTTAATTTCTGAATGTGGTCGCTCCATGCGAGCCGGCTGTCAATGTTTAGGCCTAAATATTTTAAATAACTGACTATTTTTATTTCTTTACTATTTAAGTTTATTTTTATACTGTCTTTTAATTTTGGATTTTTAGAAACTATTAGGGTCTGACATTTGTCGGTCGAGAGAGTCAATTTCATTTCATTTAATCTATTGAAAACAATAGCCAATGAATTATTTGTATTTCTCTCCAGGAGCCCCGCGGAGGACCCATGCGTTATTAATGCCAGGTCATCCGCAAAGGCCTGGAGGTAAATCCGATCAGAATTTAAATCAAGTATGCAATTAAAATAAATGTTCCACAGTGTCGGGGCCAAGACCGAACCCTGTGGGCACCCTTTTATTAGATTACGTGTTATATGTACCCCGTCTATTTCAAATAATACTGACCTAAAATTTAAATAAGAACATATAAACTTAATAAAATACCCCGGGAATTTAAGATAATCGAGTCTGTTGACCAACAGTTGCCAGTTCATGTTATCAAAGGCGGCGGAAATATCCAGTGTTGTCAATGCGGCATGGCTGGTCTTTTTGAGAGATTTCAATTTATTAACAACATTGAACAACGCATCCTCACAGGACCGCTGCTCTCTAAAACCATATTGTAGTTTGTGAAGAATATTACTATTGTGCATCCAGTGATTTAAAATGAGACAAAAGGCCCTCTCTAGGATTTTACCTAGAGTGGGTAATAAACAAATTGGTCTGTAGGCACCGCAGGTTGAGGGGTCACGACCTGGTTTTACCAAGAAGCGAACACCCCCAGTCCTGAGGCACCTTGGAAAATATGAAAACTGAATAGCTTTCTGAAATGGATTAAAAAATAAAACAGGGTATTTTTTATAGAGAAATTTCCAGATTTTGTAATCAACGAGGTCCGGCCCTGGGGCCTTCCCATCTTTAAGCATGGAGAAGACATGGTCCAAGTCATGGATTGTGATATTTTCATCTATTTCCGGTTCTATTGTATTTAAAAAATTAAGGGGTGTGGGAATTGTATTATTATTTTCGAAGAAATGGTTCATTATAATAGTAATTTTATCCTTTTGAATAAGGTTCGGTTGGGTTGGTAAAAATAAATCTAGGTTATTATTCTGTTTTTTTGAAAAGGTAAATTTAAATAAAGATCCGTATTTAGAACCATGACTCGAACAATGTTCCCTCCAGGCAGTTCTTTTAGAGGTGTTGATTAACAACCTCAGGGAGGCCCTTTTTGAACGGTATTTTATTTCAACGGCTCGGACCTCGTCAACTGGTAAATTAAATTTTTTCATAATTTTAATTTTTTTATAGAGAGCAGTGACTCGGTTCCTGGAGGACGCGAGTTCGTTGTTCCACCAGTGAACTTTAGGAATTAAATTATTAGTTTTTTTAGTTTTTTTAAGAGTTTTTAATGCTATTGTGTGTGTGTGTTTGAACCTTATTTGTGAGATTTTCAAAATATGATTCAAGTTCACTGGTGTTGTTAATTGTTTTAGCAGACTTTATCAAATCGGGTGTTAGTTTATGAAAAATGCCAGGAAAACGACCCAGGCCGAATTTCGTCCTTAGGAAGAATCCCTGGTTGTTAGTAATAGAAATATTGTAGTCTAACACAACATAGCGGTGGTCACTGCATGCGGCTTGGTCTAAAACGCTCCAATTCTCGATGCAGGCAGCGACATCTGGACTCGCAAGAGTTAAATCGGGCCATCCCTTCCCAGTAGGGGCAACGAAGGTAGTCCCTTTATCTGGGATATTTAATATTTGGAGGGAGTTTGTCATGCAGAGGTCCAAAACACACCTGCCCCTAATGTCCTCATGATTGTACCCCCATATGGGGGAACGAGCATTAAGGTCACCCATGATGAGGAGCCTGCCTCTACTAAAGTCGAGGTCTTTAAGCTCCTCTAGCTGATCTTGAATGCTGTCATGGGGCGGGAAGTAGATACTCCCCAACAAGAGGGGACCGGCGTGCGTCGAAACCTCAGCAAAGACGCAATTTGGAGATACAAAACTTAAATTAAAAGTGTAATTAGGATTTAAGCATAAAATAATACTTTTATTATTATTGGAAACGAATTGTCGGTGGCCGGGAAGAGGAGCGACTGGCTTATTATTTAGTAAGAAGGGATCTTGAATAAATAAAAAATCTATTTTCCCTTGGGTTGCAGTGTACAACGCCAGGCTGTGTGCGGCATATGTGTGGTTAGTGTTTATTTGCAACATTCTCACTCTCCGAACAGCCATCACTTACCATAATCAATGCTGGCCTCTAAAATAGCTAGCTGCCTTTTGTAGTTATCGCATGTCCGGGATCTCACGTCATGTTTTGTATTGTATTTTGTGCGATGCAGGGAGTTAGACTCAGTGCAATTAATACACGTCTTCTCAACCTCCCCGCACGCGACCGTCGCATGCTCACCCCCACAGGCAAGATATATTGGTTTTTCTGTTGAACTAAAAGTGCACCGGCCCTTGCTATGACCCAATCTGCCACAACCTGTGCACTGTCTTACACTCTTGAATTCCTCTATTCTGCATCTTCTGAAACCCAGATAGACAAAACCTTCACCCATAAATTTCTGAAAGATGCTCGGCTCCAATGAGACAACCCAATGATTGCCCCTCTGAGCCTTTATATCAAAGTCGACACCGATGCCGTCCCCGCTTTCCACAAAACTATTCAGATCAACGAGTGCAGAGGGAAGGTCCGCCTTATCAATATCTGGGTCTACACTCAATATGATGACCCTCGGCCTCATCAGCTTGGGTCGGTCGACATCAAATATATTCGTGATACTGTCGATAGCTTTCAATTTATTGTGGAGTTCGTCCACCTCGGCCTGAGAACCGAGGTCAACTGCAACCCCGCCGCCCCTAATCCTTCTTAACTGTATAACTCTTGTTCTCAGATCCCTGAGGGTGGCTTGTATTTTAGATTTATTGACCTCGAAGTCACAGTCCACTTTAGTCTTTAGTAGAAGAGTAAATTTCTGAGACTGTGGACAGGACCTTCTTGATGTGACAGGGCCTGATACCTTTTGTGCGTAACTCGGGACCGCAGGGGTGCATTCCCTTCTCAGCTCCTTCAATTCCTGTAATATTTCTTCACCGCTCCCTTCAGCACTCCGATTCACGCGGCCCGTATCCTGGATCTCCCTTACTATTTTTAGGGTTTCCTCCACGGACCCACTGATGATGGTCGAGAGCCTATCAATCTGGGCCTCCCTCTCCTCAAGAACACCCGTCATCTTTGCATTTTCCAGTTTCATGACGTGAGCTCTGTCACGTTCCTCATTTACTAACATGCCCAGTTTCCATACCTCGGCCTCAAGCTCCCTGTTTCTACCCTGCTCCGCCATGGCAACCTCGTCCTGCATTTCTCTGAGTGATTGGTTTTTCTCTCGCACCATAGTTTCTAGGCTTTCTATTTTCTTGTTCAATGTTGTCAAGACGGAGAAGTCCGCAGTAGCCTTGGGCTGTACGCCCGAAGTATTGATATCGGAGCTTGTGTCATCTGATTGTAAGTTGGTACGGCACAGCTCTCTAATTATATCGATGAAACATTTCGTATATTTTACCAAACCCTTTTGGATAATTGCAGTTTCTACCTTACTAGTTTTTTTGTCATTTAATAGCTTAGATAGGTCTGTTATGTTATCGCGACAGTTAATTAAGGTAGGATTGGTCAAATCGTCTTTGTTAAGATTATGAGCTATTCCGTCAAGTCCTGGACATATAGAATCTCCCGTCCCTGGGCGAAGGTTGTGGTTGCCCACAGTTGAGTTCTTAGAAGTCATTATATAATTGATAATTAAATCCTGCAAGCCCGACCGAGGTCAAGCCCCAGGATAACGGCGATCACGAGGACCGAACCAGTGCCGACTTCAAAGCTGGAAAAAAGACGGACACTTAAAAACGTTTAACACTATGATATACAAAACCCCAATAAATCCCTAGCCCCCAGCGCCACTCAATGGAGATGGCTCAACCAGTCAAATATGAATGCGGAATGATGAACCAGTCCCAAATATGAATGAAAACAGAAATCACACCAGGTCTTGACGACTGTAGGCAGATAGGCTCCAAAGTTTAAGTCAGTCTGCGCACGGGACGCCACGCAGGAGGCTCTTGAGGGTAGAAACGTCAGGATGACACGTCCGACTTCAATGGCCGCCTCCAAACATACAGTGCCAAAAGTACAAAATTATAACACACAGCAACCACTGGTCTCACGGATTCCAAACAATATTCAAAAGATAGATCAGAGATCAAAAAGATTCCTCAAAGTAAAAAATAATGGTGTCTCAGCAGCGGGGGATCCGCCACTGCCCCTCGAAAGTTCCGGCCAACTTAGCGTACAAAAATATATATATATATATATAAACTCAAATCCAGACACAAAAAGCACCATAAAATCATAAAATAATAATCCCACGAAATAATAACTTATCTTGCGATGCGGGGGAGAGGGTCCTCTATCGATTGGTACAGGTTCCAGCCCTGTACCACTGGTATATCCTGGTCAAAAGACCAATCTCCGGCACTACTACTTAATCCGACCTGAAGGTGTACAGGCGTGAGAGGTAAAGTACCAGTACTTGAAATTTCTGTTGAAGACCCACCAGTACTTGATCCTGCAGTTGAAAACCCACCAGTACTAGAACCAGGCGTGGATGATCCACCAGTACTAGAACCAGACGTGGATGAACCACCAGTATTTTGCGAGTGAATTTTATGCCCTAGAATTATAAAAGCATCAATACAAAACTATGAAACATTCTTCTAAAATTCAGCTATCTGGGCGGCCCGGGTTCGATTCCCGGCCGATGCAAGTCTATTTTTTTAACACCAAGCAACGCGTGTTTTATAAAAGCTTGTTGAAATGTTGAATTCTCTTTTTTTTATCACTATGGAATTCTCAATGGCACATATTATGAGAAATATTGCCAGAAGGATTTGAGTTTATAAATTGGATTGTTGGTCTCCCCAGTTTTAGGGTTTATTTTCTGAATGCGAACTGTGTAAGAGTAGTAGCATCGGTGGTTCAGTGGTAGAATGCTCGCCTGCCACGCGGGCGGTATGGGTTCGATTCCAGGTCGATGCAAGTCTATTTTTTTTAATACCAAGCAACGCGTGTATTATAAAAGCTTGTTGAAATGTTGAATCCTCTTTTTTTTTATCATTCTGGAATTCTCAATGGCACATATTATGAGAAACATTGCCAGAAGGATTTGAGTTTATAAATTGGATTGTTGGTCTACCCACTTTGAGGGTTTATTTTCTGAATGCGAACTTTAGGAGTTGTAGCATCGGTGGTTCAGTGATAGAATGCTCGCCTGCCACGCGGGCGTCCCGGGTTCGATTCCCGGCCGATGCAAGTCTATTTTTTTAACACCAAGCAACGCGTGTTTTATAAAAGATTGTTGAAATGTTGAATTCTCTTTTTTTTATCATTCTGGAATTCTCAATGGCACATATTATGAGAAACATTGCCAGAAGGATTTGAGTTTATAAATTGAATTGTTGGTCTCCCCAGTTTGAGGGTTTATTTTCTGAATGCGAACTGAAAGAGTTGTAGCATCGGTGGTTCAGTGGTAGAATGCTCACCTGCCGCGCGGTCGGCCCGGGTTCGATTCCCGGCCGATGCAAGCATATTTTTTTAACACCAAGCAACGCGTGTTTTATAAAAGCTTGTTGAAATGTTGAATACTCTTTTTTTTTATCATTCTGGAATTCTCAATGGCACATATTATGAGAAACATTGGCAGAAGGATTTGAGTTTATAAATTGAATTGTTGGTCTCCCCAGTTTGAGGGTTTATTTTCTGAATGCGAACTGTAAGAGTTGTAGCATCGGTGGTTCAGTGATAGAATGCTCGCTTGCCTCGCGGGCGGCCCGGGTTCGATTCCCGGTCTATGCAAGTCTATTTTTTTTAGTACCAAGCAACGCGTGTTTTACTAAAGCTTGTTGAAATGTTGAATTCTCTTTTTTTTATCATTCTGGAATTCTCAATGGCACATATTATGAGAAACATTGCCAGTAGGATTTGAGTTTATAAATTGGATTGTTGGTCTAACCAGTTTGAGGTTTTATTTTCTGAATGCGAACTGAAAGAGTTGTAGTATCGGTGGTTCAGTGGTAGAATGCTCGCCTGCCACATGGGCGGCCCGGGTTCGATTCCCGGCCGATGCAAGTATATTTTTTTTAACACCAAGCAACTCGTGTTTTATAAAAGCTTGTTGAAATGTTGAATTCTCTTTTTTTTTTATCATTCTGGAATTCTCAATGGCACATATTATGAGAAACATTGCCAGAAGGATTTGAGTTTATAAATTGGATTGTTGGTCTACCCACTTTGAGGGTTTATTTTCTGAATGCGAACTTTAGGAGTTGTAGCATCGGTGGTTCAGTGATAGAATGCTCGCCTGCCACGCGGGCGTCCCGGGTTCGATTCCCGGCCGATGCAAGTCTATTTTTTTAACACCAAGCAACGCGTGTTTTATAAAAGATTGTTGAAATGTTGAATTCTCTTTTTTTTTATCATTCTGGAATTCTCAATGGCACATATTATGAGAAACATTGCCAGAAGGATTTGCGTTTATAAATTGGATTGTTGGTCTTCCCAGTTTGAGGGTTTATTTTCTGAATACGAACTGTAACAGTTGTAGCATCGGTGGTTCAGTGGTAGAATGCTCGCCTGCCACGCGGGCGTCCCGGGTTCGATTCCAGGCAAATGCAAGTCTGTTTTTTTTAATACCAAGCAACGCGTGTTTTATAAAAGCTTGTTGAAATGTTGAATTCTCTTTTTTTTTTATCACTATGGAAGTCTCAATGGCACATATTATGAGAACCATTGCCAGAAGGATTTGAGTTTATAAATTGGATTGTTGGTCTCCCCAGTTTTAGGGTTTATTTTCTGAATGCGAACTGTAAGAGTTGTTGCATCGGTGGTTCAGTGGTAGAATGCTCGCCTGCCACGCGGGTGGCCTGGGTTCGATTCCCGGTCTATGCAAGTCTATTTTTTTTTAATACCAAGCAACGCGTGTTTTATAAAAGCTTGTTGATATGTTGAATCCTCTTTTTTTTATCATTCTGGAATTCTCAATGGCACATATTATGAGAAACATTGCCAGAAGGATTTGAGTTTATAAATTGAATTGTTGGTCTCCCCAGTTTGAGGGTTTATTTTCTGAATGCGAACTGAAAGAGTTGTTGCATCGGTGGTTCAGTGGTAGAATGCTCGCCTGCCTCGCGGGCGGCCCGGGTTCGATTCCCGGCCGATGCAAGCATATTTTTTTAACACCAAGCAACGCGTGTTTTATAAAAGCTTGTTGAAATGTTGAATACTCTTTTTTTTTATCATTCTGGAATTCTCAATGGCACATATTATGAGAAACATTGGCAGAAGGATTTGAGTTTATAAATTGAATTGTTGGTCTCCCCAGTTTGAGGGTTTATTTTCTGAATGCGAACTGTAAGAGTTGTAGCACCGGTGGTTCAGTGATAGAATGCTCGCCTGCCACGCGGGCGGCCCGTGTTCGATTCCCGGCCGATGCAAGTCTATTTTTTTTAATACCAAGCAACGCGTGTTTTATAAAAGCTTGTTGAAATGTTGAATCCTCTTTTTTTTATCATTCTGGAATTCTCAATGGCACATATTATGAGAAACATTGCCAGATGGATTTCAGTTTATAAATTGGATTGTTGGTCTACCCAGTTTGAGGGTTTATTTTCTGAATGCGAACTGTATGAGTTGTAGCATCGGTGGTTCAGTGGTAGAATGATCGCCTGCCTCGCGGGCGGCCCGGGTTCGATTCCCGGTCTATGCAAGTCTACTTTTTTTAGTACCAAGCAACGCGTGTTTTACTAAAGCTTGTTGAAATGTTGAATTCTCTTTTTTTTTATCATTCTGGAATTCTCAATGGCACATATTATGAGAAACATTGCCAGTAGGATTTGAGTTTATAAATTGGATTGTTGGTCTAACCAGTTTGAGGTTTTATTTTCTGAATGCGAACTTTAGGAGTTGTAGCATCGGTGGTTCAGTGATAGAATGCTCGCCTGCCACGCGGGCGTCCCGGGTTCGATTAACGGCCGATGCAAGTCTATTTTTTTAACACCAAGCAACGCGTGTTTTATAAAAGATTGTTGAAATGTTGAATTCTCTTTTTTTTTATCATTCTGGAATTCTCAATGGCACATATTATGAGAAACATTGCCAGAAGGATTTGTGTTTATAAATTGGATTGTTGGTCTCCCCAGTTTTAGGGTTTATTTTCTGAATGCGAACTGTAAGAGTTGTTGCATCGGTGGTTCAGTGGTAGAATGCTCGCCTGCCACGCGGGTGGCCTGGGTTCGATTCCCGGTCGATGCAAGTCTATTTTTTTTTAATACCAAGCAACGCGTGTTTTATAAAAGCTTGTTGAAATGGTGAATCCTCTTTTTTTTTTATCATTCTGGAATTCTCAATGGCACATATTATGAGATACATTGCCAGAAGGATTTGAGTTTATAAATTGAATTGTTGGTCTCCCCAGTTTGAGGGTTTATTTTCTGAATGCGAACTGAAAGAGTTGTAGTATCGGTGGTTCAGTGGTAGAATGCTCGCCTGCCACGCGGGCGGCCCGGGTTCGATTCCCGGCCGATGCAAGCATATTTTTTTAACACCAAGAAACGCGTGTTTTATAAAAGCTTGTTGAAATGTTGAATACTCTTTTTTTTTATCATTCTGGAATTCTCAATGGCACATATTATGAGAAACATTGGCAGAAGGATTTGAGTTTATAAATTGAATTGTTGGTCTCCCCAGTTTGAGGGTTTATTTTCTGAATGCGAACTGTAAGAGTTGTAGCATCGGTGGTTCAGTGATAGAATGCTCGCCTGCCTCACGGGCGGCCCGGGTTCGATTCCCGGTCTATGCAAGTCTATTTTTTTTTAGTACCAAGCAACGCGTGTTTTACTAAAGCTTGTTGAAATGTTGAATTCTCTTTTTTTTATCATTCTGGAATTCTCAATGGCACATATTATGAGAAACATTGCCAGTAGGATTTGAGTTTATAAATTGGATTGTTGGTCTAAACACTTTGAGGGTTTATTTTCTGAATGCGAACTTTAGGAGTTGTAGCATCGGTGGTGCAGTGATAGAATTCTCTGCTGCCACGCGGGAGTCCCGGGTTCGATTCCCGGCCGATGCAAGTCTATTTTTTTAACACCAAGCAACGCGTGTTTTATAAAAGATTGTTGAAATGTTGAATTCTCTTTTTTTTTATCATTCTGGAATTCTCAATGGCACATATTATGAGAAACATTGCCAGAAGGATTTGCGTTTATAAATTGGCTTTGTTGGTCTTCCCAGTTTGAGGGTTTATTTTCTGAATACGAACTGTAAGAGTTGTAGCATCGGTGGTTCAGTGGTAGAATGCTCGCCTGCCACGCGGGCGTCCCGGGTTCGATTCCAGGCAAATGCAAGTCTGTTTTTTTTAATACCAAGCAACGCGTGTTTTATAAAAGCTTGTTGAAATGTTGAATTCTCTTTTTTTTTTATCACTATGGAATTCTCAATGGCACATATTATGAGAACCATTGCCAGAAGGATTTGAGTTTATAAATTGGATTGTTGGTCTCCCCAGTTTGAGGGTTTATTTTCTGAATGCGAACTGAAAGAGTTGTAGCATCGGTGGTTCAGTGGTAGAATGCTCGCCTGCCACGCGGGCGGCCCGGGTTCGATTCCCGGCCGATGCGAGCATATTTTTTTAACACCAAGCAACGCGTGTTTTATAAAAGCTTGTTGAAATGTTGAATTCTCTTTTTTTTTATCATTCTGGAATTCTCAATGGCACATATTATGAGAAACATTGCCAGAAGCATTTGAGTTTATAAATTGGATTGTTGGTCTACCCACTTTGAGGGTTTATTTTCTGAATGCGAACTTTAGGAGTTGTAGCATCGGTGGTTCAGTGATAGAATGCTCGCCTGCCACGCGGGCGTCCTGGGTTCGATTCCCGGCCGATGCAAGTCTATTTTTTTAACACCAAGCAACGCGTGTTTTATAAAAGATTGTTGAAATGTTGAATTCTCTTTTTTTTTATCATTCTGGAATTCTCAATGGCACATATTATGAGAAACATTGCCAGAAGGATTTGCGTTTATAAATTGGATTGTTGGTCTTCCCAGTTTGAGGGTTTATTTTCTGAATACGAACTGTAAGAGTTGTAGCATCGGTGGTTCAGTGGTAGAATGCTCGCCTGCCACGCGGGCGTCCCGGGTTCGATTCCAGGCAAATGCAAGTCTGTTTTTTTTAATACCAAGCAACGCGTGTTTTATAAAAGCTTGTTGAAATGTTGAATTCTCTTTTTTTTTTTATCACTATGGAATTCTCAATGGCACATATTATGAGAACCATTGCCAGAAGGATTTGAGTTTATAAATTGGATTGTTGGTCTCCCCAGTTTGAGGGTTTATTTTCTGAATGCGAACTGAAAGAGTTGTAGCATCGGTGGTTCAGTGGTAGAATGCTCGCCTGCCACGCGGGCGGCCCGGGTTCGATTCCCGGCCGATGCAAGCATATTTTTTTAACACCAAGCAACGCGTGTTTTATAAAAGCTTGTTGAAATGTTGAATACTCTTTTTTTTTATCATTCTGGAATTCTCAATGGCACATATTATGAGAAACATTGGCAGAAGGATTTGAGTTTATAAATTGAATTGTTGGTCTCCCCAGTTTGAGGGTTTATTTTCTGAATGCGAACTGTAAGAGTTGTAGCATCGGTGGTTCAGTGATAGAATGCTCGCCTGCCACGCGGGCGGCCCGTGTTCGATTCCCGGCCGATGCAAGTCTATTTTTTTTAATACCAAGCAACGCGTGTTTTATAAAAGCTTGTTGAAATGTTGAATCCTCTTTTTTTTATCATTCTGGAATTCTCAATGGCACATATTATGAGAAACATTGCCAGAAGGATTTCAGTTTATAAATTGGATTGTTGGTCTACCCAGTTTGAGGGTTTATTTTCTGAATGCGAACTGTATGAGTTGTAGCATCGGTGGTTCAGTGGTAGAATGATCGCCTGCCTCGCGGGCGGCCCGGGATCGATTCCCGGTCTATGCAAGTCTATTTTTTTTAGTACCAAGCAACGCGTGTTTTACTAAAGCTTGTTGAAATGTTGAATTCTCTTTTTTTTTATCATTCTGGAATTCTCAATGGCACATATTATGAGAAACATTGCCAGTAGGATTTGAGTTTATAAATTGGATTGTTGGTCTAACCAGTTTGAGGTTTTATTTTCTGAATGCGAACTAAAAGAGTTGTAGTATCGGTGGTTCAGTGGTAGAATGCTCGCCTGCGACATGGGCGGCACGGGTTCGATTCCCGGCCGATGCAAGTATATTTTTTTAACACCAAGCAACGCGTGTTTTATAAAAGCTTGTTGAAATGTTGAATTCTCTTTTTTTTTTATCATTCTGGAATTCTCAATGGCACATATTATGAGAAACATTGGCAGAAGGATTTGAGTTTATAAATTGAATTGTTGGTCTCCCCAGTTTGAGGGTTTATTTTCTGAATGCGAACTGTAAGAGTTGCAGCATCGGTGGTTCAGTGGTAGAATGCTCTGCTGCCACGCGGGCGTCCCGGGTTCAATTCCCGGCCGATGCAAGTCTATTTTTTTAATACCAAGCAACGCGTGTTTTTTAAAAGCTTGTTGAAATGTTGAATTCTCTTTTTTTTTATCATTCTGAAATTCTCAATGGCACATATTATGAGAAACATTGCCAGAAGGATTTGAGTTTATAAATTGGATTGTTGGTCTACCCACTTTGAGGGTTTATTTTCTGAATGCGAACTGAAAGAGTTGTAGTATCGGTGGTTCAGTGGTAGAATGCTCGCCTGCCACATGGGCGGCCCGGGTTCGATTCCCGGCCGATGCAAGTATATTTTTTTTAACACCAAGCAACGCGTGTTTTATAAAAGCTTGTTGAAATGTTGAATACTCTTTTTTTTTATCATTCTGGAATTCTCAATGGCACATATTATGAGAAACATTGGCAGAAGGATTTAAGTTTATAAATTGAATTGTTGGTCTCCCCAGTTTGAGGGTTTATTTTCTGAATGCGAACTGTAAGAGTTGTAGCATCGGTGGTTCAGTGGTAGAATGCTCACCTGCCACGCGGGCGGCCCGGGTTCGATTCCCGGCCGATGCAAGCATATTTTTTTAACACCAAGCAACGCGTGTTTTATAAAAGATTGTTGAAATGTTGAATTCTCTTTTTTTTATCATTCTGGAATTCTCAATGGCACATATTATGAGAAACATTGCCAGAAGGATTTGCGTTTATAAATTGGATTGTTGGTCTTCCCAGTTTGAGGGTTTATTTTCTGAATACGAACTGTAAGAGTTGTAGCATCGGTGGTTCAGTTATAGAATGCTCGCCTGCCACCGGGCGTCCCGGGTTCGATTCCAGGCATATGCAAGTCTGTTTTTTTTAATACCAAGCAACGCGTGTTTTATAAAAGCTTGTTGAAATGTTGAATCCTCTTTTTTTTTTATCATTCTGGAATTCTCAATGGCACATATTATGAGAAACATTGCCAGAAGGATTTGTGTTTATAAATTGGATTGTTGGTCTCCCCAGTTTTAGGGTTTATTTTCTGAATGCGAACTGTAAGAGTTGTTGCATCGGTGGTTCAGTGGTAGAATGCTCGCCTGCCACGCGGGTGGCCTGGGTTCGATTCCCGGTCGATGCAAGTCTATTTTTTTTTAATACCAAGCAACGCGTGTTTTATAAAAGCTTGTTGAAATGTTGAATCCTCTTTTTTTTTATCATTCTGGAATTCTCAATGGCACATATTATGAGATACATTGCCAGAAGGATTTGAGTTTATAAATTGAATTGTTGGTCTCCCCAGTTTGAGGGTTTATTTTCTGAATGCGAACTGAAAGAGTTGTAGTATCGGTGGTTCAGTGGTAGAATGCTCGCCTGCCACGCGGGCGGCCCGGGTTCGATTCCCGGCCGATGCAAGCATATTTTTTTAACACCAAGCAACGCGTGTTTTATAAAAGCTTGTTGAAATGTTGAATACTCTTTTTTTTTATCATTCTGGAATTCTCAATGGCACATATTATGAGAAACATTGGCAGAAGGATTTGAGTTTATAAATTGAATTGTTGGTCTCCCCAGTTTGAGGGTTTATTTTCTGAATGCGAACTGTAAGAGTTGTAGCATCGGTGGTTCAGTGATAGAATGCTCGCCTGCCTCACGGGCGGCCCGGGTTCGATTCCCGGTCTATGCAAGTCTATTTTTTTTAGTACCAAGCAACGCGTGTTTTACTAAAGCTTGTTGAAATGTTGAATTCTCTTTTTTTTATCATTCTGGAATTCTCAATGGCACATATTATGAGAAACATTGCCAGTAGGATTTGAGTTTATAAATTGGATTGTTGGTCTAAACACTTTGAGGGTTTATTTTCTGAATGCGAACTTTAGGAGTTGTAGCATCGGTGGTGCAGTGATAGAATGCTCTGCTGCCACGCGGGAGTCCCGGGTTCGATTCCCGGCCGATGCAAGTCTATTTTTTTAACACCAAGCAACGCGTGTTTTATAAAAGATTGTTGAAATGTTGAATTCTCTTTTTTTTTATCATTCTGGAATTCTCAATGGCACATATTATGAGAAACATTGCCAGAAGGATTTGCGTTTATAAATTGGCTTTGTTGGTCTTCCCAGTTTGAGGGTTTATTTTCTGAATACGAACTGTAAGAGTTGTAGCATCTGTGGTTCAGTGGTAGAATGCTCGCCTGCCACGCGGGCGTCCCGGGTTCGATTCCAGGCAAATGCAAGTCTGTTTTTTTTAATACCAAGCAACGCGTGTTTTATAAAAGCTTGTTGAAATGTTGAATTCTCTTTTTTTTTTATCACTATGGAATTCTCAATGGCACATATTATGAGAACCATTGCCAGAAGGATTTGAGTTTATAAATTGGATTGTTGGTCTCCCCAGTTTGAGGGTTTATTTTCTGAATGCGAACTGAAAGAGTTGTAGCATCGGTGGTTCAGTGGTAGAATGCTCGCCTGCCACGCGGGCGGCCCGGGTTCGATTCCCGGCCGATGCGAGCATATTTTTTTAACACCAAGCAACGCGTGTTTTATAAAAGCTTGTTGAAATGTTGAATTCTCTTTTTTTTTATCATTCTGGAATTCTCAATGGCACATATTATGAGAAACATTGCCAGAAGCATTTGAGTTTATAAATTGGATTGTTGGTCTACCCACTTTGAGGGTTTATTTTCTGAATGCGAACTTTAGGAGTTGTAGCATCGGTGGTTCAGTGATAGAATGCTCGCCTGCCACGCGGGCGTCCCGGGTTCGATTCCCGGCCGATGCAAGTCTATTTTTTTAACACCAAGCAACGCGTGTTTTATAAAAGATTGTTGAAATGTTGAATTCTCTTTTTTTTTATCATTCTGGAATTCTCAATGGCACATATTATGAGAAACATTGCCAGAAGGATTTGCGTTTATAAATTGGATTGTTGGTCTTCCCAGTTTGAGGGTTTATTTTCTGAATACGAACTGTAAGAGTTGTAGCATCGGTGGTTCAGTGGTAGAATGCTCGCCTGCCACGCGGGCGTCCCGGGTTCGATTCCAGGCAAATGCAAGTCTGTTTTTTTAATACCAAGCAACGCGTGTTTTATAAAAGCTTGTTGAAATGTTGAATTCTCTTTTTTTTTTATCACTATGGAATTCTCAATGGCACATATTATGAGAACCATTGCCAGAAGGATTTGAGTTTATAAATTGGATTGTTGGTCTCCCCAGTTTGAGGGTTTATTTTCTGAATGCGAACTGAAAGAGTTGTAGCATCGGTGGTTCAGTGGTAGAATGCTCGCCTGCCACGCGGGCGGCCCGGGTTCGATTCCCGGCCGATGCAAGCATATTTTTTTAACACCAAGCAACGCGTGTTTTATAAAAGCTTGTTGAAATGTTGAATACTCTTTTTTTTTTATCATTCTGGAATTCTCAATGGCACATATTATGAGAAACATTGGCAGAAGGATTTGAGTTTATAAATTGAATTGTTGGTCTCCCCAGTTTGAGGGTTTATTTTCTGAATGCGAACTGTAAGAGTTGTAGCATCGGTGGTTCAGTGATAGAATGCTCGCCTGCCACGCGGGCGGCCCGTGTTCGATTCCCGGCCGATGCAAGTCTATTTTTTTTAATACCAAGCAACGCGTGTTTTATAAAAGCTTGTTGAAATGTTGAATCCTCTTTTTTTTATCATTCTGGAATTCTCAATGGCACATATTATGAGAAACATTGCCAGAAGGATTTGAGTTTATAAATTGAATTGTTGGTCTCCCCAGTTTGAGGTTTATTTTCTGAATTTGAACTGTATGAGTTGTAGCATCGGTGGTTCAGTGGTAGAATGATCGCCTTCCTCGCGGGCTGCCCGGGTTCGATTCCCGGTCTATGCAAATCTATTTTTTTAGTACCAAGCAACGCGTGTTTTACTAAAGCTTGTTGAAATGTTGAATTATCTTTTTTTTTATCATTCTGGAATTCTCAATGGCACATATTATGAGAAACATTGCCAGTAGGATTTGAGTTTATAAATTGGATTGTTGGTCTAACCAGTTTGAGGTTTTATTTTCTGAATGCGAACTAAAACTGTTGTAGTATCGGTGGCTCAGTGGTAGAATGCTCGCCTGCCACATGGGCGGCCCGGGTTCGATTAACGGCCGATGCAAGTATATTTTTTAACACCAAGCAACGCGTGTTTTATAAAAGCTTGTTGAAATGTTGAATTCTCTTTTTTTTTTATCATTCTGGAATTCTCAATGGCACATATTATGAGAAACATTGGCAGAAGGATTTGAGTTTATAAATTGAATTGTTGGTCTCCCCAGTTTGAGGGTTTATTTTCTGAATGCGAACTGTAAGAGTTGTAGCATCGGTGGTTCAGTGGTAGAATGCTCGCCTGCCACGCGGTCGGCCCGGGTTCAATTCCCGGCCGATGCAAGTCTATTTTTTTTAATACCAAGCAACGCGTGTTTTTTAAAAGCTTGTTGAAATGTTGAATTCTCTTTTTTTTTATCATTCTGAAATTCTCAATGGCACATATTATGAGAAACATTGCCAGAAGGATTTGAGTTTATAAATTGGATTGTTGGTCTACCCACTTTGAGGGTTTATTTTCTGAATGCGAACTTTAGGAGTTGTAGCATCGGTGGTTCAGTGGTAGAATGATCGCCTGCCTCGCGGGCGGCCCGGGTTCGATTCCCGGTCTATGCAAGTCTATTTTTTTTAGTACAAAGCAACGCGTGTTTTACTAAAGCTTGTTGAAATGTTGAATTCTCTTTTTTTTTATCATTCTGGAATTCTCAATGGCACATATTATGAGAAACATTGCCAGTAGGATTTGAGTTTATAAATTGGATTGTTGGTCTAACCAGTTTGAGGTTTTATTTTCTGAATGCGAACTGAAAGAGTTGTAGTATCGGTGGTTCAGTGGTAGAATGCTCGCCTGCCACATGGGCGGCCCGGGTTCGATTCCCGGCCGATGCAAGTATATTTTTTTAACACCAAGCAACGCGTGTTTTATAAAAGCTTGTTGATATGTTGAATTCTCTTTTTTTTTTATCATTCTGGAATTCTCAATGGCACATATTATGAGAAACATTGGCAGAAGGATTTGAGTTTATAAATTGAATTGTTGGTCTCCCCAGTTTGAGGGTTTATTTTCTGAATGCGAACTGTAAGAGTTGTAGCATCGGTGGTTCAGTGGTAGAATGCTCGCATGCCACGCGGGCGTCCCGGGTTCGATTCCCGGGCGATGCAAGTCTATTTTTTTAACACCAAGCAACGCGTGTTTTATAAAAGATTGTTGAAATGTTGAATTCTCTTTTTTTTTATCATTCTGGAATTCTCAATGGCACATATTATGAGAAACATTGCCAGAAGGATTTGCGTTTATAAATTGGATTGTTGGTCTTCCCAGTTTGAGGGTTTATTTTCTGTATACGAACTGTAAGAGTTGTAGCATCGGTGGTTCAGTGGTAGAATGCTCGCCTGCCACGCGGGCGTCCCGGGTTCGATTCCAGGCAAATGCAAGTCTGTTTTTTTTAATACCAAGCAACGCGTGTTTTATAAAAGCTTGTTGAAATGTTGAATTCTCTTTTTTTTTTATCACTATGGAATTCTCAATGGCACATATTATGAGAACCATTGCCAGAAGGATTTGAGTTTATAAATTGGATTGTTGGTCTCCCCAGTTTTAGGGTTTATTTTCTGAATGCGAACTGTAAGAGTTGTTGCATCGGTGGTTCAGTGGTAGAATGCTCGCCTGCCACGCGGGTGGCCTGGGTTCGATTCCCGGTCGATGCAAGTCTATTTTTTTTAATACCAAGCAACGCGTGTTTTATAAAAGCTTGTTGAAATGTTGAATCCTCTTTTTTTTATCATTCTGGAATTCTCAATGGCACATATTATGAGAAACATTGCCAGAAGGATTTGAGTTTATAAATTGAATTGTTGGTCTCCCCAGTTTGAGGGTTTATTTTCTGAATGCGAACTGAAAGAGCTGTAGCATCGGTGGTTCAGTGGTAGAATGCTCGCCTGCCACGCGGGCGGCCCGGGTTCGATTCCCGGCCGATGCAAGCATATTTTTTTAACACCAAGCAACGCGTGTTTTATAAAAGCTTGTTGAAATGTTGAATACTCTTTTTTTTTATCATTCTGGAATTCTCAATGGCACATATTATGAGAAACATTGGCAGAAGGATTTGAGTTTATAAATTGAATTGTTGGTGTCCCCAGTTTGAGGGTTTATTTTCTGAATGCGAACTGTAAGAGTTGTAGCATCGGTGGTTCAGTGATAGAATGCTCGCCTGCCACGCGGGCGGCCCGTGTTCGATTCCCGGCCGATGCAAGTCTATTTTTTTTAATACCAAGCAACGCGTGTTTTATAAAAGCTTGTTGAAATGTTGAATCCTCTTTTTTTTATCATTCTGGAATTCTCAATGGCACATATTATGAGAAACATTGCCAGAAGGATTTCAGTTTATAAATTGGATTGTTGGTCTACCCAGTTTGAGGGTTTATTTTCTGAATGCGAACTGTATGAGTTGTAGCATCGGTGGTTCAGTGGTAGAATGATCGCCTGCCTCGCGGGCGGCCCGGGTTCGATTCCCGGTCTATGCAAGTCTATTTTTTTTAGTACCAAGCAACGCGTGTTTTACTAAAGCTTGTTGAAATGTTGAATTCCCTTTTTTTTTATCATTCTGGAATTCTCAATGGCACATATTATGAGAAACATTGCCAGTAGGATTTGAGTTTATAAATTGGATTGTTGGTCTAACCAGTTTGAGGTTTTATTTTCTGAATGCGAACTAAAAGAGTTGTAGTATCGGTGGTTCAGTGGTAGAATGCTCGCCTGCCACATGGGCAGCACGGTTTCTATTCCCGGCCGATGCAAGTATATTTTTTTAACACCAAGCAACGCGTGTTTTATAAAAGCTTGTTGAAATGTTGAATTCTCTTTTTTTTATCATTCTGGAATTCTCAATGGCACATATTATGAGAAACATTGGCAGAAGGATTTGAGTTTATAAATTGAATTGTTGGTCTCCCCAGTTTGAGGGTTTATTTTCTGAATGCGAACTGTAAGAGTTGTAGCATCGGTGGTTCAGTGGTAGAATGCTCGCCTGCCACGCGGGCGGCCCGGGTTCAATTCCCGGCCGATGTAAGTCTTATTTTTTTAATACCAAGCCACGCGTGTTTTTTAAAAGCTTGTTGAAATGTTGAATTCTCTTTTTTTTTTATCATTCTGAAATTCTCAATGGCACATATTATGAGAAACATTGCCAGAAGAATTTGAGTTTATAAATTGGATTGTTGGTCTAACCAGTTTGAGGTTTTATTTTCTGAATGCGAACTGAAAGAGTTGTAGTATCGGTGGTTCAGTGGTAGAATGCTCGCCTGCCACATGGGCGGCTCGGGTTCGATTCCCGGCCGATGCAAGTATATTTTTTTAACACCAAGCAACGCGTGTTTTATAAAAGCTTGTTGAAATGTTGAATTCTCTTTTTTTTTATCATTCTAGAATTCTCAATGGCACATATTATGAGAAACATTGGCAGAAGGATTTGAGTTTATAAATTGAATTGTTGGTCTCCCCAGTTTGAGGGTTTATTTTCTGAATGCGAACTGTAAGAGTTGTAGCATCGGTGGTTCAGTGGTAGAATGCTCGCCTGCCACGCGGGCGGCCCGGGTTCAATTCCCGGCCGATGCAAGTCTATTTTTTTTAATACCAAGCAACGCGTGTTTTTTAAAAGCTTGTTGAAATGTTGAATTCTCTTTTTTTTTTATCATTCTGGAATTCTCAATGGCACATATTATGAGAAACATTGCCAGTAGGATTTGAGTTTATAAATTGGATTGTTGGTCTACCCAGTTTGAGGGTTTATTTTCTGAATGCGAACTGAAAGAGTTGTAGCATCGGTGGTTCAGTGGTAGAATGCTCGCCTGCCACGCGGGCGGCCCGGGTTCGATTCCCGTCCGATGCAAGTATATTTTTTTAACACCAAGCAACGCGTGTTTTATAAAAGCTTGTTGAAATGTTGAATTCTCTTTTTTTTATCATTCTGGAATTCTCAATGGCACATATTATGAGAAACATTGGCAGAAGGATTTGAGTTTATAAATTGAATTGTTGGTCTCCCCAGTTTGAGGGTTTATTTTCTGAATGCGAACTGTAAGAGTTGTAGCATCGGTGGTTCAGTGATAGAATGCTCGCCTGCCACGCGGGCGGCCCGTGTTCGATTCCCGGCCGATGCAAGTCTATTTTTTTTAATACCAAGCAACGCGTGTTTTATAAAAGCTTGTTGAAATGTTGAATCCTCTTTTTTTATCATTCTGGAATTCTCAATGGCACATATTATGAGAAACATTGCCAGAAGGATTTGAGTTTATAAATTGGATTGTTGGTCTACCCACTTTGAGGGTTTATTTTCTGAATGCGAACTTTAGGAGTTGTAGCATCGGTGGTTCAGTGGTAGAATGATCGCCTGCCTCGCGGGCGGCCCGGGTTCGATTCCCGGTCTATGCAAGTCTATTTTTTTTAGTACAAAGCAACGCGTGTTTTACTAAAGCTTGTTGAAATGTTGAATTCTCTTTTTTTTTATCATTCTGGAATTCTCAATGGCACATATTATGAGAAACATTGCCAGTAGGATTTGAGTTTATAAATTGGATTGTTGGTCTAACCAGTTTGAGGTTTTATTTTCTGAATGCGAACTGAAAGAGTTGTAGTATCGGTGGTTCAGTGGTAGAATGCTCGCCTGCCACATGGGCGGCCCGGGTTCGATTCCCGGCCGATGCAAGTATATTTTTTTAACACCAAGCAACGCGTGTTTTATAAAAGCTTGTTGATATGTTGAATTCTCTTTTTTTTTAATCATTCTGGAATTCTCAATGGCACATATTATGAGAAACATTGGCAGAAGGATTTGAGTTTATAAATTGAATTGTTGGTCTCCCCAGTTTGAGGGTTTATTTTCTGAATGCGAACTGTAAGAGTTGTAGCATCGGTGGTTCAGTGGTAGAATGCTCGCATGCCACGCGGGCGTCCCGGGTTCGATTCCCGGGCGATGCAAGTCTATTTTTTTAACACCAAGCAACGCGTGTTTTATAAAAGATTGTTGAAATGTTGAATTCTCTTTTTTTTTATCATTCTGGAATTCTCAATGGCACATATTATGAGAAACATTGCCAGAAGGATTTGCGTTTATAAATTGGATTGTTGGTCTTCCCAGTTTGAGGGTTTATTTTCTGTATACGAACTGTAAGAGTTGTAGCATCGGTGGTTCAGTGGTAGAATGCTCGCCTGCCACGCGGGCGTCCCGGGTTCGATTCCAGGCAAATGCAAGTCTGTTTTTTTTAATACCAAGCAACGCGTGTTTTATAAAAGCTTGTTGAAATGTTGAATTCTCTTTTTTTTTTATCACTATGGAATTCTCAATGGCACATATTATGAGAACCATTGCCAGAAGGATTTGAGTTTATAAATTGGATTGTTGGTCTCCCCAGTTTTAGGGTTTATTTTCTGAATGCGAACTGTAAGAGTTGTTGCATCGGTGGTTCAGTGGTAGAATGCTCGCCTGCCACGCGGGTGGCCTGGGTTCGATTCCCGGTCGATGCAAGTCTATTTTTTTTAATACCAAGCAACGCGTGTTTTATAAAAGCTTGTTGAAATGTTGAATCCTCTTTTTTTTATCATTCTGGAATTCTCAATGGCACATATTATGAGAAACATTGCCAGAAGGATTTGAGTTTATAAATTGAATTGTTGGTCTCCCCAGTTTGAGGGTTTATTTTCTGAATGCGAACTGAAAGAGCTGTAGCATCGGTGGTTCAGTGGTAGAATGCTCGCCTGCCACGCGGGCGGCCCGGGTTCGATTCCCGGCCGATGCAAGCATATTTTTTTAACACCAAGCAACGCGTGTTTTATAAAAGCTTGTTGAAATGTTGAATACTCTTTTTTTTTATCATTCTGGAATTCTCAATGGCACATATTATGAGAAACATTGGCAGAAGGATTTGAGTTTATAAATTGAATTGTTGGTGTCCCCAGTTTGAGGGTTTATTTTCTGAATGCGAACTGTAAGAGTTGTAGCATCGGTGGTTCAGTGGTAGAATGCTCGCCTGCCACGCGGGCGGCCCGGGTTCAATTCCCGGCCGATGCAAGTCTATTTTTTTTAATACCAAGCAACGCGTGTTTTTTAAAAGCTTGTTGAAATGTTGAATTCTCTTTTTTTTTTATCATTCTGAAATTCTCAATGGCACATATTATGAGAAACATTGCCAGAAGGATTTGAGTTTATAAATTGGATTGTTGGTCTACCCAGTTTGAGGGTTTATTTTCTGAATGCAAACTGTGAGAGTTGTAGCATCGGTGGTTCAGTGGTAAAATGCTCGCCTTCCACGCGGGCGGCCCGGGTTCGATTCCCGGCCGATGCAAGTCTATTTTTTTTTTAATACCAAGCAACGAGTGTTTTACTAAAGCTTGTTGAAATGTTGAATTCTCTTTTTTTTTTATCATTCTGGAATTCTCAATGGCACATATTATGAGAAACATTGCCAGTAGGATTTGAGTTTATAAATTGGATTGTTGGTCTACCCAGTTTGAGGGTTTATTTTCTGAATGCGAACTGAAAGAGTTGTAGCATCGGTGGTTCAGTGGTAGAATGCTCGCCTGCCACGCGGGCGGCCCGGGTTCGATTCCCGTCCGATGCAAGTATATTTTTTTAACACCAAGCAACGCGTGTTTTATAAAAGCTTGTTGAAATGTTGAATTCTCTTTTTTTTTTATCATTCTGGAATTCTCAATGGCACATATTATGAGAAACATTGGCAGAAGTATTTGAGTTTATAAATTGAATTGTTGGTCTCCCCAGTTTGAGGGTTTATTTTCTGAATGCGAACTGTAAGAGTTGTAGCATCGGTGGTTCAGTGGTAGAATGCTCGCGGGCGGCCCGTGTTCGATTCCCGGCCGATGCAAGTATATTTTTTTAACACCAAGCAACGCGTGTTTTATAAAAGCTTGTTGAAATGTTGAATTCTCTTTTTTTTTGTTATTCTGGAATTCTCAATGGCGCATATTATGAGAAACACTGCCAGATGGATTTGAGTTTATAAATTGGATTGTTGGTCTACCCAGTTTTAGGGTTTATTTTCTGAATGCGAACTGAAAGAGTTGTAGCATCGGTGGTTCAGTGGTAGAATGCTCGCCTGCCACGCGGGCGGCCCGGGTTCGATTCCCGGCCGATGCAAGTATATTTTTTAACACCAAGCAACGCGTGTTTTATAAAAGCTTGTTGAAATGTTGAATTCTCTTTTTTTTATCATTCTGGAATTCTCAATGGCACATATTATGAGAAACATTGGCAGAAGGATTTGAGTTTATAAATTGAATTGTTGGTCTCCCCAGTTTGAGGGTTTATTTTCTGAATGCGAACTGTAAGAGTTGTAGCATCGGTGGTTCAGTGGTAGAATGCTCGCCTGCCACGCGGGCGGCCCGGGTTCAATTCCCGGCCGATGTAAGTCTTATTTTTTTAATACCAAGCCACGCGTGTTTTTTAAAAGCTTGTTGAAATGTTGAATTCTCTTTTTTTTTATCATTCTGAAATTCTCAATGGCACATATTATGAGAAACATTGCCAGAAGAATTTGAGTTTATAAATTGGATTGTTGGTCTAACCAGTTTGAGGTTTTATTTTCTGAATGCGAACTGAAAGAGTTGTAGTATCGGTGGTTCAGTGGTAGAATGCTCGCCTGCCACATTAGCGGCCCGGGTTCGATTCCCGGCCGATGCAAGTATATTTTTTTAACACCAAGCAACGCGTGTTTTATAAAAGCTTGTTGAAATGTTGAATTCTCTTTTTTTTTATCATTCTAGAATTCTCAATGGCACATATTATGAGAAACATTGGCAGAAGGATTTGAGTTTATAAATTGAATTGTTGGTCTCCCCAGTTTGAGGGTTTATTTTCTGAATGCGAACTGTAAGAGTTGTAGCATCGGTGGTTCAGTGGTAGAATGCTCGCCTGCCACGCGGGCGGCCCGGGTTCAATTCCCGGCCGATGCAAGTCTATTTTTTTTAATACCAAGCAACGCGTGTTTTTTAAAAGCTTGTTGAAATGTTGAATTCTCTTTTTTTTTATCATTCTGAAATTCTCAATGGCACATATTATGAGAAACATTGCCAGAAGGATTTGAGTTTATAAATTGGATTGTTGGTCTACCCAGTTTGAGGGTTTATTTTCTGAATGCAAACTGTGAGAGTTGTAGCATCGGTGGTTCAGTGGTAAAATGCTCGCCTTCCACGCGGGCGGCCCGGGTTCGATTCCCGGCCGATGCAAGTCTATTTTTTTTTAATACCAAGCAACGAGTGTTTTACTAAAGCTTGTTGAAATGTTGAATTCTCTTTTTTTTTATCATTCTGGAATTCTCAATGGCACATATTATGAGAAACATTGCCAGTAGGATTTGAGTTTATAAATTGGATTGTTGGTCTACCCAGTTTGAGGGTTTATTTTCTGAATGCGAACTGAATGAGTTGTAGCATCGGTGGTTCAGTGGTAGAATGCTCGCCTGCCACGCGGGCGGCCCGGGTTCGATTCCCGTCCGATGCAAGTATATTTTTTTAACACCAAGCAACGCGTGTTTTATAAAAGCTTGTTGAAATGTTGAATTCTCTTTTTTTTTATCATTCTGGAATTCTCAATGGCACATATTATGAGAAACATTGGCAGAAGTATTTGAGTTTATAAATTGAATTGTTGGTCTCCCCAGTTTGAGGGTTTATTTTCTGAATGCGAACTGTAAGAGTTGTAGCATCGGTGGTTCAGTGGTAGAATGCTCGCGGGCGGCCCGTGTTCGATTCCCGGCCGATGCAAGTATATTTTTTTAACACCAAGCAACGCGTGTTTTATAAAAGCTTGTTGAAATGTTGAATTCTCTTTTTTTTTGTTATTCTGGAATTCTCAATGGCGCATATTATGAGAAACATTGGCAGAAGGATTTGAGTTTATAAATTGAATTGTTGGTCTCCCCAGTTTGAGGGTTTATTTTCTGAATGCGAACTGTAAGAGTTGTAGCATCGGTGGTTCAGTGATAGAATGCTCGCCTGCCACGCGGGCGGCCCGTGTTCGATTCCCGGCCGATGCAAGTCTATTTTTTTTAATACCAAGCAACGCGTGTTTTATAAAAGCTTGTTGAAATGTTGAATCCTCTTTTTTTTATCATTCTGGAATTCTCAATGGCACATATTATGAGAAACATTGCCAGAAGGATTTCAGTTTATAAATTGGATTGTTGGTCTACCCAGTTTGAGGGTTTATTTTCTGAATGCGAACTGTATGAGTTGTAGCATCGGTGGTTCAGTGGTAGAATGATCGCCTGCCTCGCGGGCGGCCCGGGTTCGATTCCCGGTCTATGCAAGTCTATTTTTTTTAGTACCAAGCAACGCGTGTTTTACTAAAGCTTGTTGAAATGTTGAATTCCCTTTTTTTTTATCATTCTGGAATTCTCAATGGCACATATTATGAGAAACATTGCCAGTAGGATTTGAGTTTATAAATTGGATTGTTGGTCTAACCAGTTTGAGGTTTTATTTTCTGAATGCGAACTAAAAGAGTTGTAGTATCGGTGGTTCAGTGGTAGAATGCTCGCCTGCCACATGGGCAGCAAGGTTTCTATTCCCGGCCGATGCAAGTATATTTTTTTAACACCAAGCAACGCGTGTTTTATAAAAGCTTGTTGAAATGTTGAATTCTCTTTTTTTTATCATTCTGGAATTCTCAATGGCACATATTATGAGAAACATTGGCAGAAGGATTTGAGTTTATAAATTGAATTGTTGGTCTCCCCAGTTTGAGGGTTTATTTTCTGAATGCGAACTGTAAGAGTTGTAGCATCGGTGGTTCAGTGGTAGAATGCTCGCCTGCCACGCGGGCGGCCCGGGTTCAATTCCCGGCCGATGTAAGTCTTATTTTTTTAATACCAAGCCACGCGTGTTTTTTAAAAGCTTGTTGAAATGTTGAATTCTCTTTTTTTTTATCATTCTGAAATTCTCAATGGCACATATTATGAGAAACATTGCCAGAAGAATTTGAGTTTATAAATTGGATTGTTGGTCTAACCAGTTTGAGGTTTTATTTTCTGAATGCGAACTGAAAGAGTTGTAGTATCGGTGGTTCAGTGGTAGAATGCTCGCCTGCCACATGGGCGGCCCGGGTTCGATTCCCGGCCGATGCAAGTATATTTTTTTAACACCAAGCAACGCGTGTTTTATAAAAGCTTGTTGAAATGTTGAATTCTCTTTTTTTTTATCATTCTAGAATTCTCAATGGCACATATTATGAGAAACATTGGCAGAAGGATTTGAGTTTATAAATTGAATTGTTGGTCTCCCCAGTTTGAGGGTTTATTTTCTGAATGCGAACTGTAAGAGTTGTAGCATCGGTGGTTCAGTGGTAGAATGCTCGCCTGCCACGCGGGCGGCCCGGGTTCAATTCCCGGCCGATGCAAGTCTATTTTTTTTAATACCAAGCAACGCGTGTTTTTTAAAAGCTTGTTGAAATGTTGAATTCTCTTTTTTTTTATCATTCTGAAATTCTCAATGGCACATATTATGAGAAACATTGCCAGAAGGATTTGAGTTTATAAATTGGATTGTTGGTCTACCCAGTTTGAGGGTTTATTTTCTGAATGCAAACTGTGAGAGTTGTAGCATCGGTGGTTCAGTGGTAAAATGCTCGCCTTCCACGCGGGCGGCCCGGGTTCGATTCCCGGCCGATGCAAGTCTATTTTTTTTTTAATACCAAGCAACGAGTGTTTTACTAAAGCTTGTTGAAATGTTGAATTCTCTTTTTTTTTTATCATTCTGGAATTCTCAATGGCACATATTATGAGAAACATTGCCAGTAGGATTTGAGTTTATAAATTGGATTGTTGGTCTACCCAGTTTGAGGGTTTATTTTCTGAATGCGAACTGAAAGAGTTGTAGCATCGGTGGTTCAGTGGTAGAATGCTCGCCTGCCACGCGGGCGGCCCGGGTTCGATTCCCGTCCGATGCAAGTATATTTTTTTAACACCAAGCAACGCGTGTTTTATAAAAGCTTGTTGAAATGTTGAATTCTCTTTTTTTTTTATCATTCTGGAATTCTCAATGGCACATATTATGAGAAACATTGGCAGAAGTATTTGAGTTTATAAATTGAATTGTTGGTCTCCCCAGTTTGAGGGTTTATTTTCTGAATGCGAACTGTAAGAGTTGTAGCATCGGTGGTTCAGTGGTAGAATGCTCGCGGGCGGCCCGTGTTCGATTCCCGGCCGATGCAAGTATATTTTTTTAACACCAAGCAACGCGTGTTTTATAAAAGCTTGTTGAAATGTTGAATTCTCTTTTTTTTTGTTATTCTGGAATTCTCAATGGCGCATATTATGAGAAACACTGCCAGATGGATTTGAGTTTATAAATTGGATTGTTGGTCTACCCAGTTTTAGGGTTTATTTTCTGAATGCGAACTGAAAGAGTTGTAGCATCGGTGGTTCAGTGGTAGAATGCTCGCCTGCCACGCGGGCGGCCCGGGTTCGATTCCCGGCCGATGCAAGTATATTTTTTTAACACCAAGCAACGCGTGTTTTATAAAAGCTTGTTGAAATGTTGAATTCTCTTTTTTTTATCATTCTGGAATTCTCAATGGCACATATTATGAGAAACATTGGCAGAAGGATTTGAGTTTATAAATTGAATTGTTGGTCTCCCCAGTTTGAGGGTTTATTTTCTGAATGCGAACTGTAAGAGTTGTAGCATCGGTGGTTCAGTGGTAGAATGCTCGCCTGCCACGCGGGCGGCCCGGGTTCAATTCCCGGCCGATGTAAGTCTTATTTTTTTAATACCAAGCCACGCGTGTTTTTTAAAAGCTTGTTGAAATGTTGAATTCTCTTTTTTTTTATCATTCTGAAATTCTCAATGGCACATATTATGAGAAACATTGCCAGAAGAATTTGAGTTTATAAATTGGATTGTTGGTCTAACCAGTTTGAGGTTTTATTTTCTGAATGCGAACTGAAAGAGTTGTAGTATCGGTGGTTCAGTGTTAGAATGCTCGCCTGCCACATTAGCGGCCCGGGTTCGATTCCCGGCCGATGCAAGTATATTTTTTTAACACCAAGCAACGCGTGTTTTATAAAAGCTTGTTGAAATGTTGAATTCTCTTTTTTTTTATCATTCTAGAATTCTCAATGGCACATATTATGAGAAATATTGGCAGAAGGATTTGAGTTTATAAATTGAATTGTTGGTCTCCCCAGTTTGAGGGTTTATTTTCTGAATGCGAACTGTAAGAGTTGTAGCATCGGTGGTTCAGTGGTAGAATGCTCGCCTGCCACGCGGGCGGCCCGGGTTCAATTCCCGGCCGATGCAAGTCTATTTTTTTTAATACCAAGCAACGCGTGTTTTTTAAAAGCTTGTTGAAATGTTGAATTCTCTTTTTTTTTTATCATTCTGAAATTCTCAATGGCACATATTATCAGAAACATTGCCAGAAGGATTTGAGTTTATAAATTGGATTGTTGGTCTACCCAGTTTGAGGGTTTATTTTCTGAATGCAAACTGTGAGAGTTGTAGCATCGGTGGTTCAGTGGTAAAATGCTCGCCTTCCACGCGGGCGGCCCGGGTTCGATTCCCGGCCGATGCAAGTCTATTTTTTTTTAATACCAAGCAACGAGTGTTTTACTAAAGCTTGTTGAAATGTTGAATTCTCTTTTTTTTTTATCATTCTGGAATTCTCAATGGCACATATTATGAGAAACATTGCCAGTAGGATTTGAGTTTATAAATTGGATTGTTGGTCTACCCAGTTTGAGGGTTTATTTTCTGAATGCGAACTGAATGAGTTGTAGCATCGGTGGTTCAGTGGTAGAATGCTCGCCTGCCACGCGGGCGGCCCGGGTTCGATTCCCGTCCGATGCAAGTATATTTTTTTAACACCAAGCAACGCGTGTTTTATAAAAGCTTGTTGAAATGTTGAATTCTCTTTTTTTTTATCATTCTGGAATTCTCAATGGCACATATTATGAGAAACATTGGCAGAAGTATTTGAGTTTATAAATTGAATTGTTGGTCTCCCCAGTTTGAGGGTTTATTTTCTGAATGCGAACTGTAAGAGTTGTAGCATCGGTGGTTCAGTGGTAGAATGCTCGCGGGCGGCCCGTGTTCGATTCCCGGCCGATGCAAGTATATTTTTTTAACACCAAGCAACGCGTGTTTTATAAAAGCTTGTTGAAATGTTGAATTCTCTTTTTTTTTGTTATTCTGGAATTCTCAATGGCGCATATTATGAGAAACACTGCCAGATGGATTTGAGTTTATAAATTGGATTGTTGGTCTACCCAGTTTTAGGGTTTATTTTCTGAATGCGAACTGAAAGAGTTGTAGCATCGGTGGTTCAGTGGTAGAATGCTCGCCTGCCACGCGGGCGGCCCGGGTTCGATTCCCGGCCGATGCAAGTATATTTTTTTAACACCAAGCAACGCGTGTTTTATAAAAGCTTGTTGAAATGTTGAATTCTCTTTTTTTTTATCATTCTGGAATTCTCAATGGCACATATTATGAGAAACATTGCCAGAAGGATTTGAGTTTATAAATTGGATTGTTGGTCTACCCAGTTTGAGGGTTTATTTTCTGAATGCGAACTGTAAGAGTTGTAGCATCGGTGGTTCAGTGGTAGAATGCTCGCTTGCCACGCGGGCGGCCCGGGTTCGATTCCCGGCCGATGCAAGTCTATTTTTTTAACACCAAGCAACGCGTGTTTTATAAAAGTTTGTTGAAATGTTGAATTCTCTTTTTTTTATCATTCTGGAATTCTCAATGGCACATATTATAAGAAACATTGCCAGAAGGATTTGAGTTTATAACTTGGATTGTTGGTCTACCCAGTTTTAGGGTTTATTTTCTGAATGCGAACTGAAAGAGTTGTAGCATCGGTGGTTCAGTGGTAGAATGCTCGCCTGCCACGCGGGCGGCCCGGGTTCGATTCCCGGCCGATGCAAGTATATTTTTTTAACACCAAGCAACGCGTGTTTTATAAAAGCTTGTTGAAATGTTGAATTCTCTTTTTTTTATCATTCTGGAATTCTCAATGGCACATATTATGAGAAACATTGGCAGAAGGATTTGAGTTTATAAATTGAATTGTTGGTCTCCCCAGTTTGAGGGTTTATTTTCTGAATGCGAACTGTAAGAGTTGTAGCATCGGTGGTTCAGTGGTAGAATGCTCGCCTGCCACGCGGGCGGCCCGGGTTCAATTCCCGGCCGATGTAAGTCTTATTTTTTTAATACCAAGCCACGCGTGTTTTTTAAAAGCTTGTTGAAATGTTGAATTCTCTTTTTTTTTATCATTCTGAAATTCTCAATGGCACATATTATGAGAAACATTGCCAGAAGAATTTGAGTTTATAAATTGGATTGTTGGTCTAACCAGTTTGAGGTTTTATTTTCTGAATGCGAACTGAAAGAGTTGTAGTATCGGTGGTTCAGTGGTAGAATGCTCGCCTGCCACATTAGCGGCCCGGGTTCGATTCCCGGCCGATGCAAGTATATTTTTTTAACACCAAGCAACGCGTGTTTTATAAAAGCTTGTTGAAATGTTGAATTCTCTTTTTTTTTATCATTCTAGAATTCTCAATGGCACATATTATGAGAAATATTGGCAGAAGGATTTGAGTTTATAAATTGAATTGTTGGTCTCCCCAGTTTGAGGGTTTATTTTCTGAATGCGAACTGTAAGAGTTGTAGCATCGGTGGTTCAGTGGTAGAATGCTCGCCTGCCACGCGGGCGGCCCGGGTTCAATTCCCGGCCGATGCAAGTCTATTTTTTTTAATACCAAGCAACGCGTGTTTTTTAAAAGCTTGTTGAAATGTTGAATTCTCTTTTTTTTTATCATTCTGAAATTCTCAATGGCACATATTATCAGAAACATTGCCAGAAGGATTTGAGTTTATAAATTGGATTGTTGGTCTACCCAGTTTGAGGGTTTATTTTCTGAATGCAAACTGTGAGAGTTGTAGCATCGGTGGTTCAGTGGTAAAATGCTCGCCTTCCACGCGGGCGGCCCGGGTTCGATTCCCGGCCGATGCAAGTCTATTTTTTTTTTAATACCAAGCAACGAGTGTTTTACTAAAGCTTGTTGAAATGTTGAATTCTCTTTTTTTTTTATCATTCTGGAATTCTCAATGGCACATATTATGAGAAACATTGCCAGTAGGATTTGAGTTTATAAATTGGATTGTTGGTCTACCCAGTTTGAGGGTTTATTTTCTGAATGCGAACTGAATGAGTTGTAGCATCGGTGGTTCAGTGGTAGAATGCTCGCCTGCCACGCGGGCGGCCCGGGTTCGATTCCCGTCCGATGCAAGTATATTTTTTTAACACCAAGCAACGCGTGTTTTATAAAAGCTTGTTGAAATGTTGAATTCTCTTTTTTTTTATCATTCTGGAATTCTCAATGGCACATATTATGAGAAACATTGGCAGAAGTATTTGAGTTTATAAATTGAATTGTTGGTCTCCCCAGTTTGAGGGTTTATTTTCTGAATGCGAACTGTAAGAGTTGTAGCATCGGTGGTTCAGTGGTAGAATGCTCGCGGGCGGCCCGTGTTCGATTCCCGGCCGATGCAAGTATATTTTTTTAACACCAAGCAACGCGTGTTTTATAAAAGCTTGTTGAAATGTTGAATTCTCTTTTTTTTTGTTATTCTGGAATTCTCAATGGCGCATATTATGAGAAACACTGCCAGATGGATTTGAGTTTATAAATTGGATTGTTGGTCTACCCAGTTTTAGGGTTTATTTTCTGAATGCGAACTGAAAGAGTTGTAGCATCGGTGGTTCAGTGGTAGAATGCTCGCCTGCCACGCGGGCGGCCCGGGTTCGATTCCCGGCCGATGCAAGTATATTTTTTTAACACCAAGCAACGCGTGTTTTATAAAAGCTTGTTGAAATGTTGAATTCTCTTTTTTTTTATCATTCTGGAATTCTCAATGGCACATATTATGAGAAACATTGCCAGAAGGATTTGAGTTTATAAATTGGATTGTTGGTCTACCCAGTTTGAGGGTTTATTTTCTGAATGCGAACTGTAAGAGTTGTAGCATCGGTGGTTCAGTGGTAGAATGCTCGCTTGCCACGCGGGCGGCCCGGGTTCGATTCCCGGCCGATGCAAGTCTATTTTTTTAACACCAAGCAACGCGTGTTTTATAAAAGTTTGTTGAAATGTTGAATTCTCTTTTTTTTATCATTCTGGAATTCTCAATGGCACATATTATAAGAAACATTGCCAGAAGGATTTGAGTTTATAACTTGGATTGTTGGTCTACCCACTTTGAGGGTTTATTTTCTGAATGCGAACTGTAAGAGTTGTAGCATCGGTGGTTCAGTGGTAGATTGCTAGCCTGCCACGCGGGCGGCCCGAGTTCGATTCCCGGCCGATGCAAGTCTATTTTTTTTAGTACCAAGCAACGCGTGTTTTATAAAAGCTTGTTGAAATGTTGAATCTCTTTTTTTTATCATTCTGGAATTCTCAATGGCACATATTATGAGAAACATTGGCAGAAGGATTAGAGTTTATAAATTGAATTGTTGGTTTCCCCAGTTTGAGGGTTTATTTTCTGAATGCGAACTGTAAGAGTTGTAGCATCGGTGGTTCAGTGGTAGAATGCTCGCCTGCCACGCGGGCGGCCCGGGTTCGATTCCCGGCCGATGCAAGTCTATTTTTTTTAATACCAAGCAACGCGTGTTTAATAAAGCTTGTTGAAATGTTGAATTCTCTTTTTTTTATCATTCTGGAATTCTCAATGGCACATATTATGAGAAACATTGCCAGAAGGATATGAGTTTATAAATTGAATTGTTGGTCTACCTAGTTTGAGGGTTTATTTTCTGAATGAGAACTGTAGGAGTTGTAGCATCGGTGGTTCAGTGGTAGAATGCTCGCCTGCCACGCGGGCCTCCCGGGTTCGATTCCCGGCCGATGCAAGCCTATTTTTTTAACACCAAGCAACGCGTGTTTTATAAAAGCTTGTTGAAATGTTGAATTCTCTTTTTTTTTTATCATTCTGAAATTCTCAATGGCACATATTATGAGAAACATTGCCAGAAGGATTTGAGTTTATAAATTGGATTGTTGGTCTACCCAGTTTGAGGGTTTATTTTCTGAATGCGAACTGTAAGAGTTGTAGCATCGGTGGTTCAGTGGTAGAATGCTCGCCTGCCACGCGGGCGGCCCGGGTTCGATTCCCGGCCGATGCAAGTCTATTTTTTTTAGTACCAAGCAACGCGTGTTTTATAAAAGCTTGTTGAAATGTTGAATCTCTTTTTTTTATCATTCTGGAATTCTCAATGGCACATATTATGAGAAACATTGGCAGAAGGATTAGAGTTTATAAATTGAATTGTTGGTTTCCCCAGTTTGAGGGTTTATTTTCTGAATGCGAACTGTAAAGCCGCGTCCACACCGGAGAAGCAGAGCAAAACATGGATGATTGATTAACCCCGGAGACAGGTTTGATTGGCAGCTCGTTCAGTGTAGACGGTGAACGAACATTTTGAGCACGAGCAAAATGATCCGCTTCTAGTCGGTACATCAAAGGAAAGCAAGTGCTCGTGCTCGCTCTATTTGGACGGCGTTTTTTCGTTCCCTTGCTCGACGTTCAATCAATCACCGGGGTGATCGTTAAGAAACGGGTCGGGGATCGGAACATAGAAATATTTATATTTCTTCGGATTTTAAAGTGATACTCTATTATTTAAGTAATATATTTGTAAGCATTGTGTGTTTTGCTGTACATAGTTGACGATTAAAACTTAGCTGTGAAAATGTAATCTGCCCATATTAGTGTCAAAATTGATGTGTCCATCCATGTGTATTTAGATAGTCTATATTAGTGGTCTTGGGGAATTTTGCACGTCTAAATCTCTGCTATTATAAAATGAAGTGTTCTACCTCCACTACGCAATGTCCTGACGAATCTATTGCACTTACAATAATGAAATTTGGCGCACGGGTAGTCCAAAGTTTTTGCAATATTTGTGTCCAGACTGAATTTTAAATTCAATCTAAAACATTTAAAAAATAATTTATTGGAATTTAATTATTATTGTCTTCTTTGGAATAACAGATGCATAAAAAGTTAGCAGATTCTAAATGTATTTTTTCCGATTCCGTTTTCATTTTGCGGAGAAACATTTCTCAGCAGACTAAAAAAGCAAATAAAGTTTAAACTTTAGTTACGTAGTTCTTTTTTTTTTATCTCCTTGATCGTAAAAGATAGAGTGCAATTTTCAATGGATTTGAAATCTGCGGAAAATTTCACATTAGATCTATACCTAAAAATATGACTTTCGATAAATGAATAATTTTAAATTGAAACTCATATTTTTTCCAACACGAACGCCACTTTCTGTGAAGAATGACTTTCGTTTGATTCGAGATATCACAGATTTCATTTCCTACGCTCAAACCATTTCACAGCGAAGAAAAGCAAAACAAATATAAAAAAAAACATATTGACTGGCATTGTTATAAGTACTTTTTTTGTAAAATCGGGATCGTTAAAGACAGATGAAAATTTCTACAGATTTGAAATCTGAATGAAATCTAAACCCTTAAATCTCAACCTTCCATTTGATTTTTTTTAATAAATAATTTTTCAATTAAATATTTATATTTTCGCAAGAGATTGTGACGTCACGCCTATTGGATCTCTTCGCAATTCGAATGTGGCAATGACGAGGTCATTACGGCGTTGCCCGAGGTGTTTGTTTGCGAAGCAAATCATAGTTCATAATATTCATAATTTAGTTTGCGAAGCATTCCAATAGGCTACGAATTTCCATTTGGTTTGTGAGGCAAACCAATGGCATGATTGCTGTTATCCAATAGGCTTCGCAAACCAAATGGGAATTCTTAGCAATCACCACGCAGTGGCTAGTTTAAGATAAATAAGAGGTGGATATTTAAAATGTATTTAAACTTTTTTGCAATGAAAGAAAATTTAAAATTGTTGCACTGCAATATTAATACGTTTTACCGAAAAATGCCGAATCGAAAGAGATATTCAATATGTTGGAACATATGAGTGAAATATTCAGTAAGAAATTTTTATTTTGTAGGGAAATAATCTGCTAATATCAATTTTGAAAGTACGTATGTGTGTGTGTATATATATATACAGGGTGGTCCCGAATTCATGGTACAAACTTTAATGGTAGGTACAGGACATTGTAACAATGATTTATTGTATAGGAATGTATAGTCGCAAGTGACGCGGTGAGGCGTAAACAGGGGAAATAAAAGGAAAGAGAAATGGAGTGATCGGTTGGTATCATTGCCGGTAGAGGGCAGTAGATGTCTAGCCGCTGTTGAACATGATGCATCGCAGGAGGGAAAAGCGCCATTCACAATTGTGCTGCCGTAGACGATGGGTGACTTTACGTATGCAGAAAAAGCAGACATGCATTACATGTACGGCCGTGCAAATGGTAACGGCAGAGCTGCGTTACGAATGTATCGCGCGGAGTATCCTGATCGACGAATGCCGGATCATAGAATTTTTCAACGGTTACATCGTCAACTTTGTGAAACAGGTGCGTTCGACGTCAACAGACATGGCGCTGGTCGAGTAAGAGCTGTACGCACTCCAAGGCTGGAAGAAAGCATCTTGAACATTGCGGCTGATAGACCCGAGTCAAGCACAAGAACTGTTGCGCGTGACGTAGGTGTGAGTCATCAGACTGTATGCAGAGTGTTAAACGAAAATCGCTTACACCCCTTCCATTTTCAGAAAGTACAAGCATTGAATCCGGCAGATTATCCTCGCCGCGTGAACTTCTGCCTGTGGGTGATGCAGCAATGTGCGTTGCAGCCGGATTTCGTAGATTATGTGCTATTTACAGATGAAGCGACATTTTCACGCGAGGGTGTCTTTAATGCGCACAATTCCCATGTGTGGGCAACCGATAATCCACATGCAACGCGTCGACATGCGTTTCAACAACGTTTCAGTATTAATGTGTGGGCTGGTATTGTGAACGACTTTTTGATTGGCCCATACTTACTACCCACGCGGCTCACTGGCGGAAGCTATCTTATTTTTCTGAAAGAAGTGTTACCACAACTGCTGCATGATGTTCCGACCGCCATTCGTAACCGCATGTGGTTTCAGCACGATGGGGCGCCAGCACACTTCAGCATTGATGTACGGAATTACCTGAATGCCACGTTTGGTACTCGATGGATTGGGCGTGGTGGACCAGTCCCTTGGCCACCCCGATCTCCCGATTTATCGAGCCTCGATTACTTTTTATGGGGACATCTAAAGCATCTTGTTTATGAGACTCCAGTTGACTCAGATGAGGATCTCGTCGCTCGCTTATCTGTAGCTGCTGCAGGTGTGCGTGAAATACCAGGCATCTTTGAACGTGTACGCCAATCGCTCCACCGACGCTGTCAAGCATGTATCGATACTGGTGGACGCAATTTTGAACAATTACTGTAAACATGACACTTGTCAACAACGCTTTCAATAAAATCTTTGTTTTTCCTTTCGGCCGTTATTTCCCCTGTTTTCGCCTCACCGCGTCACTTGCGACTATACATTCCTATACAATAAATCATTGTTACAATGTCCTGTACCTACCATTAAAGTTTGTACCATGAATTCGGGACCACCCTGTATATATATATATATATATATATATATATATATATATATATAAGAATGGAGTGTTTGTTTGTACATTCAATATTTTCGACCCATTTCAAGTTTTCAATCCGTTTTGGACCCTTCTGATGCCGAATCCGCCTTTTTTTCTTTTGGTGTCTGTCTGTCTGTCTGTCCGTCTGTCTGTCTGTCTGTATGTATGTATGTTGTGCCCTATACACGTCCACGCGGTTTAAGATATTTTCATGAAAATTTGCATACAGTGAGTACTTATCTTCATTTAGTGAGTGGTATTGGTTGCGAAAGTCTGTCTGTCCGTCTTTCTGTTCTATGCTCGATTTTGTGTTTGTGTGTTTGTGTAGACATCACATGAATTGTATTCCAGATATTTGATTGCATTGTATTTTATTTTATACATTATCTATTAGTTTAGTGAACGCAATATTAAACATTTCTTTATTGTTATATTTAGTTGAATTTCATGCTAAAAAACCTGAGTAAGTATACTTAAATCAACCATAATTTGGTAGTTTGGGAAAAATTGGAATGTCTATTGAATATTACGATTACTTCGAATGCTTTACCAGTACTGCTGAAAAAGTAATTATTCTTCAAAATTTTTTTTTTTTTATGGAATTTCATCTCTGATACTTCATTTATTTCGAGTCTTATTTTTATTCTTTGCGCAATGAAAACGATTTCCGAATATTTGGGACAGACGATATTTTTCAATGAAACGAGAATGAACAAGATCGCGCGAGCAGTGATATTTTTTCTGGTTCTTTCGCTATGAATTAATTTCACATTTTTAAATTTTGTACACTTTTAGTTGTAAGTTGTGGCAACTGTGCGAGATCAAGAGATAAAATTGAATCACAAATTAATATCTTTAGAACAATTTTTTGCGACTTCTTTTATTTTGTTTTACTTCGCTGTTTCCAGTTTTAAATATTTATTATTTTAATAAATGTATTTTCCTTCTCATCAAACGCAACAGCACCACAAAGTATTAGACTTAAAAATGTTAGGTAAGTCAGTATAAATTTTCAGTAAATTTTAAGTGTAGTTATGCCATTATTGAAAGAATAATGCCGTTATTTAAAGAATAATGCCGTTATTGAAAGAATAATAATGTTTATTAATCCAAACTGGAACTTTTTCCAACATTAAAAAATTCGTTATAATAATGACAGGAGAAGATTGCAAAAATTCACAATGTCGCATACCGGAGGCAAGAGTGCCACAAGTAAAAAAATATTGTTTTGTTGACTATGAGTGCGAGAGCACTCGCCGTAAATCGTAATTTTAATTAATTGAGTTGAACATGAAAAGAACTTAAGAAAGGGAATTCCAAATCGTCTTTTATAGTAGTAACCTTAGTATCACCTTTCGTCATTTTGTAGCTTTGTCATACAGCAATTGTGCGATGTATGTGAAATGTATTACATGAATGGATATGCATGTGTAGGATTTGTGTCCAAAGTAAGTTGTAGAAAATATAAAGATGGCGAAAGATGTTAAAATAAATTTTTATTCTACAAAAAACGTAAGTCATTATATATTTTGATTATCTCTTCAATCTAGAGTAAACCAATTCAAACCGAGTAAGGTCGGGTATTTTGCTAGTATATTAATAAAGTGATTGCCGCAGCCGCCGTCGCAGGATTGAAAATACGGTTTGTTCAAAATTGTACAGGGTTATCGATGAAGTGGATTATTTTCCGAGGCGGCTATTAGTTTAGGGTTTATTAAGTGTCCCAGTAGGAAAAGCGTAATTTCTACTGCGTGTGAGCAAAATACATACATTTTCAGTCTTTTGGCTGCTGAGAATATTTTCCATTACGGGTGTCACCAAATGTCGCCTTTTTTGGGAACTTTTCTTCCTATTTCTCTTTAATAAATCTTAAATGATAACATACGCTGCACTCGCGACTATGCGCCGACTTCGTAAAGAACGGGACCTTAAAACAATTTCCTTCAAACAATAAGTTTGCAGTTTAACCTCAACACACAACCAACCAGATTGATCGCGAGCACATGGAACATTTTGTGTCCGAGCTGTCAAACCAGAAAAACCAGAGAGATTGATTCACCAAACCTGTCTCCGGGATTAATCAATCATCCATGTTTTGCTCTGCTTCTCCGGTGTGGACGCGGCTTAAGAGTTGTAGCATCGGTGGTTCAGTGGTAGAATGCTCGCCTGCCACGCGGGCGGCCCGGGTTCGATTCCCGGCCGATGCAAGTCTATTTTTTTTAATACCAAGCAACGCGTGTTTAATAAAGCTTGTTGAAATGTTGAATTCTCTTTTTTTTTATCATTCTGGAATTCTCAATGGCACATATTATGAGAAACATTGCCAGAAGGATATGAGTTTATAAATTGAATTGTTGGTCTACCCAGTTTGAGGGTTTATTTTCTGAATGAGAACTGTAGGAGTTGTAGCATCGGTGGTTCAGTGGTAGAATGCTCGCCTGCCACGCGGGCGTCCCGGGTTCGATTCCCGGCCGATGCAAGCCTATTTTTTTAACACCAAGCAACGCGTGTTTTATAAAAGCTTGTTGAAATGTTGAATTCTCTTTTTTTTTTATCATTCTGGAATTCTCAATGGCACATATTATGAGAAACATTGGCAGAAGGATTTGAGTTTATAAATTGAATTGTTGGTCTCCCCAGTTTGAGGGTTTATTTTCTGAATGCGAACTGTAAGAGTTGTAGCATCGGTGGTTCAGTGGTAGAATGCTCGCCTGCCACGCGGGCGGCCCGGGTTCAATTCCCGGCCGATGCAAGTCTATTTTTTTTAATACCAAGCAACGCGTGTTTTTTAAAAGCTTGTTGAAATGTTGAATTCTCTTTTTTTTTATCATTCTGAAATTCTCAATGGCACATATTATGAGAAACATTGCCAGAAGGATTTGAGTTTATAAATTGGATTGTTGGTCTACCCAGTTTGAGGGTTTATTTTCTGAATGCAAACTGTGAGAGTTGTAGCATCGGTGGTTCAGTGGTAAAATGCTCGCCTGCCACGCGGGCGGCCCGGGTTCGATTCCCGGCCGATGCAAGTCTATTTTTTTTTAATACCAAGCAACGCGTGTTTTATAAAAGCTTGTTGAAATGTTGAATCCTCTTTTTTTTATCATTCTGGAATTCTCAATGGCACATATTATGAGAAACATTGCCAGAAGGATTTGAGTTTATAAATTGGATTGTTGGTCTACCCAGTTTGAGGGTTTATTTTCTGAATGCGAACTAAAAGAGTTGTAGCATCGGTGGTTCAGTGGTAGAATGCTCGCCTGCCACGCGGGCGTCCCGGGTTCGATTCCCGGCCGTTGCAAGTCTGTTCTTTTTAATACCAAGCAACGAGTGTTTTACTAAAGCTTGTTGAAATGTTGAATTCTCTTTTTTTTTTATCATTCTGGAATTCTCAATGGCACATATTATGAGAAACATTGGCAGAAGGATTTGAGTTTATAAATTGAATTGTTGGTCTCCCCAGTTTGAGGGTTTATTTTCTGAATGCGAACTGTAAGAGTTGTAGCATCGGTGGTTCAGTGGTAGAATGCTCGCCTGCCACGCGGGCCGCCCGGGTTCAATTCCCGGCCGATGCAAGTCTATTTTTTTTAATACCAAGCAACGCGTGTTTTTTAAAAGCTTGTTGAAATGTTGAATTCTCTTTTTTTTTATCATTCTGAAATTCTCAATGGCACATATTATGAGAAACATTGCCAGAAGGATTTGAGTTTATAAATTGGATTGTTGGTCTACCCAGTTTGAGGGCTTATTTTCTGAATGCAAACTGTGAGAGTTGTAGCATCGGTGGTTCAGTGGTAAAATGCTCGCCTGCCATGCGGGCGGCCCGGGTTCGATTCCCGGCCGATGCAAGTCTATTTTTTTAATACCAAGCAACGCGTGTTTTATAAAAGCTTGTTGAAATGTTGAATCCTCTTTTTTTTTATCATTCTGGAATTCTCAATGGCACATATTATGAGAAACATTGCCAGTAGGATTTGAGTTTATAAATTGGATTGTTGGTCTACCCAGTTTGAGGGTTTATTTTCTGAATGCGAACTGAAAGAGTTGTAGCATCGGTGGTTCAGTGGTAGAATGCTCGCCTGCCACGCGGACGGCCCGGGTTCGATTCCCGGCCGATGCAAGTATATTTTTTTAACACCAAGCAACGCGTGTTTTATAAAAGCTTGTTGAAATGTTGAATTCTCTTTTTTTTTATCATTCTGGAATTCTCAATGGCACATATTATGAGAAACATTGGCAGAAGTATTTGAGTTTATAAATTGAATTGTTGGTCTCCCCAGTTTGAGGGTTTATTTTCTGAATGCGAACTGTAAGAGTTGTAGCATCGGTGGTTCAGTGGTAGAACGCTCGCGGGCGGCCCGTGTTCGATTCCCGGCCGATGCAAGTCTATTTTTTTAACACCAAGCAACGCGTGTTTTATAAAAGCCTGTTGAAATGTTGAATTCTCTTTTTTTTTATCATTCTGGAATTCTCAATGGCACATATTATGAGAAACATTGCCAGAAGGATTTGAGTTTATAAATTGGATTCTTGGTCTACCCAGTTTGAGGGTTTATTTTCTGAATGCGAATTGTAAGAGTTAAAGCATCGGTGGTTCAGTGGTAGAATGCTCGCCTGCCACGCGGGCGGCCCGGGTTCGATTCCCGGCCGATGCAAGTCAATTTTTTTAACACCAAGCAACGCGTGTTTTATAAAAGCTTGTTGAAATGTTGAATTCTCTTTTTTTTTTGTTATTCTGGAATTCTCAATGGCGCATATTATGAGAAACATTGCCAGATGGATTTGAGTTTATAAATTGGATTGTTGGTCTACCCAGTTTTAGGGTTTATTTTCTGAATGCGAACTGTAAGAGTTGTAGCATCGGTGGTTCAGTGGTAGAATGCTCGCCTGCCACGCGGGCGGCACGGGTTCGATTCCCGGCCGATGCAAGTCTATTTTTTTTAACACCAAGCAACGCGTGTTTTATAAAAGCTTGTTGAAATGTTGAATTCTCTTTTTTTTTATCACTATGGAATTCTCAATGGCACATATTATGAGAAACATTGACAGAAGGATTTGAGTTTATAAATTGGATTGTTGGTCTCCCCAGTTTTAGGGTTTATTTTCTGAATGCGAACTGTAAGAGTAGTAGCATCGGTGGTTCAGTGGTAGAATGCTCGCCTGCCACGCAGGCGTCCTGGGTTCGATTCCCGGTCGATGCAAGTCTATTTTTTTTAATACCAAGCAACGCGTGTTTTATAAAAGCTTGTTGAAATGTTGAATCCTCTTTTTTTTTATCATTCTGGAATTCTCAATGGCACATATTATGAGAAACATTGCCAGAAGGATTTGAGTTTATAAATTGGATTGTTGGTCTACCCAGTTTGAGGGTTTATTTTCTGAATGCGAACTGTAAGAGTTGTAGCATCGGTGGTTCAGTGGTAGAATGCTCGCTTGCCACGCGGGCGGCCCGGTTTCGATTCCCGGCCGATGAAAGTCTATTTTTTTAACACCAAGCAACGCGTGTTTTATAAAAGTTTGTTGAAATGTTGAATTCTCTTTTTTTTATCATTCTGGAATTCTCAATGGCACATATTATAAGAAACATTGCCAGAAGATTTGAGTTTATAAATTGGATTGTTGGTCTACCCACTTTGAGGGTTTATTTTCTGAATGCGAACTGTAAGAGTTGTAGCATCGGTGGTTCAGTGGTAGATTGCTAGCCTGCCACGCGGGCGGCCCGGTTTCGATTCCCGGCCGATGCAAGTCTATTTTTTCAACACCAAGCAACGCGTGTTTTATAAAAGCTTGTTGAAATGTTGAATTCTCTTTTTTTTTATCATTCTGGAATTCTCAATGGCACATATTATGAGAAACATTGCCAGAAGGATTTGAATTTATAAATTGGATTATTGGTCTACCCAGTTTGAGGGTTTATTTTCTGAATGCGAACTGTAAGAGTTGTAGCATCGGTGGTTCAGTGGTAGAATGCTCGCCTGCCACGCGGGCGGCCCGGGTTCGATTCACGGCCGATGCAAGTCTATTTTTTTTAGTACCAAGCAACGCGTGTTTTATAAAAGCTTGTTGAAATGTTGAATCTCTTTTTTTTATCATTCTGGAATTCTCAATGGCACATATTATGAGAAACATTGCCAGAAGGATTTGAGTTTATAAATTGGATTCTTGGTCTACCCAGTTTGAGGGTTTATTTTCTGAATGCGAACTGTAAGAGTTAAAGCATCGGTGGTTCAGTGGTAGAATGCTCGCCTGCCACGCGGGCGGCCCGGGTTCGATTCCCGGCCGATGCAAGTCAATTTTTTTAACACCAAGCAACGCGTGTTTTATAAAAGCTTGTTGAAATGTTGAATTCTCTTTTTTTTTTGTTATTCTGGAATTCTCAATGGCGCATATTATGAGAAACATTGCCAGATGGATTTGAGTTTATAAATTGGATTGTTGGTCTACCCAGTTTTAGGGTTTATTTTCTGAATGCGAACTGTAAGAGTTGTAGCATCGGTGGTTCAGTGGTAGAATGCTCGCCTGCCACGCGGGCGGCACGGGTTCGATTCCCGGCCGATGCAAGTCTATTTTTTTTAACACCAAGCAACGCGTGTTTTATAAAAGCTTGTTGAAATGTTGAATTCTCTTTTTTTTTATCACTATGGAATTCTCAATGGCACATATTATGAGAAACATTGACAGAAGGATTTGAGTTTATAAATTGGATTGTTGGTCTCCCCAGTTTTAGGGTTTATTTTCTGAATGCGAACTGTAAGAGTAGTAGCATCGGTGGTTCAGTGGTAGAATGCTCGCCTGCCACGCAGGCGTCCTGGGTTCGATTCCCGGTCGATGCAAGTCTATTTTTTTTTAATACCAAGCAACGCGTGTTTTATAAAAGCTTGTTGAAATGTTGAATCCTCTTTTTTTTTATCATTCTGGAATTCTCAATGGCACATATTATGAGAAACATTGCCAGAAGGATTTGAGTTTATAAATTGGATTGTTGGTCTACCCAGTTTGAGGGTTTATTTTCTGAATGCGAACTGTAAGAGTTGTAGCATCGGTGGTTCAGTGGTAGAATGCTCGCTTGCCACGCGGGCGGCCCGGTTTCGATTCCCGGCCGATGCAAGTCTATTTTTTTAACACCAAGCAACGCGTGTTTTATAAAAGTTTGTTGAAATGTTGAATTCTCTTTTTTTTATCATTCTGGAATTCTCAATGGCACATATTATAAGAAACATTGCCAGAAGATTTGAGTTTATAAATTGGATTGTTGGTCTACCCACTTTGAGGGTTTATTTTCTGAATGCGAACTGTAAGAGTTGTAGCATCGGTGGTTCAGTGGTAGATTGCTAGCCTGCCACGCGGGCGGCCCGGTTTCGATTCCCGGCCGATGCAAGTCTATTTTTTCAACACCAAGCAACGCGTGTTTTATAAAAGCTTGTTGAAATGTTGAATTCTCTTTTTTTTATCATTCTGGAATTCTCAATGGCACATATTATGAGAAACATTGCCAGAAGGATTTGAATTTATAAATTGGATTATTGGTCTACCCAGTTTGAGGGTTTATTTTCTGAATGCGAACTGTAAGAGTTGTAGCATCGGTGGTTCAGTGGTAGAATGCTCGCCTGCCACGCGGGCGGCCCGGGTTCGATTCACGGCCGATGCAAGTCTATTTTTTTTAGTACCAAGCAACGCGTGTTTTATAAAAGCTTGTTGAAATGTAGAATCTCTTTTTTTTATCATTCTGGAATTCTCAATGGCACATATTATGAGAAACATTGGCAGAAGGATTAGAGTTTAAAAATTGAATTGTTGGTTTCCCCAGTTTGAGGGTTTATTTTCTGAATGCGAACTGTAAGAGTTGTAGCATCGGTGGTTCAGTGGTAGAATGCTCGCCTGCCACGCGGGCGGCACGGGTTCGATTCCCGGCCGATGCAAGTCTATTTTTTTTAATACCAAGCAACGCGTGTTTAATAAAGCTTGTTAAAATGTTGAATTCTCTTTTTTTTTATCATTCTGGAATTCTCAATGACACATATTATGAGAAACATTGCCAGAAGGATTTGAGTTTATAAATTGGATTCTTGGTCTACCCAGTTTGAGGGTTTATTTTCTGAATGCGAACTGTAAGAGTTAAAGCATCGGTGGTTCAGTGGTAGAATGCTCGCCTGCCACGCGGGCGGCCCGGGTTCGATTCCCGGCCGATGCAAGTCAATTTTTTTAACACCAAGCAACGCGTGTTTTATAAAAGCTTGTTGAAATGTTGAATTCTCTTTTTTTTTTGTTATTCTGGAATTCTCAATGGCGCATATTATGAGAAACATTGCCAGATGGATTTGAGTTTATAAATTGGATTGTTGGTCTACCCAGTTTTAGGGTTTATTTTCTGAATGCGAACTGTAAGAGTTGTAGCATCGGTGGTTCAGTGGTAGAATGCTCGCCTGCCACGCGGGCGGCACGGGTTCGATTCCCGGCCGATGCAAGTCTATTTTTTTTAACACCAAGCAACGCGTGTTTTATAAAAGCTTGTTGAAATGTTGAATTCTCTTTTTTTTTATCACTATGGAATTCTCAATGGCACATATTATGAGAAACATTGACAGAAGGATTTGAGTTTATAAATTGGATTGTTGGTCTCCCCAGTTTTAGGGTTTATTTTCTGAATGCGAACTGTAAGAGTAGTAGCATCGGTGGTTCAGTGGTAGAATGCTCGCCTGCCACGCAGGCGTCCTGGGTTCGATTCCCGGTCGATGCAAGTCTATTTTTTTTTAATACCAAGCAACGCGTGTTTTATAAAAGCTTGTTGAAATGTTGAATCCTCTTTTTTTTTATCATTCTGGAATTCTCAATGGCACATATTATGAGAAACATTGCCAGAAGGATTTGAGTTTATAAATTGGATTGTTGGTCTACCCAGTTTGAGGGTTTATTTTCTGAATGCGAACTGTAAGAGTTGTAGCATCGGTGGTTCAGTGGTAGAATGCTCGCTTGCCACGCGGGCGGCCCGGTTTCGATTCCCGGCCGATGCAAGTCTATTTTTTTAACACCAAGCAACGCGTGTTTTATAAAAGTTTGTTGAAATGTTGAATTCTCTTTTTTTTATCATTCTGGAATTCTCAATGGCACATATTATAAGAAACATTGCCAGAAGATTTGAGTTTATAAATTGGATTGTTGGTCTACCCACTTTGAGGGTTTATTTTCTGAATGCGAACTGTAAGAGTTGTAGCATCGGTGGTTCAGTGGTAGATTGCTAGCCTGCCACGCGGGCGGCCCGGTTTCGATTCCCGGCCGATGCAAGTCTATTTTTTCAACACCAAGCAACGCGTGTTTTATAAAAGCTTGTTGAAATGTTGAATTCTCTTTTTTTTATCATTCTGGAATTCTCAATGGCACATATTATGAGAAACATTGCCAGAAGGATTTGAATTTATAAATTGGATTATTGGTCTACCCAGTTTGAGGGTTTATTTTCTGAATGCGAACTGTAAGAGTTGTAGCATCGGTGGTTCAGTGGTAGAATCCTCGCCTGCCACGCGGGCGGCCCGGGTTCGATTCACGGCCGATGCAAGTCTATTTTTTTTAGTACCAAGCAACGCGTGTTTTATAAAAGCTTGTTGAAATGTAGAATCTCTTTTTTTTATCATTCTGGAATTCTCAATGGCACATATTATGAGAAACATTGGCAGAAGGATTAGAGTTTAAAAATTGAATTGTTGGTTTCCCCAGTTTGAGGGTTTATTTTCTGAATGCGAACTGTAAGAGTTGTAGCATCGGTGGTTCAGTGGTAGAATGCTCGCCTGCCACGCGGGCGGCACGGGTTCGATTCCCGGCCGATGCAAGTCTATTTTTTTTAATACCAAGCAACGCGTGTTTAATAAAGCTTGTTAAAATGTTGAATTCTCTTTTTTTTTATCATTCTGGAATTCTCAATGACACATATTATGAGAAACATTGCCAGAAGGATTTGAGTTTATAAATTGGATTCTTGGTCTACCCAGTTTGAGGGTTTATTTTCTGAATGCGAACTGTAAGAGTTAAAGCATCGGTGGTTCAGTGGTAGAATGCTCGCCTGCCACGCGGGCGGCCCGGGTTCGATTCCCGGCCGATGCAAGTCAATTTTTTTAACACCAAGCAACGCGTGTTTTATAAAAGCTTGTTGAAATGTTGAATTCTCTTTTTTTTTTGTTATTCTGGAATTCTCAATGGCGCATATTATGAGAAACATTGCCAGATGGATTTGAGTTTATAAATTGGATTGTTGGTCTACCCAGTTTTAGGGTTTATTTTCTGAATGCGAACTGTAAGAGTTGTAGCATCGGTGGTTCAGTGGTAGAATGCTCGCCTGCCACGCGGGCGGCACGGGTTCGATTCCCGGCCGATGCAAGTCTATTTTTTTAACACCAAGCAACGCGTGTTTTATAAAAGCTTGTTGAAATGTTGAATTCTCTTTTTTTTATCACTATGGAATTCTCAATGGCACATATTATGAGAAACATTGACAGAAGGATTTGAGTTTATAAATTGGATTGTTGGTCTCCCCAGTTTTAGGGTTTATTTTCTGAATGCGAACTGTAAGAGTAGTAGCATCGGTGGTTCAGTGGTAGAATGCTCGCCTGCCACGCAGGCGTCCTGGGTTCGATTCCCGGTCGATGCAAGTCTATTTTTTTTTAATACCAAGCAACGCGTGTTTTATAAAAGCTTGTTGAAATGTTGAATCCTCTTTTTTTTTATCATTCTGGAATTCTCAATGGCACATATTATGAGAAACATTGCCAGAAGGATTTGAGTTTATAAATTGGATTGTTGGTCTACCCAGTTTGAGGGTTTATTTTCTGAATGCGAACTGTAAGAGTTGTAGCATCGGTGGTTCAGTGGTAGATTGCTAGCCTGCCACGCGGGCGGCCCGGGTTCGATTCCCGGCCGATGCAAGTCTATTTTTTCAACACCAAGCAACGCGTGTTTTATAAAAGCTTGTTGAAATGTTGAATTCTCTTTTTTTTTATCATTCTGGAATTCTCAATGGCACATATTATGAGAAACATTGCCAGAAGGATTTGAATTTATAAATTGGATTGTTGGTCTACCCAGTTTGAGGGTTTATTTTCTGAATGCGAACTGTAAGAGTTGTAGCGTCGGTGGTTCAGTTGTAGAATGCTCGCCTGCCACGCGGGCGGCCCGGGTTCGAATCACGGCCGATGCAAGTCTATTTTTTTTAGTACCAAGCAACGCGTGTTTTATAAAAGCTTGTTAAAATGTTGAATCTCTTTTTTTTATCATTCTGGAATTCTCAATGGCACATATTATGAGAAACATTGGCAGAAGGATTAGAGTTTATAAATTGGATTGTTGGTCTACCCAGTTTGAGGGTTTATTTTCTGAATGCAAACTGTGAGAGTTGTAGCATCGGTGGTTCAGTGGTAAAATGCTCGCCTGCCACGCGGGCGGCCCGGGTTCGATTCCCGGCCGTTGCAAGTCTGTTCTTTTTAATACCAAGCAACGAGTGTTTTACTAAAGCTTGTTGAAATGTTGAATTCTCTTTTTTTTTTTATCATTCTGGAATTCTCAATGGCACATATTATGAGAAACATTGGCAGAAGGATTTGAGTTTATAAATTGAATTGTTGGTCTCCCCAGTTTGAGGGTTTATTTTCTGAATGCGAACTGTAAGAGTTGTAGCATCGGTGGTTCAGTGGTAGAATGCTCGCCTGCCACGCGGGCCGCCCGGGTTCAATTCCCGGCCAATGCAAGTCTATTTTTTTTAATACCAAGCAACGCGTGTTTTTTAAAAGCTTGTTGAAATGTTGAATTCTCTTTTTTTTTATCATTCTGAAATTCTCAATGGCACATATTATGAGAAACATTGCCAGAAGGATTTGAGTTTATAAATTGGATTGTTGGTCTACCCAGTTTGAGGGTTTATTTTCTGAATGCAAACTGTGAGAGTTGTAGCATCGGTGGTTCAGTGGTAAAATGCTCGCCTGCCACGCGGGCGGCCCGGGTTCGATTCCCGGCCGATGCAAGTCTATTTTTTTTTAATACCAAGCAACGCGTGTTTTATAAAAGCTTGTTGAAATGTTGAATCCTCTTTTTTTTTATCATTCTGGAATTCTCAATGGCACATATTATGAGAAACATTGCCAGTAGGATTTGAGTTTATAAATTGGATTGTTGGTCTACCCAGTTTGAGGGTTTATTTTCTGAATGCGAACTGAAAGAGTTGTAGCATCGGTGGTTCAGTGGTAGAATGCTCGCCTGCCACGCGGGCGGCCCGGGTTCGATTCCCGGCCGATGCAAGTATATTTTTTTAACACCAAGCAACGCGTGTTTTATAAAAGCTTGTTGAAATGTTGAATTCTCTTTTTTTTTATCATTCTGGAATTCTCAATGGCACATATTATGAGAAACATTGGCAGAAGTATTTGAGTTTATAAATTGAATTGTTGGTCTCCCCAGTTTGAGGGTTTATTTTCTGAATGCGAACTGTAAGAGTTGTAGCATCGGTGGTTCAGTGGTAGAATGCTCGCTGGCGGCCCGTGTTCGATTCCCGGCCGATGCAAGTCTATTTTTTTAACACCAAGCAACGCGTGTTTTATAAAAGCTTGTTGAAATGTTGAATTCTCTTTTTTTTTATCATTCTGGAATTCTCAATGGCACATATTATGAGAAACATTGCCAGAAGGATTTGAGTTTATAAATTGGATTCTTGGTCTACCCAGTTTGAGGGTTTATTTTCTGAATGCGAATTGTAAGAGTTAAAGCATCGGTGGTTGAGTGGTAGAATGCTCGCCTGCCACGCGGGCGGCCCGGGTTCGATTCCCGGCCGATGCAAGTCAATTTTTTTAACACCAAGCAACGCGTGTTTTATAAAAGCTTGTTGAAATGTTGAATTCTCTTTTTTTTTTGTTATTCTGGAATTCTCAATGGCGCATATTATGAGAAACATTGCCAGATGGATTTGAGTTTATAAATTGGATTGTTGGTCTACCCAGTTTTAGGGTTTATTTTCTGAATGCGAACTGTAAGAGTTGTAGCATCGGTGGTTCAGTGGTAGAATGCTCGCCTGCCACGCGGGCGGCACGGGTTCGATTACCGGCCGATGCAAGTCTATTTTTTTAACACCAAGCAACGCGTGTTTTATAAAAGCTTGTTGAAATGTTGAATTCTCTTTTTTTTTATCACTATGGAATTCTCAATGGCACATATTATGAGAAACATTGACAGAAGGATTTGAGTTTATAAATTGGATTGTTGGTCTCCCCAGTTTTAGGGTTTATTTTCTGAATGCGAACTGTAAGAGTAGTAGCATCGGTGGTTCAGTGGTAGAATGCTCGCCTGCCACGCAGGCGTCCTGGGTTCGATTCCCGGTCGATGCAAGTCTATTTTTTTTAATACCAAGCAACGCGTGTTTTATAAAAGCTTGTTGAAATGTTGAATCCTCTTTTTTTTTATCATTCTGGAATTCTCAATGGCACATATTATGAGAAACATTGCCAGAAGGATTTGAGTTTATAAATTGAATTGTTGGTCTACCCAGTTTGAGGGTTTATTTTCTGAATGCGAACTGTAAGAGTTGTAGCATCGGTGGTTCAGTGGTAGAATGCTCGCTTGCCACGCGGGCGGCCCGGTTTCGATTCCCGGCCGATGCAAGTCTATTTTTTTAACACCAAGCAACGCGTGTTTTATAAAAGTTTGTTGAAATGTTGAATTCTCTTTTTTTTATCATTCTGGAATTCTCAATGGCACATATTATAAGAAACATTGCCAGAAGATTTGAGTTTATAAATTGGATTGTTGGTCTACCCACTTTGAGGGTTTATTTTCTGAATGCGAACTGTAAGAGTTGTAGCATCGGTGGTTCAGTGGTAGATTGCTAGCCTGCCACGCGGGCGGCCCGGTTTCGATTCCCGGCCGATGCAAGTCTATTTTTTCAACACCAAGCAACGCGTGTTTTATAAAAGCTTGTTGAAATGTTGAATTCTCTTTTTTTTTATCATTCTGGAATTCTCAATGGCACATATTATGAGAAACATTGCCAGAAGGATTTGAATTTATAAATTGGATTGTTGGTCTACCCAGTTTGAGGGTTTATTTTCTGAATGCGAACTGTAAGAGTTGTAGCATCGGTGGTTCAGTGGTAGAATGCTCGCCTGCCACGCGGGCGGCCCGGGTTCGATTCACGGCCGATGCAAGTCTATTTTTTTTAGTACCAAGCAACGCGTGTTTTATAAAAGCTTGTTGAAATGTTGAATCTCTTTTTTTTATCATTCTGGAATTCTCAATGGCACATATTATGAGAAACATTGGCAGAAGGATTAGAGTTTAAAAATTGAATTGTTGGTTTCCCCAGTTTGAGGGTTTATTTTCTGAATGCGAACTGTAAGAGTTGTAGCATCGGTGGTTCAGTGGTAGAATGCTCGCCTGCCACGCGGGCGGCCCGGGTTCGATTCCCGGCCGATGCAAGTCTATTTTTTTTAATACCAAGCAACGCGTGTTTAATAAAGTTTGTTAAAATGTTGAATTCTCTTTTTTTTTTATCATTCTTTAATTCTCAATGACACATATTATGAGAAACATTGCCAGAAGGATTTGAGTTTATAAATTGGATTCTTGGTCTACCCAGTTTGAGGGTTTATTTTCTGAATGCGAACTGTAAGAGTTAAAGCATCGGTGGTTCAGTGGTAGAATGCTCGCCTGCCACGCAGGCGGCCCGGGTTCGATTCCCGGCCGATGCAAGTCAATTTTTTTAACACCAAGCAACGCGTGTTTTATAAAAGCTTGTTGAAATGTTGAATTCTCTTTTTTTTTGTTATTCTGGAATTCTCAATGGCGCATATTATGAGAAACATTGCCAGATGGATTTGAGTTTATAAATTGGATTGTTGGTCTACCCAGTTTTAGGGTTTATTTTCTGAATGCGAACTGTAAGAGTTGTAGCATCGGTGGTTCAGTGGTAGAATGCTCGCCTGCCACGCGGGCGGCACGGGTTCGATTCCCGGCCGATGCAAGTCTATTTTTTTAACACCAAGCAACGCGTGTTTTATAAAAGCTTGTTGAAATGTTGAATTCTCTTTTTTTTTATCACTATGGAATTCTCAATGGCACATATTATGAGAAACATTGACAGAAGGATTTGAGTTTATAAATTGGATTGTTGGTCTCCCCAGTTTTAGGGTTTATTTTCTGAATGCGAACTGTAAGAGTAGTAGCATCGGTGGTTCAGTGGTAGAATGCTCGCCTGCCACGCAGACGTCATGGGTTCGATTCCCGGTCGATGCAAGTCTATTTTTTTTTAATACCAAGCAACGCGTGTTTTATAAAAGCTTGTTGAAATGTTGAATCCTCTTTTTTTTTATCATTCTGGAATTCTCAATGGCACATATTATGAGAAACATTGCCAGAAGGATTTGAGTTTATAAATTGGATTGTTGGTCTACCCAGTTTGAGGGTTTATTTTCTGAATGCGAACTGTAAGAGTTGTAGCATCGGTGGTTCAGTGGTAGAATGCTCGCTTGCCACGCGGGCGGCCCGGTTTCGATTCCCGGCCGATGCAAGTCTATTTTTTTAACACCAAGCAACGCGTGTTTTATAAAAGTTTGTTGAAATGTTGAATTCTCTTTTTTTTATCATTCTGGAATTCTCAATGGCACATATTATAAGAAACATTGCCAGAAGATTTGAGTTTATAAATTGGATTGTTGGTCTACCCACTTTGAGGGTTTATTTTCTGAATGCGAACTGTAAGAGTTGTAGCATCGGTGGTTCAGTGGTAGATTGCTAGCCTGCCACGCGGGCGGCCCGGGTTCGATTCCCGGCCGATGCAAGTCTATTTTTTCAACACCAAGCAACGCGTGTTTTATAAAAGCTTGTTGAAATGTTGAATTCTCTTTTTTTTTATCATTCTGGAATTCTCAATGGCACATATTATGAGAAACATTGCCAGAAGGATTTGAATTTATAAATTGGATTGTTGGTCTACCCAGTTTGAGGGTTTATTTTCTGAATGCGAACTGTAAGAGTTGTAGCATCGGTGGTTCAGTGGTAGAATGCTCGCGGGCGGCCCGGGTTCGATTCCCGGCCGATGCAAGTCTATTTTTTTAACACCAAGCAACGCGTGTTTTATAAAAGCTTGTTGAAATGTTGAATTCTCTTTTTTTTTATCATTCTGGAATTCTCAATGACACATATTATGAGAAACATTGCCAGAAGGATTTGAGTTTATAAATTGGATTCTTGGTCTACCCAGTTTGAGGGTTTATTTTCTGAATGCGAACTGTAAGAGTTGTAGCATCGGTGGTTCAGTGGTAGAATGCTCGCTTGCCACGCGGGCGGCCCGGTTTCGATTCCCGGCCGATGCAATTCTATTTTTTTAACACCAAGCAACGCGTGTTTTATAAAAGTTTGTTGAAATGTTGAATTCTCTTTTTTTTATCATTCTGGAATTCTCAATGGCACATATTATAAGAAACATTGCCAGAAGATTTGAGTTTATAAATTGGATTGTTGGTCTACCCACTTTGAGGGTTTATTTTCTGAATGCGAACTGCAAGAGTTGTAGCATCGGTGGTTCAGTGGTAGATTGCTAGCCTGCCACGCGGGCGGCCCGGGTTCGATTCCCGGCCGATGCAAGTCTATTTTTTCAACACCAAGCAACGCGTGTTTTATAAAAGCTTGTTGAAATGTTGAATTCTCTTTTTTTTTATCATTCTGGAATTCTCAATGGCACATATTATGAGAAACATTGCCAGAAGGATTTGAATTTATAAATTGGATTGTTGGTCTACCCAGTTTGAGGGTTTATTTTCTGAATGCGAACTGTAAGAGTTGTAGCATCGGTGGTTCAGTGGTAGAATGCTCGCCTGCCACGCGGGCGGCCCGGGTTCGATTCCCGGCCGATGCAAGTCTATTTTTTTTAATACCAAGCAACGCGTGTTTAATAAAGCTTGTTAAAATGTTGAATTCTCTTTTTTTTATCATTCTGGAATTCTCAATGGCACATATTATGAGAAACATTGCCAGAAGGATATGAGTTTATAAATTGAATTGTTGGTCTACCCAGTTTGAGGGTTTATTTTCTGAATGCGAACTGTAAGAGTTGTAGCATCGGTGGTTCAGTGGTAGAATGCTCGCGGGCGGCCCGGGTTCGATTCCCGGCCGATGCAAGTCTATTTTTTTAACACCAAGCAACGCGTGTTTTATAAAAGCTTGTTGAAATGTTGAATTCTCTTTTTTTTTATCATTCTGGAATTCTCAATGACACATATTATGAGAAACATTGACAGAAGGATTTGAGTTTATAAATTGGATTGTTGGTCTCCCCAGTTTTAGGGTTTATTTTCTGAATGCGAACTGTAAGAGTAGTAGCATCGGTGGTTCAGTGGTAGAATGCTCGCCTGCCACGCAGGCGTCATGGGTTCGATTCCCGGTCGATGCAAGTCTATTTTTTTTAATACCAAGCAACGCGTGTTTTATAAAAGCTTGTTGAAATGTTGAATCCTCTTTTTTTTTATCATTCTGGAATTCTCAATGGCACATATTATGAGAAACATTGCCAGAAGGATTTGAGTTTATAAATTGGATTGTTGGTCTACCCAGTTTGAGGGTTTATTTTCTGAATGCGAACTGTAAGAGTTGTAGCATCGGTGGTTCAGTGGTAGAATGCTCGCTTGCCACGCGGGCGGCCCGGTTTCGATTCCCGGCCGATGCAAGTCTATTTTTTTAACACCAAGCAACGCGTGTTTTATAAAAGTTTGTTGAAATGTTGAATTCTCTTTTTTTTATCATTCTGGAATTCTCAATGGCACATATTATAAGAAACATTGCCAGAAGATTTGAGTTTATAAATTGGATTGTTGGTCTACCCACTTTGAGGGTTTATTTTCTGAATGCGAACTGTAAGAGTTGTAGCATCGGTGGTTCAGTGGTAGATTGCTAGCCTGCCACGCGGGCGGCCCGGGTTCGATTCCCGGCCGATGCAAGTCTATTTTTTCAACACCAAGCAACGCGTGTTTTATAAAAGCTTGTTGAAATGTTGAATTCTCTTTTTTTTTATCATTCTGGAATTCTCAATGGCACATATTATGAGAAACATTGCCAGAAGGATTTGAATTTATAAATTGGATTGTTGGTCTACCCAGTTTGAGGGTTTATTTTCTGAATGCGAACTGTAAGAGTTGTAGCATCGGTGGTTCAGTGGTAGAATGCTCGCGGGCGGCCCGGGTTCGATTCCCGGCCGATGCAAGTCTATTTTTTTAACACCAAGCAACGCGTGTTTTATAAAAGCTTGTTGAAATGTTGAATTCTCTTTTTTTTTATCATTCTGGAATTCTCAATGACACATATTATGAGAAACATTGCCAGAAGGATTTGAGTTTATAAATTGGATTCTTGGTCTACCCAGTTTGAGGGTTTATTTTCTGAATGCAAACTGTAAGAGTTGAAGCATCGGTGGTTCATTGGTAGAATGCTCGCCTGCCACGCGGGCGGACCGGGTTCGATTCCCGGCCGATGCAAGTCTATTTTTTTTAATACCAAGCAACGCGTGTTTAATAAAGCTTGTTAAAATGTTGAATTCTCTTTTTTTTTATCATTCTGGAATTCTCAATGACACATATTATGAGAAACATTGCCAGAAGGATTTGAGTTTATAAATTGGATTCTTGGTCTACCCAGTTTGAGGGTTTATTTTCTGAATGCGAACTGTAAGAGTTAAAGCATCGGTGGTTCAGTGGTAGAATGCTCGCCTGCCACGCGGGCGGCCCGGGTTCGATTCCCGGCCGATGCAAGTCAATTTTTTTAACACCAAGCAACGCGTGTTTTATAAAAGCTTGTTGAAATGTTGAATTCTCTTTTTTTTTTGTTATTCTGGAATTCTCAATGGCGCATATTATGAGAAACATTGCCAGATGGATTTGAGTTTATAAATTGGATTGTTGGTCTACCCAGTTTTAGGGTTTATTTTCTGAATGCGAACTGTAAGAGTTGTAGCATCGGTGGTTCAGTGGTAGAATGCTCGCCTGCCACGCGGGCGGCACGGGTTCGATTCCCGGCCGATGCAAGTCTATTTTTTTAACACCAAGCAACGCGTGTTTTATAAAAGCTTGTTGAAATGTTGAATTCTCTTTTTTTTTATCACTATGGAATTCTCAATGGCACATATTATGAGAAACATTGACAGAAGGATTTGAGTTTATAAATTGGATTGTTGGTCTCCCCAGTTTTAGGGTTTATTCTCTGAATGCGAACTGTAAGAGTAGTAGCATCGGTGGTTCAGTGGTAGAATGCTCGCCTGCCACGCAGGCGTCCTGGGTTCGATTCCCGGTCGATGCAAGTCTATTTTTTTTTAATACCAAGCAACGCGTGTTTTATAAAAGCTTGTTGAAATGTTGAATCCTCTTTTTTTTTATCATTCTGGAATTCTCAATGGCACATATTATGAGAAACATTGCCAGAAGGATTTGAGTTTATAAATTGGATTGTTGGTCTACCCAGTTTGAGGGTTTATTTTCTGAATGCGAACTGTAAGAGTTGTAGCATCGGTGGTTCAGTGGTAGAATGCTCGCTTGCCACGCGGGCGGCCCGGTTTCGATTCCCGGCCGATGCAATTCTATTTTTTTAACACCAAGCAACGCGTGTTTTATAAAAGTTTGTTGAAATGTTGAATTCTCTTTTTTTTATCATTCTGGAATTCTCAATGGCACATATTATAAGAAACATTGCCAGAAGATTTGAGTTTATAAATTGGATTGTTGGTCTACCCACTTTGAGGGTTTATTTTCTGAATGCGAACTGTAAGAGTTGTAGCATCGGTGGTTCAGTGGTAGATTGCTAGCCTGCCACGCGGGCGGCCCGGGTTCGATTCCCGGCCGATGCAAGTCTATTTTTTCAACACCAAGCAACGCGTGTTTTATAAAAGCTTGTTGAAATGTTGAATTCTCTTTTTTTTTATCATTCTGGAATTCTCAATGGCACATATTATGAGAAACATTGCCAGAAGGATTTGAATTTATAAATTGGATTGTTGGTCTACCCAGTTTGAGGGTTTATTTTCTGAATGCGAACTGTAAGAGTTGTAGCATCGGTGGTTCAGTGGTAGAATGCTCGCCTGCCACGCGGGCGGCCCGGGTTCGATTCCCGGCCGATGCAAGTCTATTTTTTTTAATACCAAGCAACGCGTGTTTAATAAAGCTTGTTAAAATGTTGAATTCTCTTTTTTTTTATCATTCTGGAATTCTCAATGGCACATATTATGAGAAACATTGCCAGAAGGATATGAGTTTATAAATTGAATTGTTGGTCTACCCAGTTTGAGGGTTTATTTTCTGAATGCGAACTGTAAGAGTTGTAGCATCGGTGGTTCAGTGGTAGAATGCTCGCGGGCGGCCCGGGTTCGATTCCCGGCCGATGCAAGTCTATTTTTTTAACACCAAGCAACGCGTGTTTTATAAAAGCTTGTTGAAATGTTGAATTCTCTTTTTTTTTATCATTCTGGAATTCTCAATGACACATATTATGAGAAACATTGCCAGAAGGATTTGAGTTTATAAATTGGATTCTTGGTCTACCCAGTTTGAGGGTTTATTTTCTGAATGCAAACTGTAAGAGTTGAAGCATCGGTGGTTCATTGGTAGAATGCTCGCCTGCCACGCGGGCGGACCGGGTTCGATTCCCGGCCGATGAAAGTCTATTTTTTTAACACCAAGCAACGCGTGTTTTATAAAAGCTTGTTGAAATGTTGAATTCTCTTTTTTTTATCATTCTGGAATTCTCAATGGCACATATTATGAGAAACATTGCCAGAAGGATTTGAGTTTATAAATTGGATTGTTGGTCTCCCCAGTTTTAGGGTTTATGTTCTGAATGCGAACTGTAAGAATTGTAGCATCGGTGGTTCAGTTATAGAATGCTCGCCTGTCACGCGGGCGACCCGTGTTCGATTCCCGGCCGATGCAAGTCTATTTTTTTAACACCAAGCACCGCGTGTTTTATAAAAGTTTGTTGAAATGTTGAATTCTCTTTTTTTTATCATTCTGGAATTCTCAATGGCACATATTATAAGAAGCATTGCCAGAAGGATTTGAGTTTATAAATTGGATTGTTGGTCTACCCACTTTGAGGGTTTATTTTCTGAATGCGAACTGTAGGAGTTGTAGCATCGGTGGTTCAGTGGTAGAATGCTCGCCTGCCACGCGGGCGGCCCGGGATCGATTCCCGGCCGATGCAAGTCTATTTTTTAACACCAAGCAACGCGTGTTTTATAAAAGCTTGTTGAAATGTTGAATTCTCTTTTTTTTTATCATTCTGGAATTCTCAATGGCACATATTATGAGAAACATTGCCAGAAGGATTTGAGTTTATAAATTGGATTGTTGGTCTACCCACTTTGAGGGTTTATTTTCTGAATGCGAACTGTAGGAGTTGTAGCATCGCTGGTTCAGTGGAAGAATGCTCGCTTGGCACGCGGGCGTCCTGGGTTTCGGTTCCCGGTCGATGCAAGTTTATTTTTTTTTTAATACCAAGCAACGTGTGTTTTATAAAAGCTTGTTGAAATGTTGAATCCTCTTTTTTTTTATCATTCTGGAATTCTCAATGGCACATATTATGAGAAACATTGGCAGTAGGATTTGAGTTTATAAATTGAATTGTTGGTCTCCCCAGTTTGAGGGTTTATTTTCTGAATGCGAACTGTAAGAGTTGTAGCATCGGTGGTTCAGTGGTAGAATGCTCGCCTGCCACGCGGGCGGCCCGGGTTCGATTCCCGGCCGATGCAAGTCTATTTTTTTTAATAATAAGCAACGCGTGTTTAATAAAGCTTGTTGAAATGTTGAATTCTCTTTTTTTTTATCATTCTGGAATTCTCAATGACACATATTATGAGAAACATTGCCAGAAGGATTTGAGTTTATAAATTGGATTCTTGGTCTACCCAGTTTGAGGGTTTATTTTCTGAATGCGAACTGTAAGAGTTAAAGCATCGGTGGTTCAGTGGTAGAATGCTCGCCTGCCACGCGGGCGGCCCGGGTTCGATTCCCGGCCGATGCAAGTCAATTTTTTTAACACCAAGCAACGCGTGTTTTATAAAAGCTTGTTGAAATGTTGAATTCTCTTTTTTTTTTGTTATTCTGGAATTCTCAATGGCGCATATTATGAGAAACATTGCCAGATGGATTTGAGTTTATAAATTGGATTGTTGGTCTACCCAGTTTTAGGGTTTATTTTCTGAATGCGAACTGTAAGAGTTGTAGCATCGGTGGTTCATTGGTAGAATGCTCGCCTGCCACACGGGCGGCACGGGTTCGATTCCCGGCCGATGCAAGTCTATTTTTTTAACACCAAGCAACGCGTGTTTTATAAAAGCTTGTTGAAATGTTGAATTCTCTTTTTTTTTATCACTATGGAATTCTCAATGGCACATATTATGAGAAACATTGACAGAAGGATTTGAGTTTATAAATTGGATTGTTGGTCTCCCCAGTTTTAGGGTTTATTCTCTGAATGCGAACTGTAAGAGTAGTAGCATCGGTGGTTCAGTGGTAGAATGCTCGCCTGCCACGCAGGCGTCCTGGGTTCGATTCCCGGTCGATGCAAGTCTATTTATTTTTAATACCAAGCAACGCGTGTTTTATAAAAGCTTGTTGAAATGTTGAATCCTCTTTTTTTTTATCATTCTGGAATTCTCAATGGCACATATTATGAGAAACATTGCCAGAAGGATTTGAGTTTATAAATTGGATTGTTGGTCTACCCAGTTTGAGGGTTTATTTTCTGAATGCGAACTGTAAGAGTTGTAGCATCGGTGGTTCAGTGGTAGAATGCTCGCTTGCCACGCGGGCGGCCCGGTTTCGATTCCCGGCCGATGCAAGTCTATTTTTTTAACACCAAGCAACGCGTGTTTTATAAAAGTTTGTTGAAATGTTGAATTCTCTTTTTTTTATCATTCTGGAATTCTCAATGGCACATATTATAAGAAACATTGCCAGAAGATTTGAGTTTATAAATTGGATTGTTGGTCTACCCACTTTGAGGGTTTATTTTCTGAATGCGAACTGTAAGAGTTGTAGCATCGGTGGTTCAGTGGTAGATTGCTAGCCTGCCACGCGGGCGGCCCGGGTTCGATTCCCGGCCGATGCAAGTCTATTTTTTCAACACCAAGCAACGCGTGTTTTATAAAAGCTTGTTGAAATGTTGAATTCTCTTTTTTTTTATCATTCTGGAATTCTCAATGGCACATATTATGAGAAACATTGCCAGAAGGATTTGAATTTATAAATTGGATTGTTGGTCTACCCAGTTTGAGGGTTTATTTTCTGAATGCGAACTGTAAGAGTTGTAGCATCGGTGGTTCAGTGGTAGAATGCTCGCCTGCCACGCGGGCGGCCCGGGTTCGATTCCCGGCCGATGCAAGTCTATTTTTTTTAATACCAAGCAACGCGTGTTTAATAAAGCTTGTTAAAATGTTGAATTCTCTTTTTTTTTATCATTCTGGAATTCTCAATGGCACATATTATGAGAAACATTGCCAGAAGGATATGAGTTTATAAATTGAATTGTTGGTCTACCCAGTTTGAGGGTTTATTTTCTGAATGCGAACTGTAAGAGTTGTAGCATCGGTGGTTCAGTGGTAGAATGCTCGCGGGCGGCCCGGGTTCGATTCCCGGCCGATGCAAGTCTATTTTTTTAACACCAAGCAACGCGTGTTTTATAAAAGCTTGTTGAAATGTTGAATTCTCTTTTTTTTTATCATTCTGGAATTCTCAATGACACATATTATGAGAAACATTGCCAGAAGGATTTGAGTTTATAAATTGGATTCTTGGTCTACCCAGTTTGAGGGTTTATTTTCTGAATGCAAACTGTAAGAGTTGAAGCATCGGTGGTTCATTGGTAGAATGCTCGCCTGCCACGCGGGCGGACCGGGTTCGATTCCCTGCCGATGAAAGTCTATTTTTTTAACACCAAGCAACGCGTGTTTTATAAAAGCTTGTTGAAATGTTGAATTCTCTTTTTTTTTATCATTCTGGAATTCTCAATGGCACATATTATGAGAAACATTGCCAGAAGGATTTGAGTTTATAAATTGGATTGTTGGTCTCCCCAGTTTTAGGGTTTATGTTCTGAATGCGAACTGTAAGAGTTGTAGCATCGGTGGTTCAGTTATAGAATGCTCGCCTGTCACGCGGGCGACCCGTGTTCGATTCCCGGCCGATGCAAGTCTATTTTTTTAACACCAAGCACCGCGTGTTTTATAAAAGTTTGTTGAAATGTTGAATTCTCTTTTTTTTATCATTCTGGAATTCTCAATGGCACATATTATAAGAAGCATTGCCAGAAGGATTTGAGTTTATAAATTGGATTGTTGGTCTACCCACTTTGAGGGTTTATTTTCTGAATGCGAACTGTAGGAGTTGTAGCATCGGTGGTTCAGTGGTAGAATGCTCGCCTGCCACGCGGGCGGCCCGGGATCGATTCCCGGCCGATGCAAGTCTATTTTTTTAACACCAAGCAACGCGTGTTTTATAAAAGCTTGTTGAAATGTTGAATTCTCTTTTTTTTTATCATTCTGGAATTCTCAATGGCACATATTATGAGAAACATTGCCAGAAGGATTTGAGTTTATAAATTGGATTGTTGGTCTACCCACTTTGAGGGTTTATTTTCTGAATGCGAACTGTAGGAGTTGTAGCATCGCTGGTTCAGTGGAAGAATGCTCGCTTGGCACGCGGGCGGCCTGGGTTTCGGTTCCCGGTCGATGCAAGTTTATTTTTTTTTTAATACCAAGCAACGTGTGTTTTATAAAAGCTTGTTGAAATGTTGAATCCTCTTTTTTTTTATCATTCTGGAATTCTCAATGGCACATATTATGAGAAACATTGGAAGTAGGATTTGAGTTTATAAATTGAATTGTTGGTCTCCCCAGTTTGAGGGTTTATTTTCTGAATGCGAACTGTAAGAGTTGTAGCATCGGTGGTTCAGTGGTAGAATGCTCGCCTGCCACGCGGGCGGCCCGGGTTCGATTCCCGGCCGATGCAAGTCTATTTTTTTTAATAATAAGCAACGCGTGTTTAATAAAGCTTGTTGAAATGTTGAATTCTCTTTTTTTTATCATTCTGGAATTCTCAATGGCACATATTATGAGAAACATTGCCAGTAGGATTTGAGTTTATAAATTGGATTGTTGGTCTACCCAGTTTGAGGGTTTATTTTCTGAATGCGAACTGAAAGAGTTGTAGCATCGGTGGTTCAGTGGTAGAATGCTCGCCTGCCACGCGGGCGGCCCGGGTTCGATTCCCGGCCGATGCAAGTCTATTTTTTAAACACCAAGCAACGCGTGTTTTATAAAAGCTTGTTGAAATGTTGAATTCTCTTTTTTTTTTATCATTCTGGAATTCTCAATGGCACATGTTATGAGAAACATTGGCAGAAGGATATGAGTTTATAAATTGAATTGTTGGTCTCCCCAGTTTGAGGGTTTATTTTCTGAATGCGAACTGTAAGAGTTGTAGCATCGGTGGTTCAGTGGTAGAATGCTCGCCTGCCACGCGGGCGGCCCGGTTCGATTCCCCGCCGATGCAAGTCTATTTTTTTAATACCAAGCAACGCGTGTTTTATAAAAGCTTTTTGAAATGTTGAATTCTATTTTTTTTTTATCACTATGGAATTCTCAATGGCACATATTATGAGAAACATTGCCAGAAGGATTTGAGTTAATAAATTGGATTGTTGGTCTACCCAGTTTGAGGGTTTATTTTCTGAATGAGAACTGTAGGAGTTGTAGCATCGGTGGTTCAGTGGTAGAATGATCGCCTGCCACGCGGGCCTCCCGGGTTCGATTCCTGGCCGATGCAAGTCTATTTTTTTAACACCAAGCAACGCGTGTTTTATAAAAGCTTGTTGAAATGTTGAATTCTCTTTTTTTTATCATTCTGGAATTCTCAATGGCACATATTATGAGAAACATTGCCAGAAGGATTTGAGTTTATAAATTGGATTGTTGGTCTACCCAGTTTGAGGGTTTATTTTCTGAATACGAACTGTAAGAGTTGTAGCATCGGTGGTTCAGTGGTAGAATGCTCGCCTGCCACTCTGGCTTCCCGGGTTCGATTCCAGGCAAATGCAAGTCTGTTTTTTTAAATTTCAAGCAACGCATGTTTTATAAAAGCTTGTTGAAATGTTGAATTCTCTTTTTTTTATCACTATGGAATTCTCAATGGCACATATTATGAGAAACATTGCCAGAAGGATTTGAGTTTATAAATTGGATTGTTGGTCTCCCCAGTTTTTGGGTTTATTTTCTGAATGCGAACTGTAAGAGCTGTAGCATCGGTGGTTCAGTGGTAGAATGCTCGCCTGCCACGCGGGCGGCCTGGGTTCGATTCCTGGTCGATGCAAGTCTATTTTTTTTTAATACCAAGCAAAGCGTGTTTTATAAAAGCTTGTTGAAATGTTGAATCCTCTTTTTTTTTATCATTCTGGAATTCTCAATGGCACATATTATGAGAAACATTGCCAGAACTATTTGAGTTTATAAATTGGATTGTTGGTCTACCCAGTTTGAGGGTTTATTTTCTGAATGCGAACTGTATGAGTTGTAGTATCGGTGGTTCAGTTGTAGAATGCTCGCCTGCCACGCGGGCGTCCCGGGTTCGATTCCAGGCAAATGCTAGTCTAATTTTTTTAATACCAAGCAACGCGTGTTTTATAAAAGCTTGTTGAAATGTTGAATTCTCTTTTTTTTTTATCACTATGGAATTCTCAAGGGCACATATTATGAGAAACATTGCCAGAAGGATTTGAGTTTTTAAATTGGATTGTTGGTCTCCCCAGTTTGAGGGTTTATTTTCTGAATGCGAACTGTAAGAGTTGTAGTATCGGTGGTTCAGTTGTAGAATGCTCGCCTGCCATGCGCGCGTCCCGGGTTCGATTCCAGGCAAATGCTAGTCTAATTTTTTTAATACCAAGCAACGCGTGCTCATAAAAACTTGTTGAAATGTTGAATTCTCTTTTTTTTTATCACTGTGGAATTCTCAATGGCACATTTTATGAGAAACATTGCCAGAAGGATTTGAGTTTTTAAATTGGATTGTTGGTCTCCCCAGTTTGAGGGTTTATTTTCTGAATGCGAACTGTAAGAGTTGTAGCATCGGTGGTTCAGTGGTAGAATGCTCGCCTGCCACGCGGGCGGCCCGGGTTCGATTCCCGGCCGATGCAAGTCTATTTTTTTAATACCAAGCAACGCGTGTTTTATAAAAGCTTGTTGAAATGTTGAATTTTCTTTTTTTTTTTATCATTCTGGAATTCTCAATGGCACATATTATGAGAAACATTGCCAGAAGGATTTGAGTTTATAAATTGGATTGTTGGTCTACCCAGTTTGAGGGTTTATTTTCTGAATACGAACTGTAAGAGTTGTAGCATCGGTGGTTCAGTGGTAGAATGCTCGCCTGCCACACGGGCGGCCTGGGTTCGATTCCTGGTCGATGCAAGTCTATTTTTTTTTAATACCAAGCAACGCGTGTTTTATAAAAGCTTGTTGAAATGTTGAATTCTCTTTTTTTTTTATCACTATGGAATTCTCAAGGGCACATATTATGAGAAACATTGCCAGAAGGATTTGAGTTTATAAATTTGATTGTTGGTCTCCCCAGTTTGAAGGTTTATTTTCTGAATGCGAACTGAAAGAGTTGTAGCATCGGTGGTTCAGTGGTAGAATTCTCGCTTGCCACGCGGGCGGCCCGGGTTCGATTCCAGGCAAATGCAAGTATATTTTTTTTATACCAAGGAGAACGCGTGTTTTATAAAAGCTTGTTGAAATGTTGAATTCTCTTTTTTTTATCACTATGGAATTCTCAATGGCACATTTTATGAGAAACATTGCCAGAAGGATTTGAGTTTTTAAATTGGATTGTTGGTCTCCCCAGTTTGAAGGTTTATTTTCTGAATGCGAACTGAAAGAGTTGTAGCATCGGTGGTTCAGTGGTAGAATGCTCGCTTGCCACGCGGGCGTCCTGGGTTCGATTCCCGGCCGATGCAAGTCTATGTTTTTTTTAATACCAAGCAACGCGTGTTTTATAAAAGCTTGTTTAAATGTTACAATTTTTTTTCTGGGATTCTCAACCATACATATTATGAGAAACTCTCCCAGTTGGACTTTAGGTATTGAATTGTTGGTATCCTGAGTTTGAGGGTTTATTTCAGCTAGAGCAAAAACAGGCCTACAGTCAAAAAATGCCGAATCGTCACTGAGCAGGAGAATGGTATATTGTGAAGTGAGTAGTTAATTTTTTTAAAAATTAACGTCGTACTAAAGCAACACAACGGGCTATTGATACAGTCAGGGATCAATCCTTAAGGGAAAAATTCGACTACAACTTCTCGTAATTTTGAACCCCGGTCAGATGACGATATTGAGGTGAGGTTTCAGAAGCTAATGAGGAAACATGACTGCGTTATACAAATACAAATACAAATACAAATATTGACGACCAGCTACAGGCTCAAGCCCAACAAGACTGGTCCTTTGTTTATGAATTCTCCCATTCCCACTGACTATCCAATTGTGTCTTAAATTCGTACACTCCCTTTGAATTAACTATATTTTCTGGCAACGCGTTCCAACTGTCTATTACCCTATTAAAGAAGTAGTTTTTCCTTAAATCCCGATTAAAATGTGTCTTATTCAATTTATACCCATGGCCTCTTGTTCTGTTATCCCTATTGAAATTTAAGCCCTCTGTGTCCCCTTGTTTTACAAACTTGAAAAGCTGAATCAAATCCCCCCTCCTTCTTCTTCTTTCCAGTGTATACATGTTTAGCTTACTTAAACGTTCATTATAGTCGAAATTTGCTAGCCCCTTTATTATTTTTGTAGCTCTGTGCTGAACCCTTTCAATTGATTCTATGTCCTTTCTCATATATGGAGCCCAGAATTGTACAGCATATTCTAGATGTGGTCTTACTAAACCTTTATATAATGGCAAGATTATATTCTTATCCCTTGAAGTTACAGTCTTTTTAATATACCCCAATAACCTATTAGCCTTTTTACCCGCAGCTGAACATTGGTGACCCATTTTAAAATCCCTGTGAATTATCACCCCAAGATCCTTGACTGTTTCTCCCTCCTTTACCTTTACTCCCTGCAGACAGTACTCGGCTCCACTGTTCCTGTAACCCATATGCAGAACTTGACATTTCCCTACATTAAATGACATACCCCATTTTACAGCCCATTCGGATATCTTATCAAAATCTCCTTGTAAATTTCCTATCTGTAACTTGGTATCCACTGTCCCCCATATTTTTAAGTCATCTGCAAATATACTGATTCTATTCTTGATCCCCTGACCTATATCATCTATGAAAATTATAAATAAAATTGGTCCCAAAACTGATCCCTGAGGCACCCCACTTATAACTTCTGTCCACTGTGAATAATTTCCTTTTACCTGCACTCTCTGCTTTCTACCCAATAACCAATTTTTTATCCATATTAATGTTTTTCCCTGAATCCCCAGCCTTTCCAATTTAAACAGTAATGCCTCATGAGGTACTTTATCAAAAGCCTTTTGAAAATCTATGTACATGATATCCACACTGCTCTTATTATCCAGCTCCTCAGTAATTTTTTCGTAGAACTTCAAAAGGTTTGTAGAGCAGGATCTGCCCTTTCTAAACCCATACTGATTCTCTGATAACAGTACCCCCTCCTCCAAGTATAACATTATATGCTTTTTTAACAGAGATTCAAAATATTTTGCAAATTACTGATGTTAGACTTACTGGTCTATAGTTGCCCGGATCACTTTGTATTCCCTTTTTGAAAATTGGAGTTATGTTGGCCAACTTCCAATCCATTGGCACCCAACCTGTGCTATATGTTGAATTAAATATCGTGTGAATTATGTTGGGTCCCTTTTTAGTTCATTAATTAAGGATTATTATCCTTATTAATAGCCAGCGTTAACAGTAGGGCAATACCTCAACATTTTTGCAAAACGTGATCGATTATTTATAGTGGTTATATTTATCTTGAATTGAATGAAAAGATGTTTAAATTTGGTGACCAAGGCCTACGCTATCCCTGCTCAAAGCAAGGGGTGATGACTCAGACATACAAGGGATACATTAAGCACTGAAAGTGTATTTAAGGGAAAATGAAGAAAGCCTAATTTTAACAAATAAAAACATTTTATATTTATTAAACAATTATAAAAACATCTAGGTTATACGTACGTCAATGAAAAAAATACAATCCTAACATTCAGCAATACCGATACAATAGAATCGATGGATTTAGTTACAACGCGAATACTAATTAAAGCACATTAAACACAACAGCACATTTTACTCAAAAAAAATGTAATAAAGCAAAATTCGATCGGGGGAATAGACTCGAACTAGTCGATGGAATAAAAAATAAAATGAAGGTGAGCTCACCGCGAACAAGATGCAAGAATCAACAAAAGCATGGCTTAACAAGGAAATTAGCCATTTTTTCACAGAGTACCAGTTGGCCGGGGTCCGTACCCGTTCGGCTCTGCATTTAGGAGGAAGTGTGTGCTTTCCCCTTTTGTCCAGGAGCTTTATCACCTCCGATCAGGGTTTAGTTGAGGGAACATAGTTTCTTCCCATTCGTTAATCGAAGATGACCTGCTTGCTCCCGATTAGCTTAAAGTCCAGGGAGGAAGTTGACGTCAGAGCGTCCCTTCGAACTTGCTTGGGGAACAAGCATTTCCACATTCCGCTAGCGTAATACGATATCCTAAAGAGAAGGTAACGCAAAAGTAGCCCTGAAAAGCACTCGTTTTTCACGATACTTGAATCGAAGTGAATGGATGAGAAAATAATAGATTTACCAAGTTTTCACGCGCATATTTAAATTTAGCACACTCGTACTCAAAACCTATACATATTATCATACCTATACATATTATGCTTATGATACTACTGAGTACATAACATTCCATCCGGTTTTCGGGAAAAATTTTCCACCGGAAAATTTTTGAAAATGTCGAACAATAAAAAGGAGGAAACTGGGTTACATAAAATAAATGTATATATACATTAAAACAGATGAAGTTAACAAGACATTTCTTGTCGTAAACCAAGGCTTAGAATCTGCTTTTACACAATCAAGCAAGCCACTGAGAAAATGTTTTTAATGGTGTTTGTGTGATGGTTTTGACTGAGACCAGTGAGAAAATAGTGCGCAGCAGTGCATGATGTTCAGACCATATGAAAGTGAATCAGAAACACACACCGTGGAGAAGGATGGAGAGGGAACTCGAAAATCGCTAGCAGGCAGGATTGCAACCTATTCGATGACATAGCATAGGAGTTGGCGGAGGCAAGGAAGATGTCAGCTACATATCGGGAATCCAGAACATCGGCTAAGGCAAAATTGATAGTGAAATGGTCGAAGAGAGTTCTTCAATACATTTCTTGCGAATATGTCAAATAAGAGATTGAGATCAGGAGACGCTGGTAGATGGTGGCGAAGGAACTTCAAGAGTATCAGCAAGGCAGGAACGAGCGGATGCATCGAGATGACGTCAACGTTGGAAGAACGACGCCGGAAGGAGAAAATCCCTGGAATCTGTTGTAGCCTAGTCGTAGCGATGCACAGAAAAGATGAGATCACGGAGGCGGCTGGAATATCGGGAACAGGCGATGCAGGCAGCAACTGAGGACTGCCATGAAAGGAACTACCCAGGTCCATCTTATTGAAGAAACATGGCCTGGCCACTGGAGTAGGTAGATAACGGTACCACAGACGTCGAAGGTTTCACTCTCTTTATCTTGGCTAGGTCTAGCCAGTGAGCCACGCACCAAAAAATCACCAGGTCAAAGTACTCACCAATCACTCAAAGTCAGTCAAGTTTGGGTTAGTGTCTAATATCGTTTTTCTTGTACTATTCGACCATTTCAAATACTCAAGAACTTCTGAGTATCCACCTGTATCATAACACACTTGTATAATAAAATATACGTAAGTATATTTGAATGCAGCGCATAATGTTCACAAATACAAAAAAAAGGAAAAAATTACTAATCATATTTACAATACAAGAAGATACTAAGATACAACTAGGTACACATAAAATAATCTAAATAGGTGTATACGAACTTTATATATACATATATATATACATATATATGAGCACAAATGTAATAATGACAAGCTGACAATTTCCACAAGTATTACAGAAAGATTCAGGATACCTAATTTTCGTTCAATTTGGATAGTTGTCATTTAAAAAAAAATACCGTAACAATGACCTCTTAATCATTTTTTTAAAAACTTGTTCCTGTTTTATTAAAATCGTCATGAGAACAATCCTGTGTCATGATGTGGTCAGAGAAATTTCAGCATCGACTGTATCAATAAATATTTATTCTTTGCGTAGAAAAAATGCCTTTTGGTAACAGATGATATCAAACCAAGATGGTAACTTTTAGTTTAGGTTTAGGAACTGGTTGTTATTAACCATATTTCAAGAAAAAATTATCCAGACAGTATTTGGATTAATTACAATGAGGAGCACACATTTACATTTTTGATGGTCACATCACACAGATATCTCCATCCAGTACAATCCAAAGGTGATCAGTCTTCAGAAAGCACCAAACAAAGACACCAATGTATGTAAAAAAAAAATGCTAGTAATCACTCAAGCATCCAGCTCAGCCAAAAAAGGGCCCTTTCACAACCAAGGAGGACACAAGAGAAACACCAGCAGTCAGAAAAGACATTGACCTGACATTATAAGCACCCTTAAACTGTACGAGTTATAGAATAAAAATATTTTCACAAATGGCATATTAGTCTCACAGGTCAGAATTTATAAGATAATGGATCGACATATCAATTGAAGGGGAGCGTATTTCTGTATACACATACATATCTCTCTATATTAATATTATAAAAGAAAACACTGTATTTCAAAACAGCACCAAATTATTATATCCTTGGCTCATGTAAAGAATTTTTGGGTATAATTATACCTCTCATGTTTTGTTTATCGGTACACACACAATTCATAATTAGCAAGACTAATTCAGACATAGAATCAAGAGAGTATAGATATTTACATACACATATACATATAGAGATGAATTCGCATGGATATCGTAAGTCAACAACCCACACACACATAATAGATAATCTAAAAAAAAAATTCGAAAATTAAATCACTGTTTTCTGCAGCAAACAGGGATTTGAGTGAATGTTTATTGTCTTGGACGTAGATTGTATCGATGGGTAGGTGGTTGGGGCAATTGACTAGGATGTGGTACGATTTTAACAGCATTCGGAAGCAATCGTTTCGGCAGAGTTTCCTCAGTAAGATTCTTATCCACATTTGTCTCATTGGATTGAGAGTCATCATCAAGGGATATATTTGGCTCTAGGCTTTCATTTGTTTGGTCATTATTATGTGGACGGCTAGAATGTGGATCTGTGGAACGAATTTGAGTCTTTGACAATCTATCTATATGTACAACCCGAGTGTCATCGACATCCCCTAATAATTTAATAGTAAAAGTCACTGGAGAATTTTTGGAAATAACTTTGAAAGGTTCAGAGTTTGGTCTGTGAAACTTTTTGGAAAGGCCAGGAGCGATTTGAGGAGTATGCAGAAATACTATGTCACCGACTTCTATTTGCTTATTTTTGGTAAATTTTTCCCTGTACTTTTCTTGTCCTTCCGCAGCTAATCTTAAGTTTTCTTTAACAATTTGAAATGAATTATGAAGTCTAATGGACATATCATGCGCATAATCTCTATGATCAGTGTATGAGAAAGGAATTTTACCCGTCAAAAGGTCATAGGGTAGCTGAACATTACGCCCATATAAAAGAAAGGATGGTGTAAACCCAGTTGCGGTGTGGACAGCTGACCTATGAGCAAGTAAAGCGAATGGAAGCTGTCGATCCCAATCGACATGAGTGTCATTTACTAAATGTGAGAGAGAATTTATTAACGTAGAGTTCAAACGTTCGACTACACCGTCACTTTGCGGATGATAGGCAGTAGTGGTGTGTTTATTTATACCTAATTTAGCATACACCTGGGTTATTGATTTCGATAAAAAATTAGATCCTCTGTCAGAAATTAGATTGGTTGGCAAACCATGTTGGGAAATAAATTTTTCCAGTACGGATGCAACAGTATCAGATTTAATATCCGGCACAGCAAAAGCTTCTGGCCAGCGTGTGAAGTAGTCGGACACTACCAATATATGTTTATTACCTGAATAGGTCATGGGCAGTGGACCGAGGGCGTCGATAGCAATGGTCTCCATGGGCCTACTAGTTAGAGGAACTCTTTGCAAAGGTACTAACTTATGAGGTTTATGAGCTCTCTTTTCGTTGCAGGACTGGCAGGATCTTATGTAATGGTCGACATGATCTTTTATGCGAGGAAAGAAAAACGTGGATTTTATGCGTCTAATAGTTTTATGATAACCCTGGTGGGTAACGACAGGAGAATCGTGGCAGAGGGTTAATACTTCCTGAATCAAAATATTTGGCACTACGACCTTATCAGACATATTGGACTTAGACAATTTCCTTTTTGGTGTGCTATATAGAACATCCTCTTTGACGAAAAAAATCATAACACCATTATTTGTAACATTTGAAGAATTTATACAACTAAGTATTTTAATACAAAAAGGGTCATCCTTTTGATGTAATTTTATCCTTTCAAGAAGCTGAGGATCGAAACGAGTGACGGAGAGAGAACTATTTATGCTATTTACTTCACGAGAAAGATAATCAGCAGTGACATTTAACTTACCGGGTTTGTGTATGATCTTATAATCGTATTGCTGTAGAGTCATAACCCAGCGAGCTATTCTAGACGCGGGGTCCTTAAGTTTCAGGGCATACGAAAGACTGGCCTGGTCACAGTAAATACAAAAATGTGCACCATACAAATACTGTTTGAAGTACGACGCTCCAAAAACTACCCCAAGCATTTCCTTCTCTACGGTTGAATAGTTTATTTCAGGGGCTTTTAATTTCCTACTGGCATAGGCCACGGGGTGTAGGAATCCGGATTCATCTGCCTGACACAAGACAGCACCAAGAGCATATTTGGAGGCGTCAGTACAGATTGAAAAAGGTTTCTCAAAATTTGGGAGAGAAAGACAAGGATGGGTCAATAAAGCTCCTTTAAGTTTATCGAACGACTCCTGTGCTTCTTGACTCCATTGGAAATTACACGTCTCCTTGGTTAAATTTGTCAGAGGTAAAGCAATGTTTGAATAATCAGCAATGAACCGACGATAAAATCCAGTCAAACCCAGGAAGGCTCGGACCTGCTTCCGGGACGTAGGGATTTTGAATTTCTCGACTGTCTCAACGTTTGAAGAATCCGGATAAACTTTACCATCAGAGACTTGGAAACCTAAGTATTTAATATTTGTTCGTAAGAAATTACATTTACTTGGTTTTAATTTCAATCCATGTTCTCTCAATCGATCAAAGACAAGGCCGAGTTTCTGGAAATGATCATCAGTATTGGCACCTGAAGCAATAATGATATCGTCTAAATAGACGGCAATTTGTAGAGGTTTTAGACCCGAAAGAACAATTTCCATTAAACGTTGAAAACTATTTGGTGAGTTTTTCAAACCAAATGGGACTCTATTCCACTCATACAAACCGTGCTCAGTTGCAAAAGCGGTTTTATGGGTATCGTCTGGGTGTACTTTCATCTGGAAAAACCCACTGCAAAGATCCAGTGTTGAAAAAAGAGTAGCACCCGAAAGGTCATCCACTAGATCAGTTATATTGGGTATAGGAAAAGAATCAGGAAGGGTTTTTAAATTCAGTCTCCTAAAATCAGTACACAGACGGTACGAACCATCTTTTTTCTTGACCAATATTACAGGAGCAGCATATGGGGATTTGCTATGGCTGACTATTCCTACGTCTAGTAATTCATTTATCTGACCATTTAGTTCTTCCTTTAAGTGGTGAGGTACTTTATAATGGCGTTGCCTCACGGGATCATTTTCAGTTAGGGTGACCCGGTGCAGTATGGTGTCACACCCGGATAGGTCTGCTACAGAGTGAGCGAACAGATCAGGATAACCAGATAAAAAGGAATGTAACCGAGTTTTCTGTGTTGAATCCAAATGATCAGTATTAATGTCTCCGCCCCAATACTCAAAGTCATCTCCCAGTGGTAGCTGTTCCACCATATTACAAGAATTATTAACAGATTTGGAAATGATACACTCAAGAGACGCTAATTTTGTATTTTTGTTGACATGTACAGGCTCATTTAGAACATTCACAACTGAAACAAAGTATGAGTTGTCGGGATTTGAGGTGGAAATAGTCCTGGCCACCATTATACCGTCAGGCTTCGAATTTGGGAGAGGCTGAATTAATACGTCAGGAGTGTGATTTTCGAATTTTGAATTAATTTTTAGTCGGACAATGGCTTGCGAACGAGATGGAATTATAATTTTGCGCGTGTTGTATAAAGACAATGAAGAGTTTGCAATACACAGGCTGCAAGAATTTTCTGGTACACTAATGTTTAACCATTTTATGGACAGTGATTGACCTTTCAATAACTGATTTTCAAAATCAATGGACAGTCTGTTTTCAGACAGGAATGGGCATCCTAATATCACCTCGTATATATGTGAGAGAGGAGAAGGAACGACAGCAAAAATGGCCTGAAAGGTGACTTTCTCTATTTTGAAAAAAAGGTTTACTCTCTCTAGAATAGGAATTGCTTGCCCATTAAAGTTATGCACTAATAAGTTACACTGTTCAATCGTGTATTTTATATGCAGACTGTCCAGAAACTCCTTGGAAATTAAATTAATGGACGCTCCAGTGTCTACTAGTGCTCGAAAGGATGTATGGTTTATTTTTACAACCACTCTTGGAAGATCCGGAACACCATTTTGTATGGATATCTGGGAGGGGGTGTCGGTGAAACACTCTGATATATCAAGTTTTCCCCCCTTGCTTAGTTTAACCGATTCATTCTGTTTCCTCGTCCATAACCACTTTGATTTGCCTGCCCAGTAGCATTTTGATTTCGTTGGGAATTCACCCTTTGTCGGCTTCTGCAGTTCTCAAAAGAATGTCCAAATATTTTACAGTGACGACAAAAGGGAGAGTAACAATTTGAAGAATAGTGACCGTTTCTGCCACATCGAGAACATTTACTGGGCTGTCTACTCACGTAAGGGTCCGCGGGACGTCTGTTTGGCCTATCATGTAAAGAAGCCGCATTTCTGTGGCTCATATCATTCCTCTGCAAAGAGGTTTGCAGAGCGGACATAGCTGAGGTCAGAGAATCAATTTGTGTTTGTAGCCTGACTAGGCCAGGGTCCGTTCGTGAGCGGTCTTCACAGGAAGCAGTAGCTTCCAACTGACGGTGAGGAAGAAGCAGAGATTCTTCAAAGCTCAGAGCATGCTTTTTAAAATCGGCATAAGCGTTCAGCCCAGAGGACACTATTCCTCTTAATATATCCGTTCTTAATCCCTGTTTAGCAGCAGAAAGAAGTAATTGCAACCTGTAACTTTCAGAAGTGCCAGACTCGTCCTCATCAGAAAAGCAGTCATAGGACAGGCCTTCGAGACGACTGAAGAATTTTCTGGCATCTTCCGAAGGCAACTGATATGCCGATGTAAGTCTCGTGATACAAGATGCAATTGACCTGGGAGTAGCAAATCTTTCCCTAAAACGCTCGATTATGATTTTGATAGATTTAGACGTTTTTAAGTCGCGTTGAGAGCATATGAACTCTTTTGCTTCGCCGGATAACTTTAACTTGAAGGTCATTATACGGTCCTTCTCATCCCAGTTACAATGTTCTGCAATTTCTTCAAAAGAAGAAAAGAATTTTTCAAATGAGGTAGTTCCATCGAATACAGGAATTACAGGTAAAAATTCAGCGATGGAATTAACCCTAATGGGAATGATATTCTGGGCTGCAGCGTCCATTCTATCGAGGCGAGAAAATAAAACCTAACTAACGTTCAAATCTAACTTAATTTCTAAATGCCAAACAAGAGCAAAAAAAAAAAATGTCAACGAATGTCCTGGAATATTATCAGTTTAAAAATGTAAAAAAAACACACATCATGCAACCCAACACAGTACATACAAAAAAAAATTAAATCAAATGCAGTATCGAACTCGGAGTCATCACACGGTGCCAAGGCAGTTTCTCTGATAGCGCGGTTAACAATCCTGGTCACGGCACCATTTATTTATGTTGGGTCCCTTTTTAGTTCATTAATTAAGGATTATTATCCTTATTAATAGCCAGCGTTAACAGTAGGGCAATACCTCAACATTTTTGCAAAACGTGATCGATTATTTATAGTGGTTATATTTATCTTGAATTGAATAAAAAGATGTTTAAATTTGGTGACCAAGGCCTACGCTATCCCTGCTCAAAGCAAGGGGTGATGACTCAGACATACAAGGGATACATTAAGCACTGAAAGTGTATTTAAGGGAAAATGAAGAAAGCCTAATTTTAACAAATAAAAACATTTTATATTTATTAAACAATTATAAAAACATCTAGGTTATACGTACGTCAATGAAAAAAATACAATCCTAACATTCAGCAATACCGATACAATAGAATCGATGGATTTAGTTACAACGCGAATACTAATTAAAGCACATTAAACACAACAGCACATTTTACTCAAAAAAAATGTAATAAAGCAAAATTCGATCGGGGGAATAGACTCGAACTAGTCGATGGAATAAAAAATAAAATGAAGGTGAGCTCACCGCGAACAAGATGCAAGAATCAACAAAAGCATGGCTTAACAAGGAAATTAGCCATTTTTTCACAGAGTACCAGTTGGCCGGGGTCCGTACCCGTTCGGCTCTGCATTTAGGAGGAAGTGTGTGCTTTCCCCTTTTGTCCAGGAGCTTTATCACCTCCGATCAGGGTTTAGTTGAGGGAACATAGTTTCTTCCCATTCGTTAATCGAAGATGACCTGCTTGCTCCCGATTAGCTTAAAGTCCAGGGAGGAAGTTGACGTCAGAGCGTCCCTTCGAACTTGCTTGGGGAACAAGCATTTCCACATTCCGCTAGCGTAATACGATATCCTAAAGAGAAGGTAACGCAAAAGTAGCCCTGAAAAGCACTCGTTTTTCACGATACTTGAATCGAAGTGAATGGATGAGAAAATAATAGATTTACCAAGTTTTCACGCGCATATTTAAATTTAGCACACTCGTACTCAAAACCTATACATATTATCATACCTATACATATTATGCTTATGATACTACTGAGTACATAACAATTACTTCCCCCAGTTCTTCCGCGCATTCCACTAGTACTCTCGGATAAATATCGTCTGGCCCTAGTGCCTCCTTGTCCCTGTCATTACCAGTGCTTTTATATACCCTGTATGTTCTTTGTTTTAATTTTAAAGCTTTGTGTGTTTCCCCTGAAAACCACATAGGGAGCAATTTTCTAGATTTTCCTTTTTTCCTGAACGTTACATGTTTTTTTAACACCCTGTCTAACTTATTATTGAATTCCTCCCATTGTTCAGAATGATGCAGTGCTAATAATCCCCCTTTGAATGTTTCTTTTAACTCTTCCCTTATCTTATGAAAATTTACCTTTCTGAAATTTGGAATTATTCTACTATTGATTTGTATGCTGACTGAAAATTTATACTTAATCTGATACTTCTATGATCCCTTTCTCCCAGTGGCTCACCTATAACCAAATCCTGCACCCTATCCTCATCATTGCTAAAAATCAAATCCAATATTGCATTGTCCCTAGTATCCTCATACACCATCTGGTACAAAAAACAATCCTGTATCACTTCCAAAAATTCTGCCCCTTTCCCATTTGTAGCTAGATTGTTTGTCCAGTCAATATTTGGATAGTTATAGTCCCCCATTAAAATTAATTATCCTTTTTGACATGCTTCGTTTATCAGATTGCACATGCTCTTTTCCTGCTCTTCACTACAAACAGGAGGTCTATATATATTTCCCAGAATTAGTCCTTTGCCTTTGTCTGTATTCAGTTTCACCCAGACTGATTCTATCCCCTCAGTTTTACTATTTAACTTTATTTCCGTACAGTTTAAGAATTCTCTCACATAAATCAAAACCCCACCCCCTTTCCTATTCTCTCTGTCCTCCCTAAACATTGTGAATCCACTTAATTCTAAAATTTGTGCATCTTCACTGCTTGCCCAACTTTCAGTAATCCCAATGATATCTATATCATCTGCTTGTGCAATTCCCTTGAGCTCATCCATTTTATTTCTCACACTGCGAGCATTACAATAAAATACTTTTAGCTTATTTTTCACCCTTATATTGCACTTTCCCCTTGTATTATTTGTCTTGGTATTGTTTTTCTCCCTTACATTGCACTTTCCCTTTGTCTCCTTATCTCCTTTGTTTGTCTCCTGCAATTTAGACCCTGTTAGTTTTCCTAAGCAATTACTGTGTACTGTCAACCCTCTATGTCCTTCCCATCCCTGCTTGTATACTAGTTTTTTGACTCCAGAATATTAAAAACCCGCTTGCAAACCTCCCTATTACCTATCAAGCTTAAATGCAAATTGTCCCTGCTTATCCAATCCCTCCTACACTCCTTCCAAACATCTAAAAATCTAACCTCCTCCCTCTCACACAAATCCCTTAACAACCCGTTCATCTTATTGGCCCTTTGATTTAACCACCCATTGCCTAACCCATACCTAAGTAGTAATCCTAATACTGTTACTTCTGCCCCATGAGACTTAATGCCTCTTAAAAGTGTTTCTGCTTCCCTCTTAAACTCAACATTAGTAGTCCTCTCTACGTCATTTGTTCCCACCCACACTACTGCCTTTTCCTCCCCTTTAACCACACCTGCCTCAACTACATGTTTTACCCTGGCACCTGGCAAGCAACACCTTGCAAAATTGCGCTTTTTACGCCCTACCATTTCTCCCAAAACCCTAACCATTGAATCACCAACCACTACCCCTCTAGTTACCTTATCCCCCTGATCAACATGCCCCAAGTTTACACATTGGACACCCTTTTCCACTCCATCTGCAGCCCTCACCTTCAAAGCCTCCAGCTCCTTCCTCAAATCACCCACCTCTAAACAACTCTTGCATGTAAATTCAACCTTCTCTGACATTTTAACCCCGCTCACACACCCCTTTCCTGCCTCAACCATGCCGACCAACCGGTATAGTGGTTAAGGTGTTAGCCTCTAGATCGGAAGGTCCCTGGTTCGAATCCGGGTCCGGGCATGGATGTTTGTAAGCGTATGGTGTAGAGGCGGCTGGTGCACCTTAAATCTGTCGTGGCCGAAAGTCCTCACGTTGGGTTGGCGTGGAAGTTTGGAGAGTGGGGTGCCAGCTCAGGTGTTGCTTCGTCATCTGACCGTGGTTCAAAATTACGAGGTGTTTTCCTCGGATCTTTCCCTTAAGGGACTGATCCCGGACCGTCGTCAATAGCCCGTTGTGTTGCTCTAGTACGACGTTAACTTAAATTACCTCAATTACCTGCCTCAACCATATTCCCACACAAGTCACATTCAACATAGAACTCCCCACTGGCTCCCTCTGTCCTCATCTCCTTGAACATTCTAACTATACCCATGCTTATGCAAAGTAACACTCAATGCACAGAAAAAGCACTACACAAAATCAAACATACAGAAAAAGCACTAAGTCAAATACACAGAAAAAGCACTGCACTTGAATGAAATGAATGAAAACAAACAAGACACAAAATATTTAGGTCCAACGAGACATACGTGAATTAGGCCTAACGAGTATGTTTTGAAATAAGAAGTATCATCAGTAAAAACTATACGGAATGCTTATATACCTTTTTGACAGTTGTATTTCATTTAAAGTAATTCCGATATAGATGCCCCACTTAAGGTAAAACGTTATAGAATAAATTAAGTATTATCAATTAAAAACGAAATTTTGTTAGTATATGTAATAGTTATTGGTTACCAATACTGAATAGATGTTTGGTACTCTGTTGTAAATTTTCAAAAGCAAATAATGAATATTTTACACCACTACACTGGGCCATCTCTCTCGAGTTTCGGGTGAGATGCCTTACTTACATGGGAGATATGCCCTACCTGTAAAAATCAGTTATTTTTAAAGCATAAAAGGTTATAAATGTATATAAGATATTAAAATGAAGTGGGGTGTCACTTCACGCAGCATTTTCTCCATCTCCATAATGTTAAAAATGATGAAGTTTAAGAGACATTTCTAAAAAATTGACCAGTCGTACAGTCACCAATTTTTTTTGTGTGCATTTATTGTATTGTTTTTATTACTCTAATGGGAGCATTTAAAAATTTTTTGATTAGTTTCTTTTTTTTTTAAATCATACGTGGAGTAACCTGTGAAAAGTTTTTTGTGTAGATGTTAACCATAATTCTTTTTGACAAAATCTCTCATTAAAATATTTATTTGTGTTGTACTAATATGTGTGCTAAGTTACAAAGCTATAAGATAAGTAGTTTTTTCAAAAATGTTCCTTTCGTGTTGAAATTTACACTTTTGAGAAAAAGTGATTTAAAGTAAAAACTTCCCACTATCTAATGCATACCAGCACCATAGCGTGTATAGCTGGGGTCATCTTCTTGTCTACATTTTAACAAACTAATTTTAATTCTAGCTTCCGTGGTTCAAAATAAAGTTGCCTTTACAGCTTTCTTTACATAATTTTCCAAACAAAAATTTGCGTAGATTTTAACCCTTAAATTTTTTTTGAATAATTTTTTTGACAAAATCTTTTGCTTAAATATTTATTTGTATGTTATTAATTTGTATGCATAGCTTCAAGGCTATAGGATGAATAGTTATTTTAATAATGTTCCTTTTGTGTTGAAATTTACATTTTGAGAATAAGCGTTTTAAAGTAAAAACTTACCATTACTAATGCATTCCAGCACCATAGCTTGGATTGTTGGGGTCATCAGGTAGATCATCTTCTAATCTACACTTTAACTGTCTTCTTTTAATAATTACCTTTCAGGTTCTCTGTAAGGCTGCCTTTTCGGCTTTTCTTATTCTTACGCGATCTGCTTCTTGTAGTGCTCAACACGTGTAATACCTAGGTTGAACATTTAATTGATGTAACACTTTCAATTTATTGATGAAGCCTTGTTTGTACAAAGATATTACTACATAGACTCCAGTCTTTTAAGTTCTTAATTGAACAATCACAGTTTTGGGGATTATCGACCAGATGACACTGTTTAGGCTTTCGTTATCATTCTGGGTTTTTACATGTAAACACCTCGACAGCAGTTCAGGACTTGGCAGATCTCTAAATGTTTTTTTTTTTTTTTTTTTTTGAAGTTCATAACTGCAACAGGTAAGTTATGTTTATGTTGATATTCTTCACAATTTAGTAAGCCTCTATTGTATCCACACCACGAGTCGTCACCCGTGGGACATAAACCGTGCTGTGGAATGACCATCATTCTCACCTGATTTGAATCCGATAGAGCATGCGTGGGACATGCTTGGCCGACGAGTTGCAGCCCGTCAACCACCTCCTACATGTGTACCGGAACTTCGGAGAGCATTGCTTGCTGATTGGAGTGATCTTTCCCAAGAACAGCTCTATAATTTGATCCTCAGAATGCCTAGGCGTTGTACGGACTGTATTTCATCGTCTGGGAGACATGTAATGTATTTACCAACTTACCAACCATGTCATGTTAAGTTTTTGTAAGGTCGATATTTTTTGTAATTGCTCCAGTGAGTAAAAATCGTAGTTTTTATGAATGTTATCATACATACACCATCTTTTTTTGTCCTTAATCTTTTGTTTAATAAATGGGCTTTATGAATAAGTAACGTTTATTTTATTCTTGAACCTTTATTTGCCAGAGCTGGCATTATCCTTAATTTATGGACATGAGTGTAGACAGCTGGTGCATATTCAAATTTTAGTATTGTGACGTCAGATGACTCGCTTTACCATACGAATGGGTTCTGCTACAGTAAGTTTTCGTCAGAAACTTCTTTTTCTCTGTGCTAAATGTGCTTTGTTAAGTTTTTAACTAAAATTCAAAATTACTGAAATGATATTTAAAATCCTACACTTAAGCAAGTATAAATACACTAGGATAAATAGCCCATTATGCGACGGGAACATAAATTTTTTTATTTATTTTGTCAATCTTCATTTATATATTTTTTTAAACCTGACGGTCTGTGATCATTGGCTATGTATAAACCTTTTTTTACCACTATTGGTCAATTTTTGTTGACCACTGGCTGTGTATAAACCTTTTTCCACCACTATCTGTCCACTAACCTTGCTTTCGCATGGTGTTGTTTTTCGAGCAATCTTGGTAGAACACAATATTATTGGAAAACACTAGTAAAACAATGAGGCAGTCGTTTTATACTCAATGTTATTTCCATGTATAGAATTGGTGTTGGGTGATTTCGAAAACAACGATTTTGCTACTTCGTATTTCGCTTTCCTCGTAACATCACACAACCAATCACAACAGTTAGAAACTTCACCTATTCATGACGTCACACAACCAATCAAAACTTTACTCAAAACTCTATTTTCAGTTTAAACAATTATTTGCGACAAATTAATAATTTCAGTAAATATAACTTACTACCGCACTGATATAAAAAAATTATGACACGTCATGGGGTTTCGTTTAGTTTCTAAGGAAATGGTTCGAATAAAAGATTAAGGGGTCCCGATCAGCCCACAGAAGTCCATGTTAAATTGAGCAACTTAAGTAACACTTTTAGCAGGACCTCTACTCAATCAAAAATTCTAAAATAAATCCTCCTTATTATGAGTATATTTATAAACATTTTAACATAGGTTTTTTTTGTGGTACAGCTACAGTTTACGTTTATGAGCGGTGGCAAAACACATTTGAGAACGTTTTAAAAAGTATATTTTTTAAAAACTTTCACAAAAAGTACTAAGCTTAAACACATTTAAAAATACAATTGTGAACCAGCAGAAAAACTAAACTGCCAATTTTGGGTAAGAAAACCCCATAACGTCAATTACACTAAATACAGTGGGCATGTTGAAAAAGAAAAAGATTTAAGATTAAGAAAAGAAATAACACAACCTAACTAAGATAACTAAGATACATCAGAACTGTTCCGAGAAAAAAATTATAAAAAAAAAATATTCCACAAATGGCACAAAAAACAATAAATGTCAGAACTCCGCCGTGAAAAAAATATTATAATAAAATAAAAATTCCACAACTGTAGAAATACAAATAAATGAACCAATAGTATCAAAGAAAATTTTTTTTAAGGACCAATGCAATCAAAGGATATTTTAAAATCAAAATAACCAATGGAAGCAAAGAAAAAATTTCAAACGAACCAATGAAACCAAACGATTTTAACGGAGTTTGGAAGAACTTTCTAGAATATTCAAAATGAAAATTGAAAGTTACCGTTTGCCGAGGTTGCCATGAAAACCACAATATCCATAAAGTCAGATGGGTTGCCTTAATCTACCTTAACTCGCTACTAGAAGTGCGCCTAAAAATCGCCAAGGCCGTTGCCACCGCTCATAAACGTAGAGTGTAGCTGTACCTATTTTGTTTTACAAAAATTTGAGAAAGATATAATATTTTTTAATGTGTTCAAAAAATTAAAACTTTTTAGTGTGGAGATGGCAGCCACTCTTACCCTTTTCCCACACTACACAGGGCGCCTTATTCCCGCCAAAGTCAACGAGCCAATCAGCAGCCAGAACTATGGCATCACCACGTACAGGGTATAAAAGCGCCCTGAACACTTCCGCGAAAAAGTAGTTCTTTGTGATCATGATGTACGATGTGGCCATTCTCTGTTACCCGTCCCCATATTGTAACTGTCCCTATTTTATTTAATTAAATGTGATTACTATCAAGCTCTCTGTCTGCCCATATTAGTTAAAGATTTGTTTAGAAAAAAATATTGCATTTAGATTTTATTCCTTTTTTTAGAGTTTGTGAACAACCTCAAAATATATATGTAACAATTTTCAATGGTTTATCCCAAGTACAATAGATTTTTAAAAAAGTGTTAAAAAAGTTAAAAACAAGTATTTTTTTCACACCTTACAAATTTTTAGTGCATACCACAGCCATAAGATGGATTGTCAGGATCCTCTGCATGATGTAAAGCATCTTCCTGTTTCTTTTTCTTACTATTTCTCTCAATTCTGGCCTTAAAAAATTATTACGCGAATTAAATCCAACTTTCTAAATACCATGATAGTATTCAGGCCAGGTTTAATGCCAGATTCCCGTAAAATCAAACATTTGGATAAACGATTCATATTAAACTGGGAAATAGCCACACTTAGTTTTAATGTTTTCAACTCCTCAAATGTGTTTTTAGGAGCACAATTGAAACTGAACGAACCACACTTTGAAAATTCTCAAACTCAAACGTAACTCATTTCACAAAGCTTTGCGATAGCAAAAAGAGTGGAAATTTAGTTAACAACTTCGACTTATTCCAGTTCGGTTGAGTAGTTAACTTTCTACTTCCAACATCAAATTTAAAGATCATGTTATTGTATATATAACACAGTTGATAATTCATTGATTCATGTAAACAACTATTTCGTTTCACCGTGCGAAGGATCAGCTGTCACTATTTGAATACCACTAACATGAGTGGGTTACGTTAAAATATTAAATATAAATACCTCTAATAATCGGAATTCTCCATGTAATACACCATTTCATTCAGAATTGTTCAAATATTAATAAAATGTAAAAATCCCCTTTTATGACTGAATATTATATCTGATTTTATTGAGTACTTTCATAGTCTAGCTCCAGCAGTTGGAAATCGAGTAACTTGATTTTGACAGAGTCTATTCTTGAACTTAAGTGATAGCTTGAAAAGTTCACAAAGCGCTTCTTCAACTCTTAAGCAGTCGCCAACCGATAGTCTGCGAGAAACTTTTGGTAGTTCCCTGAAAAATCTGAACATTATTTCCATTTTTTTAAATAACAAAATAAAAATCGTATTCAAAGAAATTTTTATATCCTGAATGACACTCTCGTAGCTAAAATCCAGTCATCCTTATCAAGGCCCCATTTTTAGCTCTCCATAAAAAGTGAATACCCATTACTGTGTGAAAAAGCAATGAACATTTTGAATCGATTTAAACAACATAGTTTTGGGAAAAGACATTGAACAAAGCTGCAAAGTTGAAACGCAAACGAAACGCTTCCACTACTAATTTCTTTGTGTGTGTTCTGGTTCGACGTTTATCCATGCTTAATCGAAGTTATATAAAGTGATCAATTTTAAATGGGTTTTCGTTTGATTTTTTATGATTCGATTCAAAAAGGGAATGTTGAAGGTGTGTGAGACATTAATAAACTAACACCGTCACATATACGCCTTTGCCTATTATCATGAGACTGAACAAATTTAAGTAAGTGCAGATGGAATAAGTAGGTATTTTAATTAACGTCGCACTGGAGCAACACATAGGGCATGGCCTCCTGGTGACGTAAACTTGCAAAAGCATGGATAAACTTCGAACCACTATACGCACCAAAGACGCCAGTAGTAGAAACGCTTTGTTTACGTATCAGCCTTTTATTTATTTTTGATGATTTTCTTAAGCTACACACTAATGATTTTCTTAATTACACTAACTACTTGGTCGGCATTATACGCAGCGAAATGACGGCTACTTGTAAAAGAGCACGCAATGGAAAAGTCGCCGCTACTCTTAACATGAACAATCACTACATCCGTGAACTTACAAACTGGACTAGAGCTATAACCACTATACCAGTTAAGCATCCAGCCAGCTCTTATATTAAGAATAAACTCTCAAAATCCAGTCAACTATCAAAATCCAGTTCTCAAACTAACACCGTCACATATACGCCTTTACCTATTATCATGAGACTGAACAAATTTAAGTAAGTGCAGATGGAATAAGTAGGTATTTTAATTAACGTCGCACTGGAGCAACACATAGGGCATGGCCTCCTGGTGACGTAAACTTGCAAAAGCATGGATAAACTTCGAACCACTATACGCACCAAAGACGCCAGTAGTAGAAACGCTTTGTTTACGTATCAGCCTTTTATTTTTTGTGATGATTATCTTAAGCTACACACTAATGATTTTCTTAATTACACTAACTACTTGGCCGGCATTATACGCAGCGAAATGACGGCTACTTGTAAAAGAGCAAGCAATGGAAAAGTCGCCGCTACTCTTAACATGAACAATCACTACATCCGTGAACTTACAAACTGGACTAGAGCTATAACCGCTATACCAGTTAAGCATCCAGCCAGCTCTTATATTAAGAATAAACTCTCAAAATCCAGTTATTCAAATGCCAACTCACAAGAGCCAATTATAAAATCACTCTGTAAAAGGATAACAAGAGTATTTAGCCATCAAAGATCGAGAGAGTCAAATTCGTTTATTAAAATCACACACATCTTAAACACTCACTTCTTTCAGTCGAATCATTTCATTAGGAATTAAACGAAACCCCATTCAACATGGACCGCTATCAAATCGCCAGAAGGAGCTTTTCAAAAAGCGTAAGAAAACCGTCCTTATATCCATTCTTTCCGACCGAAGCAATTCCACCTTGCCAGGGATTTCCGAGCAGGGAAAAAGCCGGGGTCGAAAGCACAAAAAAGGGAATTCCCTCCCTCCGGTCAAAATCCCCGAACCACTTTCCCTTGGTTCGTTTCATTGCCTCCATCGACCGGTAAATCGCTTATCATTTGATTTATTCCCAACCCCCTGCTGCCGACACGCGCTCTGTCTTCGGGATCGCGTTGCCCCTGACAACGGGATGCGGAGGGAAAAGAAAAGTTTCAACCCGAGAGGGCGCTCTTCTGGTTTCCTTTTTGACTGGAGGACAATTTTGTGAAAGCTAATAATTAAGACTATCGGGATAATGGTGCTTCAAGAAGGGATGAGTGGAGGGAGATTCGGGGGTGGGATTTCCCTATGTTGAGCAGATTGTGTCTGTAACCAACGCGAGATGACACTTGTTTGGGTAAGATGCACGAAGCTCGCTTTGGTGCTTTTGAGGTAGGTAGTCAATTAACGTCGCACTGGAGCAACAGGCTACTGGCGGCGGTCCAGGACCTTAGAGAAAGATCCAAGTACAACTCCTCGTAGTTTTGAGCCATGGTCAGTTGATGAGAATAACACCTGAACTGGCACACGACTCTTCAAACTTTCATGCCACGCCAACGCGAGGACATTTGACGCTACAACAGATTCAACATACAACAGTCCCAGTGTACACAAATGTATTTGATGGGACCTAGTTTCAAACTAGCGAACCCTCCGGTCGCAAAACGTTGCTCTTCCAAGGTACCGTGATCCTGGATGCTATTTGAGGACAAGATCTGGACGATGAGCTTTTTACCTGCGACTCATTTGTAGTGTATACGGATTATAGATAATATAACATTCAATGACTATCCGAAATGCAATCGTATCTGTGTTTCCATTGGCAGTACAGTCGTTTGTGTCTGGATCACTTGAGGCCCACATGTTTGGTCCTGCGTCACGTGGACACCAAGAACTAACTTGCCGAATGGGCTGCGAATGAAGGTTCGGGCAGCATGTCTTCTCTTGTAGAGACATCAAGATGTCCACAATTGGTTGTTTTTGGGGTTTATTAGGCCATAATATTTTTTTTTGTCCACGATACGCCAAACCCAAGCAAAAGTCAGGTTATTGCGAAAAGAAAGGATAGAGAGAAGAAAGTAGGAAAATATAGCTCGGACATCCTTGGATCGCGATCGCTGTGCTTACCAGAGGCAGTAAACCCAATGGGAAAAGAATAGATCACTAGGGTAACAGGCTCGTGAAAGCGGTACTCACCTAAACAAGATCACCCCTAGAAGCCATAGAAGAGTTCATTACCCTTCCAAGTGGTTTCGACGAGATACTTCGTGCGTCAAGACCTGACCAATTTCGCTTATTTTGAGATGTCTCATCATCGAGATTAAGTCATAGTTGAGACAACTACCAGGGAGATTAACTTCTTGTTGGAAAAATTGGGAGCCTACAAGTCACCAACAAATTACATTCCATCAAACCCATCGTTCACTAGTGGTCATTGTCTTCAATGCGAACGACTGATGTCAAACATTGGAACCTTCGCTTCAGACAAACACGACTCGCCCATCGTCACATGTTTTACAAAGAGAGCGCTTCCAATATTAAATCATGCACAACTCCTTTTTCTGTTGCCCATTTAGAAGAACAATGCATTACCAACCGGAGGGTTGCGAGTTCGAAACTCATTCCAGCCAATTACTCGTGTACACGGAGACTGATGCACGTTAAATCTCTCGTGGCTTCAAATGTCCTCTCGTTGGCGTGTATTTGGAAGTTTGAAGAGAGAGGTGCCAATTCTCAAGTGTGTCATCAGGATTTATGTCGATTTTTTTTTCTTGGTGCATTTCTCCCTTTTGAATAAGTAAATGCTTTACTTCTAGGCTCATGTCTGATTATAACTCGATGTAGTTTGGCTAATCTTGGCCAGATGAGGCACCTGAGTGATAAAATCCAACCAATAAACGTGATTATTCACACAACTTTCAGGGGATCGTCGTGGTCACAGATCTAGCTACCTGCGAGTTGTTGGTAATGCATGTTCGATTCCTCCCATATGTATTTCTCTCTTCTCTGTTACCTTTCCTTGTATAATAGAGTGGGCAGAAAAAATGTTTTTTTTTTTTTTTCCACTTTCTAATAGTGTGGAAAAGTTGGTCCATGCAGTAAAACTAACATGTAAAAAATTTCATCCCGATTTATTGATATGTTTTGCCTCCCCAGTGGGTTCAAACCCTCCAAAAAGATAAAAATTCATGTATATTCTATAAAATATAAAAATGTTTACAATTACGTTCTAATAGGGAGCCAAAGTAAGCTAATACATTCAACATAAACGGTAAAAAAATTGTTTAGATCAGTACATATCTTCTGCAGAAAAAATAGTAGAAAAAATTACATTTTTGCAAAATATCGACTTTTGCAATTACGGTAAAAACTGGTGATCAGTTATATTTGTTATTTGGCCCACGTTGGTGAGGCAGAAGATATGTACCGATCTAAACAACTTTTTTACCGTTAATATTGAATGTATTAGCTTACTTTTGTGCACTATTACAACGTAATTGTAAACATTTTAATTTTTTTTTAAACATGTCCGAATTTTTATCTTTTTAGAGGGTTTGAAGCCCTTGGGAAGGCAAAAGATATCAATAAATCGGGAGGAAATTTTTACACATTAGTTTTGTTGCATGAACCAACTTTTCCGCACTATTAGAATGTGATAGCAAAAAAAAAAAAAAAAAAAAACTTTTTTCGACCCGCTCTATTGTGTAAGTCTATTACTTGGTGTTGTCTGTCCAATGCTTGGAGCAGCATGGCCAAAATAGGCCCTTGAGCTATAAACCCGAAAACCAAGCAACCATTAACACTAACAAGAAAAATTAGATCTGAATATCGTATTTGGGAATGTTCCTCGTTAATTTACTGGTACTTTGAATAACGCCAATTTTAAAACCGTAGTGGGAGCTAAAAAATTTCTAACATCGAGTCGAAAAGAAAAGCTACACCGATAGCTATTTCTTAAAATCCTTCATTAATCATAGCAGCAAGTTTCTGAATCAAACATCAAGCTATGAAGCAGTTAAGGCACCTCAAAATAAGTTGACGCATAAGTCAAGACCGTGAAAAATTATCCCATTGCATGTCCTTAACTCTCAGTGGGCTTCTCAGAATTTCCTTAATTTAAGCTACTTTTAAACACTGGCATTCGGCAAACTTTGAGAATCCAGACTCAGTCACGATTTCCCGAGAAAAAAAACCCTCCAAAAGCGCATGTTTCTGATTTCAACGCATATTTTACAATTTTTCATAATCCTATTTTTTAAGCGAACCTGCGCTTGGCTGACGAGAGTGAAATTAAAAGCGGCGATCATTCCGAAACATGGCACCGAAAGACATTCGGGTAATTGAAAAAACGCACTCTGCCCAGTAATCTAATTGATATTCAAAGCTGGCTTATGCTTTTTAAGTCGTCTTTAAGAATCTCTAGAGTACTTGTGTGAATAATTATACATCCAAACCAGATTACTTTCAGTTTCAGTTTCTTAGTTTAAAGAATTTCCTTTTTTTATGCTTTCTCCGTTTGTTTACTGCAATATTTACTCTCGGAGGATTTTAAATATTCAGTTTGTCAACTGAAAGGAGCAGCAAAATGCTCTGCTATTTGCTCTGAAGAGAATTCCTTCTTCCCGACTGTTATTTTTTTATCGTTTGGCATCGCCTTTGTTTCTTTGCGTTTCGGTGAGTTCTAATTATTCTGTTTCATAAAATGTTTCAAATCTCGGAAGAATGAAAAAATATTGCGTCGTTTCTTTTGTTTGGGAGTAAAATATTCCCAGGAATGCGTGCGGAGGAATTGCCCGTTCGGGTTAAATACACGCGGAAAGATATAAGGCGATTGGAGCATTTCATTTGCGTCTGTTTTTGAACTCGTGAGCATCATTTTATGCTTAGCACTTGATGGGATACATTTAAAACTATAGTGCACTTTGTGACACTTTAAGATAGGCTCACTTTACTGCAGTATTTACTCTCGGCGGATTTTAAATATTCAGTTTGTCAACTTAAAGGGAGCAGGAAAATTCTCTCTACTATTTGCTCTGAAGAAAATTCTTTCTTCGCAACTGTTTTTTTATCGTTTCGCATCCCTTAGGACGGGTTCGATTCCCGTCCGATGCAAGCCTATTTTTTTAATACAAACAACGCGTTTTTATAAAAGCTTGATGGAATGTTAAAATCGCTTTTTCCTCTGGGATTCTCAATCGTTTATATGATGAGAAACATTCCCAGAAGGATGTGAGTTTATAAGTTGAATTGTTGGTACCTCCAGTTTGTGTGAGTGTCATTTTTTCAATGCGAACTGTAAGCGATGTAGCATCGGTGGTTCAGTGGAAGAATGCTCGCTTGCAACATGGGCGTCCCCGGTTCGATTTCCGGCCGATACAAGCCTTTTTTTTTTATTACAAACAACGCGTTTTTTATAAAAGCTTGTTCATATGTTAAAATCGCTATTTCCTCTGGGATTCTCAATCATACATTTTATGAGAAACATTTCCAGAAGGACTTGAGTTTATAAGTTGAATTGTTGTTATCTCCAGTTTAAGGGTTATTTTATGAATGCGAATTGTAAGAGATGTAGCATCGGTGGTTCAACGGTAGAATGCTCGCGGACGGCCCGTGTTCGATTCCCGGCCAATGCAAACATATTTTTTTACTACCGAACAACGCGTATTTTTAAAAAGCTTGTTGAAATGTTAAAATCGTTTTTTCCTCCGGGATTCTTAGTCGTAGATATTATGAGAAACATTCCCAGAAGGACGTGAGTTTGTAAATTGAATTTTTGGTATATCCAGTTTGTGAGTTTTTTTTTTTTTTTTGAATGCGAACTGTAAGAGATAGAGCATTGGTGGTTCAGTGGTAGAATGCTCGCATACCACGCGGGCGGCCGGGTTAAATTTCAAGGCCGATGCAAGCCTATTTTTTTAATTATAAACAACGCGTTGTTATAAAAGCTTGTTCAAATGTTAAAAACTCTTTTTCCTCTGGTAATGTTAAAATCGCTTTTTAATCTGGGATCCTCAATCGTACATATAATGAAAAACATTACCAGTAGGACGTGAGTTTATAAGTGAAATTGTTATCTCAAGTTTAAGAGTTATTTTCTGAATTCGAAATGTAAGAGATGTATCTTCGGTGGTTCAGTGGTAGAATGCTCGCCTGCCACTAGGGTGTCATAGGTTCGGTTCCCGGCCGATGCAAACAAATTTTTTTATACCAAACAACGCGTTTTTTTATAATATCTTTTTGAAATGTTAAAATCTCTTTTTCCTCCCGATTCTCAATCGTAGATATTATAAAAAACATTCCCAGAAAGACGTGAGTTTGTGAGTTGAATTGTTGGTATCTCCAGTATGAGGGTTATTTTCTCAATTATTTTCTGAATTCGAACAGTAAGAGATGTATCATCGGTGGTTCAATGGTAAAATGCTCGTCTCCCACGCGGGCACCCCGGGTTCGATTCCCGGACGATGCGAGGTTATTTTTTTTATTACAAACAACGCGTTGTTATAAAAGTTTGTTCAAATGTTAAAAACTCTTTTTCCTCTGGTATTCTCAATCTTACCCTCAATTACCAGAAGGACGTGAGTTTATGAGTTTATAAGTTGAATTGTTGGCATCTCCAGTTTGAGTGTTATATTCTGAATGTGAACTGCAAGAGATGTAGCATTGGTGGTTCAATGGTAGAATACTCATCTGCCACGCGGGTGGCCCGGGTTCGATTCCCGGAAGAATCAAGCCTATTTTTTTATTACAGACAACGCGTTTTTATTAAATCTAGTTGGAATGTTAAAATCGATTTTTAATCTTGGATTCTCAATCGTACATATTACGAGAAAGATTCCCAGAAGGACTTGAATTTATACGTTGAGAGAATTGTTGTTATCTTAAGTTTGAGGGTTATTTTCTGAATGCTAACTGTGTGTGTGTAAGAGATGTAGCGTCGATGGTTCAGTGGAAGAATGCTCTCCTCCAAGCGGGCGGCAAGGGTTCGATTCCCGGCCGATGTATTCCAGTTTTTTTTATTACAAACAACGCGTTTTTATAAAAGCTTGTTCAAATGTTAAAATATCTTTTTCCTCTGGGATTCTCAATCGTACATATAATGAGAAACATTACCAGAAGGACGTGAGTTTATAAGTTTAATTGTTGGTATGGACAGTTTGAATGTTTTTTCTGAGTACGAACTGTAAGATATATATCTTCGGTGGTTTATTAGTAGAATGCTAGCGTGCCACGCGTGCGGCCTGGGTTCGATTCCCGGCTGATGCAAGCTTATTTTATTGTATTACAAACAATGCGTTTTTATAAAAGCTTGTTCAAATGTTAAAATCTGATTTTCCTCTGTGATTCTCAATCGTACATATTATGAGAAACATTTAGAGAAGGACTTGAGTTTATAAGTTGAATTGTTGGTGTGTCCAGTTTGAGGGTTATTTTCTCAATGCGAAATGTAAGAGATATAGCATCAGTGTTTCAGTGGTAGATTGATCGCCTCACAGGCGGGCGGCCCGGGTTCGATTCTATTACGATGCAAGTTTTTTTTTTAATACAAACAGCGCGTACCTTGTTCAAATGTTTTAATCTCATTTTCCTCTGGGATTCTCAATCGTACATATTGTGCGAAACATTCCCAGATGGACTTGAGTTTATAAAATGAATTTTTGGTATCTCCAGTTTGATGGTCTATTTTCTGAATGCGAACTATATGAGAAGTAGCAACGTTGGTTCATTTTTAGAATTTTCGTTTCCACACGGGCGGCCCTGGTTTGATTTTCGGGCGATAGAAGCCTGTTTTATTTTTTTACCAAACAACGCGATTTTTATAAACGTTTGTTGAACTGTTTAAATCTGTTTTTGCTCTGGGATTCTCAATCGTACATATTAAGAGAAACATTCCCAGAAGGACCTGAGTTTATAAGTTGAATTGTTGGTAACTCAAATTTGAGGGTTTATTTTCTGAATGCGAACTGTAAGATATGTAGCATCGTTGGTTCAGTGGTAGAATGCTTGCCTTCCATTAACGCCGCCCGGGTTCGATTCCCGGCCAATGCTGGCATAGTGTTTTTATACCAAACAACGAATTTTTTTAAAAGTTTGTTGAAATGTTAATTTTTTTTCCTCTGGGATTCTCAATCGTACATATTATGAGAAATATTTCCAGAAGGACTCAAGTTAATTGTTGTTATCTCCAGTTTGAGGGTGTATTTTCTGAATGCGAACTGTAACAGATGTGGCATGAATGGTTCAGTGGTAGAATGCTCGCTTACCACATTGGCCCTTCGGTTTCGATTCCCTTCCTGATATAAAACCTTTTTTTAAATACCAAGTCATTCCATAAAGCGCTTTAGTAAAAAAATACGTAACAGTTTTGATGTAAAGACTTTTATCTGGCAATTGTTTTGGGTTGTTTTAGGTCGTGCATTTTATCTCACTCTCTAATCAAGAATTTCTTAGAATAAATAACACCGTTTAAGAGAGGATTTTTCGTCGCCGTTCACAGATATCTAGCGCTTACACACATTGCGGAAAAATATCCGTAGCCGTCGTACGAGTCAGCTGACTGTTGGCAGTGTAGTTTCATAATCAAATCAATTTACTTTAGTTTAACTGTGTGAATTAAAGTATTTATTGCTTAGTGTAGTTTGAAATGAACAGAGAGTATAAATTCTAGCTTCTTTATTGTTATTCGGTCGTTGAATGGAGAAAAATCGACTTATTTGGGTTCATCCAATTACTGAATAAAGAGAGGAGGTTGGAGCTTTCTATGCGTTGCTTGAAGAATTGAGGCAGAATGACACGAAATTCTTCAATTACTTCAGAATGTTGATGACTTCCTTTGACTGTCTGCATGGGCGGTTGAAAGATAGCATTCAGCACAAAAACCAAAATCCAGAAACGCCTGCAATGTGAGAAAATATCCTGTGCCACTACAAAATGGGATCCCTGCCACTTCTAGAATCTGAAAATCGAAATTTAAGACCCCTTCACTTCCTAGTACGTATATGTGAGACCATATAATCTTACCAAAATCATTTCGATCTTTTTCTTCCAAGACATCAAAGTCGCTACGAATTCTCAGGCAAACTTTATTCCAAGCGTTTCTGTCCTTAAATATGTCTAGGGTTTTATCCCACAAAACAGGCCTATTTTTGATTAATGCAATTAATATCTCGTTGTCTATAGGTCATTCATGCTAACATAAGAAAAAACCACTATGTTACACACACGAAGGTAACTCACACTGAGCAAAACAACTCTAAAAGGTAGAAAAATAGCTGTGTGTGTGTAAATGTGCAGTGCATTTGGTTACGTACGACACTATTTGTGAGACGACGGTAAAACTGCCTTCGACTCCAGTGTCAGGCGGCGGCTGCATAGCTACCGCCAGCGGCAAATTGACCGCGCGTTTATTTCTTTGTTCAATGTATAAACTCTAATTTACTTCAATGCGCTATTGTTGCAACGGCGGCGACGGCCAACTCTCCGCCGCGGAAAATCCGCCTGTGTGTAACCACCGTAAGGCCCGGTGTATCAACGTGCGGCGCCGCTGACGCAACGCAAGTGCGGTCTGAGGAACATCAGATCCAATGGAGTAGTGCACACATGCCTCCGGCGCCGCACGTCTAACTTGCGTGCAATTTGTACCGCAGTTCCCCACGGCGTTGCAGCTCGCCTCACAAGCTTCTCCGGTCTGAAGTACCTTGTTTTCATAAAAAAACGGATTATAAATGAAACTTAATAAATGGTTTGTATCCAGTAAAACGTCTATTTTATTTCAAAGTATACTTTTATTCTTATAATCTGAAAACCTTCCCTATAATTTTTCTGGGTCGCCGTAGCCTAGTTGAAGAGTAACGGTTTGACAATCTGAGGGCTGCAAATTCCAAACTGGGTCCAACCAAATACCGTCGTGTACACGAAGGGTGGTACACGTTAAATCTGACGTGGCCACACACAGCTTAAGTGTTTACCTCGTCATCTCACCGAGGTTCAAAAATGCGAGGCGTTGTGCGAGGATCTTTTCCTTGGGAATGATTACTGACCGTGGCGAATAGGCCGTTGTGTTGCAACAGTTTGACGTTAATTAATTACCATTACCACCCCAAACAAAATGGTACCTTTATATCGTTCTCATGGAATGATTCTAATTTAGAATAGAACTTCACACCACCTCTTTTTGCGTAACTGTATGTGTGGTTAGTATCATCTATTAGAGTGAGCTACAATTTCATAGGTGCCACCTGTACATCTATTTACTAAACATTTCTTGGTTTTATCAGGAAGAAATTACAGTTCAATATTTATTATATTTAGAATTATCTCAATATCGCCGTCATCTTCGCCATCTCTGTTCTAAAGATGACGTCATCCCAATTCCCATTAATTAATATTCCATCGCGCGACCTTTCAATTCTATTAACGCCACAACTGGCGTTAACAGAATAAGACAACATTAATTAAAATACAAACTTTCCGCAAGTAAGATATCAATGCGCGTGCGCAAACAATGTGAATACTATTAAGACCTCTTGATGATATCCCATTCACCAGTCATTATAATCCACCTGGTGATCGCACATTCACCTGTCTTCAGAATCCATCGTTCCCTCCACCAAGAGAACCTCACTGAACTCAATGTTGCAAATTATTTACTTGATTGACAACCAAAATACGAAGAAAACAATTAGGAGGCATAAAACGTTTGAAATATTCCTTTCAACGAACTCGAAAACTCGTCTACGGAAATATGTTTTCTTTTTTTAGAGTGGTTGGTTCTCAAAGTGTCTATTAGAAGAAAGATCACATTTAATCAAGCTAAAAGGTTACGCTCGATCTGTTAAAAGGTTATTAACCTTGTGTATAGAATCATAGAAACGTCAACACCAAAAATTTTAAATGCCAGTGAAACTCAATCGCAATGAATGCAGCGAGAAATCGCAAAATTAGAGAACTTAGAAAAGCCGGAAGAGCATCAGACAAATAAGGGAAACTTAACGAGTCTCGCTTTACCTGATGACAGCCTCTCCGTTGATAATGTTGCAAATCTAAGGGATTAGGTATTTTGACTTTTACACTAAAGAAATTCAATTTCTTTATTCGCACGCGCTCCTGCGTTGCTTCTTTTCTCGCGAAAATACTCCTTAAGTAAATGAAGAATAAAAGACACGGAAATAGTCGATAGAGCATTTCTCAGGGGGTCATTCCAACATTGTGTGGCTGATTATACTATCAGAGGTCACGAAAGAAATTTGATCTACCTTTCCTCTGAACAGAACATAACACAATTTTCATGTAACTAAAAAATACACGGACTCTACCACCGCGGGAAGGGGTGTATTTTCCACGAGACTAGGTCTCCAGAAGTTGTGGGGTGGACTCGATTTTATGTTACAGGGGACTTAGAGCTATGGGGGTGGGAAACTCCGGTATAGTGGTACTGGAAACTGAGAGTTACGGGATGGGAACCGTTTCTATGGTACTAGGGATTGAGAGGTAGGGAAGAACACTGGTACCATGGTACAGTGATCTGAGCGTTACGGGTGGGCGCGAATTATATACTACGGGGGAGTTAGACACCTGTACTGGAAAACGGGAGTTAGGAGTGGGCGTCGTTTCTATGGTACTGGAGTTTGAGAGCTGTGGGGTGTGAGCCGGTACCGTAGTACTTCGGACTGAAAACTTCGAGGTATGAGCCGGTACTGTGGTACTAGGGACTGAATATTTCGAGGTATGAGCCGGTACTATGGTACTGGGGACCGGAAACTTCGACGTATGAGACGGTACTATGGTAGTGGGGATTGAAAACTTCGACGTATGAGCCGGTACCATTGACTGAAAATTTCGAGGTATGAATCGGTACTGTGGTACTGTAGACTGAAAATTCCGAGGTATGAGCCGGTACTATGGTACTGGAGGACTGAAAATTTCGAAATATGATCCACTACTAACGTACTGGGGACTGAAAACTTCGAGGTATGAGCCGGTATTGTGGTACTATAGACTAAAAACTTCGACGTATGAGCCGGTACTGTGGTGCTATGGACTGAAAACTTCGAGGTATGAGCGGATACTGTGGTACGGTGGACTGAAAACTACAAGGTAAGAGCCGGTACTCTGGTATTATGGAATGAAAACTTCGAGATATGAGCCGGTACTATGGCACTGAGGACTGATAGTTACATGAAGGAACAAAGATTCCATGGTAGTGAGAATTGAATTACAAGGTGGAACGTCGACTAGCATGGTTCTAGGAACTGAGAGTTCATACACACAAGGTTTGTATGGTACTAGGTATTACGAAGTACATGGGAGGGGAACACCGGTATCATGTTACAAGAAACTGAGCGTTATGGAGTGAACGCCTTTTTATGGCACTGGGGACTGAGAACTACGGAAGGTGGTTAACACTGGTATCATGGTACTGGAAACTGTGAATTGCGTGGTGAGCGTTGTTTTTCTGGTACTAGGGACTGATAGCTAAAAAAACACCTGTACCTATGGTACTGGGAACTGAGTGTAATGGGTGGACGTCGTTTCTAAGGTACTAGGAACTTAGAACTACTGGTTATGAATAGGTACTATGGAACTGAAGACTGAAAGCCACGAGGTGAGCCGGTACTATGATATATCTGTCTAAGAGTTACAGGATGTGAGACGGTAGTATAGTACTGATGGCACACTGAAAGCTACGCGCTACGAGGTGCTATTACAGTTCTGGGCATCCAGTGCATTTGTGGCTAGCTCACTTAATTTGCGCTCTGATTTTGCCACAATTATAAATGCAAAGTCGTCAGTAAATATTTGCATGTGAACTCCTTCAGGCCATGTTAGATCCAATGCTTCCTCGGCCACGATATTCCACAGTACTGGCCTGCTGTATGATGGACAGCCTTTTCCTTATTTCTTGATTGTCGGACCATTGCTTGTTATCAGAATGAATATTCTGTCATCAAGAACTTTAGCAAGAGTATATTTAATATTGGAAGGGCATTTAGATTTCGCTAGTATATTATTAATGACATTGTAGGGAAGATTGTAAAATGCCCCCTCAATATCAACAAACACTACAGCAACCTGCATTTTTTTTTCTTTTTCTCTTCATTAATTTTGTTTAGCAAGGTTTCTAGAGCACTGTCAACAGATGAGCTCTCCTTGAATACAAATTGGAGTGCATATCTATCTTTGTTTTCTACTTGATTATAAGTCAACCTTTGCCCAAGCAATCTCTCCAAAGTCTTACCAAGAGCTAGAAAATGGTAAATTGGTCGATATGATTTTATTTAATCGTGTTTTATTCCCCCCGCATTGTGGAAAAGAATAAAAATTCCGATTTCTTGGGACTTTGGAAAGGTTACAAGATTTAGATATTTATTAAAGAAAGCAAATACAAGTTCGCGAAATTTGTTATAATAATTTGCAACACCAGATTATCTACACCATCATATCCAGGTGCTTTGCCTTTCGGGAGATAATTTACAGTTCTGTTGACCTCGTCTTTGGAGAAGTCTGGGTCCCTTGGCGTATTAGTTAAATTCATCAACCGTTAAACTGTTACAGTTGTTACATGGGTAAAGAGATTCCTGAATTTTACCAGCGAGCTCTTTTACAGAACGTCTGGTATTGTTCCTTTCCAAAAAAAACCCAGCCTTGTACTGTTTGTCGTAAGGAGAACCAGCATCTCTACAGATTTTTCTCCAAGCTTTCGTTTTGGCTTTATTTACATCTTTTACGACTTGAGCTCTTTTCTGCTCATAAACTTTTTTATCTCGTGCTTTTTCGTCATATTGTACCTTTTGAGGTCTTGTAAAGGGCATTTGCTTCACTCTCTCGGATTTGTAAATGCTAGTTCCCCCAAACATGTTAGGTATTATTGTTATTGTAAGATAATTTCTTTTTCCTGAATGCCTCATTACAGGCTGTGGTGATGGAGTTTTGCAAGTACTCAGTTATGTTGATCAATGTTTCTGGCTCTGAACATTTGGTAATGTCTTGAGTTACGGAGAGGATGTGGTACTCGTACTGGGATCTGAAACCTAAGGGATGGGAGCCGATACTTTTGTACTGGGGCCTGAGAGCTAAGAGGCGAATGTCGGTACCTGGATACTACGTTCTGAGAGCTACTGAGGGCTTCTTGTACCATGGTATGGAGACAGAGAAGTACGTGTGGTAATGGGAACTATGGTATTGGGACCTGGGAGCTACGGGTAGGCCGATGGTATCATGGTACTGGGACTGGAGGACTAGTGTTTGGAAGTCGGTGCTATTCAACTTGGGATTAAGAGCTATGGAAATGCTGCTGTTACCCCTGTTTCAATCTCCTGAGAACTAAGTGAAGTTGCTATTATCATGATGCGGATGCCTGAGAGATACGTGTTGCGCGTCAAAACTATGGTACTACGTCCTGAGAGCTACTGCGGTTACAGGTACCATAATACTAGATAGCTGCTTGAGAGTCGGTAGTATGGTTCTACGTGCTTAGAGCTACAGAGTGTTGGCACCATGATACTGTTGACTGATACCTATTGGGTGGCTCAGGTACAGGTGGTATTATTACCACAAGAACCTACTTGGGTCTTAGGTACTACTAGGACCTAAGACCCAAGTCGTTGCTAATTGAAAACGATTGAGAATTTATTGAAACATACAGATAAGCACGCAACTATTTTGAAAATAATTAAAACCCATCAAATAGAGACAAGATGTTTTATAATCCGAAGTTAACGAGGTTTAAAACCCATTGAATTAAAACGGGAACTCACACGCTTCTTCAATAATCGAAATTAAATTCGAATGCAAAACAGAAAATTGAAAACGGAAGGAAAACACATCTTCAACCCAGTTTGCTGCCCTTAACAGTGTCATGTATGTATAATTTTCGATAGAATGCCCAAACAGGATGGCCAGTTAAAATAAGCACAAATTTGCTTCAAATGCAAATAATGGCACCAATCTGAAGTCATACGGCGTTATTAAGAGAAAAACAAATTTAAAGTGCAGTCAAAATCGTGTAAATAAGACGAGTATCTTTCTATATGTATGTTTTAAATTTTTTACCTCATGCAACGAATTTTATGATAATACTAACACAATTTTAAAGCAGCATCTCATTTTCCTGTTTTAGTTCTCGTTTTCATTAAAGTGTATGGCACAATATTTACAACTGAGTCGAGTGTGTTAATCCAATTATCTCTTCTGATCATTTACTTCAAATGTATCCTATTAATTTGTTAAAGACTTCAATATTTTTTAACGTCTAAACATATTTGTTGAGTATTCCTACATTTTCTTTCCTGAGCTGATTTTTCATTGCAAACTGGCTGAAGAACTTCCAATAAAACGACTATTTCTTCCATGTAGTTTTAATAATATTTTGCCTCCAACTCCATAGCACAAATCAAGCATTATTTAATCTAAGCAGCGAAATTGATGATGGAATTCCGTAGCGCTTAATTTTTATCGATTACATCCGTCTGTTGCTAGTCTACGATATTCAATTAATGTCGACAATTGTGACACGTACGTAAGGGAATTTAGATAATCAAGACTAAAAAACATTTACACAAAATAAAAATTATATCAGTTGTTGAAAGAAATCAAATTACTCCTGGTATCATTCTATAAAATATTTCAGAACAAAGCTTGCAGTTTTCAAGGAGATAATTTCACTCATCTCCTTTATGAGCTCAAGTTTTTGGAAAACCATAAAAAGATTGAAAAAATCTAATGAATGTCGTTTATATTCTCATAAAAAATATCAATCTCCTAAAATATTGTATTACTTAAAAAATTCTTTCGTTAGAATTTCGCTTTTTTTTCATCAACTGACGAATTTTTAATATTTTAAAAATGCATTTTCGGATATAATTTGTACTTAATTTTATCATATGGACTTTTGAAATATTATGTATTTCAGAAAAAAATCAAAATAAGAATATGCGCATACAAACTACTTGCGCCAGAAAATCCTTTTTTAACGGATCATATTTGTCTGGTGGGTCATGTAATCGTTTCTAAGTGTCGTATCTGTCCGGAAGACCTAATAAAGCCTTTACAGAAAGCCGTACTTAATCCGCGGGCCTGATAAAAAATACTGAGAGCGTTGTAATTGATCTACAGGCTTGAGATCAATCTATTCTGACATCTTATGAGTGTGTTTTTTTGTGGACTGTTAAACCTCGTACCGAGGAAAACAACAGCCTGTTCTCAAATAATTAATGAAGTTACTAAAGTGAATAGGTGTCATTTCGATTAATATTAATTTTAAGCTGTCTAATACATTTTCACGAAACGATTTTGATCTGCAAGGCAGTTCCAAATTTTCTTCTATTTTATGTTGTAAATGAACTCTAACAAAGGACGCTGATAGCATACGAGCTCCTTTTTCAATCCACAGACAAAAACAGAATGTTAAATAATCGGATATAATCCTTGCATCTGTTGTGTATTGAAATTTTGAAGAAACTGATTTTTATAGAAATTTGGGTCGACTAATTAGGAATACCAGTTCAAGATTTTATGAAAACACAAAAACATATTTATGTTGAACTTTTTTTCTACACGAAGCTTAATTTTTACCCTATTCTAGTTCCAGTTATTTGGGAGCCTCCCTCCGTGTCACCCCGTACTGGAGTACATCAGATTTAGCTGCAAGACCAGGGAAGGACCCCGAGTTGCAAAACAGAGAACAGACCCTTGACGCTCCTCTCGATAGGTCCATTGCTGCCTTGATTGGCTTAGGCAGGACATGAACGTGGTCGGCCCAATAGAGTCGGTGGACAGTTGTCCTTGGAGGCTTGCACCGAATCCGAAGGTTCCTTCTTCATAGCGCACATTCCATAGGACGGTTAATACTCTTTCAGTTTCACTATTCCTTTCAGAATATTAACCTGCGTCTGCCTCCATCAACAGAGCTGCAGTGCATACATCTTTGGGCTAAGATGTTTCGCTTAATTCGACAGTGGTACAAGTACCTCACAGAATGTAATGGATCCCTCTGCGGGCCTCCATCAAAGACCTTCTCAAGCCAACAGTCAACGTTTCATCTCACAGTACTACTAAAGAAATACCTACCAACTTAACTAATGTTGAGAAGGACTGGGGGTTTGGAGAGTTAGGGTAATTGAGTCGTAAGTTTACCAGTCACAAATCTGTCCAGCCAGGATGGCTTGCTGACAATGTAGGTGTTTGTAAGTTTCGGGAGCCTCTTTTAGGAAAAGGAGATCACCCCTGGGACACACTGCCAATGCCAGCATCATTGCCCAGATCAGAATTCGAATGCACATCCTGTTGTCCTAGGACTTACCATTTATAGTGCGGTCCCAATGATAAGTCAGATGGCCTTGAACAAGTCCAATTTTGCAAGAGAGTTAAGCTTACCGAGAGCTTCCATTCGCGAATCATGCATGGCGACCGCCACAAGTGATTGTTTGTTTCGTAATGACTGCTATCGCTTCAGCACCGAACGACAAACTCAAAGGCAGATACCATGCCAATTCTGGAAAAACAGTGTTTATTTTTTTTTGTTACAGTATAAAAACAGAATGTCAAATAATCGGTTATAACCTATAAGAATTAACACCAGTAGGTACTTGAAATGTTACTTTATATTTCTTTTTAATTTGATTTATTCTATCCGAAATGGCAATCTATGCGTATCTATATAAATAAGAATAGAGTGTTTGTTTGTACATTCAATATTTTCGACCCATTTCAAGTTTTCTATCCGTTTTGGACCCTTCTGATGCCAAATACGCCATTTTCGCGTTTGGTGTCTGTCTGTCTGTCTGTCTATCTGTCTGTTTGTCTGTCTATCTGTCTGTCTGTATGTTGTGCCCTGTACACGTCCACACGGTTTAATATATTTTCATGGAAATTTGCATACAGTGAGTACTTATCTTCATTTAGTGAGTGGAATTGGTTGCGAAAGTCTGTCTGTCCGTCTTTCTGTTCTATGTTCGATTTTGTGTTTGCGTGTTTATCCAGACATCACATAAATTTTATTCTAGATATTTGATTGCAATGTGTTTTATTTTATACATTATCTATTAATTTAGTAAATGCAATATTAAACTTTTCTTTATTGTTATATTTAGTTGAGTTTCATGCTAATACACCTGAGTAAGTATACTTAAATCAAACATAATTTGGTAGTTTTGGAAAAATCGGAATGTAGATTGAATATTACGATTACTTCGATTGCTTTACCAGTACTGTTAAAAAAGTAAATATTCTTCAAAAAAAAATTTTTTTAATGGAATTTTAGCTCTGATATTTTATTTATTTCGGGGCCTATTTTTGTTATTTCCACAATGAAAACGATTTCCGAATATTTGGGACAGACGATATTTTTCAACGAACGGGAATAAACAAGATCGCGGAGTAGTGATATTTTCTGTTTCTTTCGCTCTGAATTAATTTCACATTTCTAAAATATGTGCACTTTTAGTTGTAAGTTGTGGCAACTGTGCGAGATCAAGAGATAAAAATGAATCACAAATTAATATATTTAGAACAATTTTTGTCCGACATCTTTTATTTAGATTTATTTCGCTGTTTTCTGTTTTAAATATTTGTTATTTTAATAAATGTGTTGTCCTTCTCATCACGCAACACCACCACAAAGTATTCGACTTTAAAATGGCAGGTAAGTCAGAATAAATGTTCAGTAAATTTTAAGTGTAGTAATGCCATTATTGAAAGAATAATAATGTTTAAAAATTCCGAACTGGAACTTTTCAAACATAAAAAAATTCGTTGTCATAATGACAGAAGATTGCAAAATTTCACGATGTCACATACCGGATGTAAGAGTCATGTTTGTTGACTATGAGTGCGAGAGCACTCGCCGTAAATCGTAATTTTTATTAATTGAGTTGAACATGAAAATAACTTAAGAAAAGGAATTCCAAATCTCCCTCAAAATCGTCTTTTGTAGTAGTAACTATAGTGTCACCTTTCGTCATTTTGTAGATTTGTCATATAGCAAGGGTGCGATGCATATGAAATGTATTACATGAATGGATATGCATGTGTAGGATTTGTGTCCAAAGCAAGTTGTAGAAATTATAAAGATGGTGAAAGGTATTCAAATAAATTTTTATTCTACAAAAAACGTAAGTCATTATATATTTTGTTTGTCTCTTCAATTTAGAGTAAACCAATTCAAACCGAGTAAGGTCGGGTATTTTGCTAGTTTATAATAAAAACGTAAATATAAATATGCATGAAATATGAATAACGACACGGTCGTCAATTGATAGGAAACTTTAGTAATGAAATAGAAACAGGTTATAAAAATTACACGAGCAGATGTTGAATATATTAAGAAACTTCAGTGCAGATACTAAACTTGGTTTTTGTAGTAGCTCATTTTTATGATTAAAGTACTTGTGAAAACAATTAGTAGTATGGCAAATAGCCATTAGTTCTTTGCCATACTTTAATTGTTCGTTTTTTCAATATTTTTTTATATTAATAATTGGTATTTAAGTTAAGTGCTCCTCTCTCATTCCTAGATATAAGTAAAAAATATTCACGGAATTTAAATATTTATTTTCCATTCGACTATATTCATAAAGTTAATTTTCATAATGTTAAAAATTGTGTGTGGGTGACCAAAAATTGCGTAAAAAAGATTCCTCCTTTCGAAATCAAATCAATTTTAAGTGAAAATTCTTTAGAAAATTTTGTCCGTTATTGGTAGTTAAAAATGCATTTGCATCGGCCGGGAATCGAACCCGGGCCGCCCGCGTGGCAGGCGAGCATTCTACCACTGAACCACCGATGCTACGTACCGCTACGTCTATTTTACGTTTATCATCTAAAGTTCATAAGCACTTCTCACTGAAATTACTACCAGAATAGGTGATGAAATAAAAATAAAAACAAGAATCAAATTGAGAGAATATAAGTAGGAGAATTAACTCATTATCAAACGAAAGTTTGAAATTCTGAAGCAAATTTGTCTAGAACAATCAATTTCTGTAATTTGACCCCTTGCTGTGTGTGTTTCTATCTTCAACCTCAGTAAAAGTTACTTTGTGTATGTTCATTAACTGTTTTATGTGTGGCGCAGTTGGCCAAATATGGACCTAGCGCAATCACCTAGCGCTAGCAAATATTATTAAACCCAAACAACTCGGAATAAAGAAAGACAGAGAAATATGACAAAAATATTAAACTCGTGGTAATGAATATAAAACTCTTATTTAACTGTTATTTAGACACACTTGGGAAGACAAAATACTGTCTGAACAAAATTTTAAAACACAAGGGGGCTCCACTCGCCTGCACTTGCCAACCACCGGGGGTTAGCTACGCAATTTCATTTGGTTGGCTTCGCAAACCAACACTCCTTTCGCAGAGTAAATCACCTGCGATGTCGAAACCTCCATTCCCTGCCCCTGCTCGCAGTGGCTCGCCCCCGTTAATTGACATCCCAGCGAGCAGTATCGAGGCTTTAATTACCGTGAGCATCGGTTTCATGAAGGTCGTTTGACGCAGGACTCGTGGAAGAATTTGTACACTATCATGAAATTATACTTTTCATTGCATCGAATTTATTTATAAACCAATTTCAAAAATAATTGTACCGCAAGAAGGAATACATTCTAAGGTGTCCTGCTATGTTATCAAATTTAAAAACTAATAGTAATAAGATATAGATATGACAGTTTTAAACAAAAGCAACGAAACGGTTACGACTTTAACCGAATTAAAAAAAAAATTCTATATCGGGAACTAAATTGAAATTTCTAAAAAAAACTCGGCGTTGTGCAAAATTTACATTTAGAGGTACTCTAAAAAAATCACGGCTGAAGACTGAAAACATGTACAGTAGATTATCCCGATTATCCGAGTTAATGTGAACCAAGACGAACTCGGACAACCGAAAAACTAGGTTAAAGGGAAAATAGTAAATAAAATAAATCGTGAGGTTATGCAGATATACCACATGCAATTTATATTGTTACGATAATTAAAAATCCTTAATTGTTTTACGTTACTTTGTCGTAAAAAATGTTTTGACATTTTTTTAATGTTAACAGGATTGCTGGTGTAGTTTCTTCTGGTTTTTTTATATATTCAACTAGCCACTGCGTGGCTAGCCCAGCGTTGCTTGTGCCCGTGGTGTAAGGTATTAAAACTGTGGTGTAAAATTTTCCGCAGATTTCAAATCCGGTGAAGATATATTCAGTTTAAAAAATATTTATTTAAAGAAAATCATATTTTTAAGTAACAATCATAAGTAAAAATTTCCGCAGATTTCAAATCTGTTGAAATTTTCATTTATCTTTAGCAATTCCGATTTTACGAAAGAAAGCATAACAATCCCAGTCTATATGTTTTTTTAATTCTTGCTCTCATTCGCGGAAATGGGACAGGAAATGTAATCTGTTTTTTTTTTTTTAACGCAAACGGCACGAAATTAATTTGTTTATTTTTTGAAAGTTACCGTGACGTCACAATCTCGTGCGAAAATATAAAATATATATTCAATTTAAAAGTTATTTATATAAAAAATCATGTTTTTAGATATGGATCGAATGTGAAATTTTCCGCAGATATCAAATCCGCTGAAATTTTTACTCCATCTTCAACGGTCTAGGAGATAGAAAAAGAACTAATTGACTCCAGTTAAGAGATTGTTTGTTTTTATCGTCTGGCTGAAAAATTATTCCTCCGATCAAAATCAAAACGGAAATGAAAGCAATAAATTAAGGATAAGTGATCTCTTGTATGCTGTAGCATTCAATAATGATTAAATTTCATTAAATTCATTTAAAAATCTTCTAGATCAAATTTTAAAATTCGCCGCGACCCAAATATTGCAAAAAAATCGGACAATATGTATGCCAAATCTCAATGCTGTAAGTGCCATAGAATCGTCAGGATTTTGCGGCCACGAAAAAAAAAACACTTCCTTTTATAATAGTAGAGATAACACTTTCGATAGCTTTTAGTGCATGATACCATGAAAAGTAAAGGGGGTAGTGTTGTTGGATTTCGTTTTCCTGAGTGTTTATGAGATAAAGTTCAGATTTTTTTTCGGTAGTTTTAAAAGAGTGGAAAATGCAGGGCCAAAAAAATATCCTAAAAATATTTGATAGCTCCGTTAAAGCGGAAACTCGGATAATTGGGGTTTTACTGTACGTCTTTTGCTCGCTCGCGTTAGAAATTTCGCTTTTTTTACTTTTCACTTAATGCACCCTAAACAAATAGCCGCATCGGAAAAAAATCCTTTTCATCTTCTTCTCTGTACAATTTTGAACAAACCATGTTAGTTTCGTAATTTTCTTATCCGTACTTTCTCGGGAAACTGTCTAACAATCGAGCAAAAAAAGCGAGTTTTCTATCCTGCGCGACATTTTTTAGAGATTGAAAGTTTGTAGGAATTTTTAACAAGGAAAATAGAATACTTGATGCGAAAAATATATGAATTTATAGTCAATAAATTAAAAGTCGAATAATTGAATAAATTCAATCTGTTACATAGCTACCAGAAACATCAATAACTCTCCACAAGAACTATTTTACTTGTAATTTCTGTGCAGGCTTTTATAACAAACCAAACCAAACTCCTACGATGTATAAGCAAAGAAACTTGAGCAAGATGGATAATAGCATTGGGACATGTTGCAGATAGGTTCAACAAGTCACATTCTTCTGACCAAAAACTGGAGTAAAATAATACAAATACAGTTTATTACTATAAATGATATTTATTTAAGAGCATAAATTACTAGGTAAACATTTGATCAAACTCTAATTTTTTATACTATCAGACTATAATTATTCTTTTAAGGAACAAATTTTTGTGCAGTATTTTATACAAATGTGTGTGCAGTTATGTTTACAAACGACTTTTGTTAATCTTTTAATTCATGTAATTTTTGTTTTTTGTTTTCTTTTGCTTTGCAGCAATAAAAAGAAGGTAACAAAATAATGAATATGTGTTCCACAAACATGTATTATGAAAATATTCTTGGAATTCGACTATTAAATTGTTTTTGATACTTAAACAATATATGATGATAGTAAAACATAATGAATAGACGTTCTACAAATTTGTAATATGAAAATATTCTTGCAAATTGGCTAAGCATTCGAATTGGCTAATGAAATTTTTACGATGCTTAAATAGAAATTATTAACACGCTTTCCTATTTTGCTGCCAAAAGCCGAAACCTGCAAGCTGACAAGCGCATGCTAACCGAAATGTTTCCGGTAAACAAACATTACAGCTATTGCATGTCGTTTGTTGCATTGCTTGCCCTTGTCATATGGAACACGTTGGGTGATAAACAATACAAGATAGGCAGATGACATTGGGGGAGTCATTTAAAGAATGGTAGTAAGCTCGCCCCCCATGGCTTCTTTTCCTCAAAATGTTGTTTGCTGATCGTCATAAGTAATTATTTGTTTCTTCAACTTTCGAGGCATCGAAAGCAAAACGCGACTAAGGAGAAACCAGTGGAAACTAGGGATGCGACATCGATAGCAAAACATCGATGTTCAAAATTAAAACATCGATGTTGATAATACATCGACCCAAAAACATCGATATTTTTAAACATCGATGTTTTTAAAATTCATTGTATTTAAACTCCCCCCACCCCACCCCCATTTTTTAAAATTGGTTTAGCAACTTGTGATGCTACATCGACAGCAAAACATCGATGTTTAAAATTAAAACATCGATGTTGATAATACATCGCCCCAAACCATCGATGTTTTTAAAATTCAGTGTATTTAAACTTTTTTTCCCCGTTTCTTAAAACTGGTTTAGCAACTTGTGTTGCGACATCGGCTCCAATACATCGATGTTTTTTTCTAAAACATCAATGTTTAGAAAGCATCTACATCGATGTTGCATCCCTACTTTTTAGACCATTTATCCTTGGTTTTTTTGGTCTAAAAGTATGTTCAATTTGCTGATTATAAAAATTATGCTACTTGCTTATTTTTAAAATTTTTATAACGGTACTTTTTTCATTAAAAAATAAAACATCGACAACGTAAAAACATCAAAAACGTAAAAACATCGTAAACGTAAAAACATCGACAGCGTAAAAACATCGACAGGTATAAACATCGATGTTACCAAAACATCGATCCCAATACATTGATGTTAAATACATCGATGTTTTTTAAAAAACATCGATGTCGCATCCCTAGTGGAAACGTATTGCTTACATTCAACCAGCTGCCTAAATTAACGACTGTACTCGCCAAAAATTAACGACTGTACTCTCAAACGTCAATAACCACGTGATTTTAATGCCAACGAGTCAGAGTGTGACAACAAGACATGAATGGCACACTGTACGTCTACATATGTAGGATATTGGATGAACCATTCTATGGCTTACTGAAGTTTTAAAAGTTGTATAGTTAAAATTATACTTTAAACCTAAAAGTTTATAAAACAAACCTTTGCTGGGCACTGATGCTTACTTTTCAAACACTTCGTATGCTAATTTTTGCATTTTCAAAACTTCCACCATCAATTGCTTGTATGGAAAGTCTATAAGCATAACAATAGCCCAGTCGACTAACTTAAAGCCAGCAGCAACAAATTGTTGCATTGACCTTTCCAAAGAAAAGGTCTTGAAGTTTCCTCTACAATCTCTATTTCCTTTTCAAAAACTGCATCCTGCGAAAAGCCTAGTGAAAATTGAGCTCCCTTAGCTTTTTAGGTCAGGCATAAATCTGCGAGCATAAAAAGACGCCCTCTATGACTATATCTACTCCCATTGCCAGGCATTTGAGAGAGGTTGATAAAAAAATAATCTTTTCTCTTTTAAGTTCAATTTAAGTCGAGCTATTTAGGCGGAAAGTCATCAAAAACCCGGAGGGATCGCCTCCCCTTTATTGGAGGAAAGCATTCTTGGTCGGAAACATTGGGTTTCGTGCCATTAGGGTCTTCTGAATCTTAGGTCCTGGGCATGTCCCATTTGTCTCGTAGGTAATCACCACTAACCGGAAGGCCTTGTCCTGTAGGAGGGTCCTCCTCCAACGGACATCTTTGGACACCCGCATTTAGTTGTTAAATAATTCACGGCCACAGATATCTGGGGGCTCAAATGGAGGAGTGGTATCTAAGCGTATGCATAATGAATTTAGTGAACACAATGAATTCCGGTTAACCGATTTTGGAGATTGATGAGATTTGTAACCAAAGCATTAATCCCCTTCCAAGTGGCTTCGACGATATATCTCGTCCATTAAGGTCTAATCAATTTCGCTAATGACGAGATTACTCGTCAAGAAAACCATCAGGAGGGTTTATGTAGGTTTATGACGTTTTACTGTTACGTTAGCTCCATTTGCTTTTTTTTTTTTTTTAATTTGACAACGGCTATAGTTATAACTGGAACGATACTTTCTCTTAGCACGATTCTTACAACTACCGTAGTTTAAATTGTTTCTTGGTGCGATCAAGGTACAATTGCTGCACAGGCCGTAGCCTAAAGGTTATTCATTCTTCATTGATCAGTTTAAAACACATAAGTGGTGGTGTTCTGAAGAGGAGGTGGTTTGTTGCTATCCGGAAAGTTTACGTTCCACATGGTTTTTAGGGACGTTGTGCTCCTTTTGAAGTTCCAGTTCCTCGTTGTCGAACGGGACTGTCGAAGTTTTGGGGAGTGGTCCTTTTAACGACCATTTGTATCACCTTGAGATAAAAGAATCCAGACGTAAACGTTGCCTATGAATTTTATGTATCTAGAATCATAGATCACATGAGAATTTCTGTTGGTCCTCATAGTGAGACTCGCTCTGTTTCGCCTCATAACTGTCGATGAGCGCTTCGCGGAACACGCGTTCGTATTGCTGTTTTGTCTATCAACAAATGCACCCTATGCGGGGTGCATTTCACGATGGATAGCTATCGTATTCTTTGCTGGTACTTTGGTTGAGTTTTTATGGCGCTGGAGTCATAGTTCGACAAGCAGCACCAAACACAAGATAGACAACGTCAAGTAATGGAACACAAGGAAAATGCCAATGACACTAAATACACCAAGGGAAGAATCGAACCTGATAAAAAATCGTACCAGCAACTCGTAAGTTTCTAGCACAGTGGGCATACCCACTAAGACATTGTGACCCAAAATTCTTCGCTGCAGAGTTGTCCCTGAGCCTTAATTGGCGAAATGTTTAGGGGAGGCGAGTTTTTGTGTTGAGCAATAACCTGTAATGGTTGATTGGTAGTTGAGTTTCGCGACCCATAACTGTCGTAGATAATAATGTTACGGGTAGTTGAGTTTAAGGTTACTGGAGCAATAAAACGTTTGTCCCATTGACGAACTTGATAACAACTTGGAAATATGGTTTTTAAGTTTTTTACATGTCGCCGAGATATTTAATACAAGTAATCTAACTCTTTTTGCACCCAAATTTAACTTTTAGAAAGATCTTTTGGCCTCATTCTTAGAATAGAATTTATCTTTGGAAAGCTTCTTTTCATCACATTTTGTAGGAATAGAATTATTTGGAATGATTCTCTTAATCAATTCTGCAGAATAAAATCAGTTCAAAGGATTCTATTGATCATTTTCTTAGATTATAACCCTTTGGAGGGATTCAATTGCTCCTTTTTTATAAAAGAATCCATTAGTAAAATTCTCTATCGGTCTTCCCTTAGAATAATCCTTTTGGAAGATTATTTGGTGTAGAAGGTCGAAAGTGGTTAGAAGTCATGCAGTTCAAATTACAGGTTACAAAGTGGAGTAATGAATATGAACCCAATGGAGGGATAACTATCCTGGTGGTTTATCATCGTGCCGAAAACTACCCTGTAGTAGCTACACTCTGGTGCAAAAACCTGTTCCAAAGTTCACCAGTTCAGGGAATGGGACTGTTTAATAACAGGCAAGAATTTAATTGGACCTCCATTCGCCTTGGAGTAGAAGAACAGTTTTGTCTCTCGACATCTGAAAAATTGACAAGATTTTGAAAGAGATATCTCGTCAAATACTTGGAAGGTTAACCCTCCAAGTTGTTTCGACGAGACATCTAATCGTCAAGATATTGCTACTTTTGTGATGACAAGATCACGATTTGGTCAGTGTTCTTCTGATGGCAAGGTGTCTCGTCCATCAAGATCTGCTCAGTTTTCTTCCAATGAAGAGATATTTCGTCAAGATAACCATCAGGAGATAGTTAGAAAAACCTGTCTGGCATCAGAACGTGGGAAATCTTGGTGGCCAAAGATGGTTTCCAGGGGACCTCAACTCCTGGTGACTTGTGAAGGCAAACTGTAGCCGCTTCTCTAATCAATAGAGCTCTCATTACGCTCTCTGCTGCGGAGCGCTGAGTTTTGAGGGAGGGGAGGGGTTAATGAAATCCACTGGTGGGGATTTCAAATCGGGAACAGAGGATGGAGTGATATGTCTCGTGTCAGCTTCCGAAAGAGGGAGCCAGAGTAATAGGGATGTTGTTAAGATACTCACGCTGCGGCACAAGTCGTAGGTTAGCAACGCTTCTGCATTTAAATATTTTCGCGGGGTGATTTCTGAACAGCGGGGAACAAATTTGCTTGCACTGAGAAGTAAACATTGCAGCAATCCGACAGGAAGCTGCCACATTTCCACCACTATCTTTTTATTTTTATGGCATTTTAAACTTCTAACGAGGACTATGATTCTACGATCTTGTGGGTGTCTGAATAAAAATATCGGACAAAAGTCCATTCTACGTACACCAATCAATCTCCAGAGGTATTCTTCGCTGCGGTAGTTTCTTTTTTTTAACCTTTTGGTCTTCAATGGCCCGATGTGTTGCTCTAACATGTGACGTTAATTAAAATTACCTTACCTTACCTTTAACCTTTTGACTACGGCTAAAGATATAACTGGCCGATTCTTTCTTGGCGTGATTCTGTGTACCGGCCGTAGTCTAAATTCCGTCTTGGCACGATCATGGTACAACTGCTGTTCCGGCCATAGAGTAAAGATTAAGTGATGGTTCGCAAGTTGGGTTTCTTAGACCAATAACCATATACTATAACCAAATGGTGCCAAACACAAGACAGACGTCAAGTTATGGATACACGTGTAACAAAACTTTTACTGATAAAAAAGAGCGAAATACACCCAGGGAGAAATCGAACCTGCTCAGCCTACAAATCGCAAATAAGTAGAGCAGTTGGAAAGCCCACTGAGCTATGGTGACATCTTTATAAGTGAGGAAAATCGAGCATTGTGAGTAGTATAACTTTCAATGCAATATCTATCTATTTCTGAGTAGTACAGTATTTTACAAGTTTGTCGTTTCGGGCTCAGAAGAGAAGTCCAGATTATTTACCATGCTACATCTTACGGAAGACATACCTGTGAAAAAGTTTCTTCTTCAAAATTATAGTGTTACTGAACAAAATATGGAGAACGCCTCATGACTCATGTTGGTGTGTGAGGAAGTTTGGAGAGTAGGGTGTCTGCTCAGACGTGACATAGTCATCTGACAGTAGTTCAAAATTACGTGATGTTGTCCTCGGATCTTTCCCTTCGGAGATTGATCCCGGACCGCCACCAACAGCCAAATGTGTTGCTCCAGTGTGACGTTAATTAAAATAACTACGCACGTACCGATTCATGACTACTAGCGAACCAGTCATAAGTCTGACTATTCTGAGCAACAGAAAAGACCAGACTGTTCTTTGAAATAGACACTTGAAAGCAATGAAGATTGAATCGGGTTGCAAACAATCTATATCCATTTGCAGCTAGTAGAGTGTTTAACAAGTTTGTTGCTTTTGGCTAAGGAGGGAATTCTAGATTCTCTACCATTATGTGGCAGATTTACCTGTAAAGATATGTCTTCAAAATTAAAGTGAATCTGAATAGAATTTGAAAGTCAACAACTCATGACTGGTACGACTGCAGTTAGACGGGTGCATCCCGTTTATTGTTGTCGTACCAGTCATAAATCTTACTATACTGGGCAGCGGAACAACAAAACTGTTCCCTCCATGCTTTGCAGGAGACACTTGAAAGCAATTGATTGAATCGGATTGCAAGCAATTTATAACTATTTCATGTTTGTCCTTTGGGGTTAAGAAACGAAGTCTATATTACGTACTATCTTACAGCAGACTTACCTTTCAAGAAATTTCTTTCTCAATAAAATTAATCGGAATAAAATTTTTAAGATTCCTCCGATTCATGACTGGTGCAGTTGTAGTCAGACGGTTGCATCCCGTCTTACTGCTGACTACCAGTTATGATCCCGCGGTTGTTGCATCCGACTGCTTCTCCAACCCATAACCGGTACGCCTACAATACGCCTAGACATCCGATGCCTCCTTATGTAATATACTGGGCCGCAAAAAGCTCTCTCCAGACTTCGCAGTGGAATTGAAGCCACTTTAATTGTCGCTTGAAGCCAACGAAGACGGCGAGTCCAAATCCATGCGCTTAAAAGAGTATGGATCCAAAGTAAATGTGAAGCTACTTGAACAGTTTTGATTCTTATTATATATGGGGGAAAAATGGCAGTGTTATGCACCTCGAGGTAAGAAGAATCTTACATATGAGGTAAATATATGAAACTAAAGCAATGCACATATACACACACAATGGAGGGAAATTAATTTTTTATTGAGATGAGTAAATTAGAAATTTCATGAAATGCGCATGCATCTAACAACAGTTGATAAATAAAATTTAATGTCAACTTTTAAAGTTTTTGGGGCGATGTTTCTATGTGTCTTTTTTTTTTCTGTAAACTATCGAAATGTCGATGTAGGTTTGTTGATTCATATTTATGGAGGTTCTAAAACTATTTTGAATATGGCTCAGCTTTCCAAAGAAATTCGTTTCCATTGCTTTGCATAATTCTTTCTTTGTTTAGACTTCTAATCCCAAAAGGAATGGTGAAGTATTAACCCTTCTTTGCATGAATTTTTCTTTATTGGTGAAATAAATCAAGGTGATATAATTCATATTCAAAATTAAAGGAAAAATGGTTAAAAAAATCTTAGTATATATTTATAGTATAAATTTAGCAAAAAACAATAGGATGGTATCGTGTGGTATTTTTTAAATTAAACGCAAACTTTTTCAGAAATTGCTCTAAAAATAACAGAAACACATGTTACAAACCTTTCTTCCACTCATTTTCACTTTTTTAGCAATAGAAACTCAAATATAATAAAACAAAATTAAAAACGAAATCATACGTTTATTGCAACTACAACAAACAGCGGAATGACAACTTCAAGCTCGTTTTACTGATAGTGACACTTGCTTATTTTTGACAGCTATGTTTTTTTTTATGCAATGGACATTAAAAAGGTATCCGGACACGATCAACTTAAAGTGAACTTGTTCTTTTATATAATTTTTGGGCATTCAATGTTATGATGGAAATTTCCACCACTATGCAAAGAAGAGTTAAGCATTCCTGTTAAGGCGTTGCTTGCAACGATGGCATTATTTTGGTCGAAACTGACGAGTCCGCAGTCCATTCGGCTTAGGATGAAGTTTTTCTCTGCAGTGATTCTACCTATGTGATGTTCAGTACCAATGAGTCGACAAGGCAAAATTTTCTGAGCAATTATTGTCATCTTTCTCATTTATGCAGGTCCATTCATAATCTGAAGCTTCGTTGGTCTCATCTAACAGATGGTGAGCTTCGGTTATTATTCCATTACCTTCGATGCCATCCGAAGTTCCAGAGGCCATATTTCCATGGTTATCTGATCCTGCGTTGTGAACATTGGATGATTTTGCTTCACACGCGTTTCTGTTCTTCGCAAAACAGTTGAATTCTTCTCCGTCGAGATCTGTGGCAGTTTCTGCTTGTGGTGTATTAACTGCTTGTGAAGCAAGTAGAGTCTATTCTGCCATCTCGTATTCGATGGTACGCAAACGCAAGTCTATGAATTTCTTCTGATGTTCGGCATTCCACTCTGCAAGGTAGTCGCGTTCAACGTATTGTTCCTCTTTCTGTTTTTTGGCCTCCTTTTTGGCCTGTTTCTTTTTGCTTCGCTTTTCCCGAAACTTCTTTCTTCAATGACAGGTCGGTATTTATTAATTTTAGAAAGAGGAAAGGAAACATTGCGTTTATTTAAAATCAACATCTCTTATGGAAAAACGTAATATTAAGACACCAAAATGCATGCAAATAATTTAAAAAAGAGATAAAGAATATATCAAACACTTACATTTGTTTCCTGAACGAATCGAACATCTTGAAAGGTGAATAAGACGTCTGGTGTTAAAAAAGTGTTGAGATGTAATAAAACTGACGTAAAAATAGCACTGAAAAGTACTGCTTGTTTTTTAAATCGATAAAGTTGATGTAAGTAGCACTGAAAAGTACTGTTTGTTTGTAAAACGTCGGTAGAATTCACGTAATACAACTGACGTAAAAGTAGTACTGAAAAGTACTGTTTGTAAGTAAAACGTCGGTAGAATTGACGTAAAAAACACTGAAAAGTACAGTTTATAAACAAATTGCAGAGGAAAATTTCCCTACAACAAAAATTGCTTTAATCAAACGTATATTAATTTCACTTGATCAAAGTTTTAAAATGCTCTAGTTAGCAGTTTGACAGATATAACAAGAATGACAAAATATTTTTTTAATAATATTTTCTTACATGCGCAACAGTGTTTCGGCAACAATAAAATAGAAATTTCGTTTCTCAGGTAACAACGGACTCATCCATTGTTATATTTTAAATAACTTTATTGTTTAAGGGTGAAAAAGGAAGGAATTCTATTGTATTTATTTCCATTGTTGTAACTAGGAAGTAATGAAAGTCTTAAAAAATTAGTATATACCTTTCAAAATGTAAAGTTAAATAAGTCAATTAATTACAAAGGATAACATCTAATATTTTCGGGATATTTTAACGTAGACATGAAATAAACTTGTAGTAAAAATTAGACTAGAAGTAGGTAAAAGTGAAAATATATTTAAAATTTAAAATTTTATGTTAGAAAGTAAACTAGAAAAATGTAAGCCTTTAACTATTAACTAAAATTAAGCACTATTATTAACTAAACTAAGCACTTAGTAACTAAAATTCGTGCAACTAAAAATTAATAACAAATATTTTAAAGAGCATTCATTACTCTATTAAGGTATAGCAGGATTTTTTGTCAAAATTTTTTTTCACAAAAGCTGAATCACATCTGTTTCTATACATAACCCAACCATTTTTGACCGTTTTGAACAATAGAATAAGTGGACATAGTGATACCAGAAAGGTTTTATTGACAAAAGAGGAGAGAAAACCACTCAGGGAGGAATTTATCCGTGTGTTGTTGGGGAAAAGCACTTCTACACTACTCGAAAATCGCCTGATGCACTACTTAACATTACATCCTTAACATTACTTAACATTACATCCTTAACATTACTTAACATTACATCCTTAACATTACTTAACATTACATCCTTAACATTACTTAACATTACATCCTTAACATTACTTAACATTACATCCTGGTCCATAACGAGTATTCGTATCCACACCATGATATCTTCTGTAAACATGAATCACAATCGCATAGTTTAGTCAAAATTCCCTAATATGGTTCTTTTGTACAAACAAGGTGTGTACTGTCTCTTTTCTTCAGACAAATAGGACATTCATCTGAACCAGAAAGGTGGAATCTGTGCAAGTAGAGCTGAGTATTCTAGCTAGTGGCAACTTTTTGAAGGACCTTTCTACAATATGTAGTCATTCAACTGACGTTGAAAAAGAAAATGTTTCCGATGTATACCAGCGTAATTCTAGGTTGGTACGTGTTTCAATTAACATCGCACTGGAGCAACACAACAGACAACTGCCGACTAACCGGGATCAATCACCCAAGGGAAATATCCAATCCACCACGTAATTTGGAACCACGATCAGATGACGAGATGGCAGCCCACTCTCCAAACTTACAACCACACCAACATGAAGACATCTAAAGTTATGACAGATTTAACGAGCACCATTCTTTTTTGTACACGACAGTCTTTGGTTGGATTCGAACTTGTAGGCGCAATTCCAGGACTTGCACCATTTGTCTTGAGCCTCTCAGCTAGTCATTTAAGCGTTTTTCGAGAGTGATACTAGGTAAAGGAACCGGCCTAATGTTTGAAAACAATTTAGAGAAACGTCTCGTGATGTTCAGAAGGTTAAAACATTTTTCCTGGGTCCAGGTGGATTGAAGCTGCTTTGCAATGGATCACCTCCCACTGGTACTTTTGGAAATTAAATAGTGGACCAACCGGCTAAACAAAAACAGGGACACGTCCAGTCAACATATAATATATTACAACATAAACAGTCCTCGTTAGATTCACAGTCAGAATAATCAAAATAAACTAAAAGAGATGTATAAATTCACAGTGACTGAGAACACAAAAAGAGGGTAGAGTTTAATTACGATATCCCTGCCGAACGGCCCTCGTTGCGTAGCATTGGCGGCCTTTAGATTATTACTAGTACATGACTTCCTGGCCAAGAATTTGCATCTTTTAAGCATCTATTGCTGCCCAAAATTAGTCCTGTGCAGAGGAATGTTTGATATGGAACTTTTGAAATGTCCCGCATTATAAAGGAAAGGCGTCCATAAACGTTATTGGAAGGTTATAGAACTTATGAATTATCTGGAATCTTGTTGATCGTGACATTTTTCTTCTGTTCTGCTAAGGGAAAGCGTCCATTGACGTTATTGGAATTTCATAGAACTTTTGAATTACCTGGAATCTTGTGGATTGTGACATTTTTCTTCTGTTTTGCGCTCTAACTTCAGGATGTAACTATGGGGAGGGATAAAAGATGAATTCGTCTAAGTGCCTTTAAAATAAAAATTAAAGTGAATTCGAATATTCATGAATTTGACGTGATGTCGACGATATGCTCGCACATGAATGGTCCATGGATAGCTGACTACTTTTTAGAATATTCGGCACTATCAGGGAAAGGTGTCCAATTAGAAAGCCAGATACCCCTTTAATGCAGCTGGACTTTAGTTGGTCTTTTGACTACATTTTCTTTTTGTTCTAAGCTCTAACTTCACGTGTCTCTATGTGACACACATGGGGTTAAAATATATGTTCATCTAACAATAAAAAGGATTTCGAAGATGGCCCAGGGATGGTTGACACGGGTGTGATGAATTTTTGGAATGTTCGGCCCTATTAGAAAAGGTGTCCCATTGGAAAGCCAGAGAACTGTTGTATCAGCTGAACTCTTGTTGTTCCTTTGACTACATTTTCTTTTTGTTCTATGCTCTAACTTCATGTGTGACTATGTGACACTTGGGAGATAAAAAATTTATCTGTCTAAAAATGAAAATTGATTTCAAAGATTCCAGTATTTGACTTGATGCCGACGACTTGATACCGAACGAAAAGTTTGAGGCAGAGTTCTAAACAAGTATTTCTTTGTCCCTTTCGAAACATGAATTCGATTTAAATTTTGTGTATATTTGTTCATTCCTGAGTAACAAATTCACCTTTTGCAGCCCATCTCAGAAAATATGGCCCTCCGCCACTTACTTTCTTTTCTCATTACTGATTGCATTTAGCGAGCCCAGAAACCCAAAAAAGACATCCCAGCGTGTCGCAACAAATCTCTTACATCTCCGTCATAAAAGCAGCGAAAGGGGGAATTGTATATCCAAGGCCTGTTTGTGCAAAGAGGCTACATAAATGCATCCACATGTATCGATTCAAAGATTCCTCTCTCCCATTTGCGAAATGACTACATTCCGAAGAAGACCGTCTTTGTGGGAATAAATCCATATTTTCCGGAAGCAAAATCGTGCTCAAGGAGTGACTCAAGAAAACGAGATGCCTTTGGAAAGGAGGGGGTGTCAGGAAAAATAAACGAAATAAATTCCCCCCCCCCCCGAAAAAGTAGAAATTGTTACGTTACAGCAATTGTTGGGAAAAACCACCATCCAGAGCTCAACTAAAGCAATAAATCATGTCGAAAGGTTGGCGTTAAGAATATTTGAAAGAGCTGTCAATATTTTTGTCCGCGGAAGAGACACTAACGCCATCTATCGGGTTACGTGCGCTCTAGAGATCGATTCTTGCACAGGCAGTTGTATCTGCTACTACATTTGTGTAGTTCCCGGCAAAAATAATAAAAAGTAGAGTTCTCGGAGATTTTTTTTTTTCTTCTTCTCTCTCTCTTTCGCTTCTTTCCGGGAATGTCGAATTGGGGGAAATAGCAAGGGAGTAGATTTTATTAAAGATATATTACTAGTTCCTCTGTTGATATTTTTTGTCGTTTTCGTTTGAATTATAAATTTATTTTTCTGGGAAAAGTTAATTGTTTTTTAACAAGCGCCATTTTTTAAACTAGTGTCGCTTCCATGGAATGAATATGAATTATATATTTAATCAATTTTTACTTTAGTCAAGCTTTTTCTTCGTTGTGTTGACATCAATTTGTTGAAAGAAATGTGATAAGCTTTATTTTTTATTAAATTATTGTTCATTTGAACATTGTCAAACTTATATATAAAATATTTATTTTGTCACTTATGACTTATTCAACAGAGTAGATTTTTTATGCCATCTTTAGCACCTGTGAATTACTTAATATTTAAAATTCTTATTCAATTCCACCCATGGGTAAGATGACGTATGGTAGAAATTTAACCCTTTGAGTGTTACAAAATTTCCGAGAACATGTAGTATGCTTTACTTTAAAAACCCACGTAATAACCAAATAACCACATAATATTGCCTCAAAGAAACCAAGGGAATATTCTACTGGCCAAACGAGTCAAAACTGGTTATGAGTCATAGATGGTTGGATGTTCTAAGTTTAATGGCGCAAGGTCCATTAATAGACAAGGTGCTCCAAACTTTAAATAGACTAAAATGGCATATTATGTAGCAATCAAATCGACACAAAAAATTTGACTGTTAAAACATGGTTATGTAATGCATGAAATGATTAAAAAGTGTGCATGTAATGAAAATGACCATGTCGCTAACACACACAATGACAAAACTAGAATACGAGAATATGATTTCAAACTTACTGGTCAACAATATGATGTATAATAATAAAATTATGAGTTATGTATTCAAAAGGTCATAATGTTAAAATATTTAATGACATGTAACAAGTCAATAACATTCAAAAAAGGAAAAATATTTGGATGAGGATTTTCTCCCACCAAACCTTCCAAGTTTGAAATTGAGTTTTTTAAATATATGTTGCAATGGGAATTAAAACAGGAAATGCAATCAAAATGTGATGAACAGTAAATAGTACCACACGTACGTCACAAACAGGAACCCGTCCTCCTAAGAAAATATGCCTGCGTGTTAAACTCATGTCGAATTGATGAACTGTTAAGCAGGGTCGAATGGAGATAGTTGATTGGATAGCATGAAGTTTGTTCTTGTAAACTCCAATCATGGTCTTATTCGAATGCGTGTTAAACTCATGTCGAATTGATGAACTGTTAAGCAGGGTCGAATGGAGATAGTTGATTGGATAGCATGAAGTTTGTTCTTGTAAACTCCAATCATGGCATCACAAGAATAATTTTGTATATTATCCATAACTTAAATTCAAAAAATCATAAAGTAATTTTTGTGTTAGTAAATTTCTATAAAGACTTATACCTTTAATTACAATGTTTTAAAATTTACATTGACTTTATTTCTTTTTATCTTGCGATTGGCGCAGCTTCTTCGTATTTGGACCTTGCGCCATATAACCCTAACCACTTACCTATCTACCAATCATAGCACCAATCGTTTAGTTCAAGGTCTTTCGCTATTCAAAATTCTAGTATCTGTTTTATCAGTTGTTATCTCTGGTACAGTACAGAACAATAAAGAATTTTTTCGCCTATTCAGAAACAATAAAGATCTAGAAAATTACTGAACTTAAAAAAATTCTTCAGTAATCTCGCCATAAAACTGCGCTGATCTAGAAATAATAGATAATCCCGCAATTCAGTACAGTAAACGGCTTAGGGTCATCCTTAATATTTAATTGTTTTCTTCCTTTTTTCTTTCCTTTTTTTTTAAATTTTAATTTTACTCTCGCTATCATCTTTGCATCTGCTGTACAGCACTAGGTGGACTCGCCTATGACTTCGCCTTACTACCCTTCCAGTTGTCCTCATTGGTTCGCTAATTCAACACACATCACCGTATATCAGTTACGTCAAGCTAAAAATTTGCTCAGTCTTAGTCAACCTTCAGAAGGACATAGAAGGCCTTCGGCCTAAGTTCACCGGATCACCCGTTATTTTCTTTTCAAACTCTTTGGGAGCTAGTAGAATATAATTACAAGGGATGTCGATACTCAATTAAGTCGTCGCATTCTTACTTACAGCTTATTCGGCTTGTTCGTTGCCACCTATTCCGAAGTGTCCAATGATCCAACAAAACAAGACATCGAAACCACGTCGAAAGATCTGGTGATGAGCATTAAGTACATCTAATACATAAGAGCGCTGAAGGTTGTCCAATGACAGACTCCAAGACGATTTTGGAGTCTGTCATTGGACAACCAAGACGATTTTGGAGTCAGTGTAAGCGATGAATCAAGCAAGGAAAATTGCAGATTGGATACATATAGGTGAAACCCTCAGAGGGTTAATGATGAAATGCAGACCAGCGTCAGAAGAGGTTTTCATTGAAGATTCTAGAAAAATATATTTAACGACAATTCTATTAAAAACTTTCTGAAAATGGGAACAATCAATTATAAATTTAAACAACTGGCGCAAATCTAAGTTTCAGACAATTTTCAAGACATCTTATATCGTTTCAAATTTTGAAAATAGATGGATTAAAAGTATTCAATTCGAGTATGGTAGACATTAAAAGTCACATTCTCTTTGTCCTAAAACAAATGTCACATTTAACATTTGAATTTCGTTCCGAAATAGTTGTAACATGTAAAAAAGATGGATAGAAAAAACATTTAATAGTAAATTTAAGAGGTTTATTTCTCTACCATTTTCAAAAATTACATATTAGAAGTGACTTTTAATACAACTTCAAGATTACAGACAAGAATTTCACATTTTTTCTTTATCCACTTTGTATATATATAATAAGTGTAATAAAAAGAAAATATTTTCTTTACCATTTCCCCAGCAGATGCACTTTTAAAACGTTCTCTTTTCTGACTACTTAGCAGTCTATATAGCCTTATAAAAGACGATTGAATGTTCGTTTTTAGGTTGCCTTACACTGTTAATTGTTCTCGTTGGTAAAGTTTAATTCAAAATTGAAGAATAACTATTAAAATATTCGAAATAAAAATATACAAATATGACACCTATTTTGGGATAGATGAAGTAATGCTCAATAACACTGGTCAACAGTGAAATTCCTTCTGAGATGAAAGAGCCCAATCCTGAATGATTTTAACGTGGCGAACACGAATATCACAATAAAAAAGTTGATTGGTTCTTGTTGCAAAGATATGGACGTTTTGTTCGTTATATAGGTGTTATTACGTTGTATAATGCAATTTAGTAAGTTAAATATATGGAGACCAAATTGTTTCGGCATATTTCATCATTCATTTACACAAATACGTTATCGCAGCATACACACCAAGTTTCTATTGGTGGATTCTCGAAGGTGATTGTACATGAGCATGCAAAACAGTTTATTTATAAACGCTATACAGCAGCGCTCGAGTAAGTTCATTTCATTTGGTTCATACTTTTCGAAGCTCTAGGAAACACAAGTGATTGTTACAGTGTAAAATCAACAGTAGTAATGCCTCGTGACTGCGTTAATAGTGCTTATAACTTCCGTTATAATTGCAGAGTAGTGATATTTGCTGCACTTCTCTGCAAGATGTTGCCGCACTTGTGCTGTAAATATTTCACAGTGACTTAATGGTAAAAGAAGGAGAGGAGGCCATTTGCTGTGCCCATTATTTGGAGGGAGCCGACCAAGCACTTTAATGACTTATTTCTTCATGTTTATTATTCATTCATCAGTTTCTGGAGGCATCACCAAAAAAAAAAAAAATAGACAGTTGAATACCCTAACATACCATCTGCTCTGCGTTTTGTCTTGCATGGCGAAGGACTCCCTATTACAGAGCCTCCTACAGATTTTTCTATCAGTTCAGACGAGGACGATAGCCATACGTCCGCGAAATCTCCTAAATCGTCAACGCCAGCATGTGGTGGCACTGTGGAGATGATGACTTTTCGTGTTTTGATGAAACATCTGCACCACATAAACTTAGCTAGGATGAATTGAACCATCTTGTTCGAGATCTTGTTCGATCCAAAAGCAGAGCGAATTTATTGGCCTTAAGATTTCGACAGTGGAATATTCTCAAACAAAATGCCCGAGTGACTTCATTACCGACATCGTCATCAGTCCTTCGAATCTTTCTTTGAAAAAGAAGAAAGCCTTGCATTCTTCTGCGATATTGATGGTCTACTACAAGAACTCGGCATTGCATATGAGCTCCATGAATGGCGGTTGTTTATAGATGCGTCGAAACTGAGTCTCAAGGAGGTTTTGCTGTATAACAGGAACCAGCTTCTATCCATACCTATCGGACATGCTGTCTATATGAAGGAGACGTACGATAATCTAAAGGTGCTATTGGAGAGGATTAACTACAACAAGTATGGCTGACAGATCTGTGCTGACCTGAAGGTATTGGTTTTGTTGATGGGTTTGCGGCATTCTTTGTTTATGAGATAGCATATCAATCGATTTGCACTACATCAAGAAATACTGGCCTTCGAGAGCATCTTTTAAACCTAGAGAGATGAACGTTTAGCATCCACCTTTGGTAGTATCGCACAAAATCACCATTCCTCCTTTACACATCTAGCTCGGCCTTATCAAAAACTTAATAAAAGCCACAGATAAGAATGGACTAGCATCCAAGTACCTGTATGACAAATTCCCTCATCTTATGAAGCCAACAGAAAAAGCCTCAAAATTAAGGCCTCATTAATTAAAGCATAAATTAATGGGGCCTCAGATTAAACAGCTCTTCACAGATCCCAAGTTTGAGAAAGTTCTTCAAAGTAACGAAAAATAGGTTTGCGATGCGTTCTGTCAAGTGGCTAACAATTTCCTGAGGAATGTGAAGGCCGAAACTACAAGGAACTGATCGAGCATATGTTGGCTTTGTTTCATGATTTCGGCTGCAATATGTCGTTAAAGATTCAGTTACTTGACTCCCACTTGAATATCTTCACTAATAACTGAGGGTAGGTCACACAGTGATGAGCACTGCGAACGCTTTCATCAGGACATTGCCACGATGGAGCAACGGTACCAGGGCAAATGCTCCACGTCAATGCTGGCTGACTATTGTTGGGCGCTCATCAGAGACGCCCCCCTAGTCCATCACATAACAACAGACCAAAAGAAAGCGAAAATCAGAAGAATATTAAGATATTCTTAACATGTATTATAATATTTACATATATACATTTATCTGAATGATGGATGTTTCTGAATAATGCATACACATTACAAAAATACACGTAGCCAATTCAGATTTTTCTTTGTCATATTCGTATTCGTCACATTGAATTAATTAGGAAATGACTATTTTCTGCTTGGAAGCAGACATTAAAAAAAAATTTGTTGCCCAGTGTATTGTGTTGCTATTGACAGTTAGAAACCTATGATTTTTTTTCTTTTGCAGCTAATGTAGTAGTAGGGAAATAGTCCACTAGAGGAGTGAAACACAATGGTAAATCATGAGTCTTAAACGCTTCCAAGTCTTGTCGAGGTATCTCATCCTTTTCTAAATTGACCAGATCTGGATGGACGAGATATCTCGTCATTTTGTAACTGACCAGATATGAATGGAACGAGGTATTTTGTCAAAAGAAATAAACTGACCAGATGTCATCTTCGAAAAGTAGTAAACATCGCGATGACAAGATATTTCAACACTAGAAAAATTGGTACAATCTTGATTAACGAGATATCGTGTTGAAAACACTAGAAGGGTTAATTAATTATACAGGTGAAACAAATACGAGTAACATCTTTTCCAATACAATTTGAGTAATATTGAGCTGGCATAAGAAATAAGCAGACTTGTACACTGAAAATAAAATAAACAAATGTAACATTGAAAATTACACGCAAGTTTCACTTTAAGTATGAACACAAAATCTACAGGACAAATGCACCATCACCTCAGTTGCACAAATCTACAGTAGACTACCCTAAATTAGAGCAATTCATAAATGAATTTTTTGCCATGTGAGATCTAATTAGACCCTGATTGCCTTAAAGAAAATTATTCTCTCCAAAATCAGTTTAAACACTTTCAGATTCTGCCATTAAGCAGGCCACAAAAAGATTGATGGACTATCAGTTGGATTACACTGCAATAAGGTCAATACATCGATGATATTAGTGTATAAGATCTTTAAAACAGATATTTGTGCCATGTACTAAGACCTCATAATCAGTTCTCCATGAAGTATAAATTTCGAAGTTTATAATAATGTTTAGTTTTGATGAAAATCGAGTTTTGTTCATTGTAAGAAATTAAATTGTGCTAAATGTTTGAGAAAACTAATCATTATTGATTAGTCAATTGTAGTCAATAACATCCGTTCAGTTAACTAAAAAAATGTTCGACTGCTGAGATGGCTTGCGGAAGGCGGGTGTTTTATGAAATCCCACACACATGCATGCCATTCAACACGTGACTTTTATTTGCTAGAGGTGATTAGACAGTTGTGTTATTTACTAGTGATTGTCTCGACAAGGTTTCTCGTCATTAGCAAAACTGATCAGACGAGATATCTCGTCATTATCGAAATTTGTCAGATCTTGATGAAGAAGATACCTCGTCGAACGAGTTACAGGGTTAAAACTGTTGGATCTAATATCTAATGGACTATTCGATTCTGCTTGAGTTGAGTGCGTATCATTGCATTGGTTTTTTGGCTTGTCGCGGACGCTTCTTATGTGCTACTATCTGTCGACCAGGAAAACTGCCAAACCAAGTACTTTCAAAACTGCCAAACTTATTACTAGCGGTCTCTTAGAAACAGAACTCGTTCATTTAAAGTAGAGGTGACTAGGGAATCCCTTAATTTTATTTTTTGGAGTGTTAGAGGCGAAAAGAGTATGTATCTACTCAGTGACAAGTAATAAAAATTATCAAATATATATTCATTTTGTCATAAAGTAAACCAATTTGATAAAGTTGTATATATTTCTTCACGCATCCCCTTTAGGAAAATAGGTTAAAGTCCGTTTCTATTGCAAGAAATAGGGTCAGATTTTTGTGTCTGAAGCGGTTCTCATAGTAGATCCATCTTTTATTGCTTTACCGTGCCGTAAATACATGTGATATCTCTCAATAAACTGTCTGCTTACTTCCACCTAAGAAACAAAAGGAGAGAAATTAGAAAAACTTTGATCTGTTAACAAAAAAAATCCAAATAGTAAAAGTTGCTAAACAGCTACAGAATAGATGAACTGTTTACTAATAGCGCGATTTTTATTTTAACATCAATCCCAATCATCTCCCAAAACTTAAAAGCATTTATTCGAATTCAAAAGAGCAAAAATAAAGACTTTCTTTAAGTCTTCTTAGCAAACATTCGAAATCAATGGAGCAAAGGAAAAAGAAGTATTGACCATGACGTTTTAAAAGTCACGATGTGTTCCTTCTCTCTTTTTATTTACAGAGATGAAGAATTCGAGCTTTGCGGGGAAGAATTTTTTCCCGCTTAGTGGAAAATAAAAGTTCTAGGAAAGGCTTAAATGTCTACTTAGATTTTGGGTTATCCAACAACAATGAGATAGGATGCTAGATTTGCTGAAGCCAAAGAAAAAAAATCTATTTTTTCAAAAAAGATTTTGCATTACTTTCGAGTGTAGGGAAATAGGAACCGAAATTTTCTTACAACTAGAACTTTAATTTGAATCTTTATACATGATAGGGCTTGCACATTCTTAAATGTGATGAAATTTCCAATATGACCGTGCTGTTTAATATATTATGCTTGTGTGTCACACGTCATCAATAATTCATGAATTAAATTTTTTCGATATTAGTTGAGTGCGTACTTAAGTTTAATTTTAGCTTCATGACATTTGGTTTTCACATGTAGTAGCTTGTTATTATTTATGCAATTCATCTTAAGAGGCTCTTTAATTTACGACCAGGTTTCGTTTCTACAACTAGGTCGTTAAACAAATTGGTCGATAAATTAAAAGCTTTCTATCTGGTGGTTGTCCTTCTGTTTCTTGAAGTTCTGGAGGTTGTCATCTTGTTTGTTGAACTGGTGGTTGTCCTCATTGTTGAACTCCTAGTGGTTATCCTACTGTATTTTGAACTTTTGGGGGTTTTCCTACTCTTTGTTGAACTCTTGGTGGTTGTCCTACTATTTGTCGAACTTCTCTGGTGGTTGTCCTACTGTTTGTTGAACTCCTGGTGGTTGTCCTACTGTTTGTTGAACTTCTGGTGGTTGTCTTACAGTTTGTTGAACTCCTGGTGGTGATACTATTGTGTGTTGAACTTCTGGTGTTTGTCCTACTATTTGTTGAACTCCTAGTGGTTGTCTCGATGGGTCATTTTGTCATTAGAATAACTGACCTGATTATGATCTCGTCATCATAAAAAATAGCAATATCTTCGTTCTTCGGAATTGATCGGCATTCTTGATGATGGTATATCTCATAATTAGTAAAATTGACCACATCTTAATGGACATCATACTAAATGTAGGTGGTCGCAAACTAAATGTAGGGGGTAGAAGTGTTTCTGTAGCGTAACAAGTTCCCTGTACGCATTTCGAACTGTCAGTTTGTTATTTTGGGATTGTTTTGGCACACGGATCATATTTGGCCGAGTTGCACCAAACATTTGGCAGACATATTCAAGTAAACAAATGTCGTGAAAGGAAAACAAAGAAGAATTGAGGAAGTCAGCCATAATGAGATGAAAGCAGAAAAAGATCATTTTGGTATTCCACGAGCACGACACTCGTGTTTATTAAAGATTTTAAACACAGTAAACACCATGAAAAAGAATAGATCACGATTATCTCGGGTGAGACTTTGCAGAGTTCTCTCACAGAACAGTTTTCGGATAAGATGTTTTTAATTTTGAACCACGGTCAGCTGACGAGGCAAAACCTGAGCTGGTACCCCACTCTCCAAACTTCGACACCAACCCAACGTGAGGTTAAATACCTAAAGGAGATGTGCCTTGAGGGCAGCCTCGTAACTTTGCTTGTTTTTAAACAATATTTCATATTTTCGACTGTAAAAATTCCAAAGAATTCCGGAATTGATATATGAAGGTTGATAGGTAGACCTCAATTGTATTTAACGTCGAACGTCGTCAAAATGGTGATGAATTACATTTTAAGTAATCCCCATAAGGTATCATACGTGACCATTTGGGTAACAGGAAGTACCCAAATCTTACCAATCTCTGTCTTCCGTTTGGTTTAATTATTTGCATTAAAATTCTCTATCAGAATTAGTAATAAATGGAAGCTTTTTTAATTTTCTTGTTTTATTTAACTGAAAGGATAATACATAGGATGATTCACGAAGTCTAATAAAAATGGTACGAATAATTTAGGATAATGAAGAGAATTAGCACCACACATCGCCAAAATGTTAAATAGTTCTGAACGTTGGAGAGTATTGTTTTTTCCGGTTTAATCTAATATTTACGCTAAAAAATTTACAGCCCTTTGTGTTACTCAAACGGAGGACCGACAGCAGAAGTTATGCTTGAGCTTGAACTTAACATAAAATGAAAGTAAATTTTATTTTACCACTAAAAAAGATTTAACGAAACACAGTGATCGAAATCACACACACAAAAAAACACTTGGCAATGGTTTTTTTTAAATCTCCCGAAAAAATGCTAGGTATTTTAAATAAAAACACTTGCATCGGCCGGGAATCGAACCCGGGCCGCCCGCGTGGCAGGCGAGCATTCTACCACTGAACCACCGATGCTACAGCTATCAAGGAACACATTTAGAATAAGGACATTTAATCTGGAACATCTTAACTGAAGCCGGTTGTATGAGAGAACTCTCCTAATTCTCAGTCACGAAATAGTCATTACAGGTCACGATGCATAAAACATGTCTTCGTAGCACATTGATGCATATGTTGAAAAGACAACAAAACCTGGGTATTGAGTGGAAAGGTATTTTCAGAAGCTAGTTATTAAATCCTGATGAATAAGTCAAAACCACGGTATTTGCAATAAGATTGAAACAGTATTTACTTAAGGATATGTAGCTGCAAGTCTCACCTGGTTGTACTAAAGACGATCTGTTAATTCTTCAACGGTGGACTTACTGCTAACCAATCAGAGCGTGGCAACCCTGTTGTTGTGAAGTGGTTGGCGATCTTGTTTCTTTGGCGATTCTCCCACACCACATGGTCACATGATATTGTATAGTTGACTCTGATTGACTCCTCGTATATATATCGCCTACTTATACTAAGGGGAAGCGAAAATGATATATTCTTTTAAAGAGCTTCTTTACGTAAAGCAACATTGGCCTAACGGTTAAAGTCACCTACCCGGCAGCGGAGGATGACTTTCCGAGTTCGAACCCAGCTGGCAGAAAAATTTTTAGATCCTCCAAATTATTTTTAAAAAATTCCAATTTAATTCCTTTTGATTCTAAATTACTTTTCCTAATTTTTAATAACCTTTTTATATTTTCCAAGCTTTCATTGATTTTACATAAATAATCTAAGAACCACTCCTGAACTCACTACCAGCTGATATTTTTACGCCCCTCTGCCGTCCCCTTTGCTTTAGGATGATGGTGTCGTATCCGCCCCTGGCTTAGGACCATTCTGATGTAACAAAAAGCATACATAAAACACTAACTTATATAATTATTAACTTATATAATAAAAGGATACAATATTTATAATACTATAAAAACACGTGGAACACTGAATCAAAGACTAAACCCTACAACAAAATTCAAATATCCGACCGCAGGAGCCAACAAGTGGGCTTAAATCCCAGCGCTGGCACTCCACCAGTTGCCGCGCTCTGATTGGTTAGCAGTAGATTCCACCGTTGAAGAATTAACAGATCGTGTACTAAAGGTCATCACTAAAGTGCAGAAATGAAAGACAGCAAGTGAATAATTTTATAAGCCCTGATTTGCCTGTAGCTAAGTATTAACGTCGCATTGGAAGCATCACAACGGTTAAATCCGAGGACAGCGCCACTCGTCATCTGACTGATGTTCAAAATTACGTGATGTTGTGCTCGGATCTATCACTTGGGGGATTGGTCCCGAACCCTTTGCCCTTTGTGTTTCTCCAGTACGACGTTAAATAACATTCCTACCTGCATACCGAGGTCTCGATCTACGCATAGCGTCTTTTTATGGGGAGATGATCCCTGAAATTGAAACTAGCTTCAAGATCGAATTTCTCAGCATATATTGTTAGTAAAGTCCTGCAATTTTATTTTTGGACATTAACTATGCAGAATCTTATGAATTCAAAACACTGTGTTTCAATTAAAAATGTTGTTGTTTGCGCAAAATTTGATTTGAAGACGGTCCCTTATGCAACGTTTTTGGATTTGAATTTATAGAGGACGTTATTCCCTATTGAATGATGCCTTTTAATTTGCTCTAATATGAATAGTGCTCGAAATAAAGGAAGCTTTTAATTTTTTTTCCGGCGATTTTTACATGAGGATAGGTGCTCCTTAAATCTGTCGTGTTCTCAAATGTCCTTACGTAGGAGTGGTGTGGAAATTAGGACAGAGGTACCAGCTTAGGTGTTGTTCTCGTCATATGACCGTGGTTCAAAATTACGAGACGTTGTCCTTGGATCCCGGACCGTCACCAACAGACCGTTGTGTTGCTCTAGTACTACGACCAGGCCCTGATTTACCATTAGGCCAGTGAGGCACGGGCCTAGGGCCCCCATAATTTAAAAGGCCCCTAAGTTTCAAAAGTATCTAAAAAATTTAAAAAGTTTTAAGCAGTTACATAAATTATTGGGTATTTACGTAAATGTCCGTCGACCGTTTCCCCCACTATCACATTCTTGTAATTACATTAATTATCTAACTATTATATTTTTGATTTTCATCTGCTTTATTTTGTTTTGCCAAGAGTTATAAGTGATGTCACGATTTTCTCAAACTTTTTGATGACATCTGTGAAATGGTCAACAGTCAAATACGTAAGTACCAATTATTGTTATAAAATTAGTTTTTGTGATGAACAAATAACATGGGGGGGGGGGCCTTCCTGCGTGTTGTGCCTACTATACCAAATTTTCTAAATCGGGCCCTGACTACGACCTCTTCTGAGTGTAAAAAAGTTTTCCTTGTTGGTAGTTGGAAGTTAACGTCGCCCTGAAACAGCATAACGGGCCATTGGCGACGGTCCGGGATCAATCCCCAAGGGAATGATATCCGAGGACAAGACCCTAGTTGTTTTGAACCACGGTCAAATGACGAGAACAACACCTGAGCTGGCACATCACTCTCTCCAAACTTCCACATTACACCAACGTGAGGACATTTGAAACCACGACAGGTTTAACGTGCATCAATGTACAATTTACAATGTACACGACAGTCTTTGGTTGGATCGAATTTCGAACTCGCTGCCCTCCGGTTACTAATCCACAAGCCTTCCAACTGGACTACAATAACCCAAAATATGTAATTAATCATTTTTCCACATATTTATTTATATAATTTTTTACACATTTCATTTCAGTATCTTAAACCACTCTCTAGCAAATCCAGGTAGCGATTGTGGATAGATCCCCTTAGGTTCGAATTAATTTTGAGATCGCTTTCTCCCCATATAGTTTGTACAGGAAGTTTTGAAAAATAGCAGTTGCGGATGACAGCATTTACCCAACTGGGGATGCCAAGATATAATTTTCTCTACTATGAACGATACGTATATCAAACGGGATAGTTCTATATCTTACCCCACAGTTGTACTGCCATGGAAACCTCTCGAACCATGATAAAAATGTTAGAATATGTTTTTGCCCACAACTCTATAAAATTGTAAATGGACTGCTTCGGTTTTAAACAAACAATTATATGTAGAATGATTTTGATATGAAGAATACTGTTTGCAACAAGACAACGAAGAATGCAACAAATATGCATACATTATATCTTAACCCACAAAGTAGTTTCTACGAGATATCTCGTCCATCAAGTTATGATCAATTTTGCTAGGTTCGAAATATTTCGTCATAAAGATATTACCTATTATTTTGAGCTCCGCGGTGGACTAACGGATTAACAATAGAAGTGTTCCTAGTTCGAAATCAACAAACGACCGTTGTGTACACGGAGTTAATGCCAGTTGAATCTGTCGTGGCTTGAGATGTCCTCAGATTGGGGTGCTCAGGTGTCATTTCGTCATCTGACCTTGGCTCAAAATTAAGTGATATTGTCCTTGGTTCTTTCCCTTCGGGCCGACCAACCGGTATAGTGGTTAAAGTGTTAGCCTCTAGATCGGTAATGGTAATTGGTAATGGTAATTTTAGTTAACGTCGTACTAGAGCAACACAACGGGCTATTGACGACGGTCCGGGATCAGTCCCTTCAGGGAAAGATCCGAGGACAACACCTCGTAAATTTGAACCACGGTCAGATGACGAAGCAACACCTGAGCTGGCACCCCACTCTCCAAACTTCCACGCCAACCCAACGTGAGGACTTTCGGCCACGACAGATTTAAGGTGCACCAGCCGCCTCTACACCATACGTTTACAAACATCCATGCCCGAACCAGGAACCTTCCGATCTAGAGGCTAACACCTTAACCACTATACCGGTTGGTCGGCGCCTCTAGATCGGAAAGTTCCTGGTTCGAATCCGGGTCGGGGCATGTATGTTTGTAAGCGTATGGTGTATAGGCGGCTGGTGCACTTTAAATCTGGCGTGGCCGAATGTCCTCACATTGGGTTGGTATGGAAGTTTGAAGAGTGGGGTGCCAGCTCAGGTATTGCTTCGTCATCTGACCGTGGTTCAAAATTACGAGGTGTTGTCCTCGGATCTATTCCTTAAAGGACTGATCCCAGAAAGTTGTCAATAGCCCGTTGTGTTGCTCTAGTACGACGTTAACTAAAATTAGCAAATAACCATCTTTCCTTTGGGATTTATAACGTACCGTCACCAATAACCCCTTGTGCTGCTCGACTGTGACGTCAATTGAATACCTACCAATCTACTTACTTAGGTTTTGAAGATGAAGATATCAAAGGTCAGTTTCCTTCTAATGACGATGTATCTCGTTTACCAAGACCTGGTCAGTTTTGCTGGTGACGTGATTCCTTGTAGAGAAAACCACCAGGAGGGTTAATTTCCAAGCACAGCAGACAATACAGCACCCTGTGATATAGCGTGGTTCGGTGACGAGGAGGTCACAGAGATGTCGCTTAGATCATGCGAAAGGACCAACTGCGCATATCTGCTGAACAACGGCTAGCATCAATGGAAAAGAATAACGGGTATGTGTGATGTGAGGGATATCCACTATACACTGAAGAGCACTTGAATTAGGTATAGCTGGCATATGCAAATATGGACCTGTGCGCAGACCTTGAGGCGGCTTCCAAATGACGTAAGCAGCTATTTGACAAGATAAAGAGTGCTGCTCACGTTATCAGTAATAGTAAAAAGAAGTATGGTTAAGAGTGTTCGGATCCTAGCGCATTTGATTGCGAGCAAACAGTCGTGGCCCAACGAATGGGTCACTCCATTTCAGAAGTAGTGCAGACACACTGATTTATCGGCCATCAAGATCGCCTGATCTCAATCCAATCAAGCAAACCTGGGATGCAATTGAGAGAAATGCTAGCGTCAGGCCTCCTTCCATCTAATCTTCGTGAATTGTGTCAGATTGTTCAGGAGTCGTGGATACTTCCCATCGCTTCCAATGTATTGTCGAGTCCATGGCAAGACAAATCGCCGCCGCCATCAAGGATAAAAGTGATTTCTAAGCGCTACTATACAGGTATCCCTAATTCAATTGATCTTTGGTGTACATACTACATACCACAAATCAATCAGGCAACAGAATCACCGAACGTCAAAGCCGAATGGAGTTCGCGTATTGTAGCGGCAATAGAGTGCAAGAGAAAGAGTATTAGAAGAAGAAAATTATACTTTTAATTAACGTCACAACTGAAAGAGCACAATGGTTATTGGTGACGGTCCGAGATAAACCCTCGAAGGTAAAGATACGAGGACAACACAACGTAATTTAGAACCACGGTCAGATGACGAAACATCTCTCCGGTTGCTTGTCTGATGCTCTGATTATTAAAATATTTGCTGCCCCCAAAAAGAAAAAATTATAGTTAGATTGGGTTTTTTTTTAATAATTTTTTTATTCAGTCGGTGGTTTACAATCATTTCCAACTGGAGACTCCTAGCTTCAATGAACGCAACGACGTTGCTGTATAGCAAGATTCCTTGAAATTCTTGTATTGTTTTTTTTCAGTACAACCTCACGTCACCAATACAGGTCCCAAAAAATGAATTCCGAATTTATATGTAATAGTGGACTGGTTAACTTCAATTTGATTACATTTTAAGGCAACCTTCTATTCGTATTTAGCGAGTCATCTGAGTAATGGAAGTCAAATCTTCGCATTACTACTGGTTAGTTTGCACTAAAAATTTACATCCCTAGCAACCTGCTAGTTGTTTTTCTCCAATTACGGGCCAGTTTAACATTAGTCATTATGGTCCCGCAAAAGCGAACTGTCGTCAATAGACCGTTGGGTTGCTGGAGTGCATCGTTAATCCATTACTATTACCATTACCATAACCATCTACTTGGCGTTGTTAGTCGCAACTTGGCCAAATAAGGCCTTTCCGCCATTAAACCCAGCCAACCTTGGAAATTCGGTCCAGTTTCCACCACGTGGATATTCTCGCATCCCCTTTCAGAAACACCAACGAACAAAAGCCTGCAGATCCCTTCCGGAAGGGAAAATTCCACCACTTCAATCGCCTCCGAAATGCAATCAGAGTAAATGGAGGAGAAATTAATCCCGATGACCCTTCAGCGCAACCGCCCCCGCAAGCTGCCGTCCCCGCTGTTTAATGACGGGTCAATCGGACGGTGGCCGGCAAACACTGCGACGGAGAGGAAGAGAATTTAATCCCGGCCAGAGGGAGGTTCTGTTTGGGAGGGAAACAAAGACGAGGATTCAGTTCGGTGGTTTTTTCCCACTCTAATCTTTGACGAAGAAAACGTTTCTCATTTCTCCGAATGAATGAGAACTAAGGATCTGCGAATACTTCCAGAGCGTGTTTTTGTTTTATTTAAGTCTTTAGATAATTAACGTCGCACTGGAGCCATGCAACGGGCTATTGGCGGTGGTACGGGTTCAATCCCTAAGGATCAATCCAAGGACAACGGCTCTTAATTTTGAACCATTGTCAGATTGTCACCGGGCCCTGTCACATCTCATCTACACTTTAATGAACCAACAACTCAATACTACGACATCTGGCTTAGCACGTTCGCAGACCGATCTCGCGCCAGCTCTTGATGGGTCGTCAACGCTAAAGTTCCAATCACGCTGCAGCGCGTGGTGTGGACTGATGTCTCATTTGCCAGTCACGCGTTTGCGCGGGAAGAGCTTCGCCTTAACATTTATTCTCCTCTTCAATTGACATTATATGTTGGGTGTTGGCATAGAGTCACGGTTAGAAGCTACTTGTAAAGGTATGTGTGGTTTTGAATTTATAGCTTTATTAGTTATTAATAAAATATTGTAATGTGAGTTGCAGAGACGATTGTTCTTTAGGGCCTTCACGACCCAAAAAAGAAAAATTTAATCGAATAAGCCTCTAACAGATGATGAAATTGCAAATTTGTTGGCTGAGCTTTCGCCAATCTATTCTGGGGTATTGGTGCACTTTTCAATCATATTTGTTATAAAAAGTAAGTCGGCTACTGGGGGAAAACCCATTTCTACGACGGGGCAATAACTATCAACACACCCTAACATGAACGTCAGGGAATGTGTTAAACGCATTGATGTTCCTCCCTTCCTGCAAAGAACAATCATACAAATCGAGCAATCTTTGGCTTCCAGGGAAATTTGGAGTGATGTAAATTCATTTTTTGATTACGACACTTTATTGTCTGTTCATAAAAAAAATTTTAAAGCAGCACTTGCGTGTGTATTTCATAGCTCAAAATTTCTGCTTTGCATCACACAAAATGTTTTTCCTCTTCTCATTCGGTGATCTTTCACGTAATGGGAAATTTTGTTTACCGTAACCCTTTCGTAGGGTCGGTATATCATGATGGATTTAAATTAAGTAAGTAAAAACCTGAGCTGGTATCCCAATCGCCAAACTTTCGTATCACGCCAATGTTAGGGCATTTGAGGCCACGACATATTTGACTTGTACCATCCCCGTATACAGGACAGACTTTGGCTGGACCTAGTTTCCAACTTGCAACACTCCGGTTGCTACTCCCTTACTTTCCCAGCTGGACTACTGCTGCCCATTTGCTTTATTTAAGAAATGAGTTGAATGGTTTTCTTTGCTTTGCCCAGTGGAGAATGCGTGACTCTTCCCATAGACAGGAAGTATTAGATTTTTTAGCAAGGAATGAAACAGTGCAACTTTCTATACCAAAAAGTACTTCATGGTAAAGGTAAGTTACACTGTTATATATACTGCTGCATCGCAAGTTAATTTTTGAAGTGGTAGCTAAACTCGTTATATTACTCCACCTCCAAAATTTAACAATAACCGAAATTCGATAGATGACGCCAATAGTCGAATGATTGCCATTTGCATGAGATTGTGAGAGCTGTATTAAGATCACAGTTGTAATTGTCCTGTGTTTCCTTTTAGCAGCCGAGTGTGAGTGCCCTTGTGAAGTGAAGGCTGAGCAGCAATGAATGGAGTGAAGGCTGAGCAGCAATGAATGGAGTGGAGGCTGAGCAGCAATGAATGGAGTGGAGGCTGAGCAGCAATGAATGGAGTGAAGGCTGAGCAGCAATGAATGGAGTGCAGGCTGAGCAGCAATGAATGGAGTGCAGGCTGAGCAGCAATGAATGGAGTGCAGGCTGAGCAGCAATGAATGGAGTGGAGGCTGAGCAGCAATGAATGGACTGAAGGCTGAGCAGCAATGAATGGAGTGGAGGCTGAGCAGCAATGAATGGAGTGAAGGCTGAACAGCAATGAATGGAGTGGAGGCTGAGCAGCAATGAATGGAGTGCAGGCTGAGCAGCAATGAATGGAGTGGAGGCTGAGCAGCAATGAATGGAGTGAAGGCTGAGCAGCAATGAATGGAGTGCAGGCTGAGCAGCAATGAATGGAGTGCAGGCTGAGCAGCAATGAATGGAGTGCAGGCTGAGCAGCAATGAATGAAGTGAAGGCTGAACAGCAATGAATGGAGTGAAGGCTGAGCAGTAATGAATGGAGTGAAGTCAAGTCTGAGCTTCAATGAATGGAGTGAAGGCTGAACAGCAATGAATGGAGTGAAGCCGTGATAGTAATTAAGCAGTGTCTACTATAGAAGAGCCTCAGATGATTGTTGAAAGCGATTAGCATCGCATTGGCGATTCAACTATCCAATCGTGGACCATTCATCGAAGTTGTAAATATTTGCTTGCTCAAATCACATCCGTCAGTCACTAATTGTGCACGCCGTAATGAAGCAGTGTAACTTTCTCCATCAAAAATTACTTACTGGTAGAGTTACATTACACTGTTATACTCGTATATACAACAGCATCTAAAGTTATTTTTTGAAGTGGTGGCTAAGCTCCTTATAGATTGAACATCGCAATTGAGAAGAGCTTCAAAAAGTGTGATCCCACTTTCACGACTAACATATGGACTAGTAGTCACTTGATATATGAAAATTTCACATGTGATATGTGGTTGGTCGATTTGGCCTTTAATTGCCTGTTTTGCGATACAAAATAGAGTGGAAGGGTAGATGTGTGAATACGCATTCTTATAGAGTAGTGACAAAAGTGGTGTACTCACCGAAGTCTACTACTATGTCACACGGACCAGTCAGATGATGAACTAATAGGTGAGCGGTTTCTCCTTGGCAGACGAAACTAATAAGAGTCACGTTATTAGCTTTAGTCATGTGATCCTGGACACATAAACAGGCTCCCATTATTAACTCTACTTCTATATTTTATCTATAACTGTTGCAAGATCTTTGTTTCTAGTTTCAAGGGTAGGATCCGTAATTTTGTTTTCTATGCAGGCACCTCACTTAATAACCTAGTTCCGTTCCAAAGAATGGGTTGTTTTGACGACAATATATCTCATCAAGATATTACCGATTTTTCTATGATGGCGAGATTAAGATAGGGTCAGTTTCCTTTTGAAAGATATGGTCAAATTCTGACGAGATATCTCGCCCATAAAGATTCGCTCAGCTTTGCCAATGATGAAATACCTTGTCAGGACAACCAACAGAAGGATTAAAATATTTACGTTCATCTCAGCTATACCGAAAACCTCAAAAGAAAATGGACAAATAAGGAAAGTTGACTATAACTTTTCCAATGCACAAATTCATAAAATCCAAGATTGTTGACGCACGATTCGACCTATGCAGCACGATCTAAAACCTTGTGATCATTTTTACTGCTCCATTCACACGAGGTAGCACTGCTCACTAAATCACGCAACAGTCGACCAGCTGTGATTCACAAGTAGCGTCACCTCGCCAAACCTATTGTTTTCCTTAGGGCGCGTTCTCACGAATCTAGTTTAATTGACCGATTATAGTTGATAGATAAAAGTTGAATATGACTTGAATCAGTTTTTGTTCACACATTTCAATAGAAACTGATTAACAGTTGAATAAGCGAAAATATAAAAGTTACAGTTGAAAAATTATTTAATTATAGAAAATCGCATTTAAGATATCGAACTGGTGTAAAATTTTCAGCAGATTTCAAATCCGTTGAAATTTCCACAATTTTAACGATCGCGAAGATACAAACTTGCCCTACAGAATAAAAAAAGAAACATTTTTGTATTGTTTCTTGAATAAAATAAACTACGACTTATCGTTTGCGTGTAAATAGTAACTCGAAAGCAGATAGCAGATGACTCAGCACTAGGGCAACTTTTTGTTGCAGTAAAAATGGGAAAAGTTGCATTTATCATTCCCTAAAGCTGCATTTATGGAAATAAGGTTGCATTTATTTTTGATACACTAAATTCTAAAATACATTATTAGTGAAAAATGAAAAAATTCAAAATAATTTTAGTCGTGTTTAACAGTATTATAATACATTCTTAAATACAGGAGAACGTTAAAAGGTCCATCCTTGGCCAGTAATTTCTTTAACATTGAAAAACTGCGCCAACCGCAGTCATATAATGTGCTGTATCGGATAGCAGAAGCGCCAAATCCTTTCGCTCAACATTCAGAGATTTTAAAACGTCATCTACAAGGCGAACAACATATTCATGATCGACACTCACTTCGCAAACTCTGCAGTCGATTACGCAAATTTCCTCAGGATTATCAAGAGTGCCAACCAATGTGTTAAAAGTTACTTCTTGCCATTTATTTCACTTTCGCCTGTTAGGACGAACACCTACTTTCCATGGACTTCTTGTTTGATCCTCAATACTTCGGCGTTCGCAAGATCAGACACGCGATCGAAGGATTGGGGTTCAGAGGGCAAAAAATGAAATAATAATTTCTTATTAATTAATTTTAAGCTAAATTTTAAAAAGTTGCAGGTGGGTTGCATTTGTGCAAAAAGTTGCATTTATTTTGCGGTTATAACTCACTTACAATACACCCCATGTAGGAGGAATTTTGGTTTTAGCACTTTACATGCAGCGTAGAAAGTGTGAAAAAAAGTTGCCCTACTCATCACTTAAACGATAAAGTTTGAATGGTGCAGCTTTTCTTGATCCAGGATGGTTAAGGAAGCGGTGTCAAAAACTAGTTTGTCATAGAGGACTATACAGAACTTTGACGTTGCTGTGCACAGTCATAACAGAAAATGACAGGTCAAGGATGGGAATGCTGTAGCGTATTGGAACAAGTGGTGTGGCAATGAACACAACGACACAGCCTAAAATGCAATTGACTAACGTTTATTTACGTTAAACATATCTACACTATATATTCTGCATGTTTTTCAGAAAAGTGCTTTATTATTCTATTTAGTAACGGGTATGCCCTCATTTTGTTTGTTTTACAGCAGCAAACACGTCGAGGCATACTTTCCAACCGTTCTATGTAAGTAAGGGCAGGAAATACTCGTCATAACTCTTGTAAGGCTGTGAGAAGAATGTTGTGAAGATGGGCGTGCGTGTCGTTGTCATACTCGTCCCTCCAGTTTGTCCCAAACAAGCTCGATCGAATTGAGATCGGGGCTCTGAACAGGCCAGTCAAGCAAATTCAGCTCAGTTTGAGGAAACCAGTCACGTTTTGCAGTATGACATACAGCTCGATCCTGTTGGAAGAAACAATCATGATCGCCGTAGTATTACCACAGTGTAGGCAAGGCCGAAATATCCAGAACGTCGAGGTACACGTCAGCGTTCATGGTACTAGGTACATAAAGCCATGGGCCAAGTCCTAACCAAGAAAAAAAAACTCTGAAGAGATGGATCAACCTCTGAAATTCAGCAGTGTCCAAATACTTTTGTCTGTATAGTGTACATCAATTGTCTCCCTAGTATAATGCTCTCCTGACACTCGAGTCGCCCGGGATCGATTCCCGGCCGATGAAAAACTTTTTTCTCTCCCGCTAAATGTATCAGAAATTGTGAGTTTGCCCCCGAAATAAGAAGTATAAAAATTATGTATGTAGTTTGTTATGTTTGTTATCCGCTGCACTAATGCAAACTTAAAAGTTCATTGAGTCAAGCAACTTCGCGAACAAACCTATTTTATTCGTACATCACATGCATTCGTATATACATCACATCATAAGAAAAAAAAAGAACAAACATTTTCTTTTCCTTATATATATTTCTTAACTCGAACAACAAGTTGAGTGGTTTACTTACTGCAACACTATTTGCAATTAAAATATTATTACTATGCCTACTAGTGACGCTACATTACTCCTCCTCCAGTAACTCAAGTTACGATACATACTTATACATAAATATAAACAGAAGCTATTCACATTCCTCATACACATAATATAAGGTACATATTGAAAGACACTTAAAATAAAATACAAGATTAGAACTATACGTATATGAAAAATAAGTGCATGAAAAATTACCATATTTACAAATATTAAAATCAATCTTGAAATCTAACTGGTTTTTTTACCTGTTTACCGCTTCTCGAGACTTTGAAGGGAATTACCGGAGGTTTACAGGGAACTGTGGTATCCATATTTAGTATATAAGCAGATTTAAGCCTATCAACAGAGATATTTACTTCTCTACTTTTAATTACAATAGTAAAATATTTATCCTTTTTATACTTAACCAAGTAGGGTCCTTGGTAAGGTGGTTCGAGGGCCTTTTTGACACGGTCGACTCTTACAAACACATGCGTACACGAACTCAAGTCCCTATGTTCAGTGGTAAAAGCTCGCCTGCCACGCGGGCGAACCGAGTTGGATTCCCGGCTGATTAAAAGCATCTTTTTTTCATTCGCTAAGTGCATCATAAATTGTGAGTTTGCGAGGTAAGATGTACAAAAATTATGTCTTGAGTTTCTAAATAATCTTCATATTTTTAAACGTACACGCTGATTGATGTAGCATTGGTGGTTGATTGTAAGAATGCTACCCTGCCACGCGGGCGGCTCGGGTTCAATTCCCGACTGAAGCAAACCTTTTTTTCTCTCCCTCTAAATATATCATAAATTATGACTTTGCGAGATAAGATGCATAAAATTGAAGAATGGAGTTTCTGAATAAGATCTTTATACGTGTATGCTTTTTCATGTTACAACGTTGTTCAATGGTAGAATGCTCGCGTCCGGCTATGGTTCGATTCCCGGCCTATGCAATACTTCTTTTTTTCACTCGGTATAGGCATCATAAATTCTGAGTTTGAGATGTAAGCTGTGCAAAAATTATGTATGGAATTTCAAAATTATCTTTATATTTGAAACGTGCATGATGATTGCTCTAGCATCGTTGGTTCAGTGGTAAAATGCTCGCCTGCCACGTGGTCGGTCTGGGTTCAATTCCCGGCCGATGCAAAACTTTTTTCTCTCCCGCTAAATATATCATAAAATTTGAATTTCCAAGATAAGATGTATAAAATTGAAGAATTGAGTTTCTGAATAGGATCTTCATGTTTTAAACGTGTATGATGATTGCTCTAGCATCGTGGTTCAGTGTTAGAATGCTCACCTGCCACGCGGGCGGCCATTGTTCGATTCCCGGAAAATGAAATTTTACGCCAGATTAATACCTTACATCTAGGCGCCGAGATGTAAGGTATTAATCTGGTGTAAAATTTTCTGCAGATTTCAAATCTACTGAAATTTTTAATCTATCTTTAACGATTCCGTTTTTACGAAAACAAACTTAACAATACCAGTCGAAATGTTTTTTATTTTTTTGCTCTCATCCGCTCAAATGGAATAGAGCAGGAAATGTTATCTTTCTTTTTTTTAACGCGAAGGGCAGAAGATGCAATCTGTTTACTTTTTGGAAAGAGAAAGTTCACGGTGATGTCACAATCTCTCTTGCGAAAATATAAGATATATTCAATTAAAAAATTATTTAATTAAAAAAAAATCATATTTTTAGTTATTGGTCTAAAGAGAAATTTCCCGCAATTCAAATCGGTTGAAATTTTTACACTAACTTTAACGGTATAGGAGATTGAAAAAATAACTAAGTGACTTCAGTTGAAAGATTATTTGTTTTTATCGTCTGGCTGGAAAATCTTTCCACCGTGCAAAATCAAAACGGAAACGAAACAAAAAGTATCATATTTAGAATATGATCTCTTTTATCAATACCTTCTATAGCAAATGTTGCTTCTATTCTGTTGCATTCAATAATGATTAAATTTCATTAAATTCATTTTAAAATGTTCTACATATAATTTTAAATTTCGCGTCGACCCTAAAAATGCTAAATATTCGGACTACCTGTGTGCCAAATCCCATTACTGTAAGTGCCATAGATTACTCAGGACTTTGATCACAAGAAACAAACAAACACTTCCTTTTATAATATTAAAGAAACGTGTATGATGATTTATGTAGCATCGTTGGTTGAGTGGTAGAATGCTCGCCTGACACCCATGCGGCCAGGTTTTGAGTCCCGTACGATGCAAAGCTTCTTTTTTTTAGCTCGCTAAATGTATTATAAATTGTGTGTGTTTACGAGATAAGATGTATCAAAATTATGTAGGGAGTTTCTAAATGATCTTTATGTTTTAAACGTGTATGATGTTTTATGCAGCATTGATGGTTCAGTGGTAGAATACTCGTCTGCCACGCGGCTGGCCCGGCTTTGATTCCTGAGCGATGCAAAGTTTGTTTTTTTCGCTCGCAAAATGTATCATAAACTGTGAGTTTGCGTGAACTTCGTTTTTAAATTGTGAATTGTAAGTTTTGTACTTTGTTTTTGTGTTTTGTACTTTGTTTTTGTGTTTTGTACATTTGTACTTTAAATTTCTCACAAAATAATCCCCACAGGGTCATTCTAATCTGGTTTGTCAAATGCTCGTAAAAAGTTTGTCATTTTACTGTCGCTTGGCTGCACTACCTTCTTCGCTGATGATAAAATATTTTACTTTCCCAATCAAAACAAAAGATTTAGATTCTGAGACTCTTTGAATCCTCCTCCACCTTTGGATATATGTGATTACAAGTGGCTCTCACCAGAACTCTGAAACATAGTTAAATTTTAATCTTTAACCTTTTGACCACAGCTTATATATATAACTTGCGCGATTCTTTTTTGGCACGATTCTTTTATAACGCGATTCATATAACTTTTAAGGTGCAACTGTTGTATTGGCTGTAGTCTATATATTTTTTCTTGGCTTGATTCTTGTAACTTTTAAGGTACAACTGTTGTATTGGCGTAGTCTAAAGGTTAATGCACCTATTGCTCATACGACTAATTATGTATTATGTAAGTATGTTATTCATATTTTGAAGAACAGGGTACTTCTTAATTAGAAGAAAAACCATTGAGATCTTGATCTCGTCATCATACAAAATTCGATGCTGTGAACGAGATATCTCGTCATTACCAAAAATGGTGGTAATGTACGAGATATCTCGTCTAAACCACTTGGAAGGTTAAATTAACCCAACAAAACAAGAGGAGCACTCATCGAACATTATGGCTAAAACTTGGACAATTTCCAGTTATTTCTTCAGGCAGCACTCATTATTTTACGTGTAATAATAGAGTTTCAAAGCCCCATGAATCATTTTAATAACTTGTACTTTTAGAGCAGTATTTTGGAGTGTACAAACACTATTTTAACCTTTTGACTACGGCTATAGATTTTTACAAGCGCGATTCTCTCTTGGCGTGATTCGCTTAACTTTTAAGGTACAACTGATGCACTGGCCCTTGTCTAAATTCTTTCTTGGCGCGATCATGGTACATTTGCTGTACCGGCCGTAGTCTAAAGGTTAATATGTACAAAATTTCCACGTCAAAGGATGCGTTGTTTTAAAATTTATATAATTGAACACCATTTGCAAACATCGAAAAACATAGGTTGTCAGAACGCAAACTTAAAACTTGATTTCTTGAATTTGTTTCATTTTTTAGCCTAAATACTGTCAAACTTCATTAAGACGAACTTGCTCAGTACGAATTACTGATAATAAGAACTAAATTCCAGTCCCTATCAAAATGCATATTCAACTCTAACGTTAATCATTCGTTTCAGAAGACTACGGGTTAAACTAATAGCCCGTTAAGACGAACAAATTTTCGAAACAAAGGCAAACGGATTCTCTCCAATCGTACTATCACAAACATTAAGTGGCTCCGAAATTGTAGATTTTCTTGTGGAAGAGAGCGAAAAGAGAAAGAATAAATGAGAAAATTCCAAGGAGACGAAGAAAAAAGCGTACCTTCTTCAAAAGAAGCTATTGCTGACCTAGAAATTGCTCACCGCTCTTTGTTAGGTACTGAAAATTAATCTGCTCAGTTAAACAACGCTAAGTGTATCAAAGATTTTATTAAAGGATAACACGAACACCAAAATCGACAACCAGAATTATTTCAATACAAAAATTGGGTGATCAGGAAATAACTGTGCAATCCAGAAATATCTGTGTAATTAAACATCACGTGTATAATCAAGAATCATCCGAATAATCAAGAACCTTCTATGATAATAAAGTGATGAATAATACCATTTATCTGTGAACCAACATTTGCAAAGTAGTGTAAATGCATTAATATTTTACTTCATTATTGAACTAATGCTTTTTTGTTCTAAATTCGGATAACACGAACTGCTGATAATACGAACTTTCTTACTGTCCCTTGAAATTCCTCTAAACGAGATTTGATTGTAACATTTACATACAAAATATCAATTTTAAAAAGATGTCAGTCTGAATATACTCTTGTCTTGCATCTTTAAAGCCTCTCTTTAAACGATCACTCGAATCATTGAATCAAAATCACTCCGTCTCAAACCATCAATTTAAACCGATTTAAACGATCACTCGAATCATTGTATCAAAATCACTCCACCTCAAACCATCAATTTAAACAGATTTAAACGATCACTCAAATCATTGAATCAAAATCACTCCGTCTCAAACCATCAATTTAAACCGATTTAAACGATCACTCGAATCATTGTATCAAAATCACTCCACCTCAAACCATCCATTTAAACAGATTTAAACGATCACTCGAATCATTGAATCAAAATCACTCCGTCTCAAACCATCAATTTAAACCGATTTAAACGATCACTCGAATCATTGTATCAAAATCACTCCGCCTCACACCATCAATTTAAACCGCTTTAAACACGCTTCAAGGCAATTCCATTTTGCATCCAAAATTCTTCCATCAATGGAACTCATTGTCACGATTTTAATTCGACTCCAATCAGAAAGCAAATGCGCTTTTTTGCATTCTCCGTGCAATAGAGCGGAGGGAATTGATCATTCCTCTCCTCCAACCGTTAATCTTTCCAATTAATGCAGAGACGGAAAGTGTCAAAGGCGTTTAAAATTATGCTTTCAGCATCTGGAAAGAATAATTAATATTCAAAAAGCTGTTTGGGACGCAAATATATTAGCATGTTGTCGCTCTCGTGCAAAAATCCTTTCAATTAGTTTACTTTTCCGTGTCAGATTTGTTATTGATGGTGGAGATTATTAGGGAATTTGATGGAAGGAAAAAAAGCTGTTAGCAGTTCTTATGGATGTGTGTAGAGGAGGAATTGTAGTGAACTATTTAACCACCACTATAGAAATTAACTTATAATACAGTAGAATAAATAGCCTGTAGCCTTTCTTCCCTATGAAGTAGTTTTTGGCAGACAAAGTTGCACTGTTTTTAATGGAAAGAACAGGCTGAGTGGCAATGAAAAGTGAATCTTTGATAGGGAATGAATCAGGGTCTTTTATCACAGGGTTTGAAATTATTAGGTGATGCCCTCGGAGCTTTCAGGATTCTTCCCGGTCCCACTCGACAATAATCCGTTGTGTTGCTCCAGTGTGACCCCAATAAAATGTTCCAATACCATGTGTTGCCAAAATTAGAATCTAAAATATCCACTTCAATTGCATTCGACTTCAGTATTTTTTGACACATTAGTATTAGCGCAGTATAACCATGCAATTATAAAATACCAACCAACTAAATCTACTCTCGCGTTAGCTCAAAGTTTCTTCTCTACACTTATTTCTATCTTCCAGATTTCTTCCAATCACCATTTGCAATAATACTGACGAATTTCATTGAGTTCAAAAAGTTCAGTTATGTTGCCAAAATTAGAATATAAAATATCCACTTCAATTGCAATCCAATTCAGTATTTTTTGACACATTAGTATTAGCGCAGTATAACCATGCAATTATAAAATACCAACCAACTAAATCTACTCTCGCGTTAGCTCAAAGTTTCTTCTCTACACTGATTTCTATCTTCCAGATTTCTTCCAATCACCATTTGCAATAAGACTGACGAATTTCATTGAATTCAAAAAGTTCAGTTATGTTGCCAAAATTCGAATGTAAAATATCCACTTCAATTGCAATCCAATTCAGTATTTGTTAACACATTAGTATTAGCGCAGTATAACCATGCTATTATAAAATACCAACCAACTAAATCTACTCTCGCGTTAGCTCTTATAGTTTCTTCTCTACACTGATTTCTATCTTCCAGATTTCTTCCAATCGCCATTTGCAATAAGACTGGCGAATTTCATTGAATTCAAAAAGTTCAGTTATGTTGCCAAAATTAGAATGTAAAATATCCACTTCAATTGCAATCCAATTCAGTATTTGTTAACACATTAGTATTAGCGCAGTATAACCATGCTATTATAAAATACCAACCAACTAAATCTACTCTCGCGTTAGCTCTTATAGTTTCTTCTCTACACTGATTTCTATCTTCCAGATTTCTTCCAATCGCCATTTGCAATAAGACTGGCGAATTTCATTGAATTCAAAAAGTTCAGTTATGTTGCCAAAATTCGAATGTAAAATATCCACTTCAATTGCAATCCAATTCAGTATTTGTTAACACATTAGTATTAGCGCAGTATAACCATGCTATTATAAAATACCAACCAACTAAATCTACTCTCGCGTTAGCTCTTATAGTTTCTTCTCTACACTGATTTCTATCTTCCAGATTTCTTCCAATCGCCATTTGCAATAAGACTGACAAATTTCATTGAGCTCCAAGCACTTCCGTATTGTTTTAGCTATATTATCCAACTTCATAGCTCAAATCAAGCACATTCAACTAAAGGTGCAAAATCGACAAATCAATCCCGTAGCAATTTATGCTATATTGCTTGTTACCACATTGTTGCCCTTCGCCAATTTTCAGATAATGCAGATTTCTGTGGCACCACGTACAGGGATACCCTAAAGCGATCTTTCTCTGCTTACATTCCACTACTCTGTTCCTCAATTCCTTTCCTCCCTTTTCACGACATTTTTTACTTTAAATTGTCGTGTTTGGCACATCTTGACCAAGTATGTCAATTGCGTCATAAACCGCCAAAACTGTCAACTAACCAATCTCTGACACGTACGTTTGTTGTTGGTTCCACATCTGAGTCAGATGTCGTCGTGTGTTTTTGCGTGGCTTTGGCGATGTGGATGTTTTCACCCTGTAAAGCTGGTCTTCCGGATGGTATTCGATGGTTTGAAGACCAGCTAGAACAGGTGAATATAGGATTAGGTGCGAGTTCAGCGCTCAAACAGTTAGTTGTTACTTGACGTCCTGGTTCCATTATTGTTAATCTTCATCTCTTTAAAAATGTCCTGTTCTTGGTCTAATTGCGGTGGAGATTTTTTTATCGGTGTTAATTTCACAAATTTGTTGTTTTATTTCAATTTTCTGTGACATGAGTTTGAATTTTGCCAAAGCATTAACATCAGTAAGAGTTATTGGGGTTTGTTCATTATATCTTGCTTTCTCTTCCAATTCATCTGTAGCTTCATTTCAATTAATGTTAACATAGGGGGAATCCATTGAAGAGTACAGCTTTTCTCAAAGCATATGAGATGGGGAAAAAGAATGGATTCCTTGGGCAAATTTTGAGCTGGCCATTTGCAATTGCTTCTAAGGCAGATGTGGAATCACTAAAGATAATAATTCCTTCAATTTTCCGTGGTCATGAACGATTTAAATAAGTTTCTTGAGTCTTGGGGACGTTTGATAATCCTATATTCCAAATATTAACTCTTTTTATCATTTCCAAAGCATGTAGCTTTACTTTATTTTATCGATCAGAAATTGGTCCTTTCACCAGTGTAGTTCACCAGTGTTTAAAGTATGGCGTTAAAGCCATAATAAAATAATATGGGCATGGTAATAGAAACCTGAAAAGATTATTTTGAAGCTGGATATGGAAATTTAATGGCTCGATGATTTGGTACCATCAAACAAACATTTCACATGACCTGGATGATACAAAACAAATGCTCAAGTAAGCAATCGAATGTGAAACAAATAAAATAGAAAAGAAGCTTCCAACAACAGCAGCGTATTGTACATTTTAACAGTAAAAAGTACTTAATAGATTAAAACGTGACATTCAACCGCTTAATTCATGTACCTAACACCTTTTGAGGATACAAACCCCGCACTATCTAGGACTATTAGTGGAATCGAGAATTCCACTAACTGCTTCAGGGACAGTTACTGTGTCTCTTAAGATTCGCCGATAATCCCACGAAAGTCTAATCAGAGCCGTATATCTCTTTTTTCTTTCTTTTTATCTCTTAGTTTTAGCTCTTCTTTTTCAGCGGAGAATGAGAATATGGTTCTCGATGGATTTACATGGTGTTGGTGACGAAAAGCGTATTATGATGGAACTTGAGTATTCTGGTCATCACATATGCCAACGTTATGCGTTACGTGCTGTTCATTATTAAATATATCAGTGTGCATAGCAGTCCTTATACATCCACGTAAGTGTCGAAGGCAAATACTGTGACTTACGTGCACGTTTCATTTTTGTGTATACGGGCCTCACGAACCTGAGGTACTCTGTTGATCTTTTTCTTTTCCCACATGGAGTATGGTCTTTAGAAAGTACGAGGGTCGTGGTCTAGATGTGTACATGCTATTTTTTTCTCATTCCACTACTCTGGTCCACAATCTCTCTTTTTCTCCTTTCATGACATTTCTTGCTTGATGACATTTCTTCTGTATGGCGCAGCTTGTCCAAATGGTTGAAAATTTGCCAAGGGACGCAAATTTCTATGTTTTCGCTCCAAGGTGTGAAAACCAAGAAAAAAATATCGGTTGGTAAGTATTTAAACTAACGTCGCACTGGAGCAACACACTGGGTTATTGGCGACGGTCCGGGATCAAATCCGAGTACAACACCTCGTAATTTGAACCACGGTAAAATGACGAGGTCAAGTCCTGAGCTTGCACTCCACTCTCCAAACATCCACACCACGCCATTGGGAGGACAAATGGATCCACTACAGATTTAACATGCACCATACTCCCTTGTACACGCCGGTCTTTGGTTGGATTGTAACTCGCAACCCACCGGTTTCTAAGCCGTTTCAACGGGTCTACCGCGGTATCTGAGGTTGCTAGAAGGTCATGGTAATAGGTAACTAACGTCTTACTAGAGCAACACAACGGGCTATTGACGACGGTTCTGGAACAATTTCCTAAGAGAAAGATCCGAGGTCAACACCAAGTAATTTTGAACCACGGTCAGATGACGAAGCAACACCTGAACTTGCACCCCACTCTCCAAACTTCCACATCAACCCAACGTGAGGACTTTCGGCCACGACAGATTTAAGGTGCACCAGCCGCCTCTTCACCATACGCTTACAAACATCCATGCACGGACCCGTATTCTAACCAGGAACCTTCCGATCTAGAGGCTAACACCCTAACCACTACACCGGTTGGTCGCCCGCTAGATGGTCAAACTTCATTAAGAAAATATTAAGTTTTTTTTTTATTTTAAAATTAAAATTTCTTGGTGTCTGTTTCATATTTAAATCTCATTTTGTATTTTAGACGATTTATTTTGTACATGAACAACTAAAATTGCTACATATAGAGTAGGGTTTATTATATTCAATTGGATTTCTTTTTAAAATATCTGTGTTACTAATGCTATTATTTCACAAGCGCTATTTCTGGGGAAACCCAGGCATTTGTATATCTGGGACTGTTGTATAAAACAGCATTTTAGGTGTCACGCTGGTACAAAAATGGGCAATGAACATTCAATGGGCAATCAAAGTACATTCAAAACTCATTGCTTAGATCTGATATACCTCTTCTTTGACATGCCAGCGAACTACAGAGCACATAATACATAATGTACTCTCCCGGAGGCTTTTCGTCAATCCAGTTAACCGTGGTTCGACCAAGTGTATCGGCGATACTCATTTTGATTGATCTTAATCTTTCCATAATACAGGGTGTCCTAAAAGTTCCCGTACTGATGATTCGTGAATTTATTATACAAAAACAACAAACTTAAAAACAATTATTTTCATGTCAATGGTAAAAAGCACTTTTGACCTAACGTAGGAAAAATATTTGAGCTTACATCTATATATATAACTCTCTTACGTGGCACGCAAAAAAGACGTTATTTGTAATCGCGTTTTGGCAGCACTGTACGATTGTTTGTTTATCGCGAAGTCTCGCGCATCGATTGAATTTATAGCGTTATAGGATGAAATTTTATTGAAAAAAAAAAAGGAAATTTTAATGAGTTGTTGCAGTTAGTTTATAATAGAAATCAAAGAAAGCGGAGGATCTTTTCAGGGCCATTTAAAAAAACGGTCCTTTTCAGGACCAACAATTATAGTTCAACAAGACGCTTGCAATACAACTTTCGGAAAAAACTCAATGAAAAAGTGTGGGTCGTTTGAGTGCTGGGAAAATGTACACACAAAAACATGCTAGGTATTCAATTTCCAAAGCAACGCTCACATTTCGAGTCAAAATGTGCACAAAGTTTTCATTTGAATTCTGATTTTAGAGATACTGTATATATTTTTTCTGTAATACAGCAAATTTAGATTTGAAAAAAAATTTTAGTAACATATTTTGTAAACAATCCCTTTTGCTAGGACACATGTCTTCATTAAGGCGAGCGAAGCGAGCATAGGTTCGCGTAGCGAACCAATGAGGATTGCGAAGCAATCCTCCGGGGGTTGGCGACCGTTAGCGAGCAGGGGGCAGGCCCCCTAGTTTATAATAAATGTTCAAAATTTTCGCCCTTTTCTTGGAGGCAAAAATGAAGTCTTTAGAAACGCGTTTCAAGATGCTGAGAGTGATTTCTTGTATCCTTTGAGCAATGGCAATTTTCAGATCACCTATTGTTTGGTGATTATCTTCATAAACTTTGTTCTTTTAACATCCCCACAGAAAAAAGTCAGGGATGCTCAGATCAAGGGAACGAGGTGGCCAAAAGTTTCTTGAGATGAGTCGATCGCAATACCATCGGCAATAATAAATCATTATCCGATGGCTTTAGCTCCTGTAACATCTTAACACTATAAGCAGGAAAATGCAAACTCTTAAAGCTTTATGTATTGATCTCTGTGATGTGCCTGTTTGGTGCGACAAACGCTTCACGGATTGATGAGGGGATTGCAATATCCTCCGTTGAGTTTCTTACATAAAATCTGGTCTACTTTCGGTCTTCCGCTCCTGTGTTTTGTGTTCCTTCGAACCTGTCTCACGAAATCACTGAACGAGTTTATATAGAGTATCATTACTCGGTTATTGCGTCATTTGGATATTTTTGACGCCAAAATTCTTTACATCTTTCATATGATTTACATTCAAAATAATCTTCAAACAACGCAATTATCTGAATGCATGAAAGACTCATCTTGCAATTAAGAAAAAAAAAATGACGCGGAACTTTATTATAGAACAACTTGAGCTCGAAGAAAACCAAACGATAAATATTAGACTCGATAAAACTATGCAGACGATAAAAATCAATAATTAAAAAAAAACACGTGCAATAACTTTTTAAAGTTGGTGTACGGGAATTTTTAGGATACTCTGTAGCTATGGGTGCAGGACGAAAACGATTCTGTAGCTTTTGAATGAGCTAACTATACGGACAATCTTTCGGAAATAGAGGCGTCAGGAAATTGCGTACAAAATTTATGAGTCCAAATACTGATATTAGCAGCGGTACTTATTTTGCTTGTACAATAGCAATAACATGAAATTGTTCCAGTCGCTCAATATACAATACGAAATCTACGTGACTGTCATATACCGATTATTGTCCAACTAAGTTTTTTGGTTGTACCTGGTAGAATGTTAAATTTTTCATTAATTTCCTACCTTCTTTGTATACCTTTGACATAGCAAAACGATTTGATGAAATTCTTAGTACTTATGAACTATCCAAACACTTGTCCGTTGTGGATCTCTATTACGACGTTAATTAAAACTATCTTTTCGTCGAATTTCTACTTACTCGTTGGCATTTATTACTAAGAGCACGGTATATATTGAACTAGATATTTGTATAAGAATATCAACGAATTTATTAAACATAGTTAAGAATGAAAATATTCGTACTCCACAGTCCGTCATAAAATTTGTCTGGTAGATAGTTAATTAAAGTCATTCCGGAACAACAGAATGCACTAATACCACGTAATTTTGAACCACTGTCAGATGAGTAGGCAACACCTGAGCTGGCACCCCTCTCTCCGAATTTCCACACCATGCCACCGTGAGGATATTTTGGCCACGATAGATTTAATGTGCAAGAGTCCCCGTGTACACGACGGTCTTTGATTATCCGAGGTTCGAACTTGCAACCCTCGAGTTTCTGAACAATTTTTTTCGAACACTAGTTCCAGTTCGGATGCAGTTTATACAGCGTTCGAAATCATTGATGGTCCGATGTTCCGAGACCACTGAAAGTTCGATCGAAATAGGAGATTAATAATCTGTGTGGTCCGCGGGACCAGTAGATATAATGAGAAACTTAGTGCATGCCCCGTTTTCTTTTAAAATAAGTTCCAAACTTCCAAACCATACTTTTGGCAAGATGTTAAAATTTATTTTGGACACGTGATCGAGAATATAGAAATTCGTATCAGCCTATACTGGAGTCGTTTCTGCCTCCAAGTTGCAAACACAATAATCGGCAATCACAATTTAATGAAAATTAATTAATAAATTAATTGAATTAATGTGAAATTGCCGTTGACGATCGGCAGTTCCTAAAAGAACGTATGCTGTGGAGAATTTCCGATCTCATTAAGTATACCTTAGACTTGAAGCTAATAAAAAAGATATCTACAATTTAACAGAATTTTAATTCGCCAAAGTAACAATTTCGCTCGCCAGTGGATAGTGGAAATTTTGTGCCCTGATTTAAAACGTTATTAACTAAATTAATTTATTATTTGAGGAGCGGACCAGCTATGATGGCTGCGGGCCAGTATATTTTCGTATACACTGGTCCTTAGGACCAGTCACTTTCATTTTTCTTTTCTAACGTTTCAGTTAATATATAAGAAACAATGATTGAATGAGAAAATAATACAAACGTCAAAAGCTAAAGTAAGAGGAAAGCGGACAAAGCTCTAAAAGGTGTTCGACGAAGCAAAGAAATTGTTAAGCAAACGGTGACGCTGCATGTCTATAGCAGCAGTAACTCTCAGATACAACTGGGAAGCAAGCCGAGTTTTCTGCAGAAGGTATCGTACGAATAATCATTAAAAGTGAGATTTTATGACAACAGAAGAAATGTTTCCTTCGTGCAAGATATGGCACGTGTAGTGCAGAAAGCTCAGCTCGAAATGAGACTTGTGGCTCCATCTATACGCAATTATGAGCACTAATTGGGACATCAAAAAAGCAATTCGTTGATGTTCTAAACACTGAGCCACCGTTTCGTCTATCCACGAGAAAGTCGAATAGTAGTTGACAAGTCACTCCAAAAATCGTATCGGGCCATTATTTGTATTGCAAAGGCATCCTCTCACGAAATGCTCCTCCAACCTCAACCGTTTCGCGGTCTGGTCTACCTCTCCACGAGCGTTTAAATCAACACGCTGTAATTTAACTACGAGTCAAAAGATAGATCCTCATAATTTAATAGAAAAAGCGGAAAAGTTGAAAAACGCTCGTTCCTCAAGCCTTTCCTTTCATACTTTTTTAATGCCGATTAATGATCAAAAAGTAAAGTTCCCTGACAATTTTCCCCCATCCTTTCAGAGATCCTTGGGTATTCGCCTTTCTCTCCTTTTCAATTTTTTATCTCTTCTCTCGTTCTATATATATATACATATTCGCTCCTGAATTTATTATTTCCCCCGTTGTTATTAGAGAGCTTTCCCTCTTTCCCTTTCCCTTGCTCTGCGCGGAGTTATTTTCCTTCCCTCCTCCGCAACCTCTTAGCATCCCCGGCGCTCTCCATCTTCTTTTCGTTCTCTTCTCCATCCACCCTGGATCTCCGGCGGAGGGAAGTAAAGAAGCTCCGGAGAGAGAGGGAGGCAGAGGGATATATCGAAAAGAGAACGCATCAAGTGATAAATCACAGCGGCGGAGGGGCTGTAAAGGGGTCGGCTACACATTTACCTGGGCTTTGAAATACCGGAGCTTCGTGGAACCTTACTGATAGGGTTGCTTTGATTTTATGGAGCAGGAACGGCAATGTCAAGCAATGGACATTTGAAAGGCTGAAACCCATCATGAACTCGAGGTATGTCGACATGCCATCCTGTTGGACTTGGGAGACATAGCCCGTATTTACGTGCTGTCTTGAAAACAACAGGACATTTCAGTCAGTTTTTAAAATTTTTATGTTGTGTTCTTTTTATATGTTAAGGGACATGTTTAGCCAAGCTGTGCTAAACCCGATACAGACAACGGACATTAAGGAAGCCGTAACCCACCACGAACCGTGTGTGGTGTGGGCATCCCTTTCTAAAGGACTTTTGAGAATCCTGCCCGTATTTACTCATTATATTGAAGGAAACAGGAAACTTCAAACAGACCGGGAATTGCGACATACTCAAGATTCGATCTCGTAAACATTTAAGTCAGTTTTTACGTTGATTGGTTTGGTCTGATTGTTTTTATGTGATGATGGCCATATTTTGACAACCTGTGCCAAACACTAGAAATATAACGACGAACATTAGACATTTAGAAGGCACTAACCGATCGTGAACGGTGTGGGTGTGGTCATACCTTCCTGGAGGACTGGGGAATTTTGTCCTCCTTTGCGTGTTGTCTCCAGGAAAGCAGGAAGCCCGATTTTGGCACATATGATATTCAATCACGTAACCAGAGCTTTAGGCTACGTTTCTCAACTTGATTGATTTAGTCTTTGGTTATAGCGCAAGTGCCATATTTGGCCAAGCTCCGCAAACACAAGTAAACGCCAATTAATGGACATACACACATAAGGAAATATTTGCTTGAACAAAACAGATACATACGACAGATACGAACAGAGATATACAGATAAATAAGAAACTGTGCCACCAATAACTCACATGTTGCTTGTGCAGTGAGAAAAACCACGGAGTTCACTGCTGCCTTAATTATACTGAAATCTGAGTAGGGCTTTTAAATAGTGACATATCTCGCCATTAGAAAAAAATTGACCAGATCTTGATCTTTTCATCATGAAAAAGTCATCAACATATTGATGACGAGTTATCTTGTCAGTGCCAAAGTTGGTAAAATCTTCATGAGCGAGATACCTCGTCGAAACCCCTCAGAGGACTACAGCTGAACAAGAATAAAGGAAATACTACATCCATAGAGAGTTCTCATATAAATAGTTCTTGAATAACTCCTGTTTTCACGTTTAAAATAATATTCTACAACTGTAAATATATTTTAGCAGTGGAATAGGAAATACCTCACAGCCTTCATTCGTGCAGCCTAGTCTTGCATGTTGTAAAAGTTCGAAGCAAGACATGATCACTATGTATATATTTATATAATTCTGTTCTCAGATGGCAAAATGTTATGTCACTTTTCCCAAAGTCTTTTTTGTTAATATTTAGAAGATGGCAAAATGTCGTAAGTCTTTTTCTTTCAGTTTATAAGAAAATAAAGGTGGGAAAATTGTAATAAATCAAAAATCACAGAACCACATGTTGAATCTTAAATTTGCTGTCAAGAAAAATTTAAAAAAAGTGACTTATAACATTTTGCCATCTGAGCACATATAGGATCTCTCTATTAACTTTATTACTCATATTATTTTACATTATGTATTTGAAATTTTTGTCCTTAAATATAGTTATTATTACCAAACTAGAAATGGTGTTGAGGGTGACTAAGGATTCCCACTCAAGAAAAGAATAGAAATCAAAACTAGTTTATCAAGATTTTCTGTCAGTAGTTCATAGGTATTGAAAACGTAAGAAATTGAAGTCAGATGGATCGGGACCTCAAAATAAATATCTCTTACAGAAGCCAACTTTGGTTAGATAGTTTAGTTAGTTGGGATCGCATTTCAACTTTTACGAATTGAATGTAATTCACACTTTACATACAGGGTTTAGTTATTGTGATAAACTAACGATCCCATTTAAATTTCCTCTTGACCATACTCGTTGGTTGCATTAATCTTAATCTTCCTTTTTAAAGAGCAACGAATTAGGAGCACATTTAAACCTTTCTCTATGAAACTGCAATAGTGATTAGAGTTGAACAGAGTTTATCAAGGCACACGCAAAAATGAGAAAAAAAAGTGAAAATTTAAAACCTATAAAATGACTCAACTTACATCTTACATTTTTTTTTGTGTGTATCCTGTAAACCATGTTTGTTATAAGGGACCATGTGGATATGTTAACAACTCTTTCTTTCACCGAGGTTTCTTTTTCAGTGATACTTATGCCTACTTTGTCGGACATTTCAAACATGGTGTAAATGGGTGATTTATAGGTATTAAATTATCTTGAAATGCATTAAGACAATTTAATACATTAGATATTTATAAACCCTAATAAATTGCAAAGGTTTCTAGCTAAGGTAATATTAAGGACAAAGCATAAGTAATTATTAAAATCAAATCTAAAAATTATTTTTCACATTTCCAAATACTTATTTTTTTTAATGTATAACGTAAGCGTGTTTCAAAACTTCTCATACAAACTTCAAGAAAATATAAGGCAATGATAAATTAAACCTTATTAATATCGGTCTGTACGTCCGCAAGCTGATTTGACTCTTCCATTATAAAAGAATCCATCCAACAGTAAGCTCCACACGAATATGGCACTAAGCTCAAGAAACGAAAGGCATCAAGTATGTAAATAACCTTTTTGTTTGTCTAAATTTTACAGTTTTGCACATTTTTTACATTACATTTAACTTTTTGACTACGGCTATAGATATACAAAGCGCGATTCTTACTTGGCATGATTCTTATAACTTTCAAGATAGAACAGTTGTAACGGCTGTAGTCAAAATTCTTCCTTGGTGCGATTCTTATAACTTTCGACTATAACTTTTCCTTGGCGCGATTCTTATAACTTTCGAGGTACAATTGATGTGCTGGCTGTTGTCTAAATTCTTTCTTGGTGCAATCATGGTACAACTGCTGTACCGGCCGTAGTCTTAAGGTTAAGTTGGGTGCAAACGCGCCAACGTCTGGTGATTTGACACACATCTGTAGGGATACCGTTCACGACACAATGTCAGAACGGCTCGTTTGTTTTTGTTAGCCTCCTCATATGCTAGATGCATGTCATCCATTTCAGCACTTGTGAAATAATACATGTTACAGGCTGGATGCGAAGCATGCTTGATTCCTGTTATCAACCCTAGATGTATTTCCTCTCTTCTGAATTAGTAAAAACTGTCCTTGCGTGTATGTACATCCATTTACTATTGTCGGTAAAAATATTAAATTTTTTTTTCCAGATATGGTCCTTATGCCATAAAAAAGTCATACCGTCAGACCGCTGAAGTTATAATACTATTTTGCTGTTCGGGCAACATTGATAAGCTTTTTAAAAAAATTTCTGGCTATATATTTTCAAGTTTTCAAAAATTCCAAGATTATGATGACTTATCCACTCTTCAAAAGGTCATTTTATCTTAAATTTTCAAAAAGCACCCAATCATCCTAGCAATAAAATTTTTTTTATTATCATTCATATTCTGTTTTTATAATTGTTTTCATTGGGAATACATTTCTGTGGTTTGTCACTGTGTTGCCATGAACACCAATAATACATTTAATGTATCATTGGGTTTTGTTTCTACTGAAAATAACTGCGCATTCGTACTTTAGTAACGTGTTAATCTATTATAAGCAGTAACTTTTGATTTATATGTAGATGATTCAAATATATTTTTATTCCTACCCCGACATTGGTTTAATAAGATATAAACTTTGACGTGATTTCAACAAAGAATAACAATTTTCAAAATTTTATATTTGACAAGTTTTGTAACTCTAAAATTTGAATCAGATTTAATTTATTTTGAATTTTATTTATTCGGTGATTTGATCAGACCTAGCACATGCGTCCTAAAATCTCATCTATCTGCAGAAAATGCAAAATTAAATTAATTTTAAATTGTTGAACCATACTAATTATAACTTAAGACTGAAAACTACATGTTTTTATTAATTTTAGAATGATATAAATGAATTCTTCGTTAAAAAGCTAATCGCTCATTAATAGAGATACCCTATTGTTTCGTTGCATTCGATTTCTAATTCTATGTACTCTCATTTTCAAATTATAAAATTTGGTTTAAAGTTACAATATTTCTCAGCAATTTCACAAAGGAAATATGCATTAAGGAATCGAATCATCTCCAGAAAAAGAATCAAAAGCACTCCAGAAAAATTATTAATTTCATTTCCAGATTCTACTTAAAGAGAGTCATGCTGTAATTAAACTAAATGTGCAAATCAGAGAAAACAATTGAATGCATTATTGAAACAAAACCAGAAAAAGTCAAAACATCTTAATTGGACTCTGGCAAACAATACAACCCGAATTTTACTTCCGCAAATGGCAGTTTTACTTTCAACAGAATCGTAATCCATTCATCATTTTATAAAATTTATTTTTGTGACATCCCCGCAAGCGTTCCCTGCCTTAAAACACTGAGATCAAAAATTAACAAGAAATCGGTAATAAAGAAAGATAAGACATCAGGAAACAGCAGCTATCGACCCGGTAGCTTGATTGTGATTACAAAGGAGAAAAAGAAGAAAATATTCATTTTCTCCTGAGTCAAAGTAACCTGGAAATGCGATATTGATTGTGTATGGGAGTTAGTAAGAGAACTATGTTGACTTCGCATTTGGTTCTTGGATTTATTTTACTCCTGACGACTGAGGAAGGTTTTTAAATTATGTCTTATTCTTCCAAGAACTTTTTAACATAACTCGTTCATATCGTCGATATTTTTATTTTTGTATACAGCTGCAATGTTGTTTCTCACTTCGTGGCGTTTCGATGTGGATTGTTATCTGTGTTCATGATTGGACAGCTTATAATTAATGATGCCCAATTACAATGTGCATACAATCAAATCAATTAAAATTCAAAGGTTTCTCTTTTATCAAAAGATATTATTTATGGCCACTGGTGACGCATTTAACCCTTTCGGTGGTTTATCTTCGCGTTGGAAACCGCATTGTAAACTTCATGACAGCTCGTAAATATATTTGTTAAAATTTTTATATGTCGCTGAGTAAGCTATACCAGTAATCTACCTCTTTTCTCCCCGCCAAATTTAGCGAAAAGAAATCAAGTAAAATCATCCCAAAAGTCACCTCTACTCAAAATAAGCAGGCCCTGTTTCTATAGCAACCTCCACCTCCCAGACGTGGTGTCCGGAGCAGTTCTCGTGGTAGTCAGAAATAACCTACCAAAACAAAGATTTGTCGAAACAAATTTTAGGCCCGGTGCACACATCCAGTTTTTTAACGTGCGGCGCCGCTGCCGCAATGCAAGTGCGGTCTGAGATATATTAGATTCAATGGAGTATTGCACACATGCCTCCGGCGTCGTTGCTGCGACGCACGTCCAACTTGCGTGCTGCATGTACTGTAGTTCCTTACTTATGTACTGCAGTTCCCCTCGGCGTCGCAGCTCGCCACAAACGCTTCTCAGTTCTGAAGTACCTTGTTTTTATATATAAATGGAATATAAATAACTAGGGGGCCTGCCCCCTGATCGCTAACGCTCGCCAACCCCCGGAGGATTGCTTCGCAATCCTCATTGGTTCGCTGCGCGAACCTATGCTCGCTTCGCTCGCCTCAATGAAGACATGTGTCCTAGCAGAAGGGATTGTTTACAAAATATGTTACCCAAAAAAATGTTTTTCAAATCTAAATTTGCTGTTTTACAGAAAAAATATATACAGTATCTCTAAAATCAGAATTCAAATGAAAACTTTGTGCAAATTTTGACTCGAAATGTGAGCGTTGCTTTGGAAATTGAATACCCAGCATGTTGTTTGTGTGTACATTTTCCCAGCACTCAAACGACCCACACTTTTTCATTGAGTTTGTTGCCGAAAGTTGTAGTGCAAGCGTCTTGTTGAACTATAGTTGTTGGCCCTGAAAAGGACCGTTTTTTAAATGGCCCTGAAAAGATCCTCCGCTTTCTTTGATTTCTATTATAAACTAACTGCAACAGCTCATTAAAATTTCCTATTTTTTTTTTCAATAAAATTTCATCCGATAACGTTATAAATTCAATGATGCGCGAGACTTCGCGATAAACAAACAATCGTACAGTGTTGCCAAAACGCGATTACAAATAACGTCTTTTTTGCGTGCCGCGTAAGAGAATTATATATATATAGATAATTAATAAATGGTTGTATCCAGTAACGTATATTTTGTTACAAAATATACTTTTTTTACACCAAGTAAGCGAAATAAACACGTTTTCTTCGATAGAATATATATCGCAAATAGCGCGAAATGAGAATTTGCGTCATTTCACGGTTATATGTGCATAGTTGTGCTTCGATGCCGCAACGGCGCCGCACGTTGAAAACCCGGATGTGTGCACCGGGCCTTAATCTCCTGAGCTTCGCCAGATTTCCGTGTAGTGGAGTGTTGTTTTTGAACTACAGAAGACTTAATGACCAGCACATCTTTTTATAAAAAATCATTAATCCTCCTAACTCATAGAATTACTTTATTGGCATTTTCCTAAAAATAGAATCTTTCTTTGGAACGATTCTATTTGTTCTTTCAATGGAATGGGATTCCTTTGGAACAGTTGGTTTTTCCTTTGTTGGAATAGAAATAATGTGGAATGATTCTGTTGGCCCATTCTGTAGAATAGAATCTGTTGGAAAGATACTAATCTTTGATTGCTAATACGCGACTCTATCAACTCCTCTACCGTGGACCTGTAAGTAATGGAAATTATATTGTCTTAGAAGAAGAGAGTTAAAACTTGTTAAATTGATACCAATGAGTTAATTTATAATGGTTATGCATTTTTTACAGTTTCACAATAAAATGATAGTAGAGCTCGTCGGGCAGAGAATACGTTTGAACTTTTGCATCAGATTCGAGGCTACAACATGTACATGCTCTCATCGCTGCGCGTGGCGGCTGCACAAGATATTGATTTTCGGCATTATATTTGTTTTATTGCTCTGTAAATATGATCGTTTATTTAAACCAATATAAGTAATATGTAGAATAAATTTAATTTATTCCATGGTAAAACACGTTTTCTCGAGTTCACCAACGCCTGTGCAATCAATACAAAATTTTCCCTTTAAGAAGCTATTTTTGGAACAATTGTTTTTTTGCTTTCGTTGGAATAGAAATAACGTGGAATGATTCTGTTGGCCCATTCTGTAGAATAGAATCTGTTGGAAAGATTTTACTCTCTGATTGCAATACGCGACACTATCGACTCCTTTACCATGTCCCTGTAAGTAATAGAAATTACATTGTCTAGAGAAGAGTTAAAATTGATTAAATTTATGCAACGAGTTGATTTATAATAGTTATGCATATTTTGCATTTTCACACTCAAATGGTTGTATTTGACAGTTATCAAGACACCTGTGCTAAACGTGTGACTGACTGCATTCCAAGCTTGCAGTGGATTATTGCATTCAATCTGCGATGTTCGGCGATTTCACACCTAATTCATTATGATTGTATACACAACCTTGTTTCATATCCACACCACCCACACGTAAAGAAATACAGCATACTAAAGCTAAGCACCTGTCTGTTTCTTCATCGCATCCTTACACATAAAAGTTTGCATTCCAAACAAACTGCGGCAACTTCTGGTAAAACCCATGACAAAATTCTTGACATACCGGAGATCCTAAGTAATATGAATAACGGTGCGCAGGTGTTTATAAAAAGGCTTTGTTTCAAAAGTACGTGGGGCGGGGAAAAACCCTCCTGAAGTATCCTCCTATGGGGACAAAGAAAACGATTGATTTTAGACATTCTGAAGGAGAAAATCTTTTGGCTAGAATTTGGTTTTATTCAAAGGACTTCAAAAACAAGGAGCATTTTTCAGATATTTCCAGTAGTTTAAATGACCTCATCTTAGGGCATAGAAAGAAGTTATGGAATTTTTAAACTGAAAAATGCGCTTTTAGGCAGATGTTGAAATAATGTAGTTATAATCAATGCAGGAAATTTGTAAATGAATTGCTGAAAATGTAGGAATAAATGAAAAGAATTAAAGCTAGCAGCTTGTTAAAATTGTCGTGTTGTGGTCAATAGAAAAAAAAACTCACACAAACCTCTTATGATTAGACAACTAATTGGCATTGATAAAGCATCAAAATATTCAAAAACCCAAAATAATTTTCGCGATAACTGGTTAGTCTCTACGGTCATCTTTTTGCTACACGTTGTCTAAGCCAGACGGGGATATACGGTACCAAATGAAAGAAATGGACATTACCAGACAGCCAAATTTCTATTCAACATCGATAGAGCATATTAGATCGGACCAAATATTATTTCTAGTAATCCATTCCAGTGTGCATGCTCCACTACGCAAGTACAGATATTGGATTCGATGTTTAAAAATTGTCTATTGAGATAAATCTATCGAAATAATCTCTTCCTATACGGTTGGATGGGTTTTGTGATGCAAGGAGCTATATTTGGTCAAGCTAAGCCAAACTCAAGACGGCAAGTAATGGGTATACACATACAAGAAAAGGTTTGCTGACACAGAAGAATTACGTAGCTTCGGATCTTTCTGGGACGCAATAGCCCGGATGTATGAGTAACGGATTAGCAACGGGAGGGTTTCGAGTTTAAATCCAACCAACAACCGTCGTGTATACAGGGTATGGTTAAATCTGTCAGGACCTCAAATGTCCTCACGTTGGTGTGGTGTGTAAGTTTGGAGAGTGGGGTCCCAGTTCAGGTGTGACAACGTCATCTCACAGTGGTTCAAAATAACGGCGTTGACCTCAGACCTTTCCCTTCGGGTTTGTTCCCAGACAGTCACTAATAGCCCTTTGTGTTGCTCCAGTGTGAGGTTAATTAAAAATATCTACCCTATATATTTTGTAACCGCTATGATGATATATTGGTTCATCCGGAAAGTTCTGCGCGTTTTTTAAGATATATACCAACGAAGCATTACAAAAACTTAAGAAAATTTTATTGAATAACATCAGCCCCATTTTGTTCTATGACTTTTTACCATCTTTCTGGCAGCTGGAAAATTCCTTTAAAAAAATCATTAGGCTTATTTGTAAAGAAGTTATCGAGGTACTGTTTGACAGTCTCCAAAAAATTGAACTCCAGGCCGTTAAAAAAAATTTGATGTGACCTGAAGAGGTGAAAATCTGAGGTTGCAAGGTCTGGTGAATATGGGGGGGGGGTGAAACAAAACATCTCAGCCATACTCAATAAGTCTTTGTCTGATATTCAGAGAAATGTGGGGCCGAGCATTGTCATGTTGGAAGACAACACCTCAACGATTGGTCAGTTCTGGGCTCTCTGTTTCGATTTCTAATCCTGTCATTTATTGTCTTATTTCGGGGCAACATTGCATAATAAACAGTTCCTTTGTAGTCCCATACAGAAAGCATTACTTTTTGGGATGGTCGTCCAGAGCGGGCATCATCTTCGAGGCTGAAATTTCCACGCTTAAATTTAACAAACCACCTTCGAACAGTGGCCTCAGAAACAGCACAATGTCCATATACAACACATATCTTTTAATTTCTAGGACTAGCATTTTTTCCTTTCTTAAAATAAAAGAGCATATGACGAAAATGAACTTTCTGGTTCTCCATTCTTAGCACTGCAGTGAAACACAAAATTATGCCACAACACATGCTATAATTATGCAGTGTAAGCAGAAAATACCAAATTTAACACATCTGCTTCAATTACTCCTTATCAGCGGTCCTCCTTATCATGGCACTCCTTATCAGCGGTAGCAAAATAATAACAACAAAGCTAGCTTTGATTTGAAAACGTGCAGAACTTTCCAGATGACCCAATACATTATGTAAAACCTAGCTTTTCCGAAAAGGGTGTAAGGCTCTCTGAAATGCCTTCGTCTGTCTAAACACAGTACTTAATGCTTCCAGATCCATGCCTCCCCGACTCATCAAGTGGTTTTGAATCTTATAATGGGATTAGTACTTAAGGCTTGGCCATCAAACAACATTTGGTTGATATAAAACATAAGCAAGACACAAAGAATAACTAAAATTCAGCGAGCTGTCAAATCGCAAAGCTCGTCAAACTCTTGCAGACCAAATAAGGTAGGTAGATATTTTAATTAACTTCGCACTGGAGCAACACAAAGGGCTATTGGTGACAATGCGGAATCTAGCACGAAGAGAAAAATTGTTAGAAATTCGTATTCACCTTGTCGAAGTTTGTTGTGTCGCACAATGAGGCAATCAGGTGCCAAATCGACCAGCCAAGTAGATTTTTTCAAAGAAGTCACGTGAGTACTAGTCGAAATGTTTCCCATATTTTTAGAAGCTCCTCTCCATAGCAACGATCAGTACACTCAAATTTCACATCTCCATCTCTTTCTGCAGTGGGACGCGTTGGCGTGGTGTGGACGTTTGGAGAGTGGGGTGAGAGCTCAGGCATGACCTCGTCCTGTGAACGCGGTTCAAAAGTAGTTGGTTTCCTCGGATATTTCCCTTCTGATTTGATCTCCGACCATTGGCAACGGCCCGTTGTGTTGCTCCAGCGAGAAATTAAATAAATACCTGCCTACATTAGTTAAATCCACTGAGCCAAGCCGGTCCTGTTGGATTCCTCTCGACAAAGTATCTCGTCATTAAACGAATACTGACCATATCCTGCTGGACGAAATATTCCGTCATTAGATGTAAACTGACCAGATCTACATAGGGCCTTTTTGCAAAAATCGTTGAGATCTGGATGAAACAATACCTCGTCATTATAAAAATTGGATAGGTCTTGATGGACGAGATTTCTCGTCATCATCAAAATTGGATAGATCTTGATGGACGAGATTTCTCGTCATCATCAAAATTGGATAGGTCTTGATGGACGAGATTTCTCGTCATCATCAAAATTGGATAGGTCTTGATGGACGAGATATCTCGTCATCATCAAAATTGGATAGGTCTTGATGGACGAGATATCTCGTCATCATCAAAATTGGATAGGTCTTGATGGACGAGATATTTCGTCATCATCAAAATTGGATAGGTCTTGATGGGCGAGATATCTCGTCATCATCAAAATTGGATAGGTCTTGATGGACGAGATTTCTCGTCATCATCAAAATTGGATAGGTCTTGATGGACGAGATATCTCGTCATCATCAAAATTGGATAGGTCTTGATGGACGAGATTTCTCGTCATCATCAAAATTGGATAGGTCTTGATGGGCGAGATATCTCGTCATCATCAAAATTGGATAGGTCTTGATGGACGAGATTTCTCGTCATCATCAAAATTGGATAGGTCTTGATGGACGAGATATCTCGTCATCATCAAAATTGGATAGGTCTTGATGGGCGAGATATCTCGTCATCATCAAAATTGGATAGGTCTTGATGGACGAGATTTCTCGTCATCATCAAAATTGGATAGGTCTTGATGGACGAGATATCTCGTCATCATCAAAATTGGATAGGTCTTGATGGACGAGATTTCTCGTCATCCTCAAAATTGGATAGGTCTTGATGGACGAGATTTCTCGTCATCATCAAAATTGGATAGGTCTTGATGGACGAGATATCTCGTCATCATCAAAATTGGATAGGTCTTGATGGACGAGATTTCTCGTCATCATCGAAATTGGATAGGTCTTGATGGACGAGATATCTCGCCGAAACCACTTTTAGTGTTAAGAGTGACTCCTATAGCCCGTCGGATATTGGTGGGGCTGGTATGTATTAGATAAGTATTTTTTAATTAATCTTGCCCTGGAGCAAAACAATGGGCGATTGCTGAAGGTCCGGGATCAAACCCTGGGGACAACACTATGTAATTTGGGATCACGTCATATAACGAAGTCAAATCTCAGCTGGCATCCCACTCCCCAAACCTCCACACCACGCCAACGTAAGGACATTTGAGGTCACTACAGATTTAACGTGCACCAGATCCTATGTACACGATGGTTTGGGGTTGGATTCCAACTCCTAATCCTCCGTTAATCGTTACTCTTCCGGCCAGGCTACCACGGCTCTCTGGTGGAGCTGGAGTTGGTTCTCTGGTTCTCTACAAGCACCATTAGATTTCAAAACTCAAGTATATTGAAAATTTTTTATTTCATTCTTAGTGATACCAGTGGACTAAATTAATTCAATCAGCAGACCGGTACAACATGGTCATTTAACTATTCAGCTGACGTATGAAATATTGACTTTTCAATTTTACTTTCAACAAAAAAAAAGAAACGAATTACACACTTTACGGCTCGTGAAACGTTTGATGTATGACCACCCCTGACTAAAATAGTAATAAAACTAGGATCTAGGAAACGTAATCACAAATTTCCCTTTTGTGTCCCTCCAATGTGTGCGAGACGCTTTTTTTTTTCAGTTCTGCTTCACAATTACTTTATCAATCGCTGCAGAGTTCGCTTCAGCGCTTTCGAAATTAATTAATTCCAGAAAGATTATTGAAGTCGAAATAGAAGAAAGACAAAAAAACAGTCTTGAAAAGGGAAAAAAAACTATATATTGTTATCTTTTCGAAAAATTTTATTATTTCATTAAAATATTGAATAACTTAACGAACGAGTCAAGATTGCAGTTGTTTCTGATGGGTCATTATTTACTTCGGGGAAATTAAGAAAAGGAGAGCTGAGGATCAATAAAGCTATTTGAAGAACAGAAGACCGAGCTCTTCATTTGGGGAATTTGTTTATCTCTTTAATACCCTTGGTCTGAAAAAGATCTTGAGTTTCTTCCAATAAATTTATGTCTGCAGTCACACTTCCTTTGCTATTAAGAAATTATCTTAGTGCTTTAATTCAAGTTCAGTTTGAATGTTTGAAACATTCGTACAGATGTGCAATTATTTGAGATAATATTTGTGTGACCGAATACTTTATTATTAATTGCACACCATAGAGGAAATAATAAATGTAGAGTGGGCAGAGGTAGATTTTTATGTACCCAAGATCACACACATGTGACCAAACCTAATAGTAACACTCTTAGACTACTTTGGTCTGTCAGAAGGAATCAAGTATTCGATATCTGATTGAACACCATTGGCGGACACTGTTTCACCTGTCCGGCTTTCAGCTGCTTAGTCCATCCTATGTAGAAAGTACTTGGAAAAAGAAAAGGCAAATGAAGAACAAAACATGTGGGCACAAAATGATGGAAACGTTCTAGACTCGCCGGAAATGGATGGCCTGCGAAAAATTGTACCAGCTTTGAGTTCTGGTAATGGCCCGCGGGATGGGATGAGAGGTTACTTTGCCAAACGAGGCGATAGTATGCCAAATCCGCCAACCAAGTCGATTTTCATAGAGTTGTCATGTGACTGCTAGACGACATATAGTTGGTCACTTTTTGAAGCTCTTCTCACTATCAATGCTCTACTTTTATTTCACGTATATGTTACAGACAAACAGACGGGGTCTGTCCGTCTATCTGACTCTATCAAATCGTTAAAGTTGTGTCATATTCATTGGAGTGTGTACCTTCAACTGGGAAATCATCGAAGGATGGCAATTGAATATTTAACGTATATTGTGTATTGTGTGGTGTTATGGTGTTTATTGTGCTATATATTGTGGTATGGTGTTATAGTGTTTATTGTATTATATATATATATATATATATATATATATATATTATGGTATGGTGTTACATATTGTGGTATAGCGTTATAGTGTTGATTGTGTCATATATTGTGGTGTGGTGTATATTGTGGTATGGTGTTTTGGTGTTTATTGTGTTACATATTGTGGTATGGTGTTGCATATTGTGGTATGGTATTATGGTGTTTATTGTGTTACACATATTGTGGTATGGTGTTGCATATTGTGGTATGGTGCTATTGTGTTATATATTGTGGTATGGTGTTATATATTGTGATATGGTGTTATATATGCGGTGATTACACCACAGTGAATTTAACGGAACTTTATTGTACCGTATTCATTGAGATAATAACTTTAATTTGAAAAATCTTCACAGCATTGGAAAGCGAATGGTGTTTTATTTATGTCGTGGTATGTTTTTATTGTTGTTTTGGCGCAATGTGTAACATATGGTGGTATGTGGTTATGGTATATTGCGTTACATATGGAAGAATGTGGCTATGGTATATTGTGCTACATATAGTGAAATGTTGTTATGATGTTTTGTGTAACATATGGTTGTACGTTGTTGTTATGGTTATGGTTTATTGTGTTACAAATGATGACGCGTGTGATTTTAGGCCTTGTTTTCTTCACATTCATGCTAAAATTTCTTAGTGTACTAATATGGTATAATCTGTTTACGGTGTCATAGTTGTGGCGTATTGTATTACATATGTTAGCATGTGTTTATAGAGCTTTGTTTTTATTACACCTGCATGTTAAAACACGCTTTCTTGAGAGCACCAACGCTTGTGTTATCAGTGCAAAATTTGCCTTACAAGAATCTATATTTTTACTATTACGTGTGTGACATATTGCTTACTTGCGAGTTCTCCCTCCATCAAAAACGTTTTGCATCATTTTACGATTTCTCTGTTACCTGTTTCTTTAATGGTAACCCAGTATCTGGTTTTAGGAAATAAGGTTTTTCCCATCGCCCAGACTTAAAGAATTCTCTGCCTCCGAGAAATGTTTAAAGCTTGTTCTGTACTGTGTTCAATTTCCCCTTCCAGTTAAAAAAAATTATAGCTCATTTTGCATATATGTTCGACGTAAGAGAAAAGATATGCGCACTAGTGCAAGAATGCAAAGAGTACTTGAGGTACATATTCTTAATTGATGATTAACACGTCATCTAATCCGATTCCCCCGGAGTGCAGATGGAGGGAGGCATGACTTAGTCATTCCTCCTTGGTTTTTCCTCAATACAGCGTTAAGCTATTTTTCTTTTTTGAGAGTTTTTTCTTCAGTCATGCTAATTGCAGGTTTGTGGTAGTGTTTCTTCAGCGTAAAGTATATCCTGTACGCATTTGGAACGTGGCCTGCTCTTCGAATACCATTTCAGCACATCAACAGTAAAAATTCGATAGAATGAATTCCGAATAAAAATATTATAGCTGATTTGGTTAACACCATTAAAATAAATGCCAAACGATGACAAAACGGTGATTAACTGTATGTTAAGGTTTCCTTGTCCAAGTCGATTTATTGCAGGAAAACAAACTTTGTATTTTAAAATTGGGGCTTCGAGAGGCACTTTTAGGACTACCTGTGTGTCAATTGTCATGGCTACAGATTGGTCTGAAGACAAGAAAGAAATAGCCTATGTTCACCGCAGGGCTCGAAATACCCGGGTGCACAGGTGCACTGTGCACATGAAAATAAAATTGTGCACCTAATTTTTTCCCGCCAGGTGCATGCACTGCACCTAACTTTTAAAAAAAAGGGGGGGAACGTGTTTTATGTTATTTTGATGTTTGAACAAAATATTAGTATCGACCTCCCTCGCTCTAAAGGAACGTAATTAAAATTCCTAAATACACACTATGCAAAAACAAAATCGCTGGGTCCTAACGGGTTTATATAGGAGGAAGGTGTATTTGGTGTCACTGCTACCAGAACTTTCCGATGATCGAAACTTTTTCCAGATGGTTCTGTTGGAATTTCTATACTCCAGCAATTCTGTAAAAAATTCGTGTTTCAATAAAGTGTAAATAAAGCCGTAGTAATGCTTGAGAATTGTCTAGCCACTGCATATAGTAAACAAATATTTTCATTATTCATCTTTAATTCAGATTTTATCTGCTTAAAATATTGTGTACTCGTTTATTTTTTATGTATTTTTCGCCCATTAATGTCTGATGATGACTAAATATTTGTAAGTAATATTTTCGCAGATTAAAAAAAATGTTTAAATATTTTTATTTTCTATCTACTACTAACCTATGTAAACATACCCAACGAATAATAGAGTTTATATTAAGTTAATGCTCTTACATTACGTTTTTTTTTAAATATGCACCTAAAATATAATATGTGCACTTAATTTTAAAACTTAGGTGCACAAGGTGCACCTGTATTAAAAAATCTATTTCGAGGCCTGTTCTAAAGTATAAGTGTACTAAATATGGTGTGGAACACACACACACATCCTTTTATATATACATATATAGATTCCTATTTACGAGTTTTGTGTCAAGAGAAAAATATTACTAATGAATACATTTTCCCTTTGGACTTAGATCAAACTAATGCAAGATAGTCTCACTGATAACAAGCAGATGAAAATAAAATTTATGTATAATTCCACAGGGCTGAAGATTTTCCTAGGAATGTTGAATTATACGTACAAGTTAATATTTACTAACTGATAGTTAAAGAGTAGAAACAAAAATTTATTATTTTATTTCAATGGAGTTGAAGAGCTCCTTTGTGATTTTTAACCATACATACCGTTCTTTCAAACACCTAGACCCAGTCTGATCATAGTTCGAAGACGCCGTCTAAAGAAACTCATTTATTTTTTATTCCTGTTTCAAGTTTAGCATTTCACTACTAGAAATTTAAATGATTCGTAAGGTCAAAAATATAAAAGCAACAGCCTCGTTTGTACTTTGTTCATTTTAAACAGAAATATCTAAATACAAAACTGTTCGCACTTTTGTTTTATAAACAAGACAGAACAAACTGAAACTTTAACAAATCCTTGTATTTATATGCTGGACATAATTCATAAGATAAATCATTTATGTTTCCCCCTGTAAAACTACTGACCGAAATATTAATCTCAATTATTCAGAAAATTATGCAAAAATTAATGTCATTTGCATCGGCCGGGAATCGAACCCGGGCCGCCCGCGTGGCAGGCGAGCATTCTACCACTGAACCACCGATGCTACATCTATCTAGCAAGTATGTAACTATAAATACAAATGACCCAATTCAGTACCGAGCATTGGCACATTTCCATTTCAGTAGAAAATATCTCCGTTCCGTTCACCTGGATCTGGTTATTTACTTCCTCGTTGTCCTGGCATTCTACAGAACAAAAGTATTTTTATCAATTTATTTTTGGATGTTTTAGAATATCAGAATAATGCAATACATAAATTCCCTGGGTGACACATTCTACTTCGGGTGATCAGAAGATATAAGTTTATAATATGGAAATATCTGACAAAAGGAATGAAATGTAAGGAAACTTTAGAAAAGCGGACCTTTATAGTTGGAAACTAAATATAAATTTCATTATCACACCAAAACGAGCTCATCGAGTTCGAATTAAAATGTTTTGGCTTAAATATTTTAATCCTACATATTTATTAAGCAGCGCAATTAATGTCATTGTTCCTAAAAGCAGCCGGGAAAATGAAGATAAAATTTCATTGTAATGTAGTCAATTCTTAATGACTTTATTCATTTACAAAGAATTTATTCAACATCAGAATCTCTAAATGTGTCTCATCAATTCTGAAATATTCTTTAAGTTCTAGAAACAGAAATTTTAATAAATAAACATGAGTAAAACAGTACAGATGATTGAAGAAACGAAATAGTTCAATATAAAAGAAGATAGGAAATATTGGATTTGTGTGTGTAACATGGAATATATATAAATATATATTTATTTATGTGTATGAGTCCCTGTCTCACTAGCCCTATCACAGCAAAACAAAATGAACCAACAGGTACAAATCAAACCGCAACATGCATCAAACAACAGAAATACTTATTTATATCAAGCCTTGATGTATCGCGCATGAGCTCTTTTTTATTTGTCCCCGATACATTTTTGGTTTAAAAACAACAGCCTCAATCTTTTTAGATGAATGGATGAATGTTTGGGTTTTATGTCGCAAGGTCCAAACACAGACAAGCTGCGCCAAGCGCAAGATAAAACAATAAAAATTATGCAGGTATAAAAGTTTTAAACGGAAGTGTGGGAAAAACCGAGCGGCAAGAATTGGCATCAGTGAAAAACTTTTGCAGAGAAGTACTGATTTAAAACATGTTTGACTAGAAAGTAACATGGTGTATATCCCATACTGTCGCCAATAGCCCGGTGTGTTGTTCCAGTACAACATAAATTCGCCTACCTACCGATTTATATAATCCCATAAGTTTATATGGGCCGTCGTGGGTTTTCCCAATGCGCTAGCAAAGTAAAATTGGTAAATTTTTTTTTGTCTGTTTAGAACTTGAGGTTGTATGTTGTGTTTGGTCCAGCGTGACCAAATATGGCCGTTATGGTGTTGTGGCCCCAATTTCTTGTGCAATGAAACCCAATCAATCGACCCTTTGACTTATCATGATTTTTTGAAGTCCTCTAATAAGGAGAACATTGAGATATATTTTAGTTAGTAAGACCTATTTTAAGAGAATACCTCGTTAGTCTGGAATCCATCTTTAAAAAATACCTCAGATATAATAATGAAAACAAAATCAAATCAGTTTTCTAAAGTATATATATTTTTTAAATATTGTTCTTTGTGTGAAATCCAACTCTTATTCCTTTTTATGAGTCAAATGCTATACGTATGTCTTCTCTAAAATGAAGAACTGTCTTTGTGCACAATTTTTTTTATAACTAGGGGGCTCCGCCCCCTGCTCGCTTACGCTCGCCAACCCGTGGTTAAGGTGTTAGCCTCTGGATCGGAAGGTTCCTGGTTCGAATCCGGGTCCGGGTATGGATGTTTCTAATCGTATGGTGTAGAGGCGGCTGGTGCATCTTAAATCTGTCGTGGCCGAAAGTCCTCACGTTGGGTTGGTGGGGAAGTTTGGAGAGTGGGGTGTCAGCTCAGGTGTTGCTTCGTTATCTGACCTCGGTTCAAAATTACGAGGTGCTGTCCTCGAATCTTTCGATTAAGGGACTGATCCTGGACTGTCGTCAACAGCCCGTTGTGTTGCTCTAGTACGACATTAATTACCAATTACCTGAATGAAACTGTTGTTTCGAAGCAAGTTTAACCTTTAGACTACAGCCGGTACAGGAGTTGTACCATGATCGCGTCAAGAAATAATTTAAACAACGGCCAATGCTTCAGTTGTACCTTGAAAGTTATAAGAATCGCACTTGTTGTAGCCAAAAGGTTAAATAAGTAAATTAGTAAGACTTAACACCTCATTTCAACCTCTGACTTTACCTTCCGAGATTAATCCCACACCGTCGTCAATAACCCGCTGTGTGGCTCCAGTGCGACGTTAACCGAACTACCTCACCTAATTCCAACCCCACGACTTTAAACAAAAGCAAGAGCTCCATCACTTGGGAAACAAGTGAGCAGAAAACACCTCAATTTATTCCGTTACGGATGCAAATGCGAGTCTCACTCCTCACACCTTTAAGCTCTCCGTGACGGCTTGCCAAGTGCTCGTGCCATCTCCAGCATGGATCACGATCCGATCTGGGCTAAATGGGTGCTCACTGTTCTATCAAGATGGGGCCAAAATATCCGAAACATCGGGCTGCCTGCCACCACAGACGGCCAAAGACACGTTAAATATGTGCTTGTCTGATCCTGCTGACAGATATACTAGACTCTTTATCTTGCGAACGTGTCGTCCGCAAGGAACGAAGCGTAATTAATGGCCGACCCCAGTGTCACATTTGTCAAATTCACGGACTGACGTCCTTACCGACAAGTATTTTCATTCTCTACTTTTCAGCTATTGCTCCGGACTCTATTTATAGTCTTTAAGTAATTCCTTAGCCCCATATCTTAAGCCGCTGGGGGCTGTATGTAGTTTCCACTGTTTGGCGAATGGTTACGATGCTTTTGTGCCATGATTTGGGAGGTTGGAAAAGAAATTCGGTAGGGTTGGATGGGTTTTATGGCACAGGGGCCATACTGGGCCACGCTGCGCCAAGCACAAGACGAAAGGATTTTTAACAAAGCTAATATAGTTGTTCTGGTGGTAGGTAGTTGAATAAATGTCACACTGAGGCAACACAGTGGTCTATTGGTGATGGTCCGGGATCAATCCCGATTTGAAAGGTCCGAGGACATCTTATAATTTTAAATCGCTGCCATAAGACGAGGAGGAAATGGCACCCCATTATCCAAAATTCCAAACCACTCCAACGTGAGGACGTTTGAGTGGAATTGAATTTATAGCGTTATCGGATGAAATTTTATTTTTAAAAAAATGAATTTTAGCTGAGCTGTGTTGCAGTTAATAATAGAAATCAAAGAAAGCGGAGGATCTTTTCAGGGTCATTTAAATAAAGGTCCTTTTCAGGGCCAACAATTATAGTTCAGCAAGACGCTTGCACTACAACTTTCGACAACAAACTCAATGAAAAAGCGTGGATGGCTCGAGTGCAGGGGTAAATATACACACAAATAACATGCTAGGTATTCAATTTCCAAATCAGCGGTCACATTTCGAGTGAAAATTGGCTCAAAGTTTTCATTTGAATTCTGATTCCCGAGGTACTGTATATATATTTTCTGAAAAACAAAATAACTAATTTAACAAATAATAAGAACAAATAATTTAGATTAAAAAAAATATTTTTTTGGAATATCATACTTTGAAAACAATCCCTTCTGCTAGAACACATATCTTCATTGACGCGAGCGAAGCGAGCATAGATTCGCGCAGCGAACCAATGAGGATTGCGAAGCAATCCTCCAGGGGTTGGCGAGCTTCAGCGAGCAGGGGGCTGGCCCCCTAGTATTAATATGTTTGCATAATTATAGTATTAATATGTGTGCATTGTAAGCATACAGGTGTGTTTTGAAAATAATGATTTGAATCTTTGTTCTGCCCCATGCAGGTGTGTTTTGAAAATAATGAATTGAATCTTTGATTTTGAATCTTTGTTGTGCCCCATACAGGTGTGTTTTGAAAATCTGCTCAATGTTATCATTTGCATGTTGTTATTCCAGGACATTTAGTAATTTACTATTTGAAATTGAAATTAGTCAAAGTATAAAGTCTAATTAGCTGTAACAAAATGAATGTCGGGAATCTACATAAATAAGAATGGAGTGTTTGTTTGTACATTCAATATTTTCGACCCATTTCAAGTTTTCTATCCGTTTTGGACCCTTCTGATGCCGAATCCGCCTTTTTATCGTTTGGTGTCTGTGTCTGTCTGTCTGTATGTTGTGCCCTATACACGTCCACACGGTTTAAGATAATCTCATGGAAATTTGCATACAGTGAGTACTTATCTTCATTTAGAGAGTGGCATTGGTTGCGAAAGTCTGTCTGTCCGTCTTTCTGTTCTATGCTCGATTTTTTGTTTGTGTGTTTGTGTAGACATCACATGAATTGTATTCCAGATATTTGATTGCAGTGAATTTTTTTTATACATTATCTATTAGTTTAGTGAATTCAATATTAAACATTTCTTTATTGTTATATTTAGTTGAGTTTCATGCTAAAACACCTGAGTAAGTATACATAAATCAACCATAATTTGGTAGTTTTGCAAAAATTGGAATGTCTATTAAATATTACGATTACTTCGATTGCTTTATCAGTACTGCTAAAAAAGTAATTATTCTTCAAAAAAAATTATTATTTTTTTTCTTTATGGAATTTTATTTCTGATACTTTATTATTTCGAGTCTTATTTTTATTCTTTGCGCAATGAAAACGATTTCCGAATATTAGGGACAGACGATATTTTTCAACGAAACGAGAATGAACAAGATCACGTGAGCAGTGATATTTTTTCTGATTCTTTCGCTCTGAATTAATTTCACATTTCTAAATTTTGTACACTTTTAGTTGTAAGTTGTGGCAACTGTGCGAGATCAAGAGATAAAATTGAATCACAAATTAATACCTTTAGAACAATTTTTTTCGATATCTTTTATTTTGTTTTATTTCGCTGTTTCCTGTTTTAAATATTTATTATTTTAATAAATGTGTTTTCCTTCTCATCACACGCAACAGCACCACAAAGTATCCGACTTTAAAATGGCAGGTAAGTCAGTATAAATTTTCAGTAAATTTTAAGTGTAGTTATGCCATTATTGAAAGAATAATGCCGTTATTTAAAGAATAATGCCGTTATTTAAAGAATAATGCCGTTATTTAAAGAATAATGCAGTTATTTAAAGAATAATGCCGTTATTGAAAGAATAATAATGTTTAAAAATCCAAACTATAACTTTTTCCAACATTAAAAAATTCGTTGTAATAATGACATGAGAAGATTGTAAAATTTCACAATGTCGCATACCGGAGGCAAGAGTGCCACAAGTAAAAAAATATTGTTTTGTTGACTATGAGTGCGCGAGCACTCGCCGTAAATCGTAATTTTAATTAATTGAGTTGAACATGAAAAGAACTTAAGAAAGGGAATTCCAAATCTTCCTATAAATCGTCTTTTATAGTAGTAACCTTAGCATCACCTTTCGTCATTTTGTAGCTTTGTCATACAGCAATTGTGTGATGTATGTGAAATGTATTACATGAATGGAAATGCATGTGTAGGATTTGTGTCCAAAGTAAGTTGTAGAAAATATAAAGATGGCGAAAGGTGTTAAAATAAATTTTTATTCTACAAAAAACGTAAGTCATTATATATTTTGATTATCTCTTCAATCTAGAGTAAACCAATTAAAACCGAGTAAGGTCGGGTATTTTGCTAGTAAATTAATAAAGACAATTCTTGTAAAGCTCTCCCAAAAGGTCTTTAAGAGTGTGGTTTGAAATTCCCCAATGGTTAGTCTATGGTTTTTGAAAGCTTGACATTCAGATAAAATATGTCGACCGGTAAAATGAGTGAAAAACTGAGCACACTATAGTAGGTCCGTGTAATAAGTGTAAAAGAGAAATTTAGTAGGATTGGTTTGTTGACTTTTATGGCATATTTTCCAAACTACGCCAAAGACAGTTTGGCTAAGACAAAGAAAGTTTGAAACAAAATCGAAACTATTCAAGATATAATAAAATGTTTATTAAATGAATGAACAGAAATAAATTTTGGTTGCGAGAATTTCACAATAGGTCTTTAAAGGTGTAATATGAAATTCCGAACAGGTTTGGTTGGTTGGGTTATGCTTTATGGAGCAAGAACCATATTTGACCAAGCTGTGCTACAAAACGTCACGTAAATGTACATACACAAAGAAAATATTTACTGACACACATGAGAGCAAAACACCCAGGGAGATATCTAATCTACGTCGTCACAACTCACAGGCTAAATCATTTGTCTATGATTGTTAAAAACTTGACATCTTCAGTCAAAATGTGTTGAAGGACAATTGAACATAATGGAGAACAAACAAGTAATAAGTAGTAAAATAATTTTTTATATACTCTAAGACAAAAAAAAAGTTGCACCTGAAAGGAGTAGATAGGTATAAATGAAATTTGGAAGAGTGGTACATCTGCGTTGTAGATACAAGTGATATAATTTTCAGAATAGTCGAGCACATGCGCCACGCGCAGGGCAGCTCTCAAAGACTCTGCATACCGGGCATAAAAAAGACATCCAGTAAAGCAGCAAATTCATTTCGACTCAAGTTGTTGTGTTGGTTAATCGCTAAGCAACCGGAAGAGTTTGACTGAGGCCACAGGGAGAGTTTGACTGAGACCAATGGGAGAGTTTGACTGAGGCCGAGTAAATGGCCTCCGAGAAGGTAGGTGGATCAACGGATTGCGCAACATATTGATTGCAGTGTGTCTACTGTTGCACGCTGTTGGTAGCGGTGGATACAAGGCCTATGATAGAGTCAACCAGGCTCAGGAAGGCCTAGAAAAACCGGACAGAAAGAGGATCGCCGTGTTATAAGACATGCATGTACTGATCCAACAGCCAATGCTTCAGACATCCAACGGGCAGTGAGAACCTCTATGGAACATCCAATAAGTGATTGCACCATTTGTCGACGGCTTCACGACGTGGGACTAAACTTACGTAGACCGATACGACGACTGCCTTTAAAGGCATTGCATCGCCATCAAAGACTGGAATGGTGTCGTACCAGACGGACATGGGGCGTCGAATGACATCGAGTGGTCTTCATTGACGAATCTCGCTTCTGTCTGGGTGGAGACGACAATCGAATCCGTATGTGGAGTCAACGTGTTCAGCGCTAAGATTCACGGTTTGTTGTGCAGCATCACACGTCCAGAAGACCAGTTGTCACGGTGTTGGGTGGAATTGCGAATGATGCCAAATCACCTTTGGTATCACCACGGGCTGTCTGACAGGCCAGCGTTATGTAAATGAAATTTAACAGCCAGTTAAGCTCCCATTCCTTAACTCCCAGGTTCACCCGCTTTTTCAACTTTACAATGCTCGACCCCATATGGCTACCGTCTATAGAGCTTGTCTACGACACAACGATAACGTACCATGGCCGGCATACTCATCGGACCTGTCCCCGATCGCAAATGCATGGGATGCCGTTCGATGAGATGTCACCACTCCACCTACACCACTACTAATCTGCTAGAACTAGGTTACAGGGTTCATGTAGCATGAGATGGACTGTCGCAGGACTTCATAAAGAGCATGCATGACTTACTACCAAGGCACTAATTGCATTAGGAATAATGACGGTCATACGCCATTAAGAATGATACCACATTTTAATTTTCCTCAATAAAGTTTGAATATTTCAGTCACAAATTTTAATCATTTACTCATTCATAAGCACTTTACCAGCCTTGTAAATTTTGTTGCACTATAGCAATTCCTTCTAGGTGCGACTTTTTTTGTGTGTCTTAGATTGTATATAATAGGTATGGACTATGTGAGAAGACTTGATTATACCTCATTCTCTTATTCATTGCGGAATCCTGTAATAGAATTTAATGGAAGTTTAGAACAAAAAGTTTAGTACCATAGGTGAATTCAAACGTTTAGTATTTTTAATGAATGTGGAGTTTACTACAGCAAGATCAACTCAGGCCTTCGCACTGTTAAAACCCAACTAACCAAACTAATTGATGGGTCCTAGCAAGAGTAAGTTAACTTAGACAGTGTTATTACTTAAAACGTTTTTACAGGGGATATTTACTTCCTTAAAATACAATGGCCCGAAGTGTTGCTTCTGTCTGAAATAAATTCTCTCTCTCGCAACTCCATTTACTATTTATCCTTCTGTAAAACTTCCTCTTTTATGTAAGTATAATACTTGACACTACCTACCCCGTGATTGGCACAGTTCTTCCATAAGGTCTTTGTTCAGTTTAACCCAATAGGAATAGTAGTAGGAATGAGACTTTTTATTTTGAATCGTGTTTGACATCAACGATTTATCTCCATGATTGCGGACAGTGATTTCCATCACTGGCTAATGGCAATTCCAGGAATAATGAAAACGACAAAGACAATGCTTTAAAGAACGTCCTCAAATTTTTCTGTGATTACCATCCAAGAAATATGGTGGCCACTAAAACTGTTAAGACCTTCGCTATAACCCACAAGTGGGCGAAATATCTTATCCCTCCTTCAAGATCTGGCCAATATTGCTAATGACAAGATATCTCGTCATCAAGATATTGGCGATTTTTTTATGATTACGATGTCAAGATCTGATCAGTTTTGCTAATGACAAAATATCTCGTCCATCTGGTCGTTTTTGCTAATGTCAAAATACCTCGTTTAGACAACCAACAAGAGAGTTCTTCAATATAAGGCGAGTTCTTCAATCTAAGAGGAGTTCATCAATCTAAGGCGAGTTCTTTATTAGATTCACTTGACGTCAACTGGCTTTTACCCAGGATTGAAAATTCTGAGCGATTACAGCTATATACAACTCTCGCTTCTACAGCTATACAGCTTCGACTACAGCTCTCGCTTCTGCGTCGATAAAGCTTTCACTTGGTGTGTATCTATTTACTTAGCGTTTGCCGCAGCTTTGCCACAAATGTGAACATTCGGCCATTAAACCAAACTAAATCAGTCATTCTAATGAAATTCAGAACCATCAGTACATAACTATGATCATAAACACAGTATCACTTGATTACATACTTAAGATCTCTTCACAGGTTCTACCAGATTCTTCGGACAGGATATGAGAGAATATCGATTACGTTGAATCTTCTAGACCCCAGTGAATTGTTTGGACTGTCTAAGAGGTCTTTAAACGAGTAAAACTTCGGAGGGAGGGGGGGGGAAGTCAATTACCCTATCAAAAGAGGACATTGAAGCGGATGTTCAACATGCGTCACATACAAGAACCTAAAATGTTTTTAAGTATTAATATAGCAAACAAAACATTTTATATTAATAATCAGATATAATAAAATAGCATTTCACATGCTTGTAAAGTAAAATAACATCGATTGCATTAGTCATCTCATTAAGGAGATCTCAATGGCTGTCCTATTTAGACTTCCTGTTGTCCAATAGCTGTATCGTATTTGTGTTCAAAATACACTATATGTACAAAAGTAGTAAAAACTATAGAGCACTGGAGAAATTAGGAGGATCCATCTTAGTGTTGTTTTTCTTGTTTAAGACTCGGCCATTTTCTTTATGCACCTGGCACCATGAACGCAGTCGTGTACCTCGACGTTCTGGATAATTCGGCCTTGCCTACACTATTGCATTACTACGGCGATGATGGTTGTTTCTTCCAACAGGATCGAGCTCCATGTCATACTGTAAAACGTGTGCTTGGCTTGTTTCTTGAAAATGAAGTCAATTTGCTTGACTGGCCTGTTCAGAGCCCCCATCTCCAACCAATTGAGCAATTGTGGGACAAACTGAAGCGACGAGTAAGACATCTCCACATACGCCCATCTTCACAAAAATCTCTTCTCACAGTCTTGCAAGAGGCATGGTGAGCTATTCCTATCCAGACCTACAGAGAGCTTGTGGAAAGTACGCCTCTACGTTTTGCAACTGTAATTCAAGCAAAAGGAGGGCCTACCCGTTACTAAATAGATTAATAAAGCACTTTTTCTGAAAAGCATGCAATGTCCAAATATTTTGTCCATATCGTGTATATTTTGCGGAAATATGATATTCAAATGTGATTCAGAAGTACCTTTACCTCCCAGACATGGTTAAATGAGACATTTGCTCAATTTGTAATACAAGCAACGAAAAGCAAGAACACAGAAGTCAAAAGTGATATTTGAAAATGCTTCCATTAGCAGAATGATCAATGGTAGAAGTATGTCCACTCACAAAGGGTTTCTTGCTGAGATTTGGTTTTATTCTTCGGACCCACAGTTCTTTAAACGTATTGAACTGCCTTCCTGGCACAATGGTCATTGAGTTTGTCTGCCATACAGTAGCTCCTGGGATCTAATCTTGGTATGTAAGGCACATGGGTGTTGGTGAGTGTTCAGTTATGAGTATACGGCAGCAGTTCTGGGTGCTCCCACAGACAGTCACTGTTCCACCCTCGAAGTGTTGAAATCCGAAGAGTTTGGTGATTGGGTATTAGAAGAACAACTTTGAGGATGAAAAAGTTTTGAACTACTGTATCTTTCAAATTGTTTGACGGGAGCGTCGAAGCGTTTGATTGATATGGAGCGTCGAAGGTTGGGTGCTTTTTTTATTAGACCTCATTGTATTGCAGTTTTAGTAATGAATAAGCAAGAGATTAGGCAATTATAAAAGTCAATAGTTTTAGCAATGCTTTGTGTAATGTAGTTTGCAGACATTTGTCTTAAATTCACTTTGTGCAATGCAGTGTAGTCAATTGTTTTAGATCTATTTTGTATAATATAGTGTGAAGCTAACTGTTTTAGGTTTCCTTTGTGTAATGTAGTTTGTAGTCAACTGTTTTAGGTTTGCTCTGAGTAAATGAAAGACTTTTTCTGTTCAGCAATATGTCGGTGAAAGTAATGTTTCTGCGTCAAAACGATGTTTCCTACACGTTTTCCGAACACATATTGCCAATAGAAATTCCAAAGATTGAATTCCGAATCGATATACGATGATGGATTAGTCAATTCCAATTAAACGCCAAACGTTTCCAAAACGGCGGTAAATTACATTTGAAAGCAACCCCGGTGTGTATCATGCAAGAGCGACACCTGTTGTAAAATTTTCACAGACCCCGGGTTCGTTTGTTTGCATTGAAAATCCCATTCATAAATGAGGCGAGAATTTTGATCTTACGTTCCATCGAAATAATCAAAAGTTATTTATAAATGGTTATTTATTCCAATCATTATTTTTAAGAAGAGCTTGTTGAGGAAAACAATTCTACCAAGAACGGTCTTGTTAAAAACAAACATATAACCAATGCTATCAGTTGAGACAGAGTTTAAAAAACTTCGCTGACTCGGTTCCCGGGTGTGATTTTTACCCGTCCCCCTCACGGCCATTCAGCAGCGGCAGCACGGTCTCCTCATCGCCCGCTGACTCGAGCCTGACGGCCGGGTGCAAAATAGCAAGTTGACCGACAATAAATGATGATTCACAGTAATGGAAGGTTCAGTGTATATTACTCCGGTGGATTAGCCGAGAGGAAAGGAGCATTGATTAGATACTTTAATGACCTCCAGTGCCTGAGCAACAGCTCTCTCCTGCATCTTGGATGCGGTCGTCATGGAAACGGGTCGCAGATAGAAATGGAAGAGCACCGAGGAAAGGGGAGCGTCATATCAGGTAGCGGAGCATATTTCCAGGTAATCACCACCGCTCCTCCCCTTCGACACCTGCTGTCGGAGGGGACTCCACGCAGGGGCAGAATTCATCGGCTAACACAAAATTGCTTTTGGGAGCGAATTAGGGGATGAAGTAATGCGGGGTTTGAAGAGTTGAAGAGAATAGGGGCTACAGTATGAGAGTCCTTCAAAGAGCAGGAAGGACTTAGTGTCCTGATGAGCGTTATGACCTCGCCCTGCTAGTTAAGACAACAGTATCTTCATTTGTGACAGTAGTTTGTTAGTGCAGAGCTAGGCAACTCAGGCCGAGTTTTTCAATTGGTACAAAAAGTAAACAATTTCCTGAACAGATTTGAGGAATGGGATGCCTGCTCAGGTGTTGATCTCGTCATCTGAGAGCGGTTCAAAATCACGAGGTGTTGTCTCATTAAGTTGGTTGGTAGTTCATTAACATCACACTGGAGGGACATGGTGATGATCTGGGATCAATCCCTGAAAGAAATATTCAAGGATAACGCCTCGTAATTTTGAACCACGATCAGATAACGAGATCAACACCAAAGCTCACACCCCTATCTCAAAACTTCCACGCCACGCCAACTTGATGATATTTGAGGCCACAACAACCCCAGTGTATACGGCAGTTTTGTGGTGTATCAAGTTTCAAATTTACAATTCTCCGGTTCTCGATCCATCAGTCTTCTAACGGGGCTACCACGGCCTTGGTGTTGTCCCTGATTAATCAATTCGGGATTGATCCCGGACCTTCGCCAACAGTCCGTTCAGTTGCTCTAGTGCGACGTTAATTTAACTACCTGTAACAACTACCTTTTGTAAGCAGAGGTATTTAAGTAACGGGAAGAGTAATTACCACTAAACAATTCACTCAATCGCAAACGACGACGCTCTCAAGTCGCGCTGGCAGAAGAAACGAATCGCTGAGAGATGACCCTGTTTCACGATCTGTTGTCGCCAAAACACAGCCCCGTCGCGACTTCACCGACAGAAAAGATTCCTGTTGTTGGCCCGTCATCTTCCCCGCCATGCTGTTTCGGAGGAGTAACGAACCCGTTTCATCATCACTCAAGAAGTCAACGCTTCTCAGTTCTGGAAAAAGAAGCAATACCTAGACACGCCGTTCCGATCCCCCAACAACAAATCACTACAGCGGATAACTAAACGGTCTCGAAATAGACTCCCTGGGCTTTGCGTCTGAGTGCTAATTATATCTGGTTTCTTGAGAGGCGATGGTTGGAAAACTTTGGAGGTACTTCCAAGGAATGAGAGGTGTATCTGTGGGGTCGTATATATGGCAGAGGTCAGCGCTTCCAGAATTATGTTCACAGAACACTCGAGTTCCTGGAAGCTCTCTTGCAGAAATCGCGGCAGTGACGGTTTCCCATTCTCTTGTTCAAGTAATCGTGCGATATGACACTCTAGGGTGATTTTTTGCTATCAGGGGAGCGCTATTGAATTAATTGATTTGTTATTCAGATTACAGAATGAGTAACGACCCAATTCCTAGTGATTACAACCACCTAATCCTTGAGGAACACTGGTAATCAATTTCTGGGAAAGAAAGCAAGGGTGAAGACCTAGCACTTTACTTCAATGTATGGTTCACGAGACAAAACTTCAATTTATATAGTTAAAGACGCGGTAAGGGATGCCTAATGTCTTGCCCGTCCACCATAGCACTCCTAGATGTTAGAATACCAAATAATAAAATATCCATGCACTTTAATTTACCTATATCCAGCCATCTTATATATTAACCCTCCAAGTAGTTTCAACGAGATATCTCGTCCATCAAGATGTGCTAATGACGATATATTTCGTCATCAAGGTATTCCTGATTTTTTTTTATGATGACAGGATCAAGATCTAGTCAGTTTTCTTCTAATGATGAGACTGTAGTTCATCAGAACAGATAATGTTGTTGTTGTCTTGTCCGTGGATAGAACACTTCAAATAGGGCCATGCACGGTCCACACAATCTCAGCTATTTTAAGGCAATTGTCCGAGTACAGGTCCTCCAAGTGAGAGTCACTAATTTGTTGAATGCTCGCCAAAATGGTCGGGCAAGAGAGGACGTGTTCGGGACTTAATTCTGTATCACAGTTTTTACAGCTGGGATTTGTTCTTGTTCCATCCGGCTGAATTTTCATTCCCCTAAGGTGCCCAGTTCTCAGTCTTACTATGGTTTTGGCAAGTGATCTGCTTGTAGTTAGTTCACAGATCTGATGTTTCAACTTGATGGTCTTGTCCTTGAATTTTGATTTTGCCACTGCATTTATGTCATTAAGGGTGACGAGGGGAAATTTATCTTCATTGAGGTCTCTCGCTTCCTTTGCCAGTACATCGGCTGCCTCATTCCCTTCTATACCGACGTGTGCAGGTATTCATTGTAGAATACATTGTTTGTCCATAGCATGGAGTTTGTCCAGGACTCTGTGAATGTTGATTATTTGCTTGGTGTAACCCTTTTGAATCGCCTGGAGGACAGCTTTACAATCGCTGAATATTATTAATCCTTCAGTTCTCTCAGATTCCTGGAAATAGGAATACATAACAGATAATGTTTTCGCTGTATATAATGATAATATACCTCGTCAATACATCCACAAGGAGGGTTGAGTCAGAGACCGACAATAAGTTGATTTGCCCACTGCTTGCCGACCAACCGGTATAGTGGTTAAGGTGTTAGCCTATAGATCGGAAGGTTCCTGGTTCGAATCCGGGTCCGGGCATGGATGTTTGTAAGCAAGCGTATGGTGTAGAGGCGGCTGGTGCACCTTAAATCGGTGGTGTCCGAAAGTCCTCACGTTGGATTAGTGTGGAAGTTTGGAGAGTGGGGTGACAGCTCAGGTGTTGCTTCGTCATCTTCAAAATTACGAGGTGTTGTCCTCGGATCTTTCCCTTAAGGGACTGATCCCGGACCGTCGTCAATAGCCCGTTGTGTTGCTCTAGTACGACGTTAACTAAAATTACCAATTACCATTGCCCACTGCTTTAACAATTGCGAATTGTAGATGGAACAGTGAGTTCCTCCTGGGTGTATTTCCCTCTTCATGGGTCAGTAAAACTTTCCGTGTGTGTTTGTCTATTTCCCAGACGGGCCATGGTAGCCTAGTAATTGAGTAGCGGTTTAGCGATAACAGGGTTACGAGTTCGAAACTCGATCCAACCAATTCATTGTACAATTCTTCGTGTTCAAAGGGAGGCTGGTGTACGTTAAATATGCCGTGGCCTCAAATCTTCCACGCTGGTGTAGTATAAAAGTTTGGTGTGCTAGGTACCAGCTCGGGTGTTGCTCTCATCATCTGACCATTGTCCAAAATTGCTGTCCTCTGATCTTTCCCGTCAAAATTTATCCCGGATCGTTGCCGATACCCGTTGTGTCGCTCCAGTACAAACTAAATTCAACTACCTGCCTACCATTTCTCTTAGCGTTGTTTGGTGAAGCTAGCCCAAGTAGGGTCCTTGTACCACAAAACGCAAATAAACTTTCCCTCTTAATAGGGTTAAAAATCCGAAAATATTGAAAGTCAATCGGCTATTTCATCAAGCGAAACTGAAAACATTTTTATCCTTGCATATAAATATCACATCAAAAAATTTAAAACCGAAGGTTTTTATCTAGCTTTCCTAGTCGTGAGAGAAAAATAATCCAATTTCTGAAACTCGAGTCTCAAATCGCGACACTAATCATCCAGAGCATTCCGAATTCCCTTTGAAATACAATTGAATCTGAAACTACATTAGCTCCGGTTATGGTATCAGCATCGACACAGCGCATGGTCGTGTCGTTGGGACCGCTTTAAACCGAAACTCTGGGGTCCTGAATAGAAATTGTTGCTTTAGGAGCTAATATCGCCCCCGTCCCTTTTCTCCCTGTCGGATATGACCGCTGCTAGAGCACTGCTGTCGCCATCCACTCACACTGGAGCGAGTTGCCTAACATCACACTCCGTCTTCGACGATGATGTCTTCGGTATGCACAAATTTCTCTCCGCAGATGATGCCTCGGAGAGGGACCGAGTACAAATTGAGTTTAAATATACAAATGACACAATGCTATGCTGAGCGCAAACAGAGGGTTCGATTATTGTGATTTTAGGCCCGGTGCAGACATCCGATTTTTCAATGTGCGGCACCGAAGCCCAACTATGCACATATAACCGTGAATATTCTTTATATTTAATTTTAATTTTTAATTTTCGTGAATTTACTTTCTAGAATATTCAAAATGAAAATATTAAAAGTTACCGTTTGCCGAGGTTGCTATGAAAACCACAATAACAGGAAATACAGATGGGTTGCCTTAATCTACAGTAACTCGCTACTAGAATTGCTCCAAAAAAATCGCCAAGATCATTGCCACCGCTCATAAACGTAGAGTGTAGCTGTAGCCTAATATTAACCACATTTGGTCCGTTCTGCAGTGAATGGTTCTAACAAAACGGGGTAGAAACAGCCTTCACCTAGTAAACAAAAAATTGTGGGATGGTCCGTTCTGGCGCTCAACGCATCAATTCAACTATCTACCAAGCCTTCAAGGCCTCTTAGGCCCGGTGCCCGGTTTTTCAACGTGCGGCGCGGCTGCGGCATCGAAGCGCAACTATTCACACATAACCGTGAAATGACGCAAGTACTCATTTCGAGCCAGTTGCGATAAAAATTCTATCGAAGATAACGTGTTTATTTCGCTTGGTGTAAAAAAATAAATTTTGAAACAAAATAGACGTTACTGGATACAATCATGTATTGATTATTATTTATATTCTTTTTATTTATGAAAATAAGGTCATGTATGCACTACTCCGTTGGATCTAATGTATCTCAGACCGCACTTACGGTGCGGCAGCGTCATGGCACGTTGAAAAACCGGATGAATGCACCGGGCCTTAGGGCGCAAGGGCCATATATTTAGACATGCGGCGACAGACAAAGGCACACATTTTTAAGAAATACAGACACACACACAAAGAAGGCTTTAAGAAGACAAGATATACATCCAGGGAGGAACGCACATGACAGGAATCGAATCTGCGCCGGCTACAACTGGGAGGTTCTAGCCCAGTTGGCATACCCACTGATAGGTAAGTATGTTGATAGGTTACAGAATTTACGTTGCACTGGAGTAAAAAAACGGGCTATTGGGGAGAATTCAGAGAGGATCAATCCTAAGGGAAAAAAAAATCCCAGGACAACCTTGAAATTTTGTTCTATGGTCAAATGACAAGCTCAACAACTTCGCTGGCTTCCCACTCTCCGAACTTCAGCATCGCGTGACGTGAGCATATTTGGAGGACGACGGATTTAACGTTCATCAGTCTCCACGTACAGATGGCCTTCGATTGGATCAAGCTTTGAATTAGCAAATCCGCTGGTCTTTCAACCGGGTTACTGTATCCATTGTAGAGGGTAGGTATGTACTTAATTCATTTTGCACTGGAGCAACGCAACGGGTTATCGGCGACAGTCCAGGATCAAAGAAGATTCGAGAACAACACTACGTAATTTCGAACCGCTGTCAGAGGAGAACACATATGACATGGCACTTCACTCTCCGATCTTCCACAACATTTGAGGCCATGACCTATGTAACGTGCACCAGCCCATTTTGTACAGGAGTTGGATTTGAACACGCAACTTTCCGGTTGTAATCCGTTACTCTTCCTTTCGGGCTGCCACGCCCCCCCCCCTTCTTGAAGACAGATGGGATCAACCCATTTTTAAATAAATAAAAGGGCAATACAGTGGCGAAGCTAGACAAGTTTTTGGATGAGGCAAATGATAAGGAAGTCGCTTAGTCCTGGATCGGACTGTTGTTGCAGTGATGTCGAATCTTTTGAGCTCGGTGTGTCAAAATCCGGAAAAACACCTAGCTTAACTTGGATGCCTTGTCACACCCAGAAATATCCATAAATATGTGATATTTGCAACCCTAGTAAAAAATAAATTATATTTTTAATATATTAATTTATTAAAAAAGCAAAAACATATAATTCTTTACATTAGTGACTTTTTGTTGCTGAATTGCATTTGCTAAATCTTAAATTATTGAAAATTGGTATTTCGTGCACTTCAAGCCCAAGCAAGCACTACTACTTTCACCTGTCAGTCAGTTTCTTTAAATGGTTTTAATATTATTTAGCGCCGACCAACCGGTATAGTGGTTAAGGTGTTAGCCTCTAGATAGGAAGGTCCCGGGTTCGTGCATGGATGTTTGTAAGCGTATACCAGCTCAGGTGTTGCTTCGTCATCTGAACATGGTTCAAAATTACGAAGTATAAATTGTTAGGGGCAATGATGGTCCTCCCACTGGGTGCTCCTTCACAAGTGACCATCACTTCCGTCCTTGTAGTGGCCAATGACTTAGGTCAAATGTGCTCGCCTTTAGAAAAAAATATATTATTTAGCTCCGAGATTAAGATTTAAACGAAGTGCGTAGAGGGAAAAGTTGTAAGTAAAGCCATTGCGCTAGATTTTTCAGAGTGCTAAAAATGTCCAGTAATCAATTCCAAGCATTCCAAATTTGTTTTTCGCAGTGGCATTCTTCTACACTCTCCAAATGATTTATTTTCAGTTTCTAAAGTCAACAAACACTTGAAACCAGATGCTGTCTTAAGATTCTGCCAGTTGCATCTCCAAATCATAAAGTTGCATCCATTGAAAACCATTTGATTCCTAAGTACTGTAGACTACTACATCCGGATTCTTAATTATTTTAACTGTCTGCTTACATATATACTGCATACAGACTTCTATGATGATTAAATCTGTAACTAATCTAAAATAGGCTGGTACTTTATACTCATGGGCTCCATGTCATTTTGTACAATTGTGCTGGCTCTCGCTCGCTTAAAAACTTTAGGTTTACTTTCACAGACTTTTATGTATGCAAACATATATAACCTCAATACTTTTGCCAAAACTTTTTAATTTTAAGCTGAGTTCATTCATATGAACAGAGAGATCTGTAAAAAAATATCGATGTATTGACACACTTAAAATTAAGTTGATTGTTCTGGGGCGAAGACCCTCCGTAAACGATGCGTGTTACCTAAAATGTCTTGGAGTGTCACCCTAGACATGCGTGTCATAGGTTCGTCATCACTGTCATGTAGGAAAGTTCGGGTAGGGGTAACATTTTACCGAGATTCTTAATAGGTGCCTAAGCAAGAATTCTTGACTTGGGTGTGTATCCGACATCCTGGACGTTTTCCGGATATAATACTAATTAAGATGGCGGCCGCTCGATACCTGAACTTCTCATAACGCTTCTAATAATTGACTTATTTCATGATATTTCATAAAAGTATGCTTAGTAAAGATTTTTTAAAGCATTTTTGACTGTGTGAACATTGGCTATTCCATATATTGAGCGATTGTGACGCCATCAAAGGTGGTGGTTTTCAGTACGAAATTCGTCTTATGCCAGTTACCAATTTTGAAGGCTTTTACTATTTGTGCATATTTAACGGTTAAGATGACAATCGAAGAGATTCAAGTGATGAATAACGCTTCCGAATATTTATAAAAGATTTAGGTATTAAAATTAATACAAATATACGTTACAGTATGAATTCGAGGAGAAAGAAACACATTGTATTGTATACTATAAAGGACTAAACACTTCAGAAATGCAAAAACAAAAACCATTTAAAATAAGCTATAATTATCCTAACAAAATATGATATGCTTTTCTTAGCGTATAGTAACATTAACAAAATTACAGACAAGTTTGTACAGTTTTAGAAGTGGCGATACTAAGTCTCAAAAGACAGAATGAACTTAAAATTTTTCTTGTTTGTCCTAAATTCACTAAATTACAGCCTTCCCCGGTTCCCGTAATTTTGTGTGTCGGTTTGGATTTTCACGAACTTTTTGAGATTAATTTGATGGTTTTGGACTTTTTAAAGATGAGTGGTTACATGGACTTGGTATAACATGTCCTAGTCTAAGAGGAATTGTAAACAATCCCATTTACAAATGGCGAGTTTCGAATTCGTAAACCTCTGGTTGCTAATCCTCTACTCTACCAACCTAACTATCATGGCTCCATGCAGTTGGGTGGTAAAGGGGCAGCATAGAATCGCGAATCTATAGAGTAGGGCGAAAGTGCACAGTTTAAATCAAAGCCTATCTTCGTTAAGATTGGCATCAAAAGTAAACTTTTTTCAACATCTTGTTTTCTTGATTCAGTTGATGTTTTTCAACAGGAAATGTCGGGCTTCGGGCTGTAATGGACGCTTCGTCACTGATGTATTTGAAATGTAAAAAGTAAGCCTATTGTAATATTGCTATTTAGTTTCCTTTTGTGAATTATCATTCTCGATACTAACTATCGATTATAATCAGACACTGCTTTTTAAACAAATTGCTTTTTTAAACATTTAAACTTTCAGAACCTAGTTCCAGGTTCGAACCCGACGTTATCCCTCTTGGTGGTTGTCCCGACGAGGTATATCGTCATTAGCAAAACTGACCAGATCTGATGGATGAGATATATTGTCGTTCGAAGAAAACGTACGATATCTTGATCTCATCATAAGAAAATCGACAATTGGAGAGCTAAGCCAAGGTTGCTAGTCCTTCTGGAATGAATGTGTGAACTCTATAGGGCCTGCTGGAAAAGTGACGAACAGGCATCCGGAGGGTTGCAAGTTCAAATCCAGCTAAATACCATCGTGTACAAAGGTAGGTACGCACGTAGGTATTTTAATTAACGTCGCACTGGAGCAACACAACGGGCTATTGACGACGGTCCGGGATCTATCCCCCAAGGTAATGAACCGAGGACGACACCACGTAATTTTGGACCATGGTCAGATGATACGTGTACAAAGGGGTCTGGTGCATGCTAAACCTGTCGTGGCCCCCTCACGTTGGCGTGATGTAGAAGTTTGGAGAGTGGGGTGTCAGTTCATCTGACCGAGGTACAAAATTACGTGGTGTTGTCCTCGGATCATTCCCTTGGGGGATAGATTCCGGACCGTCACAAATAGCTCGTTGTGTTGCTCCAGTGTGACGATAATTACGAATACCCTCCTATAAGCCTATGGATATCCCCAGAACGTGAAGTGTATGGCAGGGCTCGAAATACCCGGATGCACAGGTGCACTGTGCACATTATAATAAAATTGTGCACCTAATTTTTCCCCGCTGATGCATGCCTTGCACCTAACGTTAAAAAAGGGGAGGGAGCGTTTTATGTTATTTTGATGTTTGAACAAACTATTAGTATCGACCTCTTTCGCTCTAAAGGAACGTAATTAAAATTCCTAAATACACACTATACGAAAACAAAATCGCTGGGCTTTAACGAGTTTGTACAGGAGGAAGGTTTACTTGTGTCACTGCCACCAGAACTTTCCGATGATCGAAACATTTTCCAAATGGCTCAATTGAAGCGACTGACGCGACAACCGTGCGCAGGAGAAGGGAGAATTTAGATTTTTAAATATTTTTATTTACTAACCTACCTAAACATACAAAACTAATAAAGTAGTTTACATTATATAAATGATCTTACATTATGTTTTTTTTAATGTGCACCTAAAATATAACCTGTGCACCTAATTTAAAAACTTAGGTGCACCTTGCGCACCTGTATTGAAAAATCTATTTCGAGGCCTGGTGTATGGGAAGGGTAATGTAGACCCAAACACCAGGAAAAAGCTATGGTTCTCAAAAACGTCCTTGTAGTGCCATAATGAATAATAATCCATTTTCTGGGTATCGTTAGAAAGAAATGCTCATATTAAGTTTTTCAATATAGATATAACTAATATCTTTATGTAAAATTATCTTTTGCAGTGGTGGGTCGTAGTTTTCCCCAATAGAGATGAAAATCCCCAAGAAGGAAAAATGTGAAAAGACCCATCCATTAGAGAGATCCAAGGCCTCCTCACCCAGTGCGCCTCTATAATTATCAAGATTCACCGTTGTAAAGTACTTCTTCCAGTTACAAAATACAAAACATTGCAGAATGCAAAATAATTTTCCAAGTTTCAGGATAATGTAATGACAATAAATTTCGTCACTTTATTAACTGTATTGTTGAAAAATATTTTAACCAAATCGAACTGGATGAAAGTATTTTGGATGTGATAGAATTCTTTTTAGGTTTCCGTTCATTGGTAGAGTAGTTAATTAGCAACGGTAGGGTAGTTAGGTAGTCATTGACGTGGCACTGGAGCAACACACGGGTTATTGGTGACGGTCCGGAACCAATGCCGTAGGGAAAGATTCAAAGTCAACACCTCGTACTTTTGTAGCTCGGTAAGATGACGAAACAACACATGAGCTAGCTTTTCACGCTCCATACTTTCACTCCACGCCTACGTGGAGCAATTATGGGGGTCGCTAGTTCAAAATTAAATCCAACCAAAGACCGGCGTGGAGGTGGTGTACGTGGGGGCTGGTGCAGGTCACATCTCTCTTTTCCTCAACTCTCACATTACCATGATGTGGAAGTTTTGCTAAGGTTGTCAGCTCAGGTCTAGACCTTATCAACTGACCACAATTCAAAATTACGAGTTGTTGTCCTCGAATTTTTCCTTTTATGATCGATTCTGACCCCTGTCAATAACCCGTTGTGTTGTACAAGAGCGAATTACATTCATCTACATACCTACCAAGTCTGCATTTGAGATGTTTCAAAACCTATTACCGAAACTTTCTGTTCCTAATATCGGAAACATCGAGGGTGACGAACACCATATGATTTAAAATAATAAGTTAAGTATATTTTTATGTCTTGATATTTTTCTTATGTTATGTCTAGTTATGTAATGTAGAAGGTATTTTTTCTATTCTAATATTCTCAAAACATTCGAAAGGAAATACGATAGAACTATTTTGTTCTTTAACGGTAGTAAAAACGATGAGGATGTAAATAACCGGATCCAGGTGAACGAATATATATTTTCTATTGACGTGGAACAGTGCCAATATTGGGTCACTCTCGTGTATTTATAAACACATAACAAACAATTCGATGTAGCATCGGTGGTTCAGTGGTAGAATGCTCGCCTGCCACGCGGGCGGCCCGGGTTCGATTCCCGGCCGATGCAAAGATGTGTTTTGCAAACTGATTGGGCTCCAAGGTATATAATATTTTTAATTAACGTCGCACTGGAAGTAATACAACGGGCTATTATTGGGCTGCATGAAAAACAACTCATAAACAATAATATTTTTGCAATTAAAAGAAATTCATTGAAATAGCGTTTTGTTAAAGTTTAAGCCCAACTGCTATTTGTCTTAGTTATGAAATTTATCCCTTCATTTTTGAAATCTTAATTTTTTTTAACCAAGTGCATCAATGAAGTTATTACTGTTCAATTTTTTTCCTAAATTATCTGTCCGTAAAACAAACATTAAACGAAATGAAGTCCATTCGAAAAAAATCTAAGGAATGAAAATAATACCTTAAACGTATGAATTGTAAATATGTAGCAGGTAAGCGACCACCACGACGACGGCTGAGGAGCAACAAACCTCTGCCATCGGCCGAACTTTGAAATCAAAATAGCATCAGTTTTGCTTCAGCTGCGAGACTTGAATTATGAAACAGCAAACTTTTCCTTGAGATGGCATTTTATTTGTTAGTGTCCGTTATTGTGTTTTGAAGTTTTGTCTTAAATTGTCTTAACAATCCTTTGTACTTAGATAGAACTTTCTCATTTTTACTCTTTTACAGTCTTATTATTTTAAGACTCGAGAAAGCGATGTAGAATATTTTAACTGATGGAAAAGTCCGTGTAATGAGCGTCTTGTGCGCGATGCCGCCGAGGTATAGCCAGAGAAAGAAATTATTGCATGTATAATCGGGTGGTTGAGGGGGCCAATCTACAACTTCACCTAACCCAATTCATCGAGCTAGAAAAGTGTCCTCACGGACATACATTAAAATGTTAATGCGGTTTAATTCTGTGGATCTACCCTTAAAGTTTGTGCAGAAAGTTTTAAAATATAATTTTTATTAGCCCTCTCTCTCTCTCCCCCCTTGTATATTATCTTAAAATTTTTACTTTTACTTTATACTTTTTTCTAAAGCCCAACCAGTTGAACTTTAATCATTATGGCACTAAAATGGCGGTTTCGTGAACACTTTTTGGAGTTACCCTGTGTTCTCGAAACAAATGAGAACGGAACCCGTATCCTTTACATCCTAAATCCAGCATCTTGACCACTTGTCCGATTGGTAGTACAACTTTATAATAAATTCCGTAAAGCAAATAAAAATAATTCAGTATTGCACAAGGACTGAGATTTTGAAACGACTTACATTTCTGTGACGAAGATAACGAAGATGCATCTCACAATAGAGATGCATACCAAAGCGAAATTTAGAAACGTTTTGTTACAGTATGAGTTTGAGGAGAAAGAAACACATTGTTTTACATAATATGATAAGAAAAAAAAGCACTTGAGAAATTAAAAACGAAAACCATTTAAAAACAAACTATAACTAGCCAAACAAAAAATTTAATGTATTTCTTTTAGCAACCGTAAAACACATTAACAAGTATACAGACAGATCTGTCCAGATTCAAAAGTTGCGATATTAAGTCTTAAATTCAAAATGAACATAAAAATCTTCCTGTTTGTCCTGAATGTACTAACACAGCCTTTCCCTGGTTCACGTGCTTTTGTGAGTGGGTATGGATTTTATGAATTTTTTTCGATTCTTTGGATGGTTTTGGACTTTTTAAAGATGAGTGGTTTCATGAACTTGGTATTAATAGCCCAAGAGGAATTGGAAGCAACCACATTTACAAATGGCGAGTTTAGAACTCGCAATCTTTTAGTTGCTAATCCTCTACTCTATTAAGTTGCAGTTCGGTGACAAGGGGGCAGTATAGAATAGCGACGATAGAGTAAGGCAAAAGTGCACAGTTTAAATCAAAGAATATGTATGTTAAGATTCGCATCAAAAGTTGGCGCACGTTTAGTGAGACCTAAGTATGCCACCACGACGAAATAGGGTGAAATTTCAACAACTTATGGAGTATGAACGGGGGAGAATAATAGGCCTTCGTGAAGGAGGATTTTCCTATCGCGCAATACCAGCTCGTGTGCAGCGGAACAGTTCCACAGTGATGCGAGTTTGGAAGCAGTGGACCGGCGAACAGCGGACAACTCGAATAACTGGGAGTGGACGACGGAAGGTGACGTCAGCGTACGATGATAGACATCTGGTCCACATGGCGGTGAATGACCGTACAGCTTCCTCCAGGCAGTTGGCAGCACTTTGCTCTACTGCTACAAGTATACTAATGTCGGCTTCGTCAATTCTTTAACTTTAAACTTTTCCAACATTTTATTTTCTTGATGGCTCACAACTTTTTCCACGGGATGACCAGATCTTCGTGAAGGAGTTATCTAGTTATTAGAAGAAAACTAGCAGTGTCTTGGATCTAGACATAATAAAAAAACGGTAATATCTTGATAACGAGGTATCTCACCGCCATCAAGTTTGGTCAGATCTTGATGCACGAGTACGTTGATGTAGTGTAGAAGTTTGGGGAGTGGGATGTCAGTTCAGGTGTGACCTCGTCATCTGACCGAGGTACAAAATTACGTGGTGTTGTCCTCGGATATTTCCATTGGGGACTGATCCCGAAACGTCTCAAAGAGCTCGTCTTGTTTCTCCAGTGTGACGATAATTAATTACCAACCTATAAGCCTATGGATATCCCTAGAATGTGTGCTGTGTATGGGTAGGGTAACGTAGAGTTAAACACCTGTGGTGCATCAGAAAAAAGAAATGGTTCACAAATCCGTCATTCTAGTGCCATAATGAATAATATTCAATATTCTGGGTATCATTAGGAAGAAATGTTTATATTAAGCTTTTCATTATACAGGGTGGTCCCGAATTCATGGTACAAACTTTAATGGTAGGTACAGGACATTGTAACAATGATTTATTGTATAGGAATGTATAGTCGCAAGTGACGCGGTGAGGCGTAAACAGGGGAAATAAAAGGAAAGAGAAATGGAGTGATCGGTTGGTATCATTGCCGGTAGAGGGCAGTAGATGTCTAGCCGCTGTTGAACATGATGCATCGCAGTAGGGAAAAGCGCCATTCACAATTGTGCTGCCGTAGACGATGGGTGACTTTACGTATGCAGAAAAAGCAGACATGCATTACATGTACGGCCGTGCAAATGGTAACGGCAGAGCTGCGTCGACATGCGTTTCAACAACGTTTCAGTATTAATGTGTGGGCTGGTATTGTGAACGACTTTTTGATTGGCCCATACTTACTACCCACGCGGCTCACTGGCGGAAGCTATCTTATTTTTCTGAAAGAAGTGTTACCACAACTGCTGCATGATGTTCCGATCGCCATTCGTAACCGCATGTGGTTTCAGCACGATGGGGCGCCAGCACACTTCAGCATTGATGTACGGAATTACCTGAATGCCACGTTTGGTACTCGATGGATTGGGCGCGGTGGACCAGTCCCTTGGCCACCCCGATCTCCCGATTTATCGAGCCTCGATTACTTTTTATGGGGACATCTAAAGCATCTTGTTTATGAGACTCCAGTTGACTCAGATGAGGATCTCGTCGCTCGCTTATCTGTAGCTGCTGCAGGTGTGCGTGAAATACCAGGCATCTTTGAACGTGTACGCCAATCGCTCCACCGACGCTGTCAAGCATGTATCGATACTGGTGGACGCAATTTTGAACAATTACTGTAAACATGACACTTGTCAACAACGCTTTCAATAAAATCTTTGTTTTTCCTTTCGGCCGTTATTTCCCCTGTTTTCGCCTCACCGCGTCACTTGCGACTATACATTCCTATACAATAAATCATTGTTACAATGTCCTGTACCTACCATTAAAGTTTGTACCATGAATTCGGGACCACCCTGTAGATATAATTAATATCTTGATATAAAATTATCCTTTGCACTGATGGGCCGTAGTTTTCCAACTAGGGACGAAAATCCCCAAGAAGTAAAAATGTGAAAATATACTCCCCTCCATTACAGAGAGGTAGTTACGGTCGAAAGATCGGAAGGTTCCTGGTTCGAATCCGGGTCAGTGCATGGATGTTTGTAAGCGTATGGTGTAGAGGCGGTTGGTGCTCCAAAAATCTGCGGTGGTCGAAAGTCCTTACGGAGGGTTCGTGTGGAAATTTGGAGACTGGGATGCCAGCTCAAGTGTTACCTCGTCATCTGACCGTGGTTAAAAATTACGCTGTGTTGTCCTCGGTAATTTTGGTAATTTCTAGTTAACGTCGTACTAGAGCAACACAGCGGGCTATTGACGACGGTCCGGGATCAGTCCCTTCAGGGAAAGATCCAAGGACAACACCTCGTAATTTTGAACCACGGTCAGATGACGAAGCAACACCTGAGCTGGCACCCCACTCTCCAAACTTCCACGCCAACCCAGCGTGAGGACTTTCGGCCACGACAGACTTAAGGTGCACCAGCCGCCTCTACACCATACGCTTACAAACATCCATGCCCAGACCCGGATTCGAACCAGGAATTTTCCGATCTAGAGGCTAACACGTTAAACACTATGCCGGTTGGTCGGCTGTGTTGTCCTCGGATCTTTCTCTTAGGAAATTGCTCCAGGACCGTCGTCAATAGCCCCTTGTGCTGCTCTAGTACGATGTTAATTAAAATTACCTTACCTTACCATTAGAGAGATATTAGATTGAGAACAAATATGGTAATGGTAATGGTAATTTTAGTTAACGTCGTACTAGAGCAACACAACGGGCTATTGACGACGGTCCGGTATCAGTCCCTTAAGGGAAAGATCCGAGGACAACACCTCGAAATTTTGAACCACGGTTAGATGACAAGCAACACCTGAGCTGGCACCCCATTGTCCAAACTTCCACACCAACCCATTGTGAGGACTTTCGTCCACGACAGACTTAAGGTGCACCAGTCGCCTCTACACCATACACTTACAAACATCCATGCCCAGACCCGGAATCGAACCAGGAATTTTCCGATCTAGAGGCTAACACGTTAACCACTATGCCGGTTGGTCGGCTGTGTTGTCCTCGGATCTTTATCTTAGGAAATTGCTCCAGGACCGTCGTCAATAGCCCGTTGCGTTGCTCTAGTACACTGTTAATTAAAGTTACCTTACCTTACCATTAGAGAGATATTAGATTGAGAACAAATATGGTAATTGTAATTCTAATTTTTAGTTAACGTCGTACTAGAGCAACACAACGGGCTATTGACGACGGTCCGGGATCAGTCCCTTGAGGGAAAGATCCGAGGACAACACCTCGTAATTTTGAACCACGGTCAGATGACGAAGCAACACCTGAGCTGGCACCCCACTCTCCAAACTTCCACGCCAACCCAACGTAAAGAGAACAAATATGGAAGAGAAAGGATGTGGCTTATTATTGATTCGGCAACCATCCGTACACTTCTTTTTATTTGCGTGTTTGTAAAGTATGTTTTTACCTACAATTTCGATGGATTCTTTCCTGATAAAATCAGAAACTTGATCCTGCCTCAGCAGTAGCCTGGTTGAAGGACAATGGATTAGCAACCGGAGGGTTGCGAGTTCTGATCCAACCAAAGACCGTCGTTTACATGTTTGTGCGTTAAATCTATCGCGGTCTCAAATGCCCCCACGTTGGCATGGTGGTGTAGAAGTTAGGAGAGTTGGGTTCTAACTCAAGTAGACCTTATCATCTGACCGTGGTTCAAAATTACGAGGCGTTACATTCGTATCTTTCTAGATCGGAAGGTCCCCGGTTCGAATCCGGGTTCGGGCATGGATGTTTGTAAGCGTATACCAGCTTAGGTGTTGCTTCGTCATCTGAACATGGTTCAAAATTACGATGTAATAGTTAGGGGCAATGATGGTCCACCCACTGGGTGCTCCTTCACAAGTGGCCATCACTTCCGGCCTTGTAGTGGCCAATGACTTCGGTCAAAATGTGCACGCCATTAGAAAAAAAAAAAAAAAAAAAAAAAAAAAAAACATTCGTATCTTTCCATTCGGATTTCATCCCGGACCGTCGCAAATTATTCGTGTTGCTACAGTGCGACTTAATGGGGTCCGGGACACATTGAAAAAAAATTTTATTAATTAATTTTGAATTTTGAATTTTTTTGTACTGATTACCCATCTAACTAATAAGCGAAATCACAACACAAAATTTTTCCAAAAGTTTTTTAAAAATTTTAAATTATAATTTTTTGAAAAAAAGAAAGGGTAATTTTAAATTGCTAAAATTTAAAATATTCTTGATCCATTTTCAAAATTCTTGCAGTAAATTATTCACAAATTTATAAACTTTAATTTTGATTCAGCAATTTAAAAAATATTAATTTAATAAAAAATAAAATATATTTAAATGAAAATTTTTAAAAATTTTAAGGTATTTGTTTTTAAAAAGTCATATTTTTAAAAGTAAATTTTTTTTTCAGATTTGTTGTGTGTGTGTGTGTGTGTGTTGTGTGAGAGAGAGAGAGAGAGAGAGAGAGAGAATCAAAATTAAAGTATAATGTTTGAAAAAGATATATTCCAAATTTCAACCCTTAAACTTAATCGGTTTTCGACTTATAGCAATTTGAATACAGGAAATCTTGAAAAAATGCATCATGGAGAAAAACGCATTTAAAATTTTAAAGACAGATGTTGTTGCCGTGACAACAACTGTCAAGAGTGTTAAATTTTCAAAACAACGCACATCCCAAAAATTATTATACCTCTAGTTCTAATTAAGATAGAAACATGATTTAGACGTCCTTTTAAGCGGAAAAACACAGATAATTTCTTAAAATAATAAAAAAAATTCGAAAATTTGACGATTTTTGTGTCCCGGACCCCCTTAAATTTAAATACCTACCTACCTTTGCAGTGGGATCTATCTGTATAACCATGGCGAGATTCTCTCCGGATGTGATATCAAGTGCCATACTACAATAACTGAACTAAAAAAAATGGTCTGATGTCTGAAGTTATACACATTTAGGGTGAACATTTTTTACCTAAAAAGCAAAAGAGAAGTAATTATTTCTGAAATTCCGTCCCTTAAGACATTTAGCCCTAGGCTATTGAACCTGAGGCCTCCTCAACCAGTGCGCCTCTATAATTATCAAGATTCACCGTTCAAAGAATTTCTTCCTATTACAAAATACAAAAGATCACAGAATGCAAAAGATTTCAACCCAAGTTTCAAAATATTCTAAGGACAATAAATTTTCTCTATAAATTTACTGCATTGTTACAAAATAGTTTAACCAATTCCAACTGGATGAAGCCGACCTACCGGTATAGTGGTATAAGTCAGCTTCCAGATCGGAAGATTCCTGGTTCGAATCCGCGTCCGGGCATGGATGTTTGTAAGCGCATGGTGTATAGGCGGCTGGTGCACCTTAAATCTGTCGTGGTCGAAATTCCTCACGTTGGGTTGGTGTGGAAGTTTGGAGAGTGGGGTGCCAGCTCAGGTGTTGCTTCGCCATCACCTTGGTTCAAAATTACGAGGTGTTATCCTCGGATCTTTCCCTTAAGAAACTTATCCCGGACCGTCGTCAATAGCCCGTTGTGTTGCTCTCGTACTACGTTAATTAAAATTACCATTACCTTTGGTAATTTTTTTTTTTTTTTTAGTTAACGTCGTACTAGAGCAACACAACGGGCTATTGACGACGGTCCGGGATCAGTCCCTTAAGGGAAAGATCCGAGGACAACACCTCGTAATTTTGAACCACGGTCAGATGACGAAGCAACATCTGAGCTGGCACCCCACTCTCCAAACTTCCACGCCAACCCAACGTGAGGACTTTCGGCCACGACAGATTTAAGGTGCACCAGCCGCCTCTACACCATGACCATTACCAGTTGGTAGAGAAGCTAATAAACAACGGTAGCATAAGTACGTAGTTATTAACGTCACACTTGAGCAACACACGGGTTATTGGTGACGGTCCGGGACCAATCCCGAAAGAAAAGATTCAAGGTCAACATCTCGTACTTTTGTAGCACGGTCGTATGACGAAAACAACACCTGAGCTGGCTCTTCACCTATCCAATTTCCACATCACGCCAACGTGAAGCAATTGTAGGGGTTGCTTGTTCAAAATTAAATCCAACCAAAGACCCTCGAGTGGACTTGTGCTGGTAATTGATAATTTCCAATTAACGACGTACTAGACGAACACAACGGGCTATTGACGACGTTCCGAGACCAATCCCTTACCGGGGACTGATGAGGTCAAATCTTTCTTTTCCTCAACTCTCACATTAGCATGATGTAGAAGTTTGGAGAGGGGTGCCAGCTCAGGTATTGACCTTATCAACTGACCACGATTCAAAATTACGAGGTGTTGTCCTCGAATATTTCCTTTTGGGATTGATTCTCACCTTTGTGTTGTACTAGTGCGAATTAAGTTCAACTACCTACCTACGAAGTCTGCATTTGAGAAGTTTCGAAACCTAATACCGAAACTTTCTGTTTCTAATATCGGAAACTTCGAGATGACGAACACCATCTGATTTAAGTTAATAAATTAAGTATATTTTTTTTATGTTATGTAGAAGGTATTTTTTCTATTCTAATATTCTCAAAACATTCGAAAGGAAATACAATAAAACTATTTTGTTCTATAACGGTAGTAAAAACGATGAGGATGTAAATAACCGGATCCAGGTGAACGAAGATATATTTTCTACTGACGTGGAACAGTGCCAATGTCTTCTGTATTGGGTCACTCTCGTGTATTTATAGTCACATAACAAACATTTCGATGTAGCATCGGTGGTTCAGTGGTAGAATGCTCGCCTGCCACGCGGGCGGCCCGGGTTCGATTCCCGGCCGATGCAATGATGTGTTTTGCAAACTGATTGGGCTCCAAGGTATTTTTAATTAACGTCGCACTGGGAACAATACAACGGGCTATTATTGGACTGCAAGAAAAAACAACTAAAACAAGAAGATTTTTGTAGTTAAAAGAAATGAATGGAAATAGCGTTTTGTTAAAGTTTAAGCCCAACTGCTATCGATCTTATTTATGGAATTCATCCCTTCATTTTTGAAATCTTAATTTTTTTAACGAAGTATATTAATAAATTTATTACTGTTCAATTTTTTTGTAAATAATCTGTCAGTGAAACAAACATAAAACTAAATGAAATTCATTCGAACAAAATCTAAATAATGAAAATAATACCTTAAAACGAATGAACTGTAATTGTGTAGCATGTGAACGCCCTACACGAAGACGGCTGAGGAGCAATAAACCTCTACCATCGACCGAACTTTCAAATTAAAACAACATAAATTTTACGTCAGCTTCGAGACAGGAAACAACAAGCTTTCCTTGAGATGTGATTTTATTTGTCAGTGTCCGTTATTGTGTTTTGTATTTTTGGCATAAATTGTCTTAATAAACCTTTGTAATTGAATAGAACGTTCTCCTTTTTCTTCTTTTACAGTCTAATTATTTTAAGACTCGAAAAAGCGATGTAGAATATTTTAATTGATGGCAAAGTCCGTGTAATGAGCGTCTTGTGCACGATGCCGCCGAGGTATAGCCAGAGAAAGAAATTATTGCATGTATAATCGGGTGGTTGAGCGGGCCAATCTACAACTTCACCTAACCCAATTCATCGAGCTAAAAATGTGTCCTCACGGACATACATCCCAATGTTAATGCGGTTTAATTCTATGGATAATAATAATGGATATAATATAATTTTTATTATTTCTCTCTCTCCCCTTGTATTTTACCTTTAAAATTTTACTTTTTCTTTATGCATTTTTATAATGTCCAACCTATTGAACTTTAATCATTATGGCACTAAAATGTAGGTTTCGTTAAAACGTTTTTGACTTACCCTGAAAGCGAACGGATTCGTAACCGCGTATCCTTTTCAAATCCCAATTTTTTTCCAAATCCAGCATCTTGACAACTGGTCCGATTAGTAGGACAGCTTTATAATAAATTACCGTAATGCAAATGAAAAGAATTCAGTATTGCACAAGAGACTGAGATTTTTAATCGGCTTACATTTGTGTGACGAAGATACCGAAGCTGTATCTCCCATTAAAGATGCATCACAAAACGAAATTCAGAGACACAAGCAACCCAATCTCTCTTAAAGCATTACTCGTTTATTATATTCCGCACCATAATTACACCTTTTCCGAGATTCAGACAAACTGAGGCTTCATACCTGTAATCCAAGTGATCACAAACAGTTTTTAAGATGCTTTCTACCTGCAATACAATAACAAAATTGAAACTACCCAATCCGCAAACATGCGCAAAAACTTTCCTTGCAACTCATCCATTAGCTTCTAATAAGTAGCAAATCATCCGGTTTTACTTATTCATTCGAATCTCCAGCCTCCAAGAGCACCTTTTAAACAATGAGAAATTATCCACACCGGCGTCTAATAAATAGTTGTTTGAGTTAAAACTCCCTCTTTTTCATTTCAACCCCTCTAATACACAAATAGCTGGAAAAGCCTGTCAGAATGCATTAAGCGGGGCTCGTCTTTTTGCGTTAATAATTAAGGTGTTGCTCGAGAGCTTTTCCTGCTTGTACGGGAACTGATAAAAATAAGGGGTCATCAACGGCGATGCTTCCAATCGTTAACCACTAATAAGAAAATTAAACATTTAGTCTGAAAACGGAAAATGATTTTTTTGCGTCCTCAATTGATTAAATTCGGAGAGGGGATGTTCCAAAATTGAAAGATGCCTGTCTTGGAGGGATAGGGTTTCTACAAAAGACATTAGTAAGCCTTTTAGTTTTGATGGAGCTGACTGTTATAAGAATGTGAAGTCTATTGTGAAGACGGAAATGCCAGCTCCAACTATACGTGTTGATATGATGACTATACGTACTGTACAAACTAAACGTAACTATACATTAGAAAATTAATTTCTTTGGGTCCTCAATTGATTAAATTGGGAAGAGGGGACGTTCCAAAATTGAAAGATGCCTGTCTTTTAGGGATGGGGTTTCCACATAAGACATTAGTAAGCCTTTTAGTTTTGATGGAGCTGACTGTTATAAGAATGTGAAGTCTATTGTGAAGACGGAAATGCCAGCTCCAACTATACGTGTTGATATGATGACTATACGTACTGTACAAACTAAACGTAACTATACATTAGAAAATTAATTTTTTGGGTCCTCAATTGATTAAATTGGGAAGAGAGGACGTTCCAAAATTGAAAGATGCCAGTCTTGGAGGGATGGGGCTTCTGCAAAAGACCATTATTAAACGTTTTAGTTTTGATGGAGCTGACTGTGATAAGCATGGGAAGACGGAAAGGCCAGCTCTAACTATACGTATTGATATGATGACTATACGTACTGTACAAACTAAACGTAACTATACATTAGAAAATTAATTTCTTTGGGTCCTCAATTGATTAAATTGGGAAGAGGGGACGTTCCAAAATTGAAATATGCCTGTCTTTTAGGGATGGGGTTACCACATAAGACTTTAGTAAGCCTTTTAGTTTTGATGAAGCTGACTGTTATAAGAATGTGAAGTCTATTGTGAAGACGGAAATGCCAGCTACAACTATACGTGTTGATATGATGACTATACGTACTGTACAAACTAAACGTAACTATACATTAGAAAATTAATTTTTTGGGTCCTCAATTGATTAAATTGGGAAGAGAGGACGTTCCAAAATTGAAAGATGCCAGTCTTGGAGAGATGGGGCTTCTGCAAAAGACCATTATTAAACGTTTTAGTTTTGATGGAGCTGACTGTGATAAGCATGGGAAGACGGAAAGGCCAGCTCTAACTATACGTATTGATATGATGACTATACGTACTGTACAAACTAAACGTAACTATACATTAGAAAATTAATTTCTTTGGGTCCTCAATTGATTAAATTGGGAAGAGGGGACGTTCCAAAATTGAAAGATGCCTGTCTTTTAGGGATGGGGTTTCCACATAAGACATTAGTAAGCCTTTTAGTTTTGATGGAGCTGACTGTTATAAGAATGTGAAGTCTATTGTGAAGACGGAAATGCCAGCTCCAACTATACGTGTTGATATGATGACTATACGTACTGTACAAACTAAACGTAACTATACATTAGAAAATTAATTTCTTTGGGTCCTCAATTGATTAAATTGGGAAGAGGGGACGTTCCAAAATTGAAAGATGCCTGTCTTTTAGGGATGGGGTTTCCACATAAGACATTAGTAAGCCTTTTAGTTTTGATGGAGCTGACTGTTATAAGAATGTGAAGTCTATTGTGAAGACGGAAATGCCAGCTCCAACTATACGTGTTGATATGATGACTATACGTACTGTACAAACTAAACGTAACTATACATTAGAAAATTAATTTCTTTGGGTCCTCAATTGATTAAATTGGGAAGAGGGGACGTTCCAAAATTGAAAGATGCCTGTCTTTTAGGGATGGGGTTTCCACATAAGACATTAGTAAGCCTTTTAGTTTTGATGGAGCTGACTGTTATAAGAATGTGAAGTCTATTGTGAAGACGGAAATGCCAGCTCCAACTATACGTGTTGATATGATGACTATACGTACTGTACAAACTAAACGTAACTATACATTAGAAAATTAATTTCTTTGGGTCCTCAATTGATTAAATTGGGAAGAGGGGACGTTCCAAAATTGAAATATGCCTGTCTTTTAGGGATGGGGTTTCCACATAAGACATTAGTAAGCCTTTTAGTTTTGATGGAGCTGACTGTGATAAGAATATGAAGTCTATTGTGAAGACGGAAATGCCAGCTCTAACTATACGTGTTGATATGACGACTATACGTACTGTACAAACTAAACGTAACTATACATTAGAAAATCAATTTCTTTGGGTCCTCAATTGATTAAATTCGGAAGAGGGACGTTCCAAAATTGAAATATGCCTGTCTTTTAGGGATGGGGTTTCCACATAAGACATTAGTAAGCCTTTTAGTTTTGATGGAGCTGACTGTGATAAGAATGTGAAGTCTATTGTGAAGACGGAAATGCCAGCTCTAACTATACGTGTTGATATGATGACTATAGGTACTGCACAAACCAAACGTAACTATACGTTTGAAATTTTTTTTTTTTTTGAGTCCTTAATTGATTGAACTTGTAAGAGAGAACGTGCCAAAATTGAAAGATGTCTGTCTTGTAAAAAAGTGGTTTCTACAAATTATCATTAGTAAACCATTTAGTTTTGATGAATCTGACTGTGATAAGCATGGGAAGTCTATTGTGAAGACGAAAAGGTCAGCTCTAACTATACGTGTTGACATGATGACTATACGTACTGTAGAAACTAAACGTAACTATTAGTTAGAAAAATATTTTTTTTTAATTCTCAACTGATTAAATTCGAAAAAGGGGACGTGCCAAAATTGAAAGATGTCTGTCTTGGAGAAAAGGGGTTTCTACAAATGACCATTAGTAAACCATTTAGTTTTGATGGATCTGACTGTGATAAGCTTGTCGTACTCCGGCAAGAAAACTGACACAACTCAAAATTGCAGAATTTGAGAAACATCAACTTAAAGGATACTATAAAACTTATATTAGTATCGTATAAAGTTGTTTGAAATTTTAGGTAAGTATGAATTGTGGTAACTTCAATTATATATATATATATATATATATATATAACATGCTGGGGCGCCTCATACATATTTTTCAATGACATAACATCAAAAGTTTTATTTTTTGCGTTGTGTCACTTTTCTTGCCGGAGTGTTATGAGAAGTTGGAAGTCTATTGTGAAGACGAAAAGGCCAGCTAGAGCTATACGTGTTGACATGATGACTGTACGTATTGCACAAACTAAACGTAACGAAACGTTAGAAAAAATCTTCTTTTTTTTTAGTATTGAATTGAATAAATTGGGAAGAGGGGATGTTACGAAATTGAAAGATGTCAGTCTTGGAGAAAAGGGGTTTCTACAAATGAACATTAGTAAACTATTTAGTTTGATGGAGCTGACTGTGATAAGAATGTGAAGTCTATTGTCATGACGGAAATGCCAGATATGATGACTATACGTACTGTACAAACTAAACATAACTATACGTTAGGAAATTATATTTTTGAGTTCTCAATTGATGAAATTGGAAAGAGGGGACGTTCCAAAATTGAACGATGTCTGTCTTGGAGAAATCTGTATTCTGCGAATGACCATTAGTAAACCATTTAGTTTTGATGAAACCGACTGTTATGTGTGAGAAGTCTATTATATCAGAATGTAAGGCCAGAGCTTACTATATGTGTCGATATGTGTCCTGTTGAGTCTGATATGTGTTTTTGAAATGAAGCATTCGTTCCTAAATGTAGGTAAATTGAGTGTTGATCCCAATTCACTTGGAAATGAAGATTTACTCTATTTACTTCATGAAAAATGTTACTGACAGACAAAATGCACGCTGGGTAAGTGTCAGGGTATTGTATGGTCCCTGAGTCGACTCTTAATTCATTTGGAGATAAGAACACTTCTTTGTCACTTTTCGTGTAATCAGAATATCAGCTCAGTTGTATTTAAATAGTTGTAGACAAGCTTTTCGGTTGCAAATATGGAGATGAACGTTTGTTAGAAAAAAATCAGACATTTATAAAATAAACATCGATGATCTCTCTTTTTCACTCTGTCTTCGATTCTTCAAAATTCCAAATTAATTTTTTTATCACATTCCATATCATGTTTACAGTTTGCATATGCATAACTTAAAATACATTCACAATATATCTGTGGTCAAGGGAAATAACTGGATAAGTCTTAAAACTACTTTTACGGAGCGTGTTTTTAAGATTTGCCTTTGTAAGTCGTTTTTGTAATAATTTATTTTGATTGCATCCTTTGTAGATCTTTTTGAACGCATATTGCATATCAGCTTCTTCAAAACGCGTAAGGCCCGGAGACAAATCCTCCATCAGTTGCACGAATCTCATTTTTGCCAAATTTCGACATCCAGTTACTCTTGTCTACAGTTATCAATTCTCGAGTGCGTAATTAGAAATACCCTTACTATTATTATAGTTTGCACGTGCTAAATAAATATAATATCAAGACACAATAACGTTTACAAATACGCTAGTAGAAGTTGCATGCATGGCACAAAAATATTTCTTAGTTGTGTCGAGGACACAAATCGTAGTTTTGGAGTTAGGAACATTGGAAGTTCGAACGAATGTTTATTGGGAATATTCAACAATTAATTTACAGTTTGAACGATTAAAGTACAGTTTGATATCAATTATAATTCAGAGATTGTTGTCCATTATCCATTGTAGCGTAATTTGTAGTTTTCGAATAATTCCACTTATGCTGTCCTCACCACGCAATCCAAAATTACACTGGCCCAAAGCTAGCGCAGCACCGTAGAATTTCGATCTGTTGCGAACCCCCACCTCGCTCTCAGTGTGCCTGCACACTCGATTCGAAGTTCATGTCAAGTGCGGACTTTTTTTTGTCTATACGACACTATCTTTATCTTTTATGGATGTTTACTCTAGCTTTGAAATCATAAGACGAAACAGTTGTAATACACTTTTGTACCATTCGACTTTCGTGCATGCACCCAGTACTGCTGTGATTTTAAAGACGTATTCTCGACAAAAATTAATTCACGAATAGCTTTCATTGAAGCTCTCATACCTAAGGGTGTATTGAAAAGGGACACATCTAAGCTGTTCCAAATAGTGAATATGGTTTAGACTAAATTCGTAATGTACCGAAATAATTTTAATATAACCAATATGTATTAAAAATTAAGTTGATTTTCATAATTTAATAAAACAAAATATCTGAAATTCGCAAATTTGACAGTCGTAAATTTAAAAAAATCCTCATCTATCAAAATATAGAAATTTTTAAAATGAGATTGTGTGGGTGGATTTGATTGAAGAATCTTAACAACTTTCTTCCAAATCGTTTCCTTTAAAGACTTGCCAAGATTGCAGAAAATGAAATACGACTAACATTAGGTAAATAACTTTGGACTCGTTTTCTTCTGCACTTCAAACTGAATATCAAAGCTTTTCTCGAAACGATGTACATCATAAATGATCTAAGTCATTGCCTGTATACATTTTGGTAATGTGTCGAACAAACAGAAATTTCACGGGAATTCCCAAAAAGGCTCGTTAGTGCAAAGGACGCGCTTTCTTTTCAAAAAATAAAACATTCACCTTGATAGTTCTTGAATCGCTTCAAACGACAGTTTTCGCAAACTTTTCATCTCGCATTACGGAGAGATTTCAGAAATTTCCTCATTCCATAGTTGGTGCGTTTTTAAAGAGGAATATGCTATAAAAAAGGCACTCTTCCCAAGACCTAAGTAGCAGTCATTTTATCCCCCTACTATTTACAAATCCCTGCAAAAAACTTCATGAATTTAAAATGCTGTTTTTTCCTTTATGTAAAAGAGCTTCTTCGATGGTGGGAGAACACTTGACTATTTGATTTTATTGGGCATTAAAATGTGTCGCCATTTTTACTTGTGATTTCGGAATCCGGATTGCATGGGCTCGCAGCTAAACGACTTTCCCTGATGTCTAATGAAGGAGTCGTTTTCGAATTTAGATCTGAAAAAATATCTTTCCAGTGACTTTTTTTTATACGTTCTTAAGACTGAGTTTGGGTCGATTTTTGAACTTTAATTTTGAATATTTTTGTCTCTTATCTCTTTCAATAATGTCCAAACAAAATTTCAATTTTTTTTGGCGAAAAATTGCAGGTTTTAAAGTTGAGTCAATTAAAAGTGTTATAAGTAATCATAAATTCACATAGTTAAAATAGTGATGTATTGACTTTGTCATGAATTCTTAAGATTAGTTTATGAAGATTTCTCTCTTATCGCTTTCACACACACACACACACACAATAATGTTAAAATAAAATTGCTCCTTTTTATTTACTTTTGTGAAGAATTTTAAAGGACGTGTGAGCCAAATATAAGTCTTATACTTAAACAACTTATGAAGTGAAAATAGGGATATATTGATGACCGAAGTTTTAATGTATTTCAATAAAACTAGCCCACACACGCAGATGATTGAAATAGATTTTGAATTTCATGGAGGTAAGGTCCTATAAAGGACTACAATGTTTACAATGGACTACGATGTAACGAAGACGCAAGATTATACAATCAAGCCACAAATAGCAGCATTATGCTAAAGGCTAAAATCTAGAAACCAAGAGCTGTGACAAAAGTATAGGAATTTAATTTACGCATGCATAAAATTTCTAAAGCGTGAATTTTAAAAGATTGAATTATTTATAGAATTTAAAAAACTAAACTCAGGAGTCAGTTTGAATTCGGAAAAACATTAGGGAAAATTTTGGAAAACCAACTGAGCGTGGAAACGCAAAAAGATTGGAATGAGGATTTCACAGACAAAATCTAGCAGATTCAAAACTGTACTTTAAAAAAATGCAAAACATTGATGATTAAAGATATGACAAACAGTGTTTTTATTATAAACAGATAAAGGTTGGTAGGTATTTTAATTAACGCCGTACTGGATCAGCACAACAGGGCTATTGGCAACTGTCTGGTTTCAAACCCGATAGAAAAGATCCATGAACAATACCACATAATTTTGAACCATGGTCAGATGAAGAGGTGACTTCTGAGCTGGCACCCTACTCTCCAAACATCCACACCACCCCAATGTGAGGACATTTGAGTACACTAAGCATATAACGTGCACCAGCCCTCATTGTACTCGACGGTCTATCGTTGGATTTGAACTCGCAACCTTCACATTGTTAATGATAATCCGTTATTCTTCCAACCGTTGCCATAGTGACCCTGATAGTTGTCAGAACAGAAGAGTCAGTTCAACGGTTGGGGACATATAAATATACATTTGTAAATAAATGTTGTGTTTTTAAGTGTAGTTTCAATTCCAATGTAACTTTTATAAGCGCAATTCACTATGCAGTTCACTTACGAACTTTGAAGGACAATTGGGTCCTTGAACAGAAGGTAGAAACAGAAATAGTTTTTTTAAATTTGTGGAGCAAAATACTGATATTAACACGACTGAATGCAATTTTTTCGTAACTGCAAATCTTACGAAAAAGGACGAAACCAAATCAAAATATGTGGTAAAATAAGCACTAAAAGTAAAAAATTAAATTTTTACACATACAGATAATTGATTATAATCCATATTATAATCACTCTTAAACTTTGATAACAGATTGAAGTATGTTTTTATTCTTCAATTCAAATTTTTCTAATTAAATAAAATTGATCAAATCATAGAAAACACATTTTTTTGTGCTTTTAATCGTGTTTAATTCGTGATCTTTTATGAAGTATGGTAATTGGTAATTTTTAGTTAACGTCGAACTGAAGCAACACAACGAGTTATTGACGACGGTCCAGGATCAATCCCTTAAGGGAAAGATCCGAGGACAACACCTCGTAATTTTGAACCACGGTCAGTTATGAAGTATGACAAAATGTGCATAGAGCAGTCATGTTTTTATAACTATGCTCATGAATGTTCTCCTTTATAGCATCACATTAATTTGGTTGAAGAGCAATGTTCTTACAACGTCTTGAAATAATAGTGCTAAATATTTAATCCCCCAATGATACCAATGATAGTACATTATAGGTAAATTTTAATAGGTATTTCAATGAAAATTCTGTTAATTGTATTTTCTGTTGTTTACTTTTTTCCATTACTTTCTGTTGTTCTAAAGTTTGAGTTGGAGCAATGTCCTTACATAAAAATAAATTTTCCTAAAAGAGATTGTAATGGATCTTTATCTTATGAAAATTATAATACTACAATGATCAAAAAGTACTCAGAATGCTGTCATAAAACAGAAGCTATCTATCAATTTATTGGTCACAATTTATTCCATCTCCTTCAAAGTAATCTCCTCCGTCTTCAAGGCACTTCTGACAACCTTTTTTTCCCCAATCCTCAAAACATGTCGTTTTTGTGAAACCCTTTCAGTGTTCATATCGAATTTTCTTTTATTTCAATAATGGACTCAAAACGGTGGCCACGAAGTCAAAATTTCACCTGTGGAAATAGGAAAAAAGTCACAAGGTGCCATATCAGATGAATACGGAGCTTGTGGAGCCGTATTTGTTGAATGCTTTGTCAAAATATCACGAATAATAATGGCATTGTGAGAAGGCGCATTATCGTGATACAAAGCCCATGGGTTACCTCGCCACAATTCCGGTCGTTTTCAACGAATTGTTTCACGCAAACGACGCAAGACACTCGAATAATAAATTTACTGTCCATCTAGCCATAGTTGGTTGAAATTGATAATACCACGACAATCAAAGAAAACAGTCAACATTTCCATGACTTTTAAGCGAATCATCTACAAAGGATTCTTTATCTTCTTGCATGTTCTTAGCTCAATTATATTCGACATTTTGGAAAATCAACGAAATAAAAAAATTTCTCTTATTAAAACCAAAATTCTTTTCATACGATAAAGTTAAATAAATTCCTGATTGTTGTCACATCTATATAAATAAGAATGGAGTGTTTGTTTGTACGTTCAATATTTTCGACCCATTTCAAGTTTTCTATCCATTTTGGACCCTTCTGATACCAAATCCGCCTCTTTCGCGTTTGGTGTCTGTCTGTCCGTCTTTCTGTTCTATGTTTGATTTTGTGCTTGTGCAAGCATCTATATATATAATTCTCTTACGTGGCACGCAAAAAAGACGTTATTTGTAATCGCGTTTTGGCAACACTGTAACATTGTTTGTTTATCGCGAAGTCTCGCGCATCGATTGAATTTATAGCGTTATCGGATGAAATTTTATTGAAAAAAAAGGAAATTTTAATGAGCTGTTGCAGTTAGTTTATAATAGAAATCAAAGAAAGCGGAGGATCTTTTCAGGGCCATTTAGAAAACGGTCCTTTTCAGGGCCAACAATTATAGTTCAACAAGACGCTTGCACTACAACTTTCGGCAACAAACTCAATGAAAAAGTGTGGGTCGTTTGAGTGCTGGAAAAATGTACACAAACAACATGCTGGGTATTCAATTTCCAAAGCAACGCTTACATTTCGAGTCAAAATGTGCACAAATTTTTCATTTGAATTCTGATTTTAGAGATACTGTATTTTTTCTGTAATACAGCAAATTTAGATTTGAAAAATATTTTTTTTGGTAACATATTTTGTAAACAATCCCTTCTGCTAGGACACATGTCTTCATTGAGGCGAGCGAAGCGAGCATAGGTTCGCGCAGCGAACCAATGAGGATTGCGAAGCAATCCTCCGGGGGTTGGCGAGCGTTAGCGAGTCACATGAATTTCATTACAGATATTTGATTGCAATGCATTTTATTTTATACATTATTTATTACTTTAGTGAATGCAATCTTAAATATTAATTTATTGTTATAGATAAATAAGGTTCATGCAAAAAACACTTGAGTAAGTCTACTTAAATCAACCATAATTTGGTAGTTTTCGAAAAATTGGAATGTATATTGAGTATTACGATTACTTGGATTGTTTTACCAGTATAGCTGAAAAAGCAATTATTCTTCAAAAAATTATTTCTTTTATAGAATTTCAGCTTTGATATTTCAATTATTTCGAGTCTTATTTTTGTTTCGTGCGCAATGTAAACGATTTCCGAACAGACGATATTTTTCAACGAAAGAGAATGAAACAGAAACTCGTGCTGTTTGATCACGTGCAGTAATATTTTCTGTTTCGGTTGCTCTTAATTAATTTCGCATTTCTAAACTGTGTGCACTTTTTAGTTGTAAATTGTGGCAACTGCGAAATCAAGACAAAAAAATATTCACAAATTAATATCTTTAGAACAACTTTTCACGACATCTTTTATTTTGTTTTACTTCGCTGTTTTCTGTTTTAAACTTTTATTGTTTTAACAAATGCGTTTTCCTTCTCATCACACGCAACACCACCACAAAGTATTCGACTCAAAGTGGCAGGTAAGTAAGAATAATTTTAAGCGAAATTATGCTATTATTTAAAGAATAATGCCGTTATTGAAAGAATAATTAGAAAAATTCGGCAATGCCGCATGCCTGATGCACGAATATGCCACAAGTAAAAAATATTGTTTAGTTAACTGTGAATGCGAGAGCACTTGCCGTAAATTCGTCATATTTATTAATTGAGTTGAACAATGAAAAAAAAACTTTAGAAAGGGAATTCCAATTATCCCTCAAAATTGTCTTTTGTAGTAGTAACCTTAGTGTCACCTTTCATAATTTTGTATCTTTGTCATACAACAAGGGTGCGATGTCTAGTCGGATAATCAATTATTAGTGTATTTACACAGCATAAATTACTATCATTTTAATTCGCTTATGGACAAATGTGTGGGAAAATGAATTTGACGTATTATGATCCAAATAAACACAAGAAGATGTAAAAACGGACAATGTACTTCATTCGAAAAAAGGTATTGGAGTAATAAAGCAAGGACGGCCGTTTTCTGCTGAGGAATAATTTTATATCTCTAAAAATACTTCAGTTAATGTTAATTATCTAGAGTTTTTTCAGCGTTTATTTGCTGCGACAAATAATAAAGATTGCGTATTCATAGATGTCACACATCCTGTTTACCTCTATCTGCAATAATACCTTTCCTTTAAAAATTACTCCCGTATTAGGCTATCTAAAGAAAGAGCGACCGCAACAACCTCTACACCCGGATGTTGATTTGGAAGTGTTGTGTGTCGACTAAAGGCAGGTGTCCAGAAAATCGCTGAATGAGACTCCAGGTTTCAACTTCAAAAATAATGAATACGGAACGGTTAACTGTATTGTCTCTGTTTGACTGGTTGTTGCGGCGTTTTATGGCGTAAGATCCATGTTTGGCCAGGCTGTGCCAAACACAAGATAGTCAACTTCAAATAAAAAATGTCGTCAAAAGGGGAAAAAGGGGTAGGTAGGTATTTTAATAACGTCGCACTGGGAAAACAATACGGGCTATTGGCGACAGTCCGTGATCCATCCCAAATGAGGACCAATCCGAGAAAAAAAAAGAGGGTTTAAGAATAGAATAACTATAGATGAGGTGAATGAAAGATTTTACTTGGGTATCTCTGGAGCACGACCCTGATGTTTACTAAAGGCAGTAAACTCCATGGGAAATTAGGTAATTTGGTAATTTTTAATAAACGTCGTACAAAAGCAACACAACGGGATATTGATGACGGTCCAGGATCAATCACCTATGCAAAAGATCCGAGGAAAACATCTCGTAATTTTGAACCACGGTCAGTTGACGAGGCAACACCTGAGCTGGCACCCAACTCTCCAATCTTCCACACCAACCCAACGTGAGGACCTTCGTCCACGACAGATTTAAGGTGCACCAGCCGCTTCTAACGCGTACAAAACAGCCATGCACTGACCCGGATTCAAACCAGAAACCTTCCTATCTAGAGGCTAACACAACCACCATACCGGTTGGTCGTCTCCATGGGAAAAGCCCACTGTGCTGCTCCAATGTGACGTTAACTACCTATCTACCTGCTTCATTCCTGTTTTCTGACATTTTACTTTCTCTTCCTTAACCAATTTCTGATGTATGCCGTCCAATCGCATACCATCTTTTTTATGAAGCTATTACATTTGTAACTCCATCACCTCTATTTCGACGCCATCCTATTTGATGATTCCCTGCGCACAAAAGCCACGTGCCATGCCCAATTAAGAGACCAATCGCATTTCTACAAAAACCCTCCGGGCAGAGTTTTCCGCAAGACTTACCAGAACTCCGAAGATTTGCGTAATTACGAACATTAAGGTTGGCAAATAACAGGTCTGTGTGTTTCACACTTTCATTAGCCGCTTGTTTTTCGGCTTCGTGGAGATTGATAATGATTGAGACCCGTTCTGTTAATGGTTGGCATCGAAAGCAATAACAGGCAAGCTTCGTTTCAGATGCAACAGATGTAGGTCCGTTCTCGTGGCGTCGAAAACGGTTCGTCTAATGAGTGGATTCTTGCAGCCTTTTTAGGATATGTTGAATGACAGTTGCAGAAGTGAGAAGTCGTCGAAAAGGATGTGGGAATTTCCGATCGCTATATCTGGAAATGTCGCATCATATTCAAATTATCGATAAATAATTAGCGTGTGATAACTTAGTCACCACTAATAAAATTTACTTACAATACTGGTGGGAAGGTAAGTAATTAACGTCGCACTGTAGCAACACAACTTCCTACTGTCAATGGTCCGGGATCAATATCGAGGTGAAGGATCTAAAGACAATACCTCGTAATTTTGAACCATGGTTCCGATGACGAGGTCAACATCTGAAGCTGACACCCTACTTTCCAAATTTCCACACCATGCCAACATGAGGACATTTAAATATTTTACTTGTACCAGCCCCGTGTACACGGGGCTTGTCTAAGTTTCGAAATCGAGACCCTACGGTTGATAATCCGTTACTCTTCCAACAGCGGCCCTTAACCGTTGAGGATCTGTGGCATCAATGACAGTTGCAAATCCGAGAAATCATCGGAAAAAACGTCAGAATATTTTCTTTAGCCACTACGTCTGAAAGTGCCACATGATAGTCAAATTATCTTAATGTGTGGTGAACTTATTCGCTTCCAAAAATTTATATACAATAATAAGAGTATATATTTATAACCTCTCTCCACCGTGAAGTACTTTTGGGTAGACAAACTTTTGTATTTCACACGTCCTGCTAAAAAAAAGTAATGCTTGTTAGCATTGTAGATATCTTACATTTCTTAACCCTCCAAGTGTATTTGAGGAGATATATTATTGTATAACCTCTCACCACCGTGAAGTACTTTTGGGTAGACAAACTTTTGTATTTCACACGTCCTGCTAAAAAAGTAATGCTTGTTAACATTGTAGATATCTTACATTTCTTAACCCTCCAAGTGTATTTGAGGAGATATATTATTGTATAACCTCTCACCACCGTGAAGTACTTTTGGGTAGACAAACTTTTGTATTTCACACGTCCTGCTAAAAAAGTAATGCTTGTTAGCATTGTAGATATCTTACATTTCTTAACCCTCCAAGTGTATTTGAGGAGATATATTATTGTATAACCTCTCTCCACCGTGAAGTACTTTTGGGTAGACAAACTTTTGTATTTCACACGTCCTGCTAAAAAAGTAATGCTTGTTAACATTGTAGATATCTTACATTTCTTAACTTTCCAATTGGATTTGAGGAGATATATCGTTCATCAAGATCTGACCAATTTTGCCATCGACCTTCTAATTAAATAGACGGAGCATGTGTCATCAGTTCTATGTTTTTTCTTCCGGTCTCTCTGGTTTGAAGATCTATCACGTGGTTGTGGGTAAAAGCGCTTATCCCAAATTATTGATCAGCCAAAATGAGAATCTACCACGATCAAAAGACTAGTCTATGCTTCGATAGCCAATCGGAGAAATCAATTAGTAAGCCCATGTGACATCATTCAAAGATTTCACCATGGCGTCTCTGCCCACATGCTCTGCTTATTTCATTCGAAGGTCGAGGGGTATTGCGGATTTTTTGATGATGAAGAGATCAAGATATTTACCTTTTCTTCAAATCCCGAGGTCTCTCGTCCTTCAAGACCTGATCAGTTTTGCCAATGGCAAGACTCCTCATCGAGACAACAACCAGCAGGGTTAAGGATATATTTTTTACGAATAAAACTTCTACCCCGTGTACCACGCAGCATAACACGAGGTGGGGAAAATGCATAGTTTGAATTACGGTAAAGCAAAGAAGGCAAACGCGATAATGTATAGCAATTATAAACAACTTTACAGAAACCTCTTATCTAAATTCGAAGGACCAAAGGATGGGTAATTTTTGAAACTATTTTTGAACCCCCTGGGTGTCACGAGATTTCCTAGTAACTTATTAGTAGTATTGCTTTTACTCAAGAACACTCTTAGCTAATTACTAATTAACTAATGACTATTAGTTTATAGCCATATACACTCATTGCTATAAAAATTTGTGCACCAAGAAATAATTGTGGGAAAGTAACGAAACTTGGCATGAAGGTACATGTCGGCCAGATATGCAAATGATTAGAAATGCAGCGTGATTGCGCATTGCGTAATGCCGCTAGAGGGCATTGAACTTCGTTCTCTTTGGAGTATTTAACAGGTAAGCAGAGCTTGTTTGAGTGTACTTAATCTTTTGCTAAGGAAACGCTGAGGTAGACATGCCGTTACGCAGCCATCGAAGACAATATGAGCAGCTGCCAGAGTTCGAGACGGGAAAAATTATCGGGATGATGGAAGCTGGGTGGTCAGCTCGGTGAGTAGCTCGTCAAGTAGGCCGTTCTGATTTTACTGTGAGGAGGTGTTGGGACCAGTGGACAGAAGAGACGTCATTTACACGGCGACCAGGCTCAGAACGCCCTCGACAGACCAGTCGTCGAGAAGACCGTCACATCATACGAAACGCACGCGTAGAGCCAACTGCCTCATTGGCCGATATCCAGACATAGGTAGCACACCTTCACTACGGGCCCCTGTGTCTTCCCGAACCATCGCAAGGCTTCTGGCTGAAGGACATCTGGTATCGCGGCGCCCATTAAGTGTGCTGCCAATGACACCCACCCACCGACGTCTCCGTTTGGAGTGGTGTCGCGCACGACGGGATTGGACTGCGATGGAATGGAACCAGGTCGTCTTCAGCGACGAATCTAGACTCAATTTGAGCAGTGGTGACAATCGTGTTGTGTGTGGAGGCCCCGTGGTGAACGCCTCAATCCTGTCTTCGCTTTACAACGACACACCGCTCCCACAGCTGGTGTGATGGTATGAGATGCCATTGCTTACGATACACGGTCACCCCTAATATTGATCCATGGCACAATGACAGCCCAGCGGTACGTCCATGATATCCTTCAGCCACATGTGATGCCACTCATGGCAGGTCTAACAGGAGCCATTTTTCAACAAGACAATACTTGGTCACACACAGCAAGTAGTGTCACAAGTCTGCCTTCGCCACATTACCACCCTTTCCTGGCCTGCTCGATCCCCAGATTTGTCACCAATCGAGCATATCCGGAATAATTTGAGACGGCAAGTTGGACGCCCTACGAGTTTGGTCGAACTAGAGGAGCGCTTACGTGGTACGAGATGCCTCAGAACATCATATGGAACTTGTATACCTCAATGCCCGCTCGTATCGCATCGTGCATTCGCGCTAGAGGGGGTCCAACAGAGAACTAAAACTTCCGTTTATTTGTACTTTTTTCGGCAATAAATTATCTTTTTTCTTTGATTTTCTAATCACTTATATCAAAGTAGTACTTACATGTGTGAAATTTCGTTTCATTTTGACGACTTTTTCTTGGTGCGCAAATTTTTATGGCAATGAGTGTATATTGGTGAATTGGTATTTCTCAAGGTAAAAAGAATCCATCGATTCTTTGAACCCTTAGAAAGATTCTATTGGCCCTTCAGAATAGAATACCTTGGAAGGGTTTCATTGCTCCTTTCCCTGGAAACGAATCCTTAGGAAAGATTCTATCGGTCTTTTCTTTAGTACAGAACTATTAAGAAATATTCCGTTGTTCCTTACCTTATAATAGTTCTTCGGAATTATGCTACGGCTCATTCTGTGAATCCTTTGGAAAGATTCCGTTGGTCCTTTCCTTAGAATAGAGTGTTTTAGTATAATTGATTCTGTAGATCATTTACTTATGATGGTATCCTTTGGAAATATTTTATTGCTTTCCTTAGAATATAATCCTTTAGTAAGATAGAGTCTTGCTTGCTATTTACTTATGAAATAATCCTTTCGAAAGACTCCGTTTATCACTAATGATTGAATCCTTTGGAACTATTCCGTTGGTCACTTAAGATACGAGTACATTCTGCTTTTTGGTCATTTATGATAGAATCTTTTGGAAAGATTCCGTTGGTCACTTATGTTAGAATCATTTGGAAAGATTCTGTTTGCCCATTCTTTAGACCAGAATCCCTTAGTAAGATACGAGTACATTCTGTTTTTTGGTCATTTATGATAGAATCCTTTGGAAAGACTTTATTTCTTTCCTTAGAGTATAATCCTCTGGAATTTCTTCTTTCTTTAGAATACAATCCTTCATTAAGATTTGATTAATCACGATAGTCAAAATCGGTTAGAAGGAATGCAAAGAAAACTACAGATTGTAAGGTGCAACTATGCGTGTGAATCCATCAGAAGGTTAAGGAGGGTTCTTCGCTCAGTAAGGTTTAAACAGTAAAACAGAAGATGGATTATTTCTTCTCTACTGTAACCACACTAGCACTGTTCACTTAAGGACAGTACAAATCTTTGTTTACCTTGGAAGGTATCCGTTTATTAGTAAAAATCTTGTTCATATACTTGCTGTCCGTCATATTTGCACCTTAGTGTACATACACTCCAGAACAGTGCTTCTCAAAGGGCATGCCTCACCACACTGGTGCGCCCTGTGACATGCATAGGTGCGTCCTATGAAATCCCAGATAGATATGTGTGGGGGTATAAAAATGAATTTGTAGTCATATAGTTAAATAATATAGTACATTATATCTTCATTTCGGCATTACAATTGTCTTTGGGGTTGATCATTATTATTCTGTCAAGGGAACAGAGGGTAAAATATACATTGCAGCAAAGAACAATATCTAGAGGGTTTTATTCTTGCTTAAACTTGTTCAAACATGGTTTCTGATGCGTAAACGTAACTGCTCAAGGTAGTTTTCCAGTTGTTAAAAAAAATATTTGCTTTTTGTATCTTATTTCTTAGCATTTGGTGTGTGGTCCGCCTACGATTTTTTGTAGAACTTCAAGTGAGCTACGACTAATTTTTAGAACCGCTGCTCTGGAAAAACTAGATGGCGCTTGCAAGCACACGTCCCTATGTGAATATGACTTAATTTTGTGTTCCTATCCTCCAATAAAACGTTTAAGGGAAGATTGGAAACACACTGTAGATTTCTTGAATTCCATTAAACTATAGCTTGTGATATAAAATTATTTTTCGGATCTTTCCCTTAAGGGACTGATCCCGGACCGTCGTCAATAGACCGTTGTGATGCTCTTGTACGACGTTAACTACAATTTACAATTACCATTATCATATAAAACTATTTAGGAAATTTCGTTTTATAGCTATAAATTGTGTAAAATAAAATAATTGTTTCCTTTATGTATGTGCCACTGCATGCTCGGCCTTGATGCGAAACCAGATTCTCACATCATCTTTTAACGAGGTCAAATAGCAGGTGTGAAACGGGCATGTTTACTAACCTGGGGAAGAAAACAGTCAAATCCCTGCAATGAGATGAGATGAAGGTTAAGATGAGAAATCGACGTCTCTATTATTTGCGATCAAAGAATTATCAATTTGCGTGGGTGTTTGAATGTGAGGTACTTCGTAGTGTTATTTTTTACTGGTTTTTTGAGAAGTCGCTTGTATATCCTGCTTTTCCCTGTCTTAAAACTGGTTTGAAGCTCGCGGGATTGGAAGATGTGAAAATCATTTTCGTCTTCAGCTTTTATGATTCTTATTTGCCTGTGAAATGCATTCGATGGGAATGGTTTTAATGAAAAGTATTTTTTTATATATTTTATCCTATATTTCTGAAAATACTGTATTGAAAGTAAGTTCAAGGGTGGAAATTTTTGCGATTTTGTAGCGAAAGATAAGTATTTTAATTCGTATCTAAAATGGTTTTTTCTCTTCAATGATGGGCACTGGACACTATCCTTGGCCACTACAAGACAACAAAATGTGATGGTCACTACTTCCAATGGCGGTCACTTAGGGCTTGTCCTTTTGACCACTACAAGGCCGGACGTGTTGGTTACTAGTGAAGGGGCACCCAAATGGTGGACCATCATTGCCAATAACATAGGACAGCACAATTTACATCCACGTCCTGAGCCCGGATTCGAACCAGGAACCTTCCGATCCAGAGGCCAACACCTTGACCACTAGACCGGTTGGTCGACCGTATCTAAAATGTACTACATGAAATTATTTCACATTCCTATGACATCTAGAAAAATGAAAATCCAATCCAATTAATAATTGACTATGGTAGACCGGTTGACAGGGAAGCGGATTAGCGAACGGAGGACTGCGAGTTCAAATCCTACCAAAGATCCTCGTGTACAAAGGGGTTGGGTGCAAGTTAAATGTCTTGTCCTCAAATGTCCTCTCGTTGGTGTTGTGTGAGGGTTAGGAGAGAGGTGTACCAGCTTAGATGTTTATCACATCATTTGACCCGTGGTTCAAAATTATAGGTGTCATTTTCGAATCTATCACTTTCGGGATTGATCCCCAATAGCCCGTTGTGTTGCTACCAGTGCGATGTTAATTAAAATACAAAATTCCATCCTATTCTCAATCGTTGTCACGATTGTATCTCTGAATGTTCACTTAATTGCATCGCATTCACGTGTTCAAAGATTGCAGTTTTTCAATCTTAAAGTTCTGTAAATTGTAATTACGGTGCAGAAGTGTCTTGTTATAGTGTTACAGTGCAAATATAACCAATCCATTTAAGAATTAATGCTTCCTGTAAAGAATTTCCTTCTTGTATCCTTGTGTCGCTGATAGCCCGTTATGTTGCTTCAGTGCGACGTTGATTCAACTACCGTCAACAATGACTCATTGTGTTTGTGGTTCTTCTATTACAATTTCAGAATTTTAAGATTGAAAACAGTGAAATCTTCAAACAAGTGAACGCGATGCAATTAACTGGGAATTCAAGAGCCGAAAATCGTAAAAACTTGACTGAGAAGGACACCACTGTGTCATTCTTCAATAAAAGAACACGGATTAAGAACGACTGAAAATGCAAGGAATGTGCTTTCTAGTTTTAATCAATTTTATATCGTTTGAAAGATGGATTGCCAAATAAAAATATGCTTCAATCCATGATAAATGGTTGGGTGATAAGAATATGGCTTGTAAAAACTATCAACTGCCTGGACTCTTTATATCTATGAAAGGAATTCTATCTGAGATCGATATGACAGTAGGTCAACCTATATACTAATTACATGATTCTATATTTTTGAATACTTTTTTAGTATGAGTCTACACGTGTATAAAAGTGAAACTTTCATAAAGCAAAAATAGTGTACCTTACGTATATTTTTAGAAAAAATTAATTATACTTTTTTGTCCTATTACAAAAATGTACTTCACAAGGTCATGTTGCACATCATTAGAAAGATTGGATATTTATAATGCAGGTACGTAGTAAGATAATATCCATTACTCTACAGTCCGCGGTCCATCAATTTCTAAAGGGAAAGATCCGAAAACAACACCTCCTAATTTTGAGCCATGGTCATATTAATAGGTCAACACCAGTGCTGTCCCCACTCTTCCAACTTCCACACCACACCAACGTGAGAAATCAGAGGCAACTTCATGTTCAACATGATCCAACCCCCACGTACATGATAGTCTTTGGTTGTATCGAGAAACGAACTCGCAATTCTCAGATTGGTCATCTGCTACTCCTCAACCGTTCTAAAGCAACCCCTGAAAACTTCGGAAACAGGTTTTATTGCATAAATGGGCTTGTCGAGGGTCTGCGATCACATGTGAAAAAATCCCAATAATCCGTGGATTCGGTTAATAAATATAAGGCCATGAAAAAATACTTTAGGTACAGAAACCAAAATTCCATTGACTGATGGGGTTTCAGCGCCCAGTTTTCTTTCTTCCTAAAAATGAGACTAGTGTGGTTTCTGCCCACACCGATTCAATTGTGAAATTTGTGGTAATTGGTGCAGCAATTACAACGACAAAATTAATACGAAACTTTTTATTCCTAATTTTTGTCTTACAAAATTCAAAAGTTGTGCATTTCAAGATTTCCACATATTGCGCTCTGTCTGGCGCCATCTCGTGTCGCTAAAAAGAAACACAATCAGTTTTATGAAATTTTAATTTCGCGAATTCAATCATTTACAATCATCAACCAACTGGAGTTGAAATGTAGAAAACGTAGCACCTAAACGAGTCCTTTTCATGAAATAACATTTTCTAGAACTATCAAGTAAACTGGCAAGTCGTGATTAGGGAGACCAAGGTTTTGAGGAAATTATTTTACGTTTCAATAAACTGGCTCTGGCCTGATAAAATTTTACAGTATTTGCGTTACAAAATACATATATATCTACATAAGGATAAATACGAAATAAAATTAATAAGTTATTCAATTTAATTCTAAATTATAAACCCAAGATTTTTCTTTGGCAGGGTCTGATTAGGTAGATATCATCAATCATGTGATAAAAAAATATAATGTGATTAAGGCATCTTCGTAATTAATTAAATGCTTTAGTCATTCTCCCATTTGATCCAATAAAATGAGTGCGTAATGGAAGCTAAAAAAGCTTGACTTTTGTATATGTTATTTTACGCACGAATTAAGTTATATAACCATGTAGAATAATAGTTCATAATAGTTAAAACCATATTTTCTAAAAAATTACAAAAGGCTTTGTGACGGTTCTTCCTTAGGCTGATTCCCTAATCCTCTGCCTTGTCGTCCTCCAAACAGTAACACTAGTCCATGAGCATATTTCACATTATTTATTTACAAATTTCTTGATTATAGTATTTACAGGTTCCGTCTATAATACATAGTCGGGAATAATCCCCTTCGATCTCCAGCGCAAAACAACGCGTCCTGCTTCCTCGCTGGTCTTCGTGCAAGTCCCTTCTCTTTTCAACCCTCCCCAAACGGGTTCCTTTTCCCCAAAAACCCGAGGGGGACCCCCGTGGAGTTCGATTCTATGTCCATCGACCCGTTTCAAACCCGGTGAGGTTACGGGGAACTTCACACCTCCCCTCCGGTTTATAATTACGGGGCCACTTGGTCCCGAAATTGAAACCATAACAAAAAAAATACAATGACGAATACCCCTCTCCTCGGGCAACGTCATCATTCCAAATCCAGATACCCAAAATGTGTATTGATGTTTGTGTCCCCAAGTCGGCAAGTATGCCTGAAATGAGTCTCTCATGCATGAGCTCACAAACTTAAATTTTACAACTGTAATTATAATTTTTAAACTATATTTGTACTTATGATAACAAAACAAGTTTACTCAACATACCAAACTGTTAACCCGTTTAATTAAAGAATACTAGCAATCCAAAACATACTCTTCAATACAGTTGTTTCTTGTAAACAAAACCAATTAAATTGCTAATTTATGTGATTCATTAATACAGTACAACATACCTTTAGTGATCATAAAATCACTAGCATTGTTCTTCATACATTCTCGATAAAGCATCAGCATCGGCATTTAAAATACCTGGCTTATGAGCTATCGATACGTTGTACCGAGGTAAAGCCAATGCCCACCTCTGAAGTCTGGCGTTTTTGGGTACACCTTCCGTTAAATATTTCAATGGATTATGGTCAGTGTGCAACAGTATACTCTGACCATACGTCCAAGTGTCAAATTTTCCCAAAGCCCAAATTACCGCGTAAGCCTCTCTTTCAATTGCGCTCCATTTCATTTGCGCAGGTGTGAGCTTTTGGCTTGCGAATGTTATTGGTCTTGGGTAGCCTTTCTCATCTCCCTGGACCAGACAGGCTCCTATACCCGTTGCTGAGGCATCTGTGTGGATTTCAAACGGCTTATTAATATCCGGTGTAGACAGATATACCGCTTTACACAAAGCCTCTTTAAGTTTCTTAAACGCGTTGTCGGCGTCATCGGTCCATGGGATATCATTGGGGACTGGTTTCTTCGTTAACTCTGTTAGGGGTTTCGCTATTTCCGCATAGCGTGGCACATACTCCCTGTAGTAGTTCATGAGCCCTAACACTGACCGTAGTGCCTTTTTTGTTTTAGGCACGTTCAACTGCTGTATTGTCGCTATTTTCCCAGGATCTGGACCATGTTTCCCAGAACCCACCACGTGGCCCAAATACCTTACTTCTGCCTTCGCGAAGGAACACTTTTCCAAATTAGCCGCGAAGTTCAAAGACCTTAGGGTTTGGAGTACTGCTTTTAGATGAGTCAAGTGGTCCTCCCATGTCTGAGAATAAATGATTATGTCATCTATAAAGCTCTCCGCGTAATCTGAGTGTGCCCTCAACGCTTGGTTCATAACCCTTTGGAAAGTGGCTGCGGCTCCTGAGAGTCCAAATGGCATGACCCTCCATTGGTATTGCCCTTTGGGTGACACAAAACTAGTTAGTTCTTTCGAACTCTCCTCCATCGGAATCTCCCAATATCCCTTTAAAAGGTCGAGCGTAGTTAGGAATTTTGCACGTCCTGCCTTGAATCTTAATTCATCCGAATTTTGCATTGGAAACGCTACAATCTGACTCTCCGCGTTGAGACCTCGATAGTCGCAACACAACCGTACAGTACCATCCTTTTTTGCCACACAAACTATGGGGTAGGCAATCTCCGCTGTAGACGGTTCAATGAGCTCCCTCATTATCAACTCCTCAATCTGCTTCTCGACCTGCGGTTTAATTGACTCGGGTATCCTATAAATGTGCGGTTGTTTCCGTTCTACGCCCGGTTTCAGTCGAATTGTGTGGGACCCTACATTGGCTTTCCTCATCTCTCCATTGAATAGAGAGCCAAACCCGTTCAACAAAGAACACAATTCTCGTTTCTGATGTCCTCGTAAGTGATCAAGTCCCTTGCTCTTACCGAACGTCTCGATATCTTGCCTGCCGTTTATTGGTTTGTCAATAGGCGCGTGCAGGACTTCTCCGAATTCTTCGTCTGACTCATATATTACTCCCATTGCCCCGATGGGTTGTACGTACTTGCGTATCTTATTTTGATGTAAATGACGGGAACTACCATCTGACAACTTCACTATATACGAGTGGGGTGATTTGACTTCCACTATTTCTCCTGGCCCCATCCATCTCGAACAAAGCTTGTTTGTACTGTCGGGAACCAGGACAACTACTTCATCACCCAGTCCGAACTGTCGATTGGAGGACCTTAAATTGTGGTGATGGACGTACCGTGCCTGTTGTACTTCAGCCTGTGTCGTAGCGAATTCCTGAGCCGATTTTAGCCTATCTCTGAGTGACCTGAGATATTCTGAGACTGATTCCCCCACTCCTTGAGGTATCACGGCTTCTTCCACCCAACGGGATTTTAAAATCGCCAACGGGCCTTCCGGTAAACGACCGTACATTAACATGAACGGTGGTACACCCGTAGTGGAACTTGGCGCTTCTCTATACGCCCATAATAAATAGGGTAGTAATTTATCCCACTCTCTTCCTTGATCACTAATAGCATGATGAAGCATATTTTTCATGGTCCCTATAAACCTTTCCACTAATCCGTTCGAGGGAGGGTATCCAGGTGTCGAAAACTTTGGGGTTACGCCCAACTTACCCAAAAATTCCTTGGTTAACCGGGATGCAAAATTTGTCCCATTATCCATAGCGATAGTCCGTGGGACCCCCATCCTCATGAACACCTCAGTGAATGCCTCACAGGTTGCCTTCGCAGTTAACGATCTCAAAGGTACCGCCTCCGGCCATCCACTGTGTTGGTCCATAATGCATAACACGTACTGATGCCCCCTTGCAGATTTAGGCTCTACTGGCCCAAAAATGTCCGCATTAACCACCTGAAACGGCAACTCAGGCCTTCCTACCGCTTCAATTGGAGTTCGATCTTTCACGTTCGTCCTCCTTCTTAACTGACAGTTGTGACAGACCTCACACCATCTCGTTATCTCTTTGCCCATTCCTTCCCAGTAAAATGACATAGCGATCCTCTCTTTTGTTTTCTTAGAGGCTAGATGTCCCCCCGTTAAGGTTTCATGCGCTAGTTTGATGATTTCCTGTCTCCGTCTTACGGGAACTACTAACTGACTGTAAGGCTGTCCCGCGATCTTCCCAGTGTGGTATAAAATCCCCGAGTCTAGCCAGTAATCGTTCTTCCTTTCTCTCGCATTGCTAAACGCGCAACTTAAAGACTCACACTCCCCCTGCTCTATCCGAAATTTTTGCGTTTGTGATAAGGGCATCTCATTATCGGTTTCCACTATCCCTTCCTTGACCTTCGGATACTCAATCGCGTCTATTGTTACCGTCCTTACATCGAGGACTTCCATTGTGGTTTCACCACTTGGGTCATTCTCCCCTCTATCCCCAGGAGGTAACTTTCCCTGTTGAGCATCGTCTTGAATTCGTGGTTCTACGAATTCCCCTAGATACCGGCGCTGCTGCTCTCTCATAAGTCGTAAATCACGTGGTGTCACCAATGCGACCTCGTTTAAATTTTCCACGACGGCTGCCTGGATAGTAACAAAAGGCCTTATATCCTCCGTCTCTGTCCATAAACTTAACGGAATTGAAACAAGTCTCGCTTCTACTTCAGGACCTATAGCTGGTTTTAACAATATTTTCCCTCCTGATTCTAAATAATTTTCGGGGACTATTGATTTCCTCAACACCGTTATTTCTGCCCCGCTATCGATAACGCCTTTGAACTTTTCATTATCAATTCCAAATTCTTCCCGAGGTAATTCCCCTTCTTGATTTCCTTCTGGAATTTCGAAATGTACGGCCACTTTGTTTAATCCCCTTTCAGCCGGGTAATTATCCAACACCGAATCTGTTTTGCTAACCACCTGGTTAATTTTTCTTTCCCTTCCTCTCTGATCTCTTAGTTTTGGACAATTGGATTTAAAGTGCCCTATTTCCTCACATAGGAAACACTTCACCTTCTGCCTTTCCCGTGTTCTGTAATCTATACTATCCCTTCCTTGGCCCTTCTCATACTTATTCGTCTTAACGATGCGATCTCCAATGCTACTTTTGCTTCCAATTCTCTGTCCATCCCTCTCGTTTCTATTACTTTCTAACCTCCAATTTCTCAACCCTATGTCGCGACTAAATTTATCTGATGAACTCGCATGAGGTTGAGCCTCCAGATAAATATCTATTTCCCTCACCAACTCGTTTGGTTTTAACCATTTTTCTCCCTCTTTGACCAGAATATGGGATGTAACGTGGTTTGGCAATAAATCTTTTATTTTATCTGCCATTACCAGATCTTTTAAATCTTGTAGCGACGCAATATCTCGGCTTTTTAAATAGTACTCAAAAAGAGTTCTTATCCGAGCAGCGCACTGTACATAGTTTTCTCCTGGTCTCTTACCACTGTTTTCAAAATTCCTTTTGTGCTGTAATGGGGTTAGTTTATTTTCAGCTAAAACGAATTCTTTAATTGATTGATAATCAGTAAGTTTCTCGATGCCTAAATTGTTCGTTAAACTACTAATAAAATCTGACAATTTATGTAAAATAATTTTTCCCCAATACTCTTCTGGTACCGAATAAACCTCAAAGATCGTTTCCGCCTGATGGAAGAAAAATATCCAATTTTCAGTTCTTTGTGGAGTTTTTGGTAGTTGTTCCTTAACAAGTCTCACGTATTTAATTAGATCACCCTCCGACGTTTCGGTACCCGTGCTTTCTAGTGATCTATGGTTATCCTGTTCTTTCATTTTGATTTCCAACTCTTTTAACTTAATCTCCTGTTCCCTTCCTAATCTCTTATCTTCACGTTCTAATTCTAATCTCTTTTGTTCGCGTTCATAATTTAACTGTTCTTTTTCTTCGCTCTCTTTCCTGTCATTAACAATACCTTCCAGAAGTGCCTTAACCATCTCTTCCTCATACCTTTCACTGCTACTTATCATTTCACTTAACCCTATCACTGTCATTCTTGGATTCAACTCCAATTCCAACTCCAGAGCCAGAGAGATGAGATCAGCTTTCTTCGTCCTCATTAGAAAAGCCATTTTTAACGCTAGATTATATCCAACTAATATAATACTTAAGACCAATAATAGTCTATCTTTAACTTGTTATGTTAATCTTAAATAAACAAGTTATTTCTATCCCTGTATTATATTGCCAACTTATTCTAGTTTTAATTCAGTTAAAATTTTGTTGCACACTTCCATCTATATATAGAATTTACCGTATTACGGCAACCCTTTTGTACTGTTTCTTATACTATAGGTTCCGTAGACAGTTAAACCAATTACATATATATATACTAACAACAATATTACTTCGTTTTGGCCCTCAATACACAATAACAGAACAGTTACAACACTCTTGTATCCTTCCAAAGTATACCTATACTTTTATACACTACAATAAACAACTGAAGTTATATATTCTACTATGCAATCCTATAACATAATAATATTTTACCCTAGTAAAATACCTCTTAACCATTAAGTTTCACAAAACACAATATTCTCAACTTAACTTTCCATAATATTCTTAAAACAATGACATACATTTCTTGTGTAAGCCCCCCTGTTCAATTTTAAGTAACAACAAAATTAAATGGGTATCTGGATTTACCTTTATCGGACTTCCCTTGGGATGGCGTCAGGATCTTGTAGACTTCGTTGATTCGGCCTCGCTGATGCTCCGAAAGTAGGCTTCGCTGATGCACCAAAAGAAGGCTTCGCTGCTGCTCCGGGAGTAGGCTTCGCTGCTGGTCCGGGAGTAGGTTTGGCACTTTCACGGGCTTTCCAGGTACAAGCTTTTTTTTTCTTCTATACCGGCGTATCCAACTCAGACGATTCCCCGCAAATGGCTTGCAGTTACCTTGCAGACGACTTCCCTCGATGCTGCTGCTCCGGGAATAGGCTTCGCTGCTGGTCCGTGAGCAAGTTTGACACTTTCACGGGCTTTCCTCGATACTGTGAAGACATTCCTTCGGCGTTCACTTCCAATTATCAACTATGGGGTCTCCCCAGTCTCAATAATACTTGAAGATTCCTTTATCGCCGTCCGGTGTGGAATCCGGATCTGCTCAGACTTTTCTTTGGAATTCTGGACGACAATCCTGTCGACTGCGCCACTGTGACGGTTCTTCCTTAGGCTGATTCCCTAATCCTCTGCCTTGTCGTCCTCTAAACAGTAACACTAGTCCATGAGCATATTTCACATTATTTATTTACAAATTTCTTGATTATAGTATTTACAGGTTCCGTCTATAATACATAGTCGGGAATAATCCCCTTCGATCTCCAGCGCAAAACAACGCGTCCTGCTTCCTCGCTGGTCTTCGTGCAAGTCCCTTCTCTTTTCAACCCTCCCCAAACGGGTTCCTTTTCCCCAAAAACCCGAGGGGGACCCCCGTGGAGTTCGATTCTATGTCCATCGACCCGTTTCAAACCCGGTGAGGTTACGGGGAACTTCACAGGCTTGAAACTGTGCAAAACAAAAATTCTAAACGCAAATACACAAATTCTTTTTTCAAAATATTGTTCTTTAACTCTAGAAATTCGCACATTGATCTCCATGAGGTACATTCTACCAAAAAAATCAAAAGTGAGTGAGATTGGAATGAATCTTGTCAATGTGTAATCTTCGTGAAGAGATAAAGAAGTTATCTCAATATCAAAGAATCTCAAGAATCATATCCTAAAGGTCATCAATTAGTAAATCCTAAAACCTCCTCCTAGTCGACAATAGCCAACTGCGTTGCTTTAGTGCGACGTTAATAAAAAATACCTACCTATCAAGCTAAAAACTCCTCAGGCTACGAAACATACAGATAAACAGCTTGGCATAGAGACATATAAAGTCAATATTCTACTCAATGGTAAATAATGACATTGTGCAGCTCATGCTCTAAATGCATCATATCCTGGGGTGGTGCAATAAACGATCAGACACATCTCATACATGCTCAATTGGAGATAATGCTGGGTACCTCGTTGACCAGAAAACACCATTAAGGTATTCGTGGGAGATGTGAGCGTTGCATGGCTTGGCGTAACCGGGCTGGTAAAAAAACACTCGGACACATGACATGAAAAGCACAACGACAGGTTGTAGAAATGCAGAATTTATCTCTGGGTTGTCAAACTACTTCCCAAGAACCGGCTGTCATAAATGATGGCTCCTTACACTATTACACTTGTTACACTTTTGTGCTGAAAACTGAAAATGGTAGCGCTGGTTGGGTCTCCACACACGCGAATGCGGTGATCATTTGCCCCAAGGTATAGCAGGTATTCATTACTTAACATAATAAGCTCCTATACCATGACTGTCCACGTCTCTCAGGTTCAGTACCACTCCGACTGAATATGTTTGGTATGTATTCTCAACTTTGTAACTCCTAGAGTAATGGTGTTAAAATCCGTCACGATCGCCCGTTCCCTCTAGTTATACTACGAGGACGTTTGATAACACAGCCATAAGTCTAGCAAATCCCAATGTATTGTGTTTCATTTCATGCCAAGTGTCTCCATTGGGTTATTATCCATCATGATTACACCTGGCCACGCATGGCTTACCTCTCCGGAATGTCTAAATGATGTTGAAGCCTTACATTGTCCAGCTAGTCTAAATGATGTTGAAGACTTTCATTGTCCAGCGATATACATAGATTCATCTTCCATTCAGCATGTCTGAGATGTGAAGTCAATTGCACCACCAAATACCAAGGATCTGGAGCATAAACTACAGATTGCTTGGTATAATTTGGCACAGGGTAGCTTAAGGATTCCTTTGACACCATGGCAGTCATATATCGATATGTTAGTGCTTCAGAAGTGAAGTTAAGACTTAGTGACATTTCTTATGTAATTCCACAATAGTAAAATGTCATTTAGATTTATATCTTGATCAATTCATTTTATCTTCGTGTACATAACACATGAAAAGTGTCATTCCCATCGAACGCTGAATTCGAGAGATTCGATTCGATTGACTTAGAGTGTAATGTAAGATTCATGACTGCATTCAAATCCATTTCAGAATTTTAAATAGCAAAGTATCATAATGAAGTAAGGTCATGGGGAAGCAAACAATACAGTTTACCTACAATTCCAAAAAGCATTTCGGACATTTTTCTTTGTATTTCAAGTTGTAAATCTCGTTCTGCAGGCGATAAACTCCGATAACGGCGTGACAGGAAATCAAATGGAATCTTTATGTTGTGCTGAGGAGAATTATGTCAAACATTCTTTATCTGCTGCTCCAGATCCCTTATACCTTGTTTCTAAATCACCTATGGTGGTGAAACTTACCGATACATGACCTGGCATGGATACAAATGAAGTATGTATGATACAACGAGCCAAATGATGCCAAGCATTATGTGGCAGCTTCTTTAAATGCCTTGTGTTCCGGAGGTGATGCAAGGGACTATCAGTTATATGTTGCTGCTGCTCAAAATGCATTATGTTCAGGAGGTGGTGCAAGAGACGATCAGTCATAACCCTTATACTCTCAATGCTCTCAATGGGAGACTGATTTGGGTATCTCGCTGAGCAATCAAGGGTTTCAATATCCCATAGACACTTCTGAGGGGCAACCATGCGGGTCCAGGAGACATCGTATTTATGCTGATAGACTACCTTGTTCCACTACTAAAGAAGACCGTCTATAGTATGTTAGGGCTCCTCAAATTTGGAGTCACAAGGTGTACCGTTCAAGTACTGCATGTTTAGTATTAACCCTCCAAGTGGTTTCGATGAGAAATCTATCCATTTTATTCCATGGCAGATATCTCGTCCACCAAGATCTCAACAATTTTATAATGACGAGACATCTCGTCATCATGATATTTCCGGGTTTTCTTATGATGATGAGAACAAAATCTGACCAGTCTTCTAATGACAAAAGACGAGATCTTGGGGGAGGGGGGGGGAATATATCTCTTCCATCAAGATGGATGTGGGCAGTTTTGTTAAAGACAGGATATCTCATCGAGGCAACCACCGAGAGGGTTAAAAACGTATACTTTGCGGGGTGTCTTTAAATTGAATTTTAGTTTTAAACTGTGAAGTGCCTGGCATGCTCACGTAAATTATGCCACACGTAGTAACACACAACTGCCTTCTTTGAGTAATACAATTTTTAAATGTTCTGAATTTGTTGCATTAGGAATTAAGCAATTTGCAATTTAACTGTTAAATTTAAAGTACATCTAGATCTTACGTTTTCCATTCAATGCAGAAATATCAGTCTTAAGTATTCCACAAACGAATCTTCCCCATGTAAATACTTCGCAACTTCCACAACTCCTGGAAGCAATTCAAATCCATCGCTATTAAACACCATTCCGAAGAAGAGCATTCCATCTGCAGAAGCAGGGGCCGACCCCACATCCCGACCAGCAATACCACATCCGATGACGGGGAGCCGACTTGTTGCAACATACGACCCCTCCTCGCAGCGGCTGATTAATCTAAGTCCCGGCTCGGTTCGAGGCCTGCGTGTGGAATACATTACTGGCAGAGACCCTTTGCAGCGGCCAGATAAGTGCATCGGAGAGGACCTCCTAATATTTCTTCATTAAGTGCTCTGCCTCCTTTGCCAAATGAGGCAGTTTGTTGCAGCCCCCGCCTCCCTCTGAGTGATCATCGGCGATTCTCCATCCACCCTATCTCTTAGCCTTAATGAGCAACAATGGAAAGTCGGAATATTTTCAGTCGGTGGCGTGGATCACACTGGGGCGGACTTGGGCGACCCACATAGGGATGATAGGTAGAAGATGTTAGGAGGAGATGGTTGTTGATAACTCTTTGGGCTTTCTCTTTACGAAGAGCTTAAGTTCGCGATTCTTGTGTCCCTGCTATTAAGATGCGTCGTCGTGGGGAAGGGTGTTCCGGTAATTCGTCCGTAACTTGGCAGGCTACTCGAATGTAGCTTCTGTATGTTGTTGAGATTAGAAATTATCGTCAAAACGACAGCAACAAATTAGCTCGTAAGCGGAGATGTGTTTCTTCTCCGGAAGTTTGTTTGTGTTTACTGAAAGGCAATCTCGGAGACAAATTCAGCTGCAAACTGAAATGAGTGAATTCAGCAAGGAGTATTTCATATAAATTCTGTTTTAACTCTCTGGGGGATTGTACTCAGTACTTAATAACAGTACTTATATGCACACGCATATAAGATCTCTTTAAGTACTGTTACCAAGAATTGTGTCCCTGAGACCCGAAGTCAAAGGAATGCCTTGACGAGCAACAATTGATGAATACAAGTCCCAATGTTTCAAGTCGGTGACATGGATCACACTGCGGCGGACATGGAATTGAATGAGACTTACCGACATGCCCATGTTCGCATGAGGTACTGTGACGTGACAGGTGAACGGACCAGGTCTTTTAAACCTGCATGAGAGTTTAAACAGCATGAGAACGTACAGATTTCTGTTTGATAGGCAATTATGATCTTCCACATATAGCTGACAGGTCGAAGAGTTTAAGAAAAGATGATTGTTGATAATTCTTTGGCTTTCTCTTTACGAATAGCTTAAGTTCGGTATTCTTGTGTCCCTGTTATTAATATGCATCGTTGTGTGGGCGGGTATCTTGATCTACCGAATCGATCACCAAACGTTAAGCTCTTCTGGCAGTGGGCTTTACTTTGGAGGGTCATCGCTTGAGTAACAATCCCAATGCGGAGGTGGAATTAAATTTTTTGTATAAATTTACGCTATCCAGCCCCTCTCTTTTTCTCGTGCATTTTACTATGAGATTTTAATTTTTTGCACATTATTTTATGTTTAATTATCTTTTGATGATGAGGAGCTAAATTGTTAAGCAGCTCCGTTAGTGATATGTCCAGTTCACTCAGGGTATTTTGGTAATTCGTTTGAAACCTGTGCAACTTGTCTCACTACGCGAATGCAGTTTCTATATGTCGTTGTATAAAAAATTATCGTCAAAACAACAGTAACTCAAATTAATTCGAAAGCGGAAATCTGTATTCTTCTCTAGAAGTTTGTTTATGTTTACTGAAAAGCCCTCTTTGTTTACGACTGCACATCGAAAAAAGTGAATTCATCAAGGGATATTTGCGAAAATTGTGTTTTAACTCTCTGAGGGGTCGTACTCAGTACTTGATGACAATAATTATATGCCCTATAGTACGTATATATAAAGTCTCTCTAAATGCTGTTATCCAGAATTTGTGACTCGTTCAGCATAGTGGGTAAAGGAACGCGATTAAAGTCCTGACGTGAACAAGTGACTCAAGCAAAATGTCTCATGTTCTTTTGAGGAATGAATCTAGAATTCCCTAGAGTTGGATGACAAACGCGCAAGGATCTGAAGAGAATATTAACACGCAACCAGCTCAGCAACATCGCTGAATAGCAAGCCTCTAGTCGTGGTAGTGGGATGAATTTGATTGGATTTTCGATGCCCTGCCTACATGCACAAGTTTGGATGAGGTATTGTGACAGCTGAAAGGACCAGGTCTTTTAAACCTACATGAGAGTTTATACTGCAGTAGGTCGCCCAGATTTCTGGGCAATAATGATCGCCCACATATAGCAAAAGAGTGAAGAGTGCCTTGAAAGAGAGGGAATTGTTTGAATATAAGAACCAGTATATTTTTGGGTATCAATCCAGGGCCACCATAGCTCAATGAGTTTCCCATAGAACTACACTTACCATAGTGTATACATACGTAGAGAGAGTAATGGTAAAATTTTGTGCTTTTGATCACGTGATCAAAACTAGTAGCAACCTGATCATTAGACTACACTTCTTTCACCTGACTGGAGAAAACGAACATTCATCATCTGAATGGTCCACAGGACGCGCGACATAGTAGTACACTTTGGAGATTTCGCCATTTTGTCACCACTCTATGGAAATGCACATTCACACATCTATTCTATGATAAGATATTATGTCGCCAAACGGGACGATAAAATGTCAATCAAGCCAAATAATTATACAGAAAGTCACATGACTACTAGTCAACATGTTCTTCATTCTTTTTGAAGCTCCTTTCAATATGCAATATGCAATTTCCAGGTGCAATGATCAGTCTATCTATATTTCACGTCTTTGCTACCAACCATAGATACAATTTAAAATGAATATTAGGGAAATATACGATCATATAAAAATATATCTGACGTACTAAAACTGGTTAGATATAAATATCCATGGATGGATATATTTGTAGGGGATAATAATCAAGTAAGTTAAGCCTCCTGATGGTTGTCACGGCGTCATTAAAAGAAATCGGACTAGATCTTGATTCATGAGATATCTCGTCATTAGAAGAAAACTACTCTTTACCTCGGTATCATGAAAACATTGACATTATCTTAATGATAAGATACCTCGTCATTAGTGGTTCAATCAGATCCCATTAACAGTCATTGGTCAGAACTTGATAGACGAGACATCTCGTCAAAACCACTTCGAGGGTTATTCAATGCTACACATCGATGCGCTTCTATGTTACCCATTGATTGGCGGGATAAAACTATTCATTTTTACCCCGTCCCCAATATGCCGGATTGAGTCCTTCTCCAAGAGGGAACTGTTTATCTATTGATCTGCCTCAAGTTGAAGGTGGAATATGCTTTATTAAAATACCTCCTCCTCCTAGAGAGGAGGGGGATTGATCGTTTTTCAACCCACAGGTGCTACGGGCGTCTTCAACTCTTTCTTATTTCCTGCATGAACGAATTGTCGTTCAGCTGCAGGGAAGATGAAGACAATAAATCAGGGATCATCCGCCGGAGCGTTAGATTCAAATGTGGCCGAAGTGTAAACCAATATTTTGATAGGTGTTGCTTGGGAGATTGTTCGTGATATGGTAGACTGTAATGTGTCTGATCTAGAGCGTTTTTGGATGTACGGTGATGGAAACGTTTCGAAGCTGTGCTATAAATGTTTCCTGAAGAGGTATCGAGTTTAGATTCGTAGTGGGTGAAAGTTACGACAGCCATGTTAGAGATTTTTTTTAAAGGCAGTTGGTGAAAAAATCAGAAACTTTCTTATGATATAAAAAATGATGTTATGTGTGTGATTTGTGTGTGTGCTTACATATAAAATAAAACCAAATTTAAATTTATTAAAGAGGGTTTGAGGGATGAATTTAATTTAACTTGCAAACCTGAGCCTATTTGATTCATTATTAGATTTTTCCTATTGTAAGTTAATCTATAATGGCTGAGCAACAAAAAGGAAGCCTTAAGAGGGTCCGGGACACAAAAAATTATCTGTGTTTTTCTGCTTAAAAAGACGTCTAAATCATATTTCTATCTTAATTAGAACTAGAGAAATAATAATTTTTGTGGTGCGTTGTTCTGAAAATCTAACACTCTTGACAGTTGTTGTCATGGCAACAACATCTGTCTTTAAAACTTTAAATGCGTTTTTCTCCATTATATATTTTTTCAAGATTTCCTGTATTCAAATTGCTATAAGTCGATAACCGATCAAGTTTAAGGGTTGAAATTTGGAATATATATTTTTCAAACATTATACTTTAATTTTGATTCAGTAAATTTAAAACAAGTATTTACTTTTAAAAATATGACTTTTTAAAAAAAAAGTACCTTAAAATTTTCAAAAATTTTCATTCACATTTTTTTTTAATTAAATTAATATTTTTTAAATTGCTGAATCAAAATTAAAGTTTATAAATTTGTGAATAATTTACTGCAAGAATTTTGAAAATTGATCAAGAATATTTTGAGTTTTAGCAATTTAAAATGACCCCTCTTTTTTTCAAAAAATTTTAATTTAAAATTTTTAAAAAACTTTTGGAAAAATTTTGTGTTGTGATTTCGCTTATTAGTTAGATGGGTAATCAGTACAAAAAAATTCAAATTCTAAATTAATTAATAATTTTTTTTTTCAATGTGTCCCGGACCCCCTTAAAAAATGAATACTTGATTTATCATGATAATAAGGCAACAATAATAAAATATTTATATTCAGGCATTTAAATTGGTGTAGGTTGGTAAAAACAACAGAAGACTTCAAATAAATATTTATTTGTCTATATACATTTGATAATATAGATATTCAATACCATTTTTGGCTTTTTTCATTTGTTACGAGGTTATAATTAATGTACATTTTAAAAATAAGAACTGTTTTACATAGGCATGAATTTATTTAAGCTTTTCTGAATGTTCACGTTTGAATAAGATTGCAATTATTTAGCTTCCTAAGAAGCAGTTTAGGAGAGGGATATGGTTCTTCATTTGTTAATTTTTAAGGTTCTTGTCAGCGTAAAAATATAATAATTTAAATATATTACTTCATTGACGTTAGTAGTATTTAATTATTTGTACACAAGACCACCTTCTTTTAAAAGGCCTCCTATGCTACACGACTACTATGAACGAAAACTTCATATCAACTTCTCAAAACGAATCGGCCAAATCTATTGGGTTGGTTATTTGAACTGTGACGTTATGCCCAGCCAAACATAGAATATTTTTAGAATAAAAATATGTTTATTATATCTTGGATAAATAAAAGAATTTATACGATTTTTACATAAAGGAATGCAGTTTCAAAACTGAGGAGAGTGAAAATCATCACTCGTTTAGTTGCACAGAGATCTATCACAGATCATACGAAAGAGGCACAGCGTACGCTCTCTCCAGAAGTCCGACTAAGAAGTTCAGAAAGTATATTGCAGTCCCCTTCTTATAGCCGACCCTACAGCTGGGGACAAATTCCTTCTCGTTAGGGTACGGATCAAAGGAACCGACTGGCTCATTTGTCGGTCAGTCCAAAAATGTTCGAACTCGCCGACACATTCCGTTCCCACGAGAAACTCCCTACGGGTGTGGATAGCGTAGAATCGGAGAGATGGTCCACAAAGAAGCGGCCTGCTTCAATAGAATCCTTTCCCACGGGTTTCCCTTAAAGGGTGTAGATCTCACCACAGAACACTATACATTCCATTATTAATGTACATATCAACCAGCTTTTCTTAAATGTGTTATTGATAGTGATAGTGTGTGATAAGGTTCTGTGATAGTGTTATTTTTGTCATTTTATCTATTTATAATTTAAACCCAAGAGTTAGGTTGGTATTTAATTAACGTTCGTACTGGAGGAACACAACGGGCTATTGACGACGGTCCGGGATCAATCCTACAAGAGGAAATATCCGAGGACATTACCACGAAATTTTGAACCACGGTCAAATGACGAGGCAACACCTGAGCTGGTACGCCATTCTCCAAAATTTAGACCCAAGAATTGTTAGTTACTAATGTACGCTTCTTCACACCTTAAGAACTCAAATCTTGTAAATATTTCTAGGCACTTTACGAAATCATTGTCAACAATACATGTTTTATGCAAATCCATATTTTCTCCACCATTTCGTCACGTAGTTTTTAGTTTATTGGATTATTCCAAGGTATATAAACTATCAATTGCATAACAAGGAAACATACTATGTGTATTGTGTGTTAATGTGTTGACTCTTCAGAGTTGTCCAATATTTACGTATAGACACCATCGAGTAAATATAAAAATAGATAGAGCGTGGTAACGTTTGTAATATGGCCAGGGTCCTATGACAAAAACTATTAATAACGTGACCCTTAAACTATTTTCTTCTGTCAGGAGGAAACTAATATTCATCATTTGAATGGTTTCAAGGGAAGAGAAAAAGCTTCCATCCATTGCTTCAACATCTGATAGATCCGCGTAGTAATGTAGTGGACTTTGGCGATTTCACCACTTTTGTCGCCACTCTATGGAAATACGCATTTCCCCATCCACCCTGTCATATGGTGTTGTATGCTATGCCATACGAGGTGATAAAATACCGATTCGGCCAACCTAGTCAATTTTTCACACAGCTGTCACGTGACTACTAGTCTACATATTTGTCACACGTTTTGAAAAGCTCTTAATGTCAATACTTAATTTTGTTGTATTTCAAGCGTCTATGGTAGACACCATAAAGTAAGTCAATCCACTAGTAATGATAGAATCTAATTCTCAAGTAGGACCTCAGACCACAAAATTTCAAAAATGCACATGAGTCTCAAATTTGGATATGCGATCTTCCTTCATATTAGAACTTGCTGGTAGTCATCACATGAAACATCACTTGATACTTTCGGTACAAAAGAGACCTTTATTTAAGAACAAATCCTACCATTTCAAATTCGATAATCTCCAAAAAACCCTATTCGAGTCAATAAATTCATATAATTATTACAATTTGTCTTCTTAATGGTAATGATTCCCAATGAGACATAAGAGGATGAAAAAATAAAGCTTATTATAGTACTTATATTTGCTATTTCAATCATTTTAGGATTTTTCCTTTTCAAATATTCTTGAAAAAAATATTCCAACTAACAATCATTCTGGCCTTTGGGATCAACTTGGTAAATTCTTATCCATTGAGTGACCTTAAAAGTAAAAAACATTTCCTTTGCACTAACTTATTCCCTTTTCAATTTGGGAAAATCAGAGCGCTTGGTGCAATATCACTTAAAAACTGTTGGAGCACAGTCAACCAAATGTTGGTTATTTCATCATGTTTTAGAGTGTGGTTTAGAATCAGATACTTATAGAAGCCACTAACAACCGGTAACTGGAAAGGATTTAATTTTAAGAAGCGGGCTTCTTTCGACGAACTTGGTAAAATCCATTGCATTGACCTCAGAAGCAATGAGAGTTGCACTTACTTGTTGGCGACGTCTTTGTATCAGGAAAAAACAGAGAGTTTGATACATAAAAGGCGCTTGAGAACAGTCGGGGAGCCTCAATCAGCCGTTGATTGATAGATTATGATGTTACATGTATGTATTGATTTCATGTATTGATGATTGATGTATATTGTTCGTATGATGTTTCATACTGTTGCCTAGGATTAATACCTACATTTTGGCAACTGTTAAATACAAAAATACTGATTCTTTACAACACTAACATTGACCAACCATCAACCCGCGTGAACCGAATTTGGGAGATACTGCCTTTTTGATGTCCCTGGTAAACTTCATCTCCGCTGCTATAAACCGCATTGACCTCAAAAGCGAATGAAAGTTGCCCCGCGCTAACTTGTTGGCGGCCCCTTTCTGTTTGGGAAAAGCGGAGGATACGGAACCCATTTAACACTAACTTCCCCTCTTCCGCATCCTTTCCACGCCATCGGTTGCCATGACGACATCGTGACCAATCACAGCCGCCCCGCAGCGAACAGACATTCTCACATTGGACAGAAAGGAAAAGTGACGCCAAGGTTATGACTGCGAGAGCGGATTAAAGTCGGAAGATTTTTCGCCAGATATTCCACTTTAGCGGAACTTTATTAAGTGCCGGTTTTTCCTCCTTTTCTTTGTCCAGACAATGCTGCTCCCCAAGTCATTTTCCAAGCGCAGTTTGTTGACGTGCTGGGGAAGGGGCACCAGTATCCTGCCGCGTGCTAGCTCTTACGAAGTACCGGATCCAATCACTTTTTCGTCCACTTTTACGAACAGTTTTTGGTTATTCTCCGGGAACTTTTTTGTCCATCATGGTTCTGAAGCCTTCGCGTTATTGCGCACCCGACTTTCCATTATCCGTTTCTCGCTAAATGTACTCGAGAACAAAAGCCGTGAATTATATTGAGTCGTTGCTCCTCTGTTACTTCTTTTTCGGGGATTTGGCTTTTGAAAAGAAGGTTGTTTAGGAGAGTTCGACTCTGCTCTTCTCCTGAGTTCTCAAATTTCTTATCTTAACATATATCTGAAAGATCTGCATGTGAAGGGTTTGGTTTTATGACACTAGATCATCTACATGTAGCGGAAATATATCACTCCACCATGTTGGTGTTCCTATCTAAGAAATAGAAATGACTACTAGTACTTTAAAAGCCCAGTTAACCTTTATGCTGCGGCAGGGAGATAGTTGTTACCACTAAATTTTTGTTTACACCAGCGGCATGGTATATATCTATGTACGGTGGATGTTATCCCCTTTTAAGCGACCGCTGGCATCGATCACCATTTACAAGCTGTCAGTGACTGGCCTTCTAGAGGATCCCTCCTTTTGTTCGGCACCCTACCCTGTCAACCGTGAGGTGTGAACGCTTTGGGGGAAAGGTAGAAGGTCGCTCCGGTGAAATATATCTTGCGCCAAACGATACGCCACACAATACTACGAAAGGAAATCGTCAGTCGTAAGTGCCACTCAATGCTCTATCGCTCAAGTTAGGTAATTAAGTAAAGGGGTCCTACATGTAGGCGAAAGAGCCGTTCCTGGAGACGATTGGAGGAATCTAAGCACCGTACCGTAAAGGTTAACAGCGTGACCTTGGCTTGAGATCAATTTCTTGTCGCCAAGCCAATGTCAAATCATGCTGGTTAGCATTGCTTATAAAGCCCCAACTTGGCGATCCCCTTCGGCGACCGCTTTTTAACCCTACAGTCGCATTTGTAAGGATGAAGATAATTAATGAGTTCTTCGTATCTATATAAATAAGAATGGAGTGTTTGTTTGTACATTCAATATTTTCGACCCATTTCAAGTTTTCTATCCGTTTTGGACCCTTCTGATGCCGAATCCGCCTTTTTCTCGTTTGGTGTCTGTCTGTCTGTCCGTCTGTCTGTCTGTCTGTCTGTCTGTCTGTCTGTCTGTATGTTGTGCCCTATACACGTCCACGCGGTTTGAGATATTTTCATGAAAATTTGCATACAGTGAGTACTTATCTTCATTTAGTGAGTGGCATTGGTTGCGAAAGTCTGTCTGTCCGTCTTTCTGTTCTATGCTCGATTTTGTGTTTGTGTGTTTGCGTAGACATCACATGAATTGTATTCCAGATATTTGATTGTATTGTATTTTATTTTATACATTATCTATTAGTTTAGTGAATGCAATATTAAACATTTCTTTATTGTTATATTTAGTTGAGTTTCATGCTAAAACACCCGAGTAAGTATACTTAAATCAACCATAATTTGGTAGTTTTGGAAAAATTGGAATGTCTATTGAATATTACGATTACTTCGATTGCTTTACCAGTACTGCTGAAAAAGTAATTATTCTTCAAAAAATTATTTTTTTTTTTATGGAATTTCATCTCTGATACTTCATTTATTTCGAGTCTTATTTGTATTCTTTGTGCAATGAAAACGATTTCCGAATATTTGGGACAGACGATATTTTTCAATGAAACGAGAATGAACAAGATCGAGCGAGCAGTGATATTTTTTCTGGTTCTTTCGCTCTGAATTAATTTCACATATCTAAATTTTATACAATTTTAGTTGTAAGTTGTGGCAACTGTGCGAGATCAAGAGATAAAATTGAATCACAAATTAATATCTTTAGAACAATTTTTTGCGACATCTTTAATTTTGTTTTACTTCGCTGTTTCCTGTTTTAAATATTTATTATTTTAATAAATGTGTATTCCTTCTCATCACACGCAACAGCACCACAAAGTATTAGACTTAAAAATGTTAGGTAAGTCAGTATAAATGTTCAGTAAATTTTAAGTGTAGTTATGCCATTATTGAAAGAATAATGCCGTTATTGAAAGAATAATGCCGTTATTGAAAGAATAATGCCTTTATTTAAAGAATAATGCCGTTATTTAAAGAATAATGCCGTTATTTAAACAATAATGCCGTTATTTAAAGAATAATGACGTTATTGAAAGAATAATAATGTTTAAAAATCCAAACTATAACTTTTTCCTACATTAAAAAATTCGTTGTAGTAATGACAGGAGAAGATAACAAAATTTTACAATGTCGCATACCGGAGGCAAGAGTGCCACAAGTATAAAAATTTTGTTTTGTTGACTATGAGTGCGAGAGCACTCGCCGTAAATCGTAATTTTAATTAATTGAGTTGAACATGAAAAGAACTTAAGAAAGGGAATTCCAAATCTCCCTCAAAATCGTCTTTTATAGTAGTAACCTTAGTATCACCTTTCGTCTTTTTGTAGCTTTGTCATACAGCAATTGTGCGATGTATGTGAAATGTATTAAATGAATGGATATGCATGTGTAGGATTTGTGTCCAAAGTAAGTTGTAGAAAATATAAAGATGGCGAAAGGTGTTAAAATAAATTTTTATTCTACAAAAAACGTAAGTCATTATATATTTTGATTATCTTTTCAATCTAGAGTAAACGAATTCAAACCGAGTAAGGTCGGGTATTTTGCTAGTGTGTTATAAGAATATGTATCACAAGCTAAAGCGGCTCGTGCCAATGCCTCATGGTTGCCATGAACGAAAATAGAAAAGTACACAACCATCACCTGTAGACCTATATAACAACGTCAAGTGATAGCCATTTGATTGACTTGGTTTAGTATGTCCTCTTGGTCTTTTTTTACAGGACTATTTATAATCTTATTTAGTCTGGCTTAAGGGCACACGGACCACCTCGATAGACTAAATGCATGAATTTTAAGCTCACCATTCGTCAAGCCATATACGATTTAAAAATAACCATATAACTAAAAGAAAAATTTTCCTTGAAAATATACACATTAGATTTTATAATTAACTGTAACAAAATGTATTCTCTTCATAATTTTGTTTTCTGTAGCTACTTACTTTTTAACTGTTTGAAAAAAAAAAATTTCACAATATCCCAGTTTGGTACATTTTTCTCAAAAACTATCGCTCCACTAAATTTGCGTCTACCAAACACTTTTTTCTCGCCATTGCAAACAAGCAAAAGGAACTTTTTAATCAATATATGAAGCTGTATTTTTTTTACCAAATCATAATCCCTTAGCTCGGTTCAAAAATACATCACCTGCTCAATGCACATGTCTTGAAAAAGACATGTGCATTGTGCAGGTGATGTATAAAGAAGCATTTAATTCTACTCACACAGATTAAAGTAAAAAGTAAGAAAAACCTACTGTCAATATTGCAGTAAAATTGAGGCTGAAAACTAGCCGAAACATTGTGAAAGTCAAAACGTACGTACATGTGATTTTACTGGGAGAGGGCTAGTCCAACGGGTGTGCGACAGGCGTTGTTTACATTCGTAAACGTCTGTTTAAATGTGTTTATAGTTTCCAAACCTATACAAGTTATACATTTTTGGAATCGTCTTAATTCCCGCTATTTTTTAAGCCCAAAATTAAAAAATCGAAAATTTGAGCCAAATTATGTTCCCTGTGCCCTTAAAGTGGATTCTAAAGCACCATGAAAATCCATAACGTCGATTAGGACATGATGAACAGATGATCATTGATTGTCTGAAATAAGCCGCTCATTGGTCCACTATCGCTCGCTTCAAAAACTGACAAAGGTATGTGCAAGCTGCGATGTATGGAAAATTTACAGATCTAATCGTACGTTTTGCGAAGATATTCAACATGGCATTTGAAGAAAGTAAAACTATTCACAGCAAACAATGGATGTATCGAAACACTTTTGCAGTCCAGTAAGCAGTTGTTCTGAATTATGCTTAATTTTAATTTTGTACTATTACTATATATTTCCGTTGCAAATGGTTGTTAGGAAAAAATGCATTGGCAGAACGAAAAATCAAAACAATAATAAGTGATAGAAGAAAAAAATCATCCATGTACATCTTCTATTCAAGAATAAATCGTGTCTAACAATCATGTAATTTATTTTGATTCATTTTCACTAATTGTTCTTAAACTCCTTTGTAATTTAATTACTTCAAAATTGAAACTAAGGCTGATTCTAATGAAAAGAACAAAAATTTCGTCATAAGCACTTTTTTCCCTTACAGCGATTTACTTTTGAAAAATGCAAATCTATTCAACAATGTCAGACTATGAAAAGTTAATTCATTGTGTTAACAGTTAGAGTGAAAATAGTATATTGTAGGCTTAGGTATGACCTACAAGCGGCACAAGGTGAGTCGAACCCTGTATACTGACAATATCACAAAAGCTTTTTTGGTATAACTGTATCACTTATAACGTTACATCATCCGAGCATAAATGACACTGAGCATTAATAATCCCACGATGTTATCTTAACAGATGTGGCCCGCGGTAGCTAGGTTGGATGAGTGGCAGATTAGCATACGGAGGGTTGCGAATACGAATCCAACCAAAGACCGTCGTGTACAAGGGGGCTGGTGCGTTAATTCTGTCTTGGCCTCATATGTCCTCAAGTTGGCGTGGTGTGGAAGCTTGGAGAGTGGGAGTGCGCCAGCTCAAGTATGACGTCATCTATCCGTGGTTCAAAACTACTTAGTGTTGGCCTCCTATTTTTCTCTTCGAGTTTAATCCGAGACCATCGCCAATAGCCCATTGCGTTTCTCCAGGGCGACGTTATTTAAATACCTAACAGATGTGTTCGCGCGCACCGTTTGTCCGTGACAGATGTCGACTCCACTCTTCAACTGGCATGACTTTCAATGCCTTCTTGGTAAGCGCCAAGATCGTTGCCAACTTGTTAGTTTATATCTGATCTCTCGATGGGGATAGTAGATATCGTCTGCGTTATTTTCAAGAACCACTTTCCGTGGACTTAGTATTATAGAACATTAATTTACAATCAATGTTCGTCAGATAAATGCAGTCACACTCCGATAATTTTTGTGTCTTTGTGAGTGACGAGCGTTGCACTTGATTTGAATATTAAACCTCTGAAAGTCTCGAGATTCTCAAAAAATGTAGCATTGCCTTTTCTACCCAACACTTATGATCAAACAATCACATCTATTGTTTGAAAGAATCCTAGGAGAGATCATTTTGGTCAAGAAAGTCAAAACGACTTAGAAGTCTTACAGGGAACAGATTAGATTGCAGAATAGAATGCGTATGAACCCCACAGAGGGAAATTGAGCGTATATTTGCCTTATAATTTTTAATAAAAACCACACGGATGCTTATCCAACAACAGATATATACAATTCTTCATCTAATAATGCGGCATTGCAAAAAATTTGAGGGTTGGTTTGGAGCTTTATGGCACAATGGCCATGTTTGGAGCAGCAGCTTGGCCAAACATGGCCAAGCTGCTCCAAACATGATGGGAAACAGGACTTCAAATATGATTGGGAAACAGAGTAGTGTGCTGATAGAAGAAAAAGATCGCTTGTGTATCCCGAATGCCCAACTTTTGTGTTTACTGAAGGGATTACCGTTGAGAGAAGAAAAGATCACCATAGCTCCTCGGTTCCATGATGCCCGTACAAGCCTAAAAAAATTTTCTCTCTGAAAGCCCATAACATTTAGAAAATATTAGTATTGGTTCGGAATCGGACATAAAGATTGAAATTTAAAATTATTTTTCCCTATAGGTATGTGGGCCGTGTTTGACCAATTGTAGAATCGCGGATTAGCAACTAGAGGGTTGCACTTTATAAACTTGATCCAACCAACAGACTGTCGTGTACGTGGAGACTGCCGCACATTATATCTGTCGTAAGCTGAAATTTCCTCACGTTGGAGAAAATTTGGAGAATGGAGTGCGAGTTCAGGTGTTGACCTCCTCATCTGGCCGTGGTTCAAAATTGACAGGTATTTATTGTCGATAGACGTCGCGAGAACGCTGATGCAACAGATAAAAGCCCGCGCAAAACGAGCATTCGCTTTCTCTTGACTTTTCCCCACGATGTAAGCGCATTCCGTAGCGTGGCCTTTCGTGCTACTCCAAATATGGAGACTATTACAGTTGATAAGTATTAATTTTTTCTTATTAACTCTGTAGAGTAGACTGGTGTATTTATTGGACGAAATGTCCCAACACCACTTTTCTATTTTTCATTATTTCATTATTTTTCTCCGCGTTAATTCTTTGCCCTAATTTTCCTCTTTCCGCCATTTTTTCTTTTAAGTTCTAATTTGTTCAGTATTAATTTGTATTTACCTTTTCCTAAGTAACGAATATATGTGTTCATTCCTTTTTACTGTATCAATAAACTCGCTATTGTTACTTAAAAATCTGACTTATCTTTTGTCTTTTTCACGATTTCTCTTGGTGACATTTGATCACCCAATGTATATTATGTTTATCTTTTAATTCTTCGGAATTAAGATATCGACCTCTCCTGTCCTGTTATGTACAGGGTTCAGTGAGTTTTACTCTTCCAAATTTTAACTATCCACTATACGATCAAAAACTGTTGTGGTCCTTAGTTTCGAACCTTTCTCTTTTCATTTAATTTTAATGTATCTTTAAAAAGGACCCAACAAAGCGTTCCCTTAGTGATTGATCCCAGACCGTTGCGAACAGCTCATTGCGTTGCTCCTATGCAACGTTAATTCAACTACATTCGTTCCGATTCTATTGAAATGTACGAGTTGGTTAAATCTAAATATACAAAGGGATTTCTAGTATAGAATTTTCTTTATTTACAACAAGTATGTATGATTGATATATACGAATAAAACAGCACATGTTTTTACTTTCTCTACATAGATATCTCCAGATTTCTATCATTCTTTGATCGATAGGTACATCTTCCGATGACTGCCCGGTAGAAGTCTATAGCTTTTCCTGTCATACTACATTTGTTTCAAATCGTGGTACCTCATTCTTTTAGGATTTTTTTCTTTAAAAAAGTTATTATATAGAAAGAAGAAATTAGACAGTTCTAAATCCGATGAATGGAGATAGAGGACAGTGGTATACTACAGATAGCTCCTTATCTTCGAGACCACAGAAAGCTCATCACAGTGTTGCAAATCCTACCTGAACTAGCCTTTCTACGGAATACCTGTTCTTGATAATTGGTTGGAATAATTCTCAGCTGAAGACTCTTTTAGACAGAAATTCAACCGTAATTCTCCCTATCATTTAAACTATAATACTTTTACCGAACGATGACTAAAGTTTTGCAATAAACAAAGTGTGTGTCATCTGTGAGTTTATCTTGAGAACCCCTAAAATGAAAACATGAGTACAGACGGGGGACCGGCCCAATCATACTCTACTTAACCCTCTAGTGATTTCAACTGTCTCGTCCGTCAAGACCTGACTAATTTTGTTAATGACGGTATGTATTACCATCAAAATGTTGCCAGATTTGTATGACTACTAGATAAAGATCTGGTATGTTTTCTTTTAACGACGAGTAACTTACCCTACAATAATGGACCGGACGCCTGCGGATTTGCATAAAATCCGACTATTGGTTTGGGGGTGTTTTTCGTGGTATGGGACCTTTGCATGTTGTTCCTGGTAAATTGAACGCCGACGCCTACATGTACATTTTGGACAATCAGGTTCTTCCTACGGTCTGGCAATTTTATGGACTTCCAGTACTACAACACTCCAATTCATGTTCCAGCCTCTGTCAAGCAGTGGTATCAAGATATGGATGCAAAACGTCTTCCCTGGCCTATTCATAGTCCCGACCTAAACCCTATACAACATTTGTGGGACGAGTTAGAGCAAATCTTACCGGCTAGGGAACCACGTCTTAAATATACAGCCGAGCTGGCGGCATTCTTGCAGCAAGAATGGACACTAATACCCATAGCTGTATAGCAAAACCTTGTTGAAACTATGCCCAGAAGAGTTGCTGGTGTAATTGCAGCACGTTGGGACCATCCCCCTATTAAAGCATGTATTCCTTCCCTTATACCATCACATCTTGCTGTCCAATCCACTATTGTAAGGTAGTGTATGTCGTTCTCATCAAGATCTGAAAATTGTTTAGCTAATGACAAGATACCTCGTCAAGACAAACGATGAATGGAGGAAGACCAGGAGAGTTAAAAATTTACAAAGTAAAAAGAAGATATTAAATATTGCATGCATGAACTGCGTATATTATGAGTTTACAGTTTCCCAAATCTTAGATTTTCATCTCAAACCAATGTACAGCGTTGTTGTAGTCACAGAGAAAATACTATTCCCTCCCCCACCCCCACACACACACACTTTATTTCGAGCACTATTCATACTACACTCTATAACAAAAAAATCGACGCACCAAGAAGTTGTCCGATGGAGACAAAAATTGGTGGACAGGAAAATTATGTACAGAATAGAAAATGAATAAAATTTCAGAACAATTGAATGATTTATTTCAGAGTTACAGTAACGAGCTCAATAAGGTGTTGACCCGCCTCTAGCCTGGATGCAAGCTGCCACACGGCGTGGCATAGACCGATAAAGCTCCCGGATGGTCTCCTAAGGTATTTCTTGACAAATTTTCTCCAACTGTCGGACTACATCATCAACATTCCCTACCGGATGCAGTCGCCTTCCCATCATATCCCAGACATGCTCGATGGGAGAGAGATCTGGTGATTAGGCTGGTCAAGGAAGTGTTTGACAAGCTTGCGGACAGTTCATAGCAACACGTTCCGTATGTGGTCTGGCATTGTCTTGCTGAAAAATAAGCCCAGGGAACTGCGAAATGAACGGTAGCAAAACAGGTCTCAGAATGTCGTCAATGTACCGCTGTGCAGTAAGTGTACCTCTAATGACGACCAAAGGGGTCCGGATATCAAGGCAAATGGCACCCCAGACCATAACTCCTTGTTGAGGGTCCGTGTGGCGTGCAATAGTGAAAGCAGGATCGGCACGCTGCCCTGGGCGTCTCCAGCCACGTCTTCGATGATCGTCAGGACACAGTTGTAAGTGGGATTCGTCGCTTAAGACTATACGTCCCCAGTCAGCATCATTCCAGCCTGATCGAGCCAAGCACCACTGTAATCTGGCTCGACAGTGTGCAGACGTGAATGGCAGGTGGCGTAACGGTCGGTACGAGCGTATATTTCGCTCTCTCAGCCGTCTGTGAATGGTCATGGTGGACACTCGTGTGTGGGTCGCACGACTGATGGTTGATAGCGATGAATCAGGCGCTGTGACAGCTGATCTGACAATCACTCTGTCCTGCGATCTGTTGTGGCCTACGTCGACCGCTACCATCATGACGCTGAAATCTGCCATTGTCCACCCACTCTTGCCAGCATCTTCTATTCGCCGCATCGCTTCGACTCACATGACGAGCTATTCTCCTATTTGCCCAACCTGCCTCAATGATACGATCCCTTTCGAACTCTGAAAGTTGCTCTTAATGAGCTCGAATCCTGCGGCGAGGCATTTTTTCAGTCGTTAAAAGGTATCCTAAATCGCAATGCAGCAGAATTTTTTAACAACAGTTCAAGAACAACTCCTTATATACATCTGATGGATGCGCAGCACCGATGCGCTGGTGATCGCACTATTCATTTATTTGACACCAAATTTTAATCATTTGCATATTTGGTGAAAACATTTTTGCATGCGAAATTTCAAAGCAATCGGATGATTCCTTCTTGGTGCGTCGATGTTTTTGTTATCGAGTGTAGATCAAATTCGATAGGGAATAATGTCCTCTACAAATTTAAATGCAGATACATTGAATAAGGGGTCGTCTTCACATCAATTTTTGCATAACATCAAAATTTTCAATGGTAACTCTCTTTTTATGCCTTAATCACATTCTACGTCGTCAAATCAGTCTAAGTATGAAATTTCATGATTTTACTATCGTTATATCCGGAGATATCCAATATTAAAGCCGTTATTTTTATCATGGATCATCTCCACATTGAAAGTCGCTATCCCTAGATCGAGATCATTTTTAGTTGATCCGGAACTGTTCATTTGTTGCTTTACCAAAACAAGATTACATAGAACTACTCCTCCTTGTGGTTTTCCTACCCCTTTTGGAGTTATCTCGTAATCAGAATAATTGGCCATATCTTTATAGACGAGAAATTTGGAAAGAGTGACAATCAATATTTACTGTTTAATTTCACAGTCAAAATCAATTGTTAACAGTTGATGATAGCTGTTAAACTTATGCAGTAGCTCTCTATTAAATTAGCTTTTCATAATAACAGTTAGTAATAACTGTAAATAGCAATAGCGTTAAGACTATTACAGTTAAAACAGTTTTGCCCCATATCTACAATCAGGTTGATGATTGTTCAGCTGTACCACACATGGTTGGTAGAAGGTAATGTTAGTTTACATAAATGATATTTTACTACATTTTTCCAAACACACACAGTTTTTTACAGTTTACTACAGTTTACACAGTTTACTACATTTACACATTCCTCAGGTTTGTCATATATTTTTCACCTTTTGGATGCCCCCCTAAAATCACCGTAGTGACGAAAATTTAAACGCAAAAACTATCCAGACGAAAGAGGTTGAAATTTTTTTAGGCAACAAGTCTTTCTGAATCGATTTTTGTGAAAATATATTAAGGTTCCTGTTCATAATTTTTTCGATTATTAATTTAATAACTAATATTTCAAGCTAAAAATAATTTAATAACTAATAATTTCAAGCTAAAAATAATTTATTAACTAATATTTCAAGCTAAAAATATTTTTTTACTAATATTTCAAGCTTAAAAATAATTTAATAACTAATATTTCAAGCTAAAGATAATTTAATAACTAATATTTCAAGCTAAAAATAATTTAATAACTAATATTACAAGCTAAAAATAATTTAATAACTAATATTACAAGCTAAAAATAGTTTAATAACTAATATTTCAAGCTAAAAATAATTTAAAACTAAAACATTGTGTATATTTTGTTTCGGTACCTTAATAGCAATATGCTGTAAAATATCAGAGCTATAGGAATTTTATTTCTGAAGATATTCATTGTCATTAAACGGATTTAACCCTTAGGAGCTCCAAACTGACTGTATTTATGAATGACATGAAACTTGGTACCTAAAGTTAAATTATGATATAAATTCGAAATTTTGTCAAATAGGGGATGCTATTAAGAATTAGGAAGTTGGTGCTCAATTTAATACGAAGACTGCCCCTGAAGCAAATTTTATGCATATGAACCTATAGAAGTCGTTATTCCCTGTCATCTTTGAATTTATTGTTAAAAATGTTTGAATGTGCAGGAGTGGTGTGTTTTTTCCGCAACTTTACACTAGTGTAGATGGTTAAGTACAGTTGGGGGGGAAAACGAACCACTCTTTTTATTCGAGCGCTATTCATAGAACAAATTTAAATATATTCAATAGAGGATAACGTTCTCTACAAATTCAAATACAAAAAAGATAGCATTGAAGATCTCGTCTTCATATCAAAATTTTCACAAACAAAATGTTTAATGTAAGCATGTCTTGAAGCCTTAATCAAATTCAGCATCGCTAAATTAGAATTAACATGAAATTTCATGAGTTTAATATTTTATATCCGGAGGTATTCAATGTTTAAGTTATGTCAATTTCAGAGATCCTTTCCATATTGAAAATCGCCTATTTGTAGATCGAGATTAATTGTAGTTCGACTGTACATTCGGAAGATAATTTATGTTATAGCCGAGTCTGGTTGGATGTTTTATTTCATTGAGTTTTATGGAGCAAGGGTCCATATTTGTCCACTCTGCTCCAAACATCGTCAAATAAATGAATATAAACACACAAGGAAATATTTATTGACACAAAAAAGAAATACACTGAATGCGGAATCGAATCTGATTTTGTTGCTGGTGCAGTGAATTAAACCCACTGAGCCGCTAGTTGAGTCTGGAAAACTTGAAATTGCTTGGATCAAATGTTAGCCCATTATGTTTGTTAGGATGACGTTAGATGTTGGGATGGCGTTATATGTTAGGATGACGCTAACTGATCCTTTGAATTTGAATCTCTTTTAAAAAAATGAGACTTAAGTGCAACAATTGATAAAAATATAAGCAGTAAACTTAGAGTTAAATACCGTGAAAAATATATTTCGCTTCATTTTCCCAAGTCCGGTACCACAACATCAAAATTGCACTTGCCTCAAAAGTAATGAACTCCATGTTTTTGGTAGTTGTCCCCTATCCGATTTCAATGACTGTTTCTTTTCTGTTTGCGGAACTAAATTCAAGTTTCCCATTTTCTTCATCGTGCTATTTTCCCCTATTTCTTCCCTTTTTCCCTTCCCTTTTCCCATCACATTTCCCCTCTCTCTATTGCTGGGATTTTCGTCTCCCCCTCTCCTTCTTTTTTATCACTGAAACAGACAGGAGCGATGCGGAGCATCAAAACGGGAGAAGAGGCTGGGAAAAGGGGAGACTGCGATTGCGATTTTTCAGTGGTTGTGCTCTGTACACCGTTTATATCCGCAGTATCAACTTCGTTTTCTCTGCTTTTTTAAACACTTTTTTGTTTGTAGGTTTAGTTTTTGCGTGTTACTCCCAAACTCGCTTTGATTCTGTGCTCGCCTCAAGAGATTCGACAAAGAATAATCTGTTCGCGATTCTCCACGGGGAGTGTACACATATTGATTGATTAAAAATTCCTCGTTTGTATTTAACTTGTCTGCCTTCACGCTCTTCAACCCCCGTTCAATAACTGAAAGATGGGAACTCGCTTCCTAGCCATTTTGTTCCGTAGGTCCACTTAGGTGGGCGTTTGGTGTTGGCTCTTGAAACCCAAGGTAAGACAATTTTGAAACCACCGATTGTTACCATGTGAATATATAAATTACTTATAAATGTTTAATGAATATTTGCTCAAGTGAATCCATTACGATGCTTCGTCATCTGACCGTGGTTCTAAAATACGTGGTGTTGTTCTCGGATCTCTTTCCCTTCTGCTTCGATCCCGCCCAATAGCCCGTTGTTGTTGCTCCAGTGCGATGTTAAATAAAATACCAACCTACTTTTGTTTCTTAAGGCATACATAAGTGTCATTAAATATTTACGTTTGTGAATCCCTCATAATTTATGGAAGCCACAATTTTACCATTGGTTGAATTTCAAGAGGTTAATGAACATTTGGTTGCAGACGAAATTCTCGTTGTCTCCAGAGGTCAACCTTTGTGAACCTATAGAGATACCGAGAATTCCATCTGTTAAAGCTTACTCTCTGTTGGGTCTTTATCATATCATAAAACAATATAATGATTTGATTAAGAGAGTCAAGTTTGATCACAAGAGTGCGATGTTAAATAAAATACCAACCTACTTTTGTTTCTTAAGGCATACATAAGTGTCATTAAATATTTACGTTTGTGAATCCCTCATAATTTATGGAAGCCACAATTTTACCATTGGTTGAATTTCAAGAGGTTAATGAACATTTGGTTGCAGACGAAATTCTCGTTGTCTCCAGAGGTCAACCTTTGTGAACCTATAGAGATACCGAGAATTCCATCTGTTAAAGCTTACTGTTGGGTCTTTATCATATCATAAAACAATATAATGATTTGATTAAGAGAGTCAAGTTTGATCACAAGAGTGCGATGTTAAATAAAATACCAACCTACTTTTGTTTCTTAAGGCATACATAAGTGTCATTAAATATTTACGTTTGTGAATCCCTCATAATTTATGGAAGCCACAATTTTACCATTGGTTGAATTTCAAGAGGTTAATGAACATTTGGTTGCAGACGAAATTCTCGTTGTCTCCAGAGGTCAACCTTTGTGAACCTATAGAGATACCGAGAATTCCATCTGTTAAAGCTTCCTCTGTTGGGTCTTTATCATATCATAAAACAATATAATGATTTGATTTTCGCTCTTCGGTCAATCCCATAAATACGAGGGGTAAGGGCACAGAAAGTTGTGTATTTAATATCACAAAAAAGGCATTCGATATTAGAATACACCATTTTATTATACCCCGTTCGAAATCTGATGGTTCTGTGGGGCTTTTCCGGGATCACATTTTTCCTCAATGGCAAGGGGGAAAGATACAAACAGAATTAAAAAAAACACAAACACTAACAAAAACAACTATAATACAACACAAACAGGTTCTACACAACAATATAAAAGAAAACAGGAAATATAACCGGCACTATCGCCTAAAAATCTCAGTTTCGGTGAGTTTCTTTGCAACGAAGCAGGTGGGATTGGTTAAAAAAAATCAGGCTGGTTACAAAGAGTGCAGAAAGGCCAGGTGACAATATCAATTGCACGCAGATGACGCAGACGCAAGACAACCATGCCCTTCCAAGATGAAAAATTGTCACAGCATCATCGACATTCCCAAGTTGGTTGGCCTTATGACTTGTTACACAACTGTATCCCATTGACGAGTATATCTGGATAGTTTGTGTTTATTAATACAATCAAGCACATGAAATTATTTGAAATACACTCTATAACAAAAAAATCGACGCACCAAGAAGGAGTTGTACGATGGAGACAAAAATTGGTGGATAGGAAAATTATGTACAGAATAGAAAATGAATAAAATTTCAGAACAATTGAATGATTTATTTCAGAGTTACAGTAACGAGCTCAATAAGGTGTTTACCCGCCTCTAGCCTGGATGCAAGCTGCCACACGGCGTGGCATGGACCGATAAAGCTCCAGGATGGTCTCCTAAGGTATTTCTTGACAAATTTTCTCCAACTGTCGGACTACATCATCAACATTCCCTACCGGATGCAGTCGCCTTCCCATCATATCCCAGACATGCTCGATGGGAGAGAGATCTGGTGATTAGGCTGGTCAAGGAAGTGTTTGACAAGCTTGCGGACAGTTCATAGCAACACGTTCCATAGGTGGTCTGGCATTGTCTTGCTGAAAAATAAGCCCAGGGTACTGCGAAAGGAACGGTAGCAAAACAGGTCTCAGAATGTCGTCAATGTACCGCTGTGCAGTAAGTGTACCTCTAATGACGACCAAAGGGGTCCGGTTATCAAGGGAAATGGCAGTCCAGACCATAACTCCTTGTTGAGGGTCCGTGCGGCGTTCAATAGTGAAAGCAGGATCGGCACGCTGCCCTGGGCGTCTCCAGCCACGTCTTCGATGATCGTCAGGACACAGTTGTAAGTGGGATTCGTCGCTTAAGACTATACGTCCCCAGTCAGCATCATTCCAGCCTGATCGAGCCAAGCACCACTGTAATCTGGCTCGACAGTGTGCAGGTGTGAGTGGCAGGTGGCGTAATGGTCGATACGAGCGTAGATTTCGCTCTCTCAGCCGTCTGTGAATTGTCATGGTGGACACTCGTGTGTGGGTCGCACGACTGATGGTTGATAGCGATGAATGAGGCGCTGTGACAGCTGATCTGACAATCACTCTGTCCTCGCGATCTGTTGTGGCCCTACGTCGACCGCTACCATCATGACGCTGAAATCTGCCACTGTCCACCCACTCTTGCAAGCATCTTCTAATCGCCGCATCGCTTCGACTCACATGATGAGCGATTCTCCGATTTGCCCGACCTGCCTCTTTCAATCCAATGATACGACCTCTTTCAAACTCTGAAAGTTGCTCGTAATGAGCTCGAATCCTGCGTCGAGACATTTTTTCAGTCGTTGAAAGGTATCCTAAATCGAAATGCAGCAGAAAATTTTAACAACAGTTCAAGAACAACTCCTTTACATATACATCTGCTGGATGCGCAGTTCCGATGCGCTGGAGATCGCACTATTCATTCATTGGACACCAAATTTTAATCATTTGCATATTTGGTCAAAACATTTTTGCATACGAAGTTTCAAAGCAATCGGATGATTCCTTCTTGGTGCGTCGATTTTTTTGTTATAGAGTGTATTATAATATACCAAATCTGTATATGAATCTGTATCTGTAACTATACGTAATTTAACTGAGAAAGGAAAGAATTTCTCGAAAACAATTTACTGAAATTTTTTTTTTCTTCAGATTTACAGTTCATACGCTGTAGCGATAGCGGTGCTGAGTTGATGAGGAAAACCATCCACCCCTATCGCCATTCATGCTTTTGCGTCTAGCAGTCTGCCTCCTAACGACCTTTCACACCTATTCAAAAATCAATAAACCCAAGGCCAACTGCCTTCTTGTCGGAGCAGTCTGTAGTCTTTTTTCTGGGTTCAGCTATTCACAAACTTTTTTTTTCCTGTTTATAATAATAAAATAAGAATTAAAGAGGGTATCAATAATTAGTAGAATTGTATTTGTATTTTTATCGGCAACACTATCGAACACTGACACTGTTTTTGATCTCATCTCAAAAAGCGAGGTTTCTTTATTATCACTCACTGCTGTCCAGGTTTGAAGTTAATAAGTGAGCTCTATTTTCCCTGTCATGAAGTTGAATATGATCGCTCCGCCTTCCATTTGCATCAAAGAACACCTTTAAATTATCAGGTTTTGGGGGATTGATTTTTTGATAGACAGATTATTCAATGAGTGCTTGGAATGCATATTTTTATTTTATGAAGAGATTGTTATTGGATCCCGTACAGGAACCAACAACAGCTGCTGTTCGGGCTGTGTGCAATCGTCTCGACCAAAAAGAATGCAGTGGTTTAAAAAAAAGCAATTATATATATAAACCCTCCTCTCCATGTCAATAACAAACTGACCAGATTTTGATGGATGAGATAACTCATCATTAGATGAAAAATACTAACCAGATTTTGACCTAGTCATTATAAAAAGCAAAATCGTCAGTAACTTAATGATGCTATATCTCGTCGTTATCAAAATTAGACAGATCTTGATGGACGAGATATCTCGTCGTTACCACTTGGAAGAAACCACTTCCCATAAATTTAACCAAATGAAATATTTAAAACGACTTTGAACCATTTGGAATGCAACACTCTCTAAGAGAAACTTGTCGTTCTTTGCTTTCTCCTTCCTCGGACTCATCATCGAAGGCGACCAGAAAACAACTCCTCACAATTTCGCCACGTCCCCCTTTCCTGCACACCATCAGATGGCGCTGCATCTCTTAATGAAGAGTAACCGGTCTACCCAAGATGCAAATCGAGTAATTAGGATGTAATTAACACGGAGAGAAGCTGACCATATATTGGCGCTCCATGCGAGCAATCTTGGGAACCCCGTGGAGTCTTGTGTGGAGGGGACTTTCTAGGGGTCGCTAAACATTATTGTCCCTCCCACGCTTCGGCCAGGAAAATGGTTTTTGTGGAATGGAGTTGAGATCACTTTCTTCTGATTAGAATTGAGCAAGTGATAAAACTGGGGGTCTTTTATTTATCGCGCTTTCATAAGGCACTCGTCAAGACGCGGGGGGACCATTCTGAAAGTGCAGTCGTCGAGGGTGTGCGCAAAAAAGCTCTGAAGTTGAGCGAGAAGGATCGGGTGATACATCTAAATTGCAAGATATGAGACAGTGGAAGAAAATCTTCGATTCCTAAAATGTATTTTCGTCAGACATCCCATGTACAATTACGTATTTTTGGTATAAGACGAGTTTTTAGTGGAAAATAAACCAGACGGATGCGAAGATTTTAATTCCGCTACCCAAGTACTCTCTTTGATACACATCAGCCCGGAAGCAGAAAGTGCTTAAAACTTCGACGTGCGTAACAAAACAAATTTTCCTTAATTTTATCAAAATTTTGGCCGATTTTTCTTAATCATAAGTTACGATGTTCTGCAGTGCAAAGCGCGCTCCTAGCCACACGTTTTTTTTTCTTTCTTATCTAGCTCCCTACACCGCCGATATTACCACAAACACTTTATAAATAACACATCTTCTATGTCAATGGCAAAATATTTAACTTCAAAAGTTATCGACAGAATTGCACATTCTGAAAGTATGCCTTGGTTTTAAATAAGTATTAATTTTGATGTTTTAAATACGGAACACATATTTAGCCGATAATTGTGTTTTACGCCAATTTTGATTTTACTGCAGTTTTAAAAATTCGGACAAAATGCCTACAGAACAACTGCAATTGCTTGGAGTTTTGTTGCAGAAAACTGAATATAATTCTGCACCTGGACATATCAGGGTTACTTTACAATGTAGTTAATTGGCGTATTGGCGACGTTTGGCGTTTAATCTAACTGGTATTGACAAATTCAACTGGTATTCTGAATTCACTCTTTGAAATGTTTATAGACGAAAAAGCGTATTAGAAAAACGAGCCTCGGGCGTCATCACTATATTTAGCTTGACAATAAACGTCTTTCACATGTAACAACAAAAATAATAAATATTTTTAATTGAAAAATATTCATGAGATTTGGATTGTTGGTTGACACATTCAGTTTTAAGTCCCAGGAGTCATACTTGTCAGAGATGTACTTAAACAAGACAGAGAACATCAAGTTAACCTTTTAACTACGGCTATAGATATAACACGCGCGATTCTTATGTCTTTCATGGTACAACTGCTGTACCGGCCGTAGTCTAAATTCTTTCTTGCGCGATTCTTATAAATTTCAAGGTACAAATGCTGTACTGACCGTAGTTTAAATTCCTTCTTGATGCGATCAAGGTACAACTGTTGTACCAGTCGTAGTCTAAAGGTTAAGGACAACAAACAGAATGAAAGCTTTACTGACACAGATGAGTGATATACATCCAATGAGGAAACAAATCTGACACAAGTGGACAAATTCAATGAGCCACGGTGGTCCATCTTAAGGTTTGGGAAAGGATAGACTTCAGCACAAAACAATCAGGTTTTTTTTTCAGTATCACTTTAAAACTATCTATCAAATTACTTTCAATGAATAATTTATTTTCGTACTAACAGACCCAGGCTTGTTCCTAGTAGGTTGATCGCCCACTAAGCGCAAGCCTGGGTGTGTGTTTTTATACAAAAGAGCCTCGAAAATTGATTGGAAAATATTGTCATTTTGCATATAGAGCAAAATAGAGTTTTCCTTTTCAAATTTTCCTTCTCCTGGGATTTAGTTCGGTTTCTGTTTTGATGGAAATCAGACTATGGCAATGGTCTTGGGCCTTTTTTTAAAGTCTGATGGGGTAAAGCTCAGTTCTTTCCTAAATCAGTGTCGCTCTTTTTATTCAAACAATCGGTTCAGATTGATTCGAGAGGGTAAGCGCGTTCCTCCCATATAACCCACACATAGAAAAACAACCTAGATAAAATTTAAAATTAGATAATTTTATTCTAGACATTATATTGCAGTCGCGAGTCGAATTGTGGTTACAGCAGACGCCTCGACTTTAGGCTCTTCACATGTTGACGGACGCTACCAAAAGGATCAACCGCGCGCCGACTTACAAATAAAACACTCTAAGACAAGAAAAATAACCACGATAACGAAGTCGGAAATTCAACCGAAAACTTCAACTTCATCTGAAATTCAACTTACTCATTAAGCCTGTTTCTCAAGGATAAATCTAGCCTGCATGCAAAGAAAAAATAACGTAATAAACATTACCAGATGAAAAAGCACCATTTTCTGAACAAAACAAAGCGAAAAACTCGCGTATGGAAATTTGAAAAGTAAGTTTCATTTGTAAACCGACGATTGTTTGACGATATGCCTACGGGGCAGATGATGTAGACGAAGAGAGCCTAAGAAAAGTATAGCTCTGAGACAGTAATAATCGAATGAGAGGTCTTAACCCTCCTGGTGGGTGTTGCCTCGACGAGGTATCATGTCATTTCCAATTGATTAGATCTTGATGAAATAGTTATCTCGTCGATAGAAGAAAACTAGCCATGTCTTGGATCTCGACATAATAAAAAAACGGCAATATCTTGATAACGAGATTAAAATTGGTCAGATCTTGATGGACAAGCACGTTGGCGTGGTGTGGAAGTTTGGAGAGTGGGGTGCCAACTCCGGTGCGTCCTCGTCATCTGACCTAGGTTCAAGATTACGTGATGTTCTCGGATCTTTTCCTTCTAGATGGATCCCGGACTGTCGTCAAAAGCCCGTTGTGGTGCTCCAGTGTGATGTTAATTAAAATACATGGTGTTAATTAAAATACATGGACGAGATATCTCGTCGAAACTAGTTGGAGGGTTAAGAAGAGTGTGAGAAAGAGGAAACGAATGGCGAAATATTATGCTAAAATTATCTATATATATATTTCTCTTACGTGGCACGCAAAAAAGACGTTATTTGTAATCGCGTTTTGGCAACACTGTACGATTGTTTGTTTATCGCGAACTCTCGCGCATCGATTGAATTTATAGCGTTATCGGATGAAATTTTATTGAAAAAAAAAAGGAAATTTTAATGAGCTGTTGCAGTTAGTTTATAATAGAAATCAAAGAAAGCGGAGGATCTTTTCAGGGCCATTTAAAAAACGGTCTTTTTCAGGGCCAACAATTATAGTTCAACAAGACGCTTGCACTACAACTTTCGGAAAAAACTCAATGAAAAAGTGTGGGTCGTTTGAGTGCTGGGAAAATGTACACACAAACAACATGCTGGGTATTCAATTTCCAAAGCAACGCTCACATTTCGAGTCAAAATTTGCACAAAGTTTTCATTTGAATTCTGATTTTAGAGATACTGTATATATTTTTTCTGTTATACAGCAAATTTAGATTTGAAAAATATTTTTTTGGTAACATATTTTGTAAACAATCCCTTCTGCTAGGACACATGTCTTCATTGAGGCGAGCGAAGCGAGCATAGGTTCGCGCAGCGAACCAATGAGGATTGCGAAGCAATCCTCCGGGGGTTGGCGAGCGTTAGCGAGCAGGGGGCAGGCCCCCTAGTAAATTAATATTATACTAAGTTTAATTACGCTGAAGCAGGGAAATGTTTTAGCCATGTCGTGTATATTCACGTTATGGTGCCATAACAACACCGACTAATGAAAATTACTGAATAGTCGTTTAGAGAGTAATCGCACTCGGGCTCTCTCATTCCATAGCGGTTTGCGACTAGAGTTGGGGACAGACAACTCTAACCGAACCGCAAACCTGTGGTTTTGGATTTTCCGAATAAAATATATAGAAACCCTTCAGGATATAGTGTAATTGGTGATTATACATAACTTTAGTTCCGTTTGCTTCATAAAATTAAAAGGCGGCCTTAAACCAGCCCGTTATTTCATAATAATTTGGGAATACCATATAAATTGTACTGTATGCATAGGAATTTTTTCTTCTGACATAGGAATTTAACTTTTCGCAGGATTATTTTCTTAGCTTTTCAACAAGGGGATTCCCACTAATTAAAATAACTATCATATTTGGTGACAGCCTTTGCTTAGTTTTACATTTCCATTCTCAATGATGACAGCTTTTATATTGAAGAAATTTATGTTTGGTTTAAATTTAAATATAAATTTCTATATAAAATAAAGAGAAAGCTTGGTTGAAAGAGAAACGGTTCCAACCAAAGACCGTCATGTACAAAGGAGGCTAGTGCACGTTAAATCAATCGTGGCCTCAAATTTCCTCACTTTGTCGTGGTCTGTAAGTTTGGAGGGTGGGGTGCCAGCTCAGGTGTGACCTCGTCATCTGACGTGGTACAAAATTGCGTGTTGTCCTCGTATCCTTCACAGCGGGTTTGATCCTGTGCGTTACCAATCCCCGTGTGTTACTCTATTGCGATGGTAATTAAAATAGCTACCTTACCTACTTGTAAAACTTAAATATAAATTTCTATATAAATTAAATATGCATATCTATATAAATTAAATATTCATTTCTATATAAATTAAACATACATTTCTATATAAATTAAACATAAATTTCTATGTAAATTAAATTTAAATTTAAATAAAGATTTGCTTTTTATAGATAGCATTTTGTACATTGATCTCAAAAGAGGCAGACAAATGTTCGTTATTATATGGGATCTGAAAGAAATGTAGAGTGAAGAGAAGCAAGTGCATGCCAAAATTTACATGTTTGATTTAAAAGGTCTCTGCAAAATTGAATTTTATCACTGATTCTTTTTGCTGCAGAATAGAGATAAGATTCTTCTTTTTCAAAATATATATTCAGAAGCAGCTATTTAATAAGGTTAAAATTTTCAAAATTCAAAATGTTATCAAAGGTCCAAGGTACGCATCTGTCCCGCTCTGTAGCGAGATAAATGCGGGCCTAGCCTCTAAAGATTGACAATTTGAATGGAGAAGGATGATGGCGCAAGTGCAAATAGCTTAGTTTTAAAAATCCTTTTGCTGGTTGAAATTTTAAAATTGAAAAACAGTCATTGAGTTATGCAATTTTCATCGTTTGAGATAGTATGATATGAAGAAGAAGGGAAAAGCACTAGTAATATATAACAGCAGAGACGTTTTTATTTAATCTATATAATTATATTAAAATTAAGACGTTTTTTACAAACTATCTTTTTCATTATTCTTTAAAGCTTAGAAAATGTAATTTTCATACTCTTAATCAATATAACCTGGAGAACAAGAGTATATTAGTTCAACACAATATCATTTTCATAAAATCTAAGGTGACTAGAATCAAAAAGAATAGAAGTCATTGTACTTAAAATTAAAACGTACAAATCAATTTGTTGTTAAAAAATAAGTAATTACTTATTGCAAAGTAACAATCCAAAGTTTAGATAAATAAAAAATAAACAGTAAAATATTCTTGGTACAGTGCAACCTGATTAACTTAAAAAAAATGTTAACATCAGAAAAAATGCATAGAAATCTAATAAACGTTTAGGCCCTCAAAAAGAATATGAGCCTTAATAAAGAATTTTAAGTGATATATTACAGGAAACTTAAACAAAATTATTGCCCAAAATATAATACTTCCCCAACATAATGCTTAATACTGGTTTTCCCCAAGAACTGAACTATGGCCCAGTCGCCAATTGCTAACTCGTCTGTTGTTTTAAATCTATCAACATCTTCGCCCTTCAACTATTTCCCTCACAAATGTGTCCATGCCTTCAAATTCATCCGAATCTTGCACTGCACATTTCACTATCAGATTCTGATAAACTTTCGATTAGCTTCTTTTTATTTGTATTTACAGATTGCTCTTTTTTTCTTCTGTGCTTTCCTTACCTTCTTTAATGTTTCCATCTTTTTTTGTTGACACAGAAGCCTTTATGAACGTCATCTGAAATGATTATATCTGACGATTGAAGACAGAAATGACTCGCAAATCGACCTTCACGTGTTCAACAGAACTGCTTAGACTGCTTTCGAAGACTATAATAGTGTTATGGCAGATGCATAAATATTACAAAATTTCTTTTGAATATTTAATCACTGGACTCACTCGGTTGCAGGCCATAGCAAGATTAAGTTATAAAGTTCCGGAAAGTGTATATCAGAACTCGTATGTTAAGGCCAGCTCTGATAGGAGATTTCTAACCAAAACATTATCAGTAAATATTTAAATAAAACTAAAAGTATATTCCTTCTATAAAACTTTCTTAAAATTAAATCACAAATTTAAGAAAACGTAGCTCATTATGTAAATTGAAACAAACAAGATGATGATTGTGTAAGTCAGAAATTTATTGTAGTGGATTATAAAACAAATACAAATCTATTGAAGGTTTCGGTTCTATGGTGCTGTGATTCGGAAATATTTATTTCAATCTTAGTTTTAGAAATTTTTAGAAATTTTTTTTCAATCTTAGTTTAGAAGCTAAAAGAAGAGACCCGTAAGACCTTTTTTCAGGAACTTCCTCAGCTAAAGTTTCTTCCAAAAGCCTAATGGGTTGAAACTGGGTTCATCGGAAAAGTCACAAATAGGATTCGTAGTCGTAAGTCATAATCGTGAGTCCTAATCGCGAGTCGTATTCAAATGTCTTACTAGATAATCAATTCCATTTTGGACCCTCTCTTCAAATTACTAGTACATCTAGAGAGAGACCCAAGATTCCGATCGTTTTATAACAATATGATCGTAGGTATCGGCCATGATGGCTGGTTCCAACACCTCGCCCACATTGTAGTGGGGTTAGATATACGAGTCCTCGATGTTGTTGTCCAGCCATCCGTTAATGAAGTCTACGAACGTTCTTGAGTTAAGGTAGTGACATGGTTGACCTCAGTTTTCCTTATAGGGTTGGGGCAAAAGAAGCTCGGTCTCAGAGGCAACATTTACATAGGGCTCAAAGCTTGAAGGATCAGCGATGAAAACTTTTAACAAACCCTGTCTGTCTGGGTCTCCTGGTTTCCCTGGTTTGAATCTAAATGAAAAAGACAAATAAGTGAGTGGAAGGAAACGTGTTTTTTACCACTAAGTGTTACATTCCACTTATAGTTCTTGACCCCAAATTTCAGAGGTGTTGACTATTACAGCTATATTTATATGTCATTGCACTTTTACAGCAGAAATCTATTATTTTAAACATTTAATATTCAATAGGATGAATACAAATTATCTGTAATTTTTATAATTATATTCGCAACTGTCGCTTTATTTTAATTTGTGTAATAACATACAATCTCAATATGATCGTAGGTATCGGCCATGATGGCTGGTTCCAACACCTCGCCCACATTGTAGTGGGGTTAGATATACGAGTCCTCGATGTTGTTGTCCAGCCATCCGTTAATGAAGTCTACGAACGTTCTTGAGTTAAGGTAGTGACATGGTTGACCTCAGTTTTCCTTATAGGGTTGGGGCAAAAGAAGCTCGGTTTCAGAGGCAACATTTACATAGGGCTCAAAGCTTGAAGGATCAGCGATGAAAACTTTTAACAAACCCTGTCTGTCTGGGTCTCCTGGTTTCCCTGGTTTCAATCTAAATGAAAAAGACAAATAAGTGAGTGGAAGGAAACGTGTTTTTTACCACTAAGTGTTACATTCCACTTATAGTTCTTGACCCCAAATTTCAGAGGTGTTGACTATTATAGCTATATTTATATGTCATTGCACTTTTACAGCAGAAATCTATTATTTTAAACATTTAATATTCGATAGGATGAATACAAATTATCTGTAATTTTTATAATTATATTCGCAACTGTCGCTTTATTTTAATTTGTGTAATAACATACAATCTCATTAAACAATTAAAATATATTTTTATTTTAAACATATTTTTATTAGGTCAGCATAAAAGGCAGTGGATCAGACGTATTTCATAAATAATTCTATTTTAAACGCGTATTCAAGATGGAAACGCTCAGTATTTATTCTATGAGTTTTGATACTTACATTCTAACTCGGAGACAATGACGATTTTTAACTTTAAAAGCTTCAAGAAGTTATCTTTCTTTGCCATTATCAAATTAAGAACCTTTTTGGTTTCTCTCTTTATTAAATTATCAAAATTCGTAAAACGTAAAAAATCGCAGGAAGAAATTTCAATTCGTTTTCCACAGAAAACTAAATTATGATTTTATAGAAATATCTGGTGTGTTAAAGCAAACAGTGTCATCGAACATCTAACATTTCAACCCATTATATCTATTTGTTTAAACAACTAGGAGTTTAAACAACCCACTGCTCGCTATCGCTAGCCAACCCCGATGATAGCTACGCAATCATATTTAGTTCGCTTCGCAAACTACTATGGGTACAAAGGATCCTAGTAAAGTTTACCATACATAAGAAGAAATTTCATTTTTCAGAGGATGAATCAGATTTTTTGATGAATGAATGAATTAAAAAATATAGCTGTTTATCGTCTGCGCGTGCTCCAAATTCATTAGTTCGTTGAACCACAATACTCGCTATCACGTGACTCAATATTACCAATCACACAATCACAAAGTGAATAAACCAGAAAAAGATCGAAAGATTTTCTTTTATGATAGATTAGGGGGCTTTCCCCCCCCCCTGATCGCTATCGCTCGTCAATCCCTGATGATTGCTACGCAATCATATTTAGTACATTTGCGAACTATAATTTTCAACAATGAGAGGGTATGGGATTGCTTAACAATCCATCCCCATACGGATCGCTGCCCATTGCGATATTTATCGCATGCGCCCGAGTAACGGAAAATTGCCTACTTTTTTTGCAAGATAAGCGGATTCTTATATGAGCCGACCCCAGTACTTTAGCTTTAGAAAGCGTTCCAAAATTTCTCGGCTCATACACGGAAATATAGTGTAAATAAAAACAAAATGTTTCAAAAGATGTCAAGAACAAAACATCTCCTTTCCACATAAAAAAGGAAATATTTTAGCACAACATATTGTTAAAATTCAGAGTAAATCTCATAAATTTAAATGTTTTAGCTTCTCCGTGTTGTTTGCTGTAATAGTACTTAGTATCTTTTCAGTCGACTGTTGCTATGGAAACGGCAACCGAATTTGCCAGTTCTTCTGAAAACATTGCAAACTCTCTAGCGCGTGCTCTCAAATTTTATGAATGAATTACAAAAGGCGTTCCAAAAAAACTGAGAGTAAAATCATAAAATATATATATATATATATATATATATATATATATATATATCATTCTTTTTTCAAAATACCTTTCCACAGATGATATGCAACTGTCCCATCGTTGAACGCGCTTTTCCAAACACGTAGAGAAGCCTTTTACTGGAAGTTGTTCAAATAACCCTGAACAGCTGAAATAACTTCAGATACTGTATTAAATTTTCTACCAAGGAGCTTCTCCTTCAACGTCGGAAACAGCCAGAAATCGCATGGTGTGAGGTCTGGGCTGTGAGGGGATGTGGCATGATTTTAATCTTGCATTTACTAAGATATTGCTGAACAGAAGTAGCGACATGCGGGCGAACATTATCGTGATGTAATGTCCAATTCCCTATCAGTTCATGTCGCTTTCTCGATAAGTGTTCTCGTAAAATTTTCAAAACTGAAATATACTATTCCCCATTCACATTAGTTTTTTGAGACACATCATGCTGATAGATTACACCTTTATGATCAAAGAAAATAATCATCATAACCTTTCCAGCAGATTTGATTTGTTGGTTTTTTTTCGGAGGCGGAGAATCACTGTGTTTCCATATACACTTGTTGCGGACTTGGCAAGGGGATCAAAATGATGCACCCAAGTTTCATCACCTGTTATTATTCTTTAGAAAATTTGGATCATTTTGAAGCATCTGTTTCCACTCATAACATTGGTGAATTTTTGTTTGCATTTGCTCTTTAGAAGGTGATGAGGGACCCATCTGGAACAAACATGGCGAAGTTGTAAATTATTGCGTAGAATGCAAAATATCGACGTTTTCGAAATGTTAGTTGATGCCGCAATCTCCTCACATGTCATTCGCCGATTTTCTTGCAAGATTGCCCACACAGTGTTAACAATTCGATCATTCACAACACTTTCTGATCGGCCAGGCTTAGATGCCAGTTCTGCAGACGAACGTTCTTTTCTGAAATCACCATGCCATCTAAAAATCGTAGACTCACCAAAACATTTGTCTTTGTATAGTTCTTTCATTAACTTAACTGTTTCTGGAGCTGTTTTGCCGAAACGATAGCAGAATTTTATGGCAGAACGCATTTCGTTTTTTAACTTTGAATCTTTCACCTCTATTTCTGTTGGGCAAATAAAAACAGTTCTTTAAACAAGCACGAAACTAGGAAAATAAAATCGTCTGTTTCGTTTAGAATATTTATAATTGTACAGTTAACAGTTTGAAAAAATCGCCTGCACATTTATTTTTTAGTTTCGCGGTGTTGCCACTAAGTAAAAAATTCACTCTCAGTTTTTATGGAACGCTCTTTGTAATTGAAATATATAACTGTGTTTATCGTCTGCGCGTGTTACAAATTCATTAGCCCGTTGAACCACAAGACTCGCTATCACGTGACTGGCTATTACCAATCATAAAGCGAATAAACCTGAAAAAGACCGACAAATTTTTTTTATAATAGATATAAAGCGAATAAACCTAAAAAGGACCGACAAATTTCTTTTTATAATAGATAGAAAGAAAGGTGAATATGTGCTCTGCTAGTTTATCAGGTGTTCAACAGCGAATTTATAAAAAGAAGTTTCATTGTTGAAATAATTAGTACTAACATTTCAATTACCTCTTGGTGAAAAACATACCCTCCAAAATATACTGATTCGCAGATTCTTCTATCCGTGATATTTCATCGATTTTAGCTATACAATAAAGCTTTTGAAAATCATATTTGATTTTCTGCACACATTCTCACATTTTCAAAATCATAATATCGGTTTACAAAAAGTGAAACACACTAAATCAAAAATTTCCAATTATGAGTTTTTTAGTTCTTTTAAATCAGTATGTGGTCCTAAAAATACTGATGAAAAATAGTCCACTAAAAAAATTCACTTTCTATAAAATGTCCGGGGCCACGGTAGCTCGTTTGGGCGAACATCGGATTAGCAACCGGAAGGTTGCAAATTAAAATCCAACTCAATTGCTTCTTTAATTCATATACCTTGAATATTAATGTTAATAATTTTCTAATATTAATTACATAATTAATGTTCCATGATAAGAATTAACTTAGATAGAAATATCACTTTAATTCTTTGAGGTATTAATAGTAATCAAAAAGTTTCAGATTGATCGGAAGGTTATCTTAGACACCAAATCTAGAAAACTAATTTATCATGAGGTGCTCCAATTGTCTCATTCTCATAATACAGAAACTGTGTGACCAAAAGACTTAAAATTTGGTGTTTGAGTTAAATTTTGTATTCAAAATTGAAATAAAATGTAATGCGAAGACGACACCTTAAGCAGTAAATTTTATGCATACGAACTGTTATATTTCCCCATTACCGTCTGTACACTAATTACTGTTACATTTTCGTATTATCGTTTGCATACTAGTTACTGTTATATTTTCGTATAATTTCGTTTGATAAAAATGGCAACGGTATGAGAGAGATCGCACAGCTTCTGATCTCCGCGTTCATTCGTAAAAAAGAATGTCTGATAAGGCAGCCGTGTAAATGTTTCTATGTATGGAGTCAGATTAAATAAAGTGTATTTTTGTAGAGAACGACTGAATAATTTGATTCAGGGAGTTTCGTAACTCCAATTACTCTTGCCATGAACAAGAATGTACATGTTTAATTCTCTCCTAGTTGGAATGACGAATTAGACTCGTCATCCGTAACTTAGGCAAAACAAGTGCATGACGAGTCACAGTCGTCAAATGTACCCAAGGAATTAAGCGATTTACAGTGAAGGACCTGTTCGTCCTACTCTGTCCCCTAGTTTAATCTATCTTTCCCTTACAGTTCTCCTTACCCGGATGAGTGCCCTAGAACACTCCCACCAACGTTCCTCGGGAATCCGGTGGGTCCTTCTGACCGACATTCCTCAGTGTGTTGGCCGGAGAGCCTCATATTGTCCATGTCAGACATCCCTATGTAAATGACACGTTTTGGAATACCATAGATTCCAAAGCGATGCAAATACTTGACCAAGTAATTATGCTTTGTCAATAATCTAAAAGCAGCTACCGCTATATAGCGATGGTCGGCAGGAATGTCACAAATGGACTCCCCCCGCACACACACACTCTTCTTATGTTTTGTGTAATCAGCCACTCATGATTTATACCTATCACTTAATTAAATCTTTATTATCCGAAAGACAGATTCCAGGGTATATCATGTTGTAAGGTCTGAAAGATATATAATTAGAATGGTAGAGTTATCAAGATCACTGAAAAATATTCTACAGAATATGCGAACTGAATGTGTCTACTTGCGAGATCTACATGCTGTCAAGGAGGTTCTTACATCACTATTTATTTATTATCCTTTCGATACCAGTACAAGGTTGACCAATATTTATAACCCCTCTGGTGGATCTAGCATTAACAGCAATATGTCAAGAACGACGTATGCTGGAGCAACTAAACGAACTGTTTCCGGTATGTTACGTTTCAAGCGTCCAGCTGTTTTCTGTACATCCCTGTCCTAAATTTTGCAGTGATTTGAGTCATAACTGTTCTTTGAATCACCAGGGAAAGATTCTTCTTTTTTTCATAGAGATTAATCCAGATTCAACTATCGTCGCTTTGTACAGAGTTGATTGGTTGAGAGTTTTATACCTCAAGGAACATATTTGGCCAAACTCGCCAGACACGTGACAGACAATTTTTGAAGAAATGGACATACAAAGAAAGTTTTACTAATACAAAAGAGAGAAATACAAAGAAAGTTTTACTAATACAAAAGAGAGAAATACACCCAGAATAAGTTATGTTAGTCGAACCTCCGTCGCCTACAACTCGTAGGTTGTTAGCACAACGGGCAAACCCACAACGTAACGCTATACAAAAAGAACCGTGTAATAACACATCACGAAAAGAGTTTGATCTTGGTGCTCGCAATATGTGTAGGCATAAACATGGACATGGCATAAGCTCTGTCGTGGAATCTGTGGATCAGCATGAACAGAGCTTATATCCACGACAAAGGTCCTGTTGTAGATAAGAGATATAGAGACGAGTTTCAAGAACATTGTGTTTGACTCGTGCAAGCGTGAATACATGATTCATATTCACTGACGACAATAGGCATCCTTATCGATCTCCATGTATCTAATTTTCAAAAGTAAAAAATATCCAGAGAATTCAATAGCCAGACTGCGAATATGAATCCAATCTAAATGTGATATATCCTCCCGCGTGTATCGATACCTCGGGAGGATAATTGCATCCAATCAGCTTTATCAGAACCAGCCCGCAGTTAAAAGCAACCCTACTTCAAAAGTGAGAAATTTTTCCTACCTATATCACGGATAGTCTCATAAAAAGAGTGACATTTTTTGTGCATGGCCGCAAGAGAGCCAGATAACCATCAGGATAGCCCTTGAGCCTTTTTTATTTAAAGGACTTACCAGCTTGAAATTCTCACTTTTGGAGCACCCCCAATCGAAATCCTCCATAGCCTTCGAGCTCCAGAACTTGCAGATCTTGTCACCAAGGCTATTGGAGGACTCTAAACTTTTGCACTAGTACTGTATGCATAGACACAACAACAACAACAACAACAGCTTGATAGGCACTCCTGCGTACTTCATAAAAAAGTAAAATAATAATGATAAACGATTTATAAATTACAACGTGGGGATGTTGAGTAAATTCACCATTCTGTTAATACAACTTCTTTCACAGAAGGGATTGCCAACTGGAAAAAAAAATTCCATAATAATTTCAGCAGCTAAACGAAAGCTGAAATAAAAACATCTCATTAAGACTAAATTAATTCTGTCACTTTATGGCAATGCTTCAACATGAAAAGGATTAGTCCACAGATTCGTTTTTCTGCCTCTCGGTGGCCTGACTTAATTTTCTCCAAGCGCTCAGGCTAACTTCGCGACAGCGTATGTGAAATTTGATCTTGAGGGCTGTAAGATATGAATGTACCCATTCATGCTCATTGTGAGATTCAGATGATGGTTTAGCAAAATGACGTCACGCTGTCAGTGCGGACCTGTCAATTTGGTGCGGGACGGTTTCTCTCCCAAGAGCAAAAGGCGGGAAAAGGAAGGCGTGGGTAGAAGAAGGGTAAAAACGGGTAGCAGCGGTCGTTAGCTGCAGTTACTCCTAAGCAATACATTGTCGCTTAAGGTATATACATTGTTGCATATATTTTTATTTTGATCATAAAATAAAAGGTTTAAACCTTTTCAAATATTTATTTCCTTATTTTATCTTTTCCAAATATTAATTGTTAAGGAAGGACTCAAAGGCACAGTATGCAAGGAGGAATCTATCATTGGCGGGAATGAGAGGTAAGAGTAATTAATGTGGCTATTTTCTTCATTTTTATTTGAATGTTGGGGCAAACAAGAGAGAAAGCCATAGGGTTTTCGTATGTTTCCGAAAGCTATTAAATGTTTAAAAGTATGGAAACGTCAGCTTCTTTTTAACTCTAAATGTAAACTATCACTGCTCTTTGCATCATTGCATGTTGAAAGGACATTTTAAATCAATGTTAAATCTCTCGGCCAATTTCAGAAGCATCATTGCTATGTAATAATATCAAAACTCAATTCTAATAGCATCATTACTCTGAAATAAGAAAATTGAAGGGAGTATATAGATATAGTTACTCAGGTTTGTAAGAAAATTTATAGAGCATCATTGATCTGATTTCGTTAAAAACTGAATAGATGGGCATCATTGCTACGTAGTAAAGAAGTATTATTGTTAGGGCATCATTGCTCAGTATTAGAATGTTTTAAATTGTGCGTATCGTAAAGAACCAGTGTGCGATGTGCTCTGTTATTAAAATATTCGATGTATATGGAAGTTTCAAAAAAATTACGTTGAGGTTAATTTGCAAGGTTATAAAGTAAAGTATTTGTGCGTGTTGAAATTTTTAACTCAAAGAAGTTATGTGTGCATTCAATGTCTTAGAGCCGACCAACCGGTATAGTGGTTAAGGTGTTAGCCTCTGGATCGGAAGGTTCCTGGTTCGAATCCGGGTCAGGGCATGGATGTTTGCAAGCGTATGGTTTAGAGGCGGCTGGTGCACCTTAAATCTGTCGTGGCAGAAAGTCCTCACGTTTGGTTGGAAGGAATGTTTGAAGAGTGAGGCCATCTGATCGTTGTTAAAAATTACGTGGCGATACACAGTATGGCTCAGGCTGTGACGGTGGTAACTAGTTGAATGTATATCTTACAATAGAAGTGTGAGAACATGTTCTGTTGTGGCAAATATTCAAGGTATTGTGGATTTAATTTTGTGAGAGTGTTAGATGTTTTTAAAGCTTTATTATGTGGTATTCTTGTTTCATTAATTCTAAGTATTGACTAATATTATTGCTTGATTTTTAAGTATTAATTTGAAAGAATATTGATTCATTCATTGAAGCATCATTGCATGTATAAGAGTACCACACTTGAGATATTAATTGATATTTGTATTATAAGGTCTATTAGTATTGTTTTGTGTGACTATTTTTCTTTCCTTATATCTGAATGTTAGAATTGCAAGAGTTATGCGTTTCATTCTTTATAATTGTCCTGAAGATTATAAAACTAAGCTGCAAATACCATGCTTGAAGCATTTCAAAAGTTACTGAAATAGGTAAAACCAATAATAAATTTACAACCTGATCAAGGGATATAATTTTGTAGCAAACAACTACAGAATTTATTTGTGAAAAGTATAAAATTAATCACTATAGCTCTCATAGTGAACATACGGCGCGTGTAGTAGAAACATTTAATCGTTCTCTCAAAAGCAAACTGTGTTCCATATTTTCACTCACAGAGGGTCTTATAAATACATCGATGTTTTGAAAACGGTTTTTTAAAAGCTACAACGATAGCGTTCATCGTCGTACATATTTTGCACCCAACCAAGTAACTTCAAAATTGGAACCTCTACTATATAGAAAGTTATATGGTTATATAAAACACACTCAAATATAAATTTACTCTAGGAGAACAGATTAGAATATCTAAAGCCAAAAAATCATTTAGACTAGGTTATCTAACTAACTGGAGCGATGAAGTGCTTGCGATTTGTAATCGTTTCGCTTCTAATCCTCCTACGTATATTCTGAAAGATTTAAAAGGAGAGACATTGCAAAGTCGTTTCTATGAAAGCGAGTTTCAAAAAATAATTTTAAAGTTCAAATTCTTTCTGGAGAATAGTACTCTCCAGAAAGAATTTGAACTTTAAAATTTTTTTTGAAACTCGCTTTCATAGAAACGACTCTGGAAAAGGTACTAAAAGCTACAGGAATTGACAACGATAAAGAATATTTTGTAAAGTGGATATGCTTTGATAGTCGTTTCAATTCTTGGATCAAAGCAAAATGGATGAAACAACTTCAGATTTGTATGTATGTCGTGTTTGGGGTTAACGAAACGAAATCGTCTAAATTTCAATAACTTTTAATAAAGTCACACACACGAAATAATTGGACGTTCACAATTAGGTTACGTATTTACATAGTTTAAGAATTACGTCGAAGCACACTGTTGCTTCAAGTACATGTTCAAAATGTTTGTCGTCAAGAACACTGTTGCTGCAAATAATAACTGAAAGCGTTTTCATCTACGTCCGCCGGTTCCGCCGTCTGCAGAAAACCACATCTGGTATCCTTCAATCCCTTTCGTCTGCCGGGACGGGACCAACGACCGAACACACTGTGCGCGGGGGAGAAATTGCTGGCTGGTTACTAGGCTGTACAGGGGGTCTGTTCTTACATGTGTGTTTGTGTGTGTGTACCAAGTAATGCTAATACAGATTATACACAATCCTCTTTTGGACAAATTTATCTCATCCATTGAAACTTTATGGAGACTGGCAAGTTGCTCTTTCAGAGATTTGTATTCCTCGGAATTGGTATAACATTGGAGGTCATAATAATTCTTATTTATTATAACCGAAAAGAAAGAAAAATAGTGGAAGAGTTAGGTACTACTACATGAAATTAGATTTAAGTATAAAACGAACGAAGACGTAGAAAGTTTTTTCAAAACAGGGAACGATGGAATATAGAACTATGTACATCGAAAAGTTAGATTTAATTTAAAGGAAAATTCTACCGAAATTGAACTTTTTATGGCTGATAGATTTGAAATACATATTGAAAGAAGTAAAGCTTCTAAATTTTTGTATATGTTACAGTTACATTTATCAGATGAAAATCAGAACGTCAACACTTCTGGAACATTCAATTTCCGACCATCTATATAATTTCCTTTAGATTTAAGTTTTAACATATTACAAGCAAGCACATTAAAGCATGATATAGTAGTAATAAAACTCTAGGGGATAAAGCAACCAGAATAGCTAGAACGTTAAGAGAGTTATTCGAAATTTTCAAATAAAATATTAAACTAAAAAAATTGGAACAGCTAGTGCAGTGTATATATGATGATCATCTCTCAAGAAATGTAGATGTTCATTTTTCTTGTTACTTAGGTCGTTCGTTTATGTTAAAATTAAATTTGTAAAACGACATTGTTGTAAAGGATTTTTTGACTTTCAAAGTAGACAGATCAATTCTTGTTCATAAGGAAAATCATTTCAAAACCGTTGAAAACTAGTACTATGAAAGAGTTGAAATTATAAAGTACGCAAATGATCTATTTCTTAACGTTGGAATGTATAAAACAGAGAGCAATTTGAAGCGTTTCAATTCATAACTTTAACACTCTTACAAAATTCTCCCGTAGAGATAGCTGTTCCATCAAATAATATATAACAACTCAGTCAAGGTCTAGCAGATCTATTGGGTTATAGTGAAACTAAAATGTTGACTGGTTTTTATGTGGGGTAGTACCCCATTCAGTTGCAAGCTGGGATTACAGAAGTATTTGTTTTCTGCAACCTAGTCCATTCACATCACTTGGGTGTTTATTTTCCTATGTATTACGAATAACCCCTTGCATGAATGGAAAAGACGAACAAATCGTAAAACATTACTATAGACCTTTTTACTTTTCGCTGAAAAATACATTCATAGAGATAATTGAAATTGATCTACGAACTAGCTCAGGGGATCATATCACTGTTCTTTCGTTTAGACCGAAAACCTATATATTAACTCAGCATATGAAAAATTGCTCATTCCAATATTTCAAACAATACGACATGCATCTAAGTAAAACTGTTGTGAACTATATTACCAACATAAGGTTGGGGGTAATTATTTCCAAAGAGCACCCTATCAATGTGGTTATGGATTTTTTGGCTATCTCAAACGGACGGTATATAGTAACATCGTTAGCATTGAGAGCTGGAAAGTATTTGGGGAAGCAGTTACGAGCGTGTAAAAATGTGATTGGTGATGTGGCCGGAGGATCCTCGTTTAAAGATTCAGATAGAGCATGCTTTCGTGAAAAATCGAAACAAATTAAAGATATTTCTTTCAACAGTTACAACGAGGAAAAGGTATAAAAAGAAGATACAGTCGAATGCTAAGCGACGAAAAGCGCATTATTTATCATAATGGATGAAAAATTAAATGTTTGTCTTTAAAGTGAGTTGGATTTGTTTTCAACACTTCTCATCCAGCTCGCATTTGATTTTTCTTCTTTTGTAGAGATTTATACTGTGACTTCGTTGAGAGGTACAATACCAATTGAATTTTATATTAGTAAAAAAGGAGGGCATTATTTATATTTAGCTCATGCCATTTTACATTTGCAGATACAGATTATAAAAAAGAATAGAACTCTTATAGGAGAAAGTGATATCGTTGCTCCTGTAAATTACATTTTCAGTACGATATTCTCCGAATCTATCTATATATATATATATATATATATATATATATATATATATATATATATATATATATATATATATATATATATATATATATATATAAATATATATATATATATATATATATATACATACATACATACATACATATAACTAGCCTCTGCGTGGCTGGCCCCGTGATGTAAGTTATTAATCTGGTGTACAATTATCCACAGATTTCAAATCCATTGAAATTTTAAATATATCTTTAGCGATTCCGATTTTACGAAAAATAGTTAACAATCCCAGTCAACTCTGCGCAAAATGAAAGCGGAAAAGGGAAAAATAAATTTAGAATCTACCGTGATGAAAAAAACTTGCCATGATTCCAAGGCTGTGATGGCAAGGTCACGTGGGTAGAAAAGTCTAGTTTCCGGTGTTTCTTCTCTCTGGTAGAAACACGTTGAAGAACCCGATGAAGAATAAAACTATTAAATTCATTTAAAAAAATCTTCTAGATAGAATTTTAAAATTCGCCGCGACCCAAAAATTGCATAAAATTCGGATTACCTGTGTGCCAAATCTCATTGCTGTAAGTGCCATAGATCGTCAGGATTTTGAGGCCGCGAAACAAACAAACAGACAAACACTTCCTTTTACAATAGTAAATATTCTCTTACGTGGCACACAAAAAAGACATTATATGTTATCGCGTTTTGGAAACACTACGATTGTTTGTTTACCACGAAACCACGAGCCTCAATTGAATTTATAACACAATTGGTCATTTTCAGTGCCAACAATAATTATAGTTCAACAAGACGCCTGCAGTACAACTTTAGACATACTCAATGAAAATGTGTATGGGTGAATCGAATGCTGGGGAAATGTACACACAAACAACATGCTGGGTATTCGATTTCCAAAGCAGCGCTCACATTTCGAGTCAAAAGTTTGCTCAAAGTTTACATTTGAATTCCAAGTTGTTCTAATTCTGATTCCAGAGGTACTGTATAACTTTTCTGTAATACAACAAATTTATATTTGAATAATATTTTTTTTGGAATATCAGAATTTGTAAGCAATCCCATCACGTGGTGTTTACATAGTTTAAATTGAACTCTTATGATACTTTTTTTAATTCAGAATTTCTTTTTCTATATGGAAAAAAACATACCTATTTAGAATGATCGATGTAGTTACTTGACTATGGAGTTACAGCTTTCAATAACACTCCTGAAACACCAAAAACAAATGAAATTTAATTGATTTTAATCGTCTTTCAATAAAAAGTTATGGCAAAATTTTGAAATATTTTTGAACTACAACGTATGATTACAGTTTTAATTTATCGTAACCCATCTGTTTTTAAAATTATTATTTTTTAATTTACTTTTAAAGGTCATTTTAAAATAAGAAATTACGCATTTAAAATATATTTTGATTTATATATTTTATTTATTTTTATGATACGGCAATTTAAACACTTACGTATTCAAACAAATGTTTAAAAAAAAGTCAGTCGAAGTATACATATACCACCAAGAAATTACCCATGTCCACTGATATTTTGCAGTAATTTAAATAAATCATTACAATCTAACTCCTAAATAATATTTCTGCTGTAGGTTATATACCGGAACATAATTCATAAATACAAACAGAAACAAAATTCCGATCCTTAAAAATAAATACAGAATTCGGAAATAAAATCTGTTCTAACGTGTTGAATTTAGACACCCTGAATATATTTTGAAATAGAACAATTCGACAAAATACTTTTGAATATTATTGATAAAGACAATAACGATTTATAAGCAAAAAGAACACATATTTATAATACTTGAGAATGCTCTAATATTGACCGTAACATCTCGCTGTCAACATAAAAGCCCAAACACAGAATTCTAAATAAAATTTTAAAAATTATACATTAATTCTGATGCTGCCAGATACCGAGAAGCATAATTACGCTTTTATGATCAATGAGTTCTTCATTTGGGGCTTTCGTGTTCCTTTACAAAATGTTAGTTATGTAAAATTACATGTTTTAAATATTCTTTCTTCATTATTCAAATATTTATAAATTATTTACATCATGGGAAGAAATAAAAATTCAGTTTAAACATAAATATTACAGTTTAATTTGTTTTAAAAAATTGTTTTCGATCAACACTGGTAAAGTAATTTGAGCTGCATTCAGAAATCGTTTCATACTCAATTTTATTTCTATGGCGATTTCGAATTGCTTTCGGCTTAGACCTTAGATCAGTTTTAGGCCTCTTAGAAGTCGAATTTTTCAAAATCCTTTCTTGTGCACCTCTACAGTATAAGAAGATATACCTTGCAAAATTTCAGTTTCCTAGGACTTGTAGTTCTTGAGATACAGTAATCAGTGAGTGAGTGCCTATCTCTACTATTATAAAAAGGAAATGTCAATCCGTGGGTACTGTCCTGACGAATCTATGGCACTTACAATTATGAATTTGGCAGACAGTTTGTCCAAATTTTTTGCAATTTTTCTGTCGTGCCCGAATTTTAAAATTTAATCTAGAACATTTTTAAATAGTTTATTGACATTTAATTATAATTGTTTTACTTAGAATGGCAACAGTATGAAAAGATCACAGATTCTAAATTTAGTTTTACCTTTTCATTTTCCTCGCAATGATTTCAACAGATGAACAAAACAAATAAACAGTTTTAACTGGAGTTCTGGAGTTCTTTTTCTGTCTCCTAAATCGTTAGCGATAAAAATTCCAACAAATTTGAAATCTGCGGGAAATTTCATAACAATGTTATTTTTCTTAAATAAATAACTTTATAATTGTAACTTTTATATTTTTTACAATACGAATTTGGCCTTCGCTATCACAGATTCGTTTCCTGCGCTCAAACAATTCCAGCAAAGGGAAGCAAAACAAGTAAAAAAAAATTTGACTGACACTGTTTAGGTTTTTTTTTTTTTTTTTTTTTTTTTTTATAAAATCGGGATCGTTAAAGATATATTAAAAATTTCAACGAATATGAAATCTGCGGAAAATTTTAAACTATAAACAGGTAGATATATTTCATTTGATTTTCTTTAAATAAATAATTTTTCAATTGCAAATTTTTTATTTTTGCAATACGAATATGGGCGCATTAGACAATGACGTCACGACTTTTACGTCCTTTGGAATCGTTTTTGGTAGGTATTTAATTAACGTCGCACTGGACGAACGCAGTGGGCCATTGCGATCGTTTTTGGAATTTCGTAGCAATCACTGGGGGTTGGCGAGCATTATTGGTTTTTTTTCTTTTTCATGATGATTAAATTTGTCACTCAGGTAGTTCTAATTTTTTGTGAATTTGGTGTTTCCAGTCCCAATTTTCAAATTTAATCTAGAACATTTTTAAATGATTTAATTAGTTTTTTTCCTCCCTTGAACCAACCTTTACGACCTTTTCGGAACTGTCACGTACAACAACGCCGTGCTAGCCACGCAGTGGCTTGTTATATATATATAGATTGGCACATCACAATCATGCAATCTCAATTATCCGGCAACATATTTTATCCCAGTAGTCATCCACAACTCTAAAAACTATGTTGCACATTTAATTTTAAAATTTTTACCTCCGGATTTCGCTAAAAAATAATAATATCATACCAATTAATATGGGAAAGTTTACAATGTTTTCTTTAGATGCTATTAAATTTATCGATTCATTCCAATTTTTAGATTTGTCACTAGATGTTCTAGAAAACAATTTTAAAACGTCCGATCACGAATTCAAAATATGTAAAACATTTGTTTGCAAATGTTGTTAACAACTATTTTATTAAAATAGTAAGATATTTTCCCCTACTCCTATTGTGACTCGATTGAAAAGCTTAAAGATCCACATTTACCCTCTCGGGAAGCCTTTTATAACGTCTCAACTAGTAGTTCAGTTAGTGAAGAAGATTATGCACATGCTCAATTAGTTTATAAAACTTTCCAATGCAAAACGCTTACATATTATTAATAATTGTACCAAAGCGTTGATACAATAATTCTTGCAGAGGTATTTACTTCATTCAGAAGAACCGCAATGCGATATTATGACCTGGATACCATACATTTTGTAGCAGGCGCGGGGTTAATCTGGAATGCAGGATTAAAATTTAGCAAAGTTGAATTAGAACTTTTAACTAACGTTAATGATTACATTTGGTTCGAATCACAAATGCGTGGAGAAATTTGTTTTCTAGGTAAACGACATGAGGGCTAAAGCTAATAATCCTTATATCTCAGAGAACCATGAAGAGAGTAATGAGCATAGCTATATGGTAGCACTTGATGCTAAGAATTTATATGGCTAGGTAATGAATCAACTTTTACCAGTGGGAGGGTATTATTGGTTGCACAGGAAGAAATTAATGTTTTCAACATTTTTGATTATGATAAAAATTCTGTAACGAGATTCATTATTGAAGTAGATTTGCATTATATCCGGAAAACCTTCAGCTAAAAACAAATTATCTACCGCTTGGCTCCAGAACGCCTAATATATAACAAATGACATGCTTTCACCATATTCTAAAAAACTTTGTAGCAAATTCAATCTCAAACATTCCCTTCCTTGTAAAAAACTCACTCCAAACTTTTATCGAAAGAAAAATTATGAAATACATTATCTAAATTTACAATTTTATAATATAGAGGAAAGTATAAAAAATAGTTGAAAAATATCATAAAATTCTCGCATTTAAACAACGACCATGATTAAAAGAGTACATAAATTTTAATAACCAGAAACGCAACGAAGCTAAAGACGAATTTACACGAACATTTTGCAAAAAATTGAACAATTCTTTCTTTGGTCGTCTGCTGCTCAATCAGCGTAAAAAAAAATCTCTGTTCGAGAATCAATGACCGAGAAAGATTGCCAAAATAATCTTTCAAGTCCTTTACTAGAATATTTCGAACACCCATCCACAAAACTTTAACTATTTTCAAAATGCACAAACCCAATTTAATTCTTGACAAACCAATTTATGGATGGTTTTACATTCTTGAACTTTCAAAATTGCATTTGTATAGACCAGGGATGGCCATCCCGCGGCACACGTGCCACAGTGTAGTACGGCGGAGGTTTAACAATGACACGCGAAAACTTATTGAAAAATTTAAAAAATTGAAAAAATAATAATGCTGTCTTCAGGAACTTGTCAAAATCTGTAAAAACTCTACTCATACGCTATTAAATACAACAGCGCCTGAAAGCGGCACTGCTTGACACCAGTACAACGATACGGTAAGACAGCGTGGTCATGAACGAGCTCAATGGTTTGATTTGGCGTCGTTGTGTCTTGCTATGGTTGTCCATTCTCGAGGGAGAGCTAGTGGCATGTCAGACAACCCAGACTGATATGCACCTAAAACACCTAATTTTGTTAGCATCTTCAAGAACTAATTCTAATATAGATGACGGCAAAAAAACTACAAATACAAAAGCGACATTAATTAAGTACTGACTGTTTAATAATTATTTAGAATTAAATGTTTCAAGTTATTCATTTTTATTTTATACATAACCTAACTGACTGAACCTTTAAAAATGTTTATTAACAATAAAACCTATGTTTGTACTTTTGTTTTATTTATTATATTTTAAATCTGCACTTCTCAGACTTACATGGGAAAAAATGTGCTATTTGCGTAAAAAAATCCCATAATCTCAGCCTATAAATAACATTTTTTCTTCTTTTTATATTTTTTAGTATGTTGGAAAAGTTGGAAGTGGCACGCATCCTTTTTTTTCTTAGATAGTGGCACTCTTTCCAAAAAGGTTGGCCACCCCTGGTATAGACTATATTACAGAAATTTTAAGAAGTTGTACAGGGATCGAAGTGAGCTTCTTTACATGGATACAGATTCATTATATCTGTTAATTCAAACCGATGATGCATTTTTAGACATGAAGATGAAATTTAACAACATTTGTGATTTTAGTAACTGTAAGAAAAACCTTTCTTTTCTGAATTTTAGTAAGCCAACATATTTGATTCGTACTTTATGCAAATCTTATCACGGTTATGCAAATCTTGTCAAGTGATCGTTCATACTATTATAAAAGCGGTTGCAATCTGTTGTATCAGTATTCCCGCTTTTAATTTCCGCTCTCACTTGATTTATCACGTACCCGCTTACTTGGTCTCTTCGATCAAGTTATTAGATTTACTTTTCAATGTAACTATGCTTCGATTGTAATCTTTTAATCTTAACTTCAATTCATTTGTTATCTTTTGAATAAATTCTAGTTTGGATTTTTAAAGACTTCGTGATGTGTACTTTTAGTAACTTAAGTTTATGTCAGCCTAATAGGTGATAGTTTATTTTAATTCACTGCGCGGACACTCTAATTGATCTTAAAATTCAATCAGTAACTATCCAAAAAATATTTTTTTGTATAACAGTTCGGATCAGGGAAAATTAGTATATTTGAAAAGTGAGTCAATTTTACCAATAGGAGAATTCGTAGATTTGCAGTCTAAAATGTATGCTTATTCTTATGGAACTAGTTGAAAAAAAGACTGCTAAAGACATAAAGAAATCTTCTCGTGACGTATTCATGGAGAGGGAAAATAAGCAGCTTCTGTGGTCAAAGACTGGAGCACCGAAGGTAGAAGTGACTCAGCTTCGTTGCCTGTAGACTTTTGCTGGGCATAATGGAATGGCCTTCACGCCTAGGGTAGCCCTACCAAGAGTAAAGGGTGTATAATGTCATGGACCTGGTCTCTCCGCTATCCTTAGGGGATGTGCAACAACAGAAATCTTCTCTCCAGAATGTTACACTAGAACATTATCGAAAACTTTTGGAAGAATAATATTTATCCAGACAAACGCAGTGTTCTATAATCTCCAAGAAACATGAACTGCACACAGTAGTTTAAAACAAAATAGGTTTATCCGTCTATTACGATAAAAACGTTTCTTTAAAACGATGGGATAAATTGTTTGTCATATAGACATTTTTCAAACAAAAACGATGAAAAATGAAATGCATTTTTCATTAAACATTTTACAGCTTGTATATAATTTTTATACTTTATGAGATGGTTGTATTGTCTTTAATATGTGTGAGAATTAGCATGCGTGCTCAACGAGTATTTCTATGTAAATATCTTTTTATATTTATAAGTTGTTTTTATTTGTTTTTATTTTCGAGTTGCTTTGATGTGTTTTTACTTCAGAGATTTTTTTATGTGTTAAGCATCAGCATGTTTGCTAAAACAAAGTTTTTATGTGAACATCTTTTTTTTAATTTACATATTATTGCTTTGTATTTCTGTATTTCTATTTTACCTCTGTAGTTTTGATATAGTGAAATAAATACCAGGTACCTGCTTGTGTAGGGCCTGCAGAATTATCGCACAGAGTGATTCTTGTTTACAATAGTTGAATCATGCTGCGCAGTGGTTCTACAGGATGATATATCAACCAAAAAAGTTCTAGTAATACTATGTTAACAACTTTTCACAACTACTGCTATCCAGATGTTGCTACAGCTTCAAAGTGAGTCAGATATTAACACAATTTCAAAGTGAGTTAGATATTAACACACTTTTAAAAAGTGAGATATCAATCAAAAAAAGTTCGAGTATTACCACGTTAACAACTTTTCTAACTTTTTCTAACTACTGCTATCCAGGTGAACTAGATATTAACACACCTGAAATGTGAGCCAGATGTTAGCACACATTAAAAGTGAGCCAGATGTTAGCACACATTAAAAGTGAGTCAGTTGTTAACAAGGTAATACTTTGAATACCATAACGACAAATGGAAAATGATGCTCATCAGGTTGGGCATCTTTCCTTTATAATCATCGCGAGTATTCAACCTTAGTTCATAACGACTTGAATCGCGATGTGAAAATCTTTTTCTAGCAACCCCATGAAGTATGTTTTTTATTATCAACTGCTTTCTCGTTTCGACTTTCCCTTCCTCCCTCCTCTAAGCTTATTTCCACCACATACATACCTACGCCAGTTGTTAACACGCCTCTAAAGGGAGTCAGATATTAACACTCCTCTCTCATGCAAAGTGAGCTTGATATCACACCTTCAAAGTGAGCCAGATATTAACACACCTTAAAAGTGAGCCAGATTTTAGCAGACCTTAGAAGTGGGCCAGTTGTGAGCATGATACTACTACTACCAGTGCCGTAACTAGGCAGGACCCACTTGGAAGGGGGTCCCAAAGAGAGAGAATAGTTAAACTAATGGAAATAGATGGAACACCAGATGAAGGAAGCAACTTGACACCCGAAGAATGATTTAAAATACAAATTTGAAATGTTCTTGACACACTATTGTATGAAATAGATTGGCGTTATCAAAAAATGAAAACTACCTGTGACGATTTTTGCTTTCTCTATGGCTTGTCTTTACAATACATGAGTGTTGCCGATTTAAAAAAAAATGACTGCAGATCTCGCTATTATAAATATAGCAAAGGTTTAAAAAAGTAAGAATTCGCATGGAAATTGAAGTTTCGAGTAAAGACTCTTTATACGAAATATAGAAACTGCATCTCCGCTTAGTATTCAACAGGCTCTTTATGATTTCGGTTTAATTGAGACTTACCCAAATACCAATGTCGCTCTTCGAATATTTCTAACGCTTCCCGTTTCTATTGCTTCGTACGAAAAACGTTTTAGCAAGTAGAAATTTATAAAAAAAATATTTGCGATCAACTATCGGACAAGAACGATTATCCAATCGTTCTATTATTTCATAGAATACAATATCGTTAAAAATATTAATTATGATGATGTAATTAATGAATTTGTTGAAATAATACCTAATTAATTAAGAGGCCTAAATGCAAATTCTTGCACAGGGCTCAGGAATGGCTAGTTACGGCACTGACTACTACTATCCTAAGAACATGCAAGGCAATCAAATTACTTTTGAGAAGGGGAGAATCACAGTCCACTAGGATTGGGTCGAAAAATACTCCCTTTCTAATACCCCAAAGCTGAAAAGGGGGCAACATGTAGGTGAGATTCTACCCAGGATGTTCTTAAACACTGTTCTTTTGAATCGTAGATTGGAAAATTGCAATAGGTTCTGAGACTTCGACTAGTAGTCAAATGGAAGGATAAAATACGAGGGCGCTCCAATAAGTAACGCACATAATGTAAAAAATAATAATAATTAAAGCAATTAATGACAATAGGAAACAGAAATGAAAGTATTGCCCATTTATTAGTTTTCCACATAATTTCCATGCATGTTGAGGCATTTTTCCCAACGATGGATCAGTTTGAATATCCCGGTCTCATAGAACTCCGTCGGCTGCGAGAAGAGCCACCTTAGCACGGCCCGTTTAAGTGCCGTCGTCAGAGTCAAACTTCTTACCGTCAAGGAACTTCTTTATGGGTCCAAGCAGATGGAAATCGGAGGGTGCCAGGTGCTGGCTGTATGGACGGTGCTCCAAAACTTCCCAACCGAAACCCTGCACTTTTGCCCGAACTAGGCGAGGCACATGCGGACGAGCGATGTGGTGCAGCAGTCGAATGTGTTGATTTATCGCACTGTGCTTTGGACCCATAAAGAAGTTCCTTGACAGTAAGAAGTTTGACTCTGACGACGGCACTCAAACGAGCCGTGCTAAGGTGGCTCTTCTCGCAGACGACGGAGTTCTATGAGACCAGGATTTTCAAACTGATCCATCGTTGGGGAAAATGCCTCAACATGCATGGAAATTATGTGGAAAAGTAATAAATGGGTAATATTTTCATATCTGTTTCCTATTGTCATTAACTGCTTTTATTATTATTATTATTATTTACATTATGTGCGTTACTTATTGATACTCTCTCATATTATTCTGATGCCACTTCCATTGTGTAATCAAATCTTTCATTAAGTTCGACGTCTAGATAAAAAGGGTCAGGGATGAGATCGACCACAATCCGTTGACCTACAACTTGACAGTCTGTTCCTCAAGGGGCCAAACTGACGCATTAGGACAGGGATGGGCAAACTACGGCCCGCCGGAAGGTTTTATCCGGCCCGCGGATAAAACTTTTTAATTTTCCGGTCCGACAGAAATTAAAAGAAAATATGATTTATATATTATATATACATCTTCTTTTCTACTTCGTTTAAATATTTTTTCTTCTTCCTTTTCAAAGGACTGAAGATCTTTTTAATTTCTTTATATTTGTTCTACTAAACACATAAATCGACGGAAATAGCAAGCACAGACAGCTTTCAATCGGTAAAGTGTTAAAAGCGGAAGTTCTTTGTTAGTTATAGCTGTAGACTGGCACCAACAAGCGTTATCTCTTTCTCGGGGAGCAGACATATGGGAATCCAATATAGGTGAATTAGACCTCACATGTGGCAGACTGCGCATTTTAAGCTCCAGCCAGAGGCTTTTTCTTTTGGTGCGAGTTTTAATATTATTGATTGCGTATGGAAAGATTGCGGACATGTAGCATCATTGTGAATAGTGGTGAAAGTATTAAAAGTATAGCGTAGCTAGTGCTTGTTTAGGTTATTCGTAAAATATTTCAACCCCAAAACGGCTACTAAAAAACGTAAAGTTGATTCAGAGTGCCGTGGTTTTAATGATGAATGGACCTGGAAATATTTTTTTACAGTTGTTAACGATAAACCAGTGGTCTCATCTGCAATGAAGCTGTAGCAGTCTTCAAAGAATAGAACATTTCCCTTCATTTCACATCCAAGCATAAGAATTCCAATTACGAAGCAATGTCCGAATATGAAAGAAAACAAAATGTAGAAAGTCTTTGTAAAAAATTATCAAGCCGACAAAATTTTTTCAAGAAGCTATTGGTAGAGTTGGATATTTTTACTATGCCTTTCAACGTAAATTGTGAAGCAGTGAGGTCAGATTTGCAGCTTGAATTAATTGAATTGCAATCTAACAATCATCTTAAGCAGTTGTTTCTAAGCATGCCAAAGTTAGAGTTTTACAAATCATTATCGAAAGTAAGTTCTCCAAATTTAATATCTCACGCCCAGAAAATCAGTGCTATGTTTGCTTCATCTTATATATGTGAACAAGTGTTTTCAACTATGAACCTTAGAAAGAATTATTTCAGAAGTAGACTGACAGATGAGCATTTAGCCTCGTTCCTTAGAATCAGTACATCTCACTTCGAACCTTAATATAAGGAACTTTTAAAAATGAAATCGTAATTTCATTCATCTCATTAACATATTTAAATTGTAATACTTCAATATTGTTTTTAAAATTGTTTTTAAATACTTCAATATTGTTAAAAAAATTTCCTTGGCCCGCCAAACTTTTTTTTTTGTTTTTTTTTTGGCCCGCGACCGAAAAAGTTTGTTCATCCCTGCATTAGGATCAACGCTATAGTGCCAAAGCAAACATATCGGAAGGGCAGTAAGCATGGAAACGTTGACTCCCTGTCTCCACTGCCCTTTGGAAAATAGTAACTTTACATAAAATTTGTTTTGTGCCTGAATTTATATTTTTGTATTTTGCTTTTATATATGTGTGATTATATTCAGAGCCACTTTAGGGTCAATACTCTCTATTTTTTTTTCTATCTCGTATTTATATAGTTTTTTTATTTTTTATTCTCTTCGATGGGGTATGTGTGAGGTTCAGATGATGATTCAACAAAATGACGTCACACTTTCAGTGCGGACCTGTCCATTTGGTGCGGGACGATTTTCCCCCTAAGGAGCAAAGGGCGGGAAAAGAAAGGCTTGTGTTGAAGCAGGGTAGAAATGGGTAGCAACGGTTGTTCGCTGCAGTTATTCCTAAACTAAACATTGTCGCTTATGCTTAAGTTATGTACAGTCGCAGAGGAAAAACAGGCCATCCCCTTCATTTGAGCAATTTTAACAGTAGAGAAAATTCAAAGATGGTGCTTGACAGGAACTAACACAACATCTTCTATAAATTCAAGTTCATAAAAGGCCGTGCATAAGGGGCCGTCTTCATATTAAACTGAGCACCAATTTCATAATTTCCAATAAGAAACCCCTATTGCGACATGCAATTTTGAATCTATAAATAACTATTTAACTACAGATACCAAATTTCTTGTCATTAAGTCTTACCGTTTCGAAGTTATGAGTACTTAAATATTAGAGCTCCTAATGAAAAATCCGTTTCTTAGACTTTTAAACATGTCTTCCTCAATAATATTTTTACTATGCTAATATTTTGTACCATGTTATGGTTAAACAACCTAAATAAAATTCAACTAATATTTAAATAAAAATAGTTTTTGATATGCAATAATAATTATTATTAATGTTTGAAAAATTTTTCAATTGGAACCTTTTTACATTTCGATTTGATTTAGAGGGACTTCTAGTATGGCCATGCAAAATTTAAACTCATTCCGATTATTTTTTGAGTTACATTAAATTTTCCTCAGTATTCGATTTTAAGGGTCACAACCAAAAGTTTAAAATACGTTTGACAAACTTCGGAGGATATTTCTAGGATCGTTTGCTCTTGCATAATGAATATAATATTTCTAGAATCGCTGAAAAATACGTTTGAAATAACGCATCAACGATATCTTACACCCTTGGAAAAAAGAATGACCAGATTGATAATTCTTTTTTTTTTAATCTTTTTACATCAATGCAACTTTAGTATAGTAAACGTTTTCTCGAAACTTTCTCTCAATCGACTTTAATATACAATGCATGATACGTTTGGTAGTAAGGAACCAGATTTCTGATATAGTTGAGATTATAGCGCCATCTATGAGAAACCTTATGAAACAGTATTTTCATGGTAATTCACACTCATGTCGTGCGAATGAAATATAAAGCATATCGCAAAATATGCAGATGAGATTTATTTCAGCTTTCTTTTGCAAGATATTTTGTTTTTATGTTTCACCATCTGCCTACAAACCTCTTTTAGAAGAACTCTTACTTATTTTCCAAACATACTTGTGAGGAAACTGGGATTAATTGAGAGATAAATTTATTTTACTGGGTTCATTGATTGAAAATGTTATTTATTTCAAAATTAATGTTTTGACAAAGCATAGATTTGTTCTTTAAAAATATAAAAAAGTATTTAATTTAACTTAAATTCTTTTTTTAAATGAACCTGGGAAGTTTCGTTTTGAGACTTACTGATAGAGGTCGCCACTTTATTGTTCTCGAAAAACAATGAATTTTGAAAATGTGTCGGCGATGTTTGGTACATACAATTGTTGGTGATCGCAAACTTTGAGTGCCTTCTGTGAAGCTGCAAGTACACAATTGATGTCAAACTGTAAAATTTGCTGAATGTTCACATATTTAACAGATTCATATTCACATATTTACCATATTCACTATTCACATATTTACCAAATGTTCGCATATCTTCTATATTTCATTTCTGCACCTTAGGGTGTCTCAAGTACATTCTACGAACATATAACTCGAACTTCAACTCGACAAAATAATTATTGTGCCGTGTTGTAATTTTATTTCAGTTTCCATGACAATTTCACAACCGTCATTTGCAAAATAGACCTGTTATAGATGGACGAGATATCTCGTCGAAACAATTTGAAGGGTTGAGATGTGGGTCCCGGCCTACTTAACTCTCGTGTAGCAAAATGTGACCATAAAGCGGCACACCTTAAGTATTATATTTGAAATTATTTCCTCATGCACTAATGCTTATCCCTATTATTAAACTGTTTTGTTCATTAACCACCTATAGCATTTGATAGGTGTATGTCTAAAATAACTTAACAGGAGGATATACGAATCATTCATAGATAATGAATAGTAACACTTTTCCAAAACAAAAGATCTTAGTGAAATATTTTGCTTTCCTTTTCAGAAAAAATTACGCATAATCTAGGGGGAAAAAAACAATAATTACGTCTACGATGTATTAAGATGTATCTCAAAATTCGCTCAGATTTTAAGGAGAACGTGATATTGTGTCCCTATATCTGGTTACAGTAAAAATAGATAGTGTAAAAAACAAAAGCAAATCATATCGTAATTAGAATTGATCCTAGATAAATCCAAATGATTTACACGCCAAAAGTACATACATGTCTGAACATTCTTAATCTGTACTACATAACTTTCGCCAACATGTTACTGAATCATTAACTTAGAGAATACTTTATCTCGAATGCCGTGACAATGATTTAAAACGTTTAAATCTCTGTCTAAGCATTTCGCCAAGGTCCGCCTGCGAAAAGTGTAAATTGATAAAGGACAATTTCATGCTGAAGGTCTCATTTAGGAAAATGGACTATTTTAGTGAAAGATAAAAAAAAGAAGAATCTGTGTTGGAGAAGTTATTTGACCGTCTGCTTCTTTCAAATCGTAAGGTATTTTAATATTATTCGATGCTTTTATTTTGTATGTATTATGATTTCCTTTTGGAATACAGTGGACTTTTAAAATCCACAACATCAACCGAAAAATCAATTAAATAGTTTAAGTTTTGAAAATTGATATCAAACTATAGATAGCAAAAATATTTTTTTCTATTTGAATTTAATTCAAATTAAATTTTGTAAATTGCTCACTAAAGAATCAACCATTATATATCATGGAGCTAGACATTTTATTTAACGCATTTTGAATTCAATTATTAAATGTATACACTCTTAAGTTTTGCAAAACACTCAAGGAACATACTTTTCAATTTCATGAGGACATATTTAGCAATATTCCCAATAATATGAGAGCCTATTTTGCAAATTAATTTGTTGACTTATGTAAGCAGGATACAGCTGGAGTTACACATGTTAGGCTACATAAAATTTATACATATATTAAATTCTGTTCCAGATCAAATGAAAGCTCCGTACGTTTAAATTATTTGCTCGAAAGTTAAATTTGACCTCAGTTTCGTTAAAAATGGTTCCGAAATTTATTGAATATTCTTTTTGTCTCATCCATTGAAATTATTATTTATTATCCTTGAAAAAAACATTGGGATTTCATTTAAAATTAGAAACGCATACTGAATACAAATACAAATATTGACGACCAGCTACAGGGTCAAGCCCAACAAGGCTGGTCCTTTGTTTATGAATTCCCCAATTCCCACTGACTATCCAATTGTATCTTAAATTCGTACACTCCCTTTGAATTAACTATGTTTTCTGGCAACGCGTTCCAGCTGTCTATTACCCTATTAAAGTAGTAGTTTTTCCTTAAATCCCGATTAAAATGTGTCTTATTCAATTTATACCCATGGCCCCTTGTTCTGTTATCCCTTTTGAAATTTAAGCCCTCTGTGTCCCCTTGTTTTACCAACTTGAAAAGCTGAATCAAATCCCCCTCCTTCTTCTTCTTTCCAGTGTATACATGTTTAGCTTACTTAAACGTTCATTATAGTCGAAATTTGCTAGCCCCTTTATTATTTTTGTAGCTCTGTGCTGAACCCTTTCAATTAATTATATGTCCTTTCTCATATATGGACCCCAGAATTGTACAGCATATTCTAGATGTGGTCTTACTAAACCCTTATATAAAGGCAAGATTATATTCTTATCCCTTGAAGTTACAGTCTTTTTAATATACCCCGATAACCTATTAGCCTTTTTACCCACTGCTAAACATTGGTGACCCATTTTAAAATCCCTGTGAATTATCACCCCAAGATCCTTGACTGTTTCTCCCTCCTTTACCTTTACTCCCTGCAGAAAGTACTCAGCTCCACTGTACTGTAACCCATATGCGGAACTTGACATTTCCCTACATTAAATGACATACCCCATTTTACAGCCCATTCGTATATCTTATCAAAAAACCCTTGTAATTTCTCTATCTGTAATTTGGTATCCACTGTCCCCCATATTTTTAAGTCATCTGCAAATATACTGATTCTATTCTTGATCCCCTGACCTATATCATCTATGAAAATTATAAATAAAATTGATCCCAAAACTGATCCCTGAGGCACCCCACTTATAACTTCTGTCCACTGTGAATAATTTCCTTTTACCTGCACTCTCTGCTTTCTACCCAATAACCAATTCTTTATCCATATCAATGTTTCTCCCTGAATCCCCAGCCTTTCCAATTTAAACAGTAATGCCTCATGAGGTACTTTATCAAAAGCCTTTTGAAAATATATGTACATGATATCCACACTGATCTTATTATCCAGCTCCTCGGTAATTTTTTCGTAGAACTTCAAAAGATTTGCAGAGCAGCATCTGCCCTTCCTAAACCCATAGTGACTCTCTGATAACAGTCCCCCCTCCTCCAAGTATAACATTATATGCTTTTTTAACAGAGATTCAAATATTTTGCAAATTACTGATGTTAGACTTACTGGTATTACTTACTATAGACCCGACTACTTACTTAGGACGACTATAGACTTACTATAGACGAACTATAGTAAGTTAGACTTTCTTACTATAGTTGCCCGGATCACTTTGTATTCCCTTTTTGAAAATTGGAGTTAAGTTGGCCAACTTCCAATCCATTGGTACCCAACCCGTGCTATATGTTGAATTAAATATCGTGTGAATTACTTCCCCCAATTCTTCCGCGCATTCCACTAGTACTCTCGGATAAATATCGTCTGGCCCTGGTGCTTTAGATGGCTTAATTCTTTTCAACTGATGTGCTATTTATTTCCTGTTAAATTTGCATTCTTTAATTATACCCCCTGCAAAGGCTCCATCCCTGGGATCCTTTTTTAAACTATAGTTACCATTGAAAAACCCCAGAAAAAAGTAATTTAACACGTTTGCCATTCCCACCTCGTCTTGAATTAATTCACCTCCCCTCACCTTCAACGTGCCCAGTGTAGTACTAAATTATTTTTACCACTTGCATATGCAAAAAATTCTTTTGGGTTTATATTTATTTCCTTTGCTAATTTTTCCTCCAAGGACACCTTTTGTGTGCTTCCGACTAATAGTTTTAAACTCTATTCTGGCGTTCAGATATGCCTCCTTGTCCCTGTCGTTACCAGTGCTTTTATATACCCTGTATGTTCTTTGTTTTAATTTTAAAACTTTGTGTGATTCCCCTGAAAACCACATAGGGAGCAATTTTCTAGATTTTGATTTTTTTTACCGAACGTTACAAGTTTTTTTAACACCCTGTCTAACTTATTCTTGAATTCCTCCCATTGTTCAGAATGATGCGGTGCTAATAATCCCCCTTTGAATGTCTCCTTTAACTCTTCTCTTATCCTATGAAAATTTACCTTTCTGAAATTTGGAGTTATCCTACTACTGATTGTGTATGCTGACTGAAAATTTATACTTAATCTGATACTTCTATGATAACTTTCTCCCAGTGGCTCACCTATAACCAAATCTTGCACCCTATCCTCATCATTGCTGAAAATCCAATCCAATATTGCATTGTCCCTAGTATCCTCATACACCATCTGGTACAAAAAACAATCCTGTATCACTTCCAAAAATTCTGCCCCTTTCCCATTTGTAGCTAGATTGTTTGTTCAGTCAATATTTGGATAGTTATAGTCCCCCATTAAAATTAATTCTCTATTTTGACATGCTTCGTTTATCAGATTGCACATGCCCTTTTCTTGCTCTTCACTATAAACACAAAGTCTATATATAAGCATTTTTCTAAACTTATAAATTCGCCCATTCAAATAGGTATTTATTAGAGTCAGCCCATTCAAAAAAGTGAAAATAGCTTGAAGAATGAGTATACTTTTCTTGAGCTTAGGGAATAAATACTGGGTGTCCATGAAGTATCTTTACAATTTCAAAAATTTCTTAGAAGGCAAACTTTATATTGTGTGTGTGACATAGTTTTTTCTACTAGTCCTTCACAAGCTAATAGATTTTGTGACATTAAACACATCCGTTGTTCTAAAAAATACTTACGTCATGGTGATTGGTTTACAAAAAAAGTCTATGTACTTTTCATTTCGAAATAATTTAAAACAGTAAATTCAACATCACATTTACATTATAGCAGAATATGTGCAGCCGTCAAAAAAAAAAAACTACTCACCCGATCGCAATTGCACAATTTACATCACAGAATAAAACGGAAGGAAGCAATCGATAGGGATGAATGTTTTCTACAAATAGTAATATTTGCCTAAGGGGCCGTCTTCATATTAAAATGGGCACCTGCTCTGATAATTTCAATGCGAACTCCCATTTTCAAATTTGAATTCTACACACAATTCCAGGCGGATTTAATGAAAAAAATAAAAAAAACGACGTAAAATTGACCGCGAAAATCCATAAAAACCATTGAGGGAGCGTGTAAATATTGAACTCTGTAGTAAAAAGGGCGGATTCCGATCAGATAGTACAATTACACAAGATGTTACAACGACTGTTTGAAGGAGGTTTGTTAGAGTGTGATACATAGGTAGTGTCGTTGTATTCAATATAAGTGTATTGTTACAATCCTAACACACAGTAGTATATTACAAGTAGGGTGCTAATAATGTTTCAGGAATATCTCAATTATGAAGTTAAAATATTCCTAGCAAAGCGTGATACAATACCCTTCATTCAAAAGTTTATAATAAATCATTTAATAATATATTATACAGTCACATTATAAATATTAAATGAAGTGTAGTGGCTGTCACAGTCAATGACCTGTTGCAGGGGCCGTGGCGTGGAGTGTATTAAGCTGGCGACAAAGTCAGAAACCATTTTGATTGAATTTTTTTTTCTGTTATTACTGCAATTACAATATCCTTTTCACTTTGGGAACAATCCCCAATTGCTATAATAATAATCGAATTTTGCAAACAGTCTCACTGCGTTACTAATTATACACGTAATGAGCTGAAATTAATATTTTAGGGTTTGATATTTTGAGGGGAAGGGTCTTAAAATCACGAAAAATTGATATCGATATATATGAATGGCTCCTGAAGTTAATCAACTTTTTTGTGTGTTTTGGGCCGGCGCCAGTGCCATATATAAGGTTCTGGTGCCCTTGGTAAAGGTAGGGCTTGGCAGCCCCATGTCAAAATATATACAGGCAAAACTGGGACTAAAAATAAATAACGTAACTGTATATACTACTTCTTTTATAATAAAAAAATTTCACATACACTCTATAACAAAAAATCGACGCACCAAGAAGGAGTTGTCCGATGGAGACAAAAATTGGTGGATAGGAAAATTATGTACATAATAGAAAATGATTAAAATTTCAGAACAATTCAATTATTTATTTCAGAGTTACAGTAACGAGCTCAATAAGGTGTTGACCCGCCTCTAGCCTCGATGCAAGCTGCCACACGGCGTGGCATAGATCGATAAAGCTCCCGGATGGTCTCCTGCGGTATTTCTTGCCAAATTTGCTCCAATTGTCGGACTCCGTCATCAACATTCCCTACCGGATGCAGTTGCCTTCCCATCATATCCCAGACATGCTCGATGGGAAAGAGATCTGGTGATCTGGGTGGCCAAGGAAGTGTTTGACAAGCTTGAAGACAGTTTAGAGCAACCGGTGCCGTATGTGGTCTGGCATTGTCTTGCTGAAAAATAAGCACAAGGTACTGCGAAAGGAACGGTAGCAAAACAGGTCTCAGATTGTCGTCAACGTACCGCTGTGCAGTAAGTGTACCTCTAATGACAACCAAAGGGGTCCGGCCAACAAGGGAAATGGCATCCCAGACCATAACTTATGTTGAGGGCCCGTGTGGCGTGCAATAGTGAAAGCAGCATCGGCACGCTGACTTGGGCGTCTCCCGACACGTACGGGATTCGTCGCTAAAGTCTATACGTCCCCAGTCAGCATCATTCTAGCCTGGTCGAGCCAAGCGCTACTGTAATCTGGCTCGACAGTGTACAGGCGTGAGTGGCAGGTGTTTTACGTAACGGTCGGTACGAGGGTAGATTTCGCTCTCTCAGCCGTCTGTGAATGGTCATGGTGGACACTCGTGTGTGGGTCGCACGACTGATGGTTGATAGCGATGAATCAGGCGCTGTGACAGCTGATCTGACAATCACTCTGTCCTCGCGATCTGTTGTGGCCCTACGTCGACCGCTACTATCATGACGCTGAAATCTGCTACTGCCCACCCACTCTTGCCAGCATCTTCTAATCGCCGCATCGCTTCGACTCAAGTGACAAGTGATTCTCCGATTTGCCCAACCTGCCTCTTTCAATCCAATGATACGACCTCTTTCAAACTCTGAAAGTTGCTCGTAATGAGCTCGAATCCTGCGGCGAGGCACTTTTTCAGTCGTTAAAAGGTATCATAAATCGCAATGCAGTAGAAATTTTTAACAACAGTTCAAGAACAACTCCTTAAATACATCTGCTGGATGCGCAGTTCCGATACGCTGGAGATCGCACTATTCATTCATGGGACACCAAATTGTAATAATTTGCATATTTGGTCAAAACATTTTTGCATACGAAATTTCAAAGCAATCGGATGATTCGTTCTTGGTGCGTCGATTTTTTTGTTATAGAGTGTAATAAACTACTTGGGAAATCGTAAAGTCTTAAACCTATAACTTTACTTTTTTGCTTTTCACGAGGCAAATTCTGTGATTACGTCGTAAAAGTGCATCTTTTATGCTGAATTAAATAGCAAGGTTTATCAAACGTTCTTGCCTCATGCTAGACCGGATGTAGATTTTAATGTTTCAACTTACTATTACTGCCTGCGCTCGCAGGAATAACAGGAAGGTAAAAAAAAATCCCGAGGGCAATTTTTATAGTCGGTATTATGGATCTTTAAGAGGACATTTGCATATACACTGTCAAATTTGGGTTGCTGTCTCTATATCCTCAATGAGTTCCACAACTTGAGTTTTGAAACATTGAATTTCGTTACCTATGTTTTCAACATTAAAATCCCTTGAATACTGGAATACTGAAGCCCCAAATTCCCCTCCTCCTCCTCCGACTAGAGTATTTATTTATTTTGTCATTCTTATTATTATATCTTCGCTATCGCCCTTGTGTGGAGGATTTTACTGTGCCAACCAGCGCCCCTTTATTAAGGCTTAGATACAGCACTGGCCGGCGCTCCATATGCAACCGCATTTGTCGCATAGACCTTAGACCGGCTTTGCCGTCTAACTGTAAACTCTCGTCCAAACACGTCACTTCCCACGCGATGAAGAGTAACTGTAACTGAACTGTGAACTCCCGTCCAATCATCACAGCCCGTGCTATCATATCCAAAAGAAAGAATAGCGTCGTAGTATGATCACATTCATGTGGTGAACCCTTTGACAACTATTTGTCAAATCGCCTGTAAAATATCCTTTTATGTTTAATTTAATGTTTTTACTTCTAATTGTGTCTTTCTGTCTCTCAGAAGACATTGCCATCGAAGAGGGACAGCGAACATGGCAAGAAATCGAGTATCGTCTTCATGTGCTTCGTGCAACTAGTGGTGCCCATAAAGAGATGTATTAAATGAGTAAAAAAAAACGTCTAATTTTGTAATAATTCCCACTGATCTGTCTTTTCATTTGCCTTTGTAATAAATTTTTGGAATTCTAAAGAGACTTTATGGACACCCTGTACAATTTGGAGCAACTCGTTTGGCTATTATTAGGTGATCATCTCAATAAATGTCGCCATAAAGATTTGCATAAGGAAATAACATATACTGTTGTTTGTAAAGAATGCAACACCATTAAGGAGTCATCAGAATTAAATGAAATTTAATACACATACGGCTTGTATTAGTACAAATAAATGAATAAATTTTCAAAGCAAAAAACAATATTAAGTGTCCGAAATCAATATTTGGTGTAGCCACCACGCGCTGCAATAAGCGCTGTTATACGACGTGGCATGGAGTGAAACAGATGTTGAAAGTCTGCTTGTGGAAGATAATTCCATATTGTTTGTATGCTCACCCAAAATTTGTCTTTTGAAGCTGTAGGACGCGGATCACGAGCGAAACGCCGACCAGCCAAATCCCACACTTGCTCAATAGGCTACATATCCGGCGAATAAGCAGGCCAAGGAAGAAGTTGCATGTGTTGGGCTGAAAAGAAGTCTCGAACATTCCGTGCATTTTCCTGTTGAAAGATAGCTCCAGGGATGCCTTGAAGGAAGGGAACGACTTCGGGCTCAAGCACTTCACGGACGTACCTGTTGCTATTCAGATTACCCTCAATTCGTAGCAGCTGAGATCGTACATGATACGAAATCGCACCCCAGACCATAACTCCGGGTGTTCGGCCACTATGATGTTCGATAACGCACTCTGGAAGGCAGCGTTCACCGGCATAGCGTCTAACACGAATGCGGTCATCATGGTTCCACAAATTAAAGTGGGATTCGTCAGAAAAGACAACTTGTTGTCAATCAGCCCGTCAGGCTCTGTGCTCATGAGCCCATTGCAGACGCAGCCGTCGATGGTTTGGCGTGAGGGGGATCCTGTGTAAAGGAATACTTGCAAGCAGTCCACGGTGTAGCAGACGTCGACGAATTGACGAAGCCGACATTAGTACACCTGCAGCAGTAGACCAAAGTTCCGCCAACTACCTGGAGGAAGCTGTACGGTCATTCACCGCCATGTGGACCAGGTGTCTATCATCGCGTGCTGACGTCACCTTCCGTCGTCCACTCCCAGTTTTTCGAGCTGTCCGGTGCTCGTCGGTCCACTGCTTCCAAACTCGCCTTTTTTGTGGAACTGTTCCGCTGCACACGAGCTGCTATTGCGCGATAAGAAAATCCTCCTTCACGAAGACCGATGATTCTCCCATGTTCAAACTTCGTAAGTTGTTGAAATTTCACTCTATTTCGTCGTGGAGGCATACTTAGGTCTCACTAAACGTTTGCCACTAAAATATAACCATGCACTATTTTCAAAGTCCCGTTACAGCCCTCTATTTATACGCTTTTAGCATCAGTTCAGAGGGTGCTGCTCACACCACGCATGCGTGGTGGCTCTGAAACTTTACTACTTTGCATAACATCCTATAGTTGACATTTGCTGCAAATTTCATTTCATTCGGATGATTCCTTCATGATGTTGCATTTTTTACAAACAGCAGTGTATTTTGAAACTTGTATCAGCTCTTTATAGATATTAGCTTAGACTATTAACTGTTTCTTTACGTTTCATTCAACCGGAGTTACTTTGTCCATTTTTAAATTTTCTAGTGAAAAATCCGTGTACTTCTCAATTAGTTGGAGAGGAGGAATAATTTCTAGGCTTGGGGGAAGGCCTATAGAGTTGATTTATGGTGTTTAAATATATTTTCATTACTTTCTCTTTCAGTTATAATTCAAAAACCTGGTGGCCAAAGTTACCTTGACAACAGGGGTAACTTTGCCCACCAGATGTTTTCTATTGAAAACTGCCTCTAAAGTTACTTCTGGGCAATGTTACCTTTGCCGGGGTAAAATAAGCCAAATAAACATGAGAACAGTGGAAATTTTTTTATTTATTATTATTTATTATTTTTATAAATTATATTTATACTAGGCACTTGTTAAATTGTTAGATTCTCGTTATAAAACTTTAGTAGATAACTATTAGCATACTAATGAGAAAAAAAGAGAACATATACAAATATTGACGACCAGCTACAGGCTCGAGCCCAACAAGGCTGGTCCTTTGTTTATGAATTCCCCAATTCCCACTGACTATCCAATTGTATCTTAAATTCGTACACTCCTTTTGAATTAACTATATTTTCTGGAAACGCGTTCCAACTGTCTATTACCCTATTAAAATAGTAGTTTTTCCTTAAATCCCGATTAAAATGTGTCTTATTCAATTTATACCCATGGCCCCTTGTTCTGTTATCCCTATTGAAATTTAAGCCCTCTGTGTCCCCTTGTTTTACAAACTTGAAAAGCTGAATCAAATCCCCCCTCCTTCTTCTTCTTTCCAGTGTATACATGTTTAGCTTACTTAAACGTTCATTATAGTCGGTAAGGTAATATGACTCAAACTGTTTGAAAAAATCTTGAGAAATCTTCAAAAAGTATTTGCTTTGTCGTTCCCTTGGAGATGGAATTTTGAAAACATCGTCGGTCAGAGAAATGCTGGATTCGTCCACTTTTTCAGGAAAAGTGTACGACTTTCCTTTGTCTTTGGTTCTCAGATAGGAAACTTCCAAATCAACATCGTCACAAATGTTTAAAATTTTTGCCAGGAAATGCTTCAAAGTTTTTTTCCCGAGCAATTCCACAACCATAAAGTCTCCGAATTGCAAATTCAAGAGCCTTTCATCAATTTGAATTTTTTGTTCCGTTTCCATCGTTATTTCTTCATCAGAACTTTGTTCTGTTCCAACAGTGCCACTACGTGACTGAAAACACTGTAATTAGGTGGTACATAATTTTTCCATACACAGCTAGTGAGAGGTGGGCAAAATAACCCCAATTTTACAGTTGATCATGGGGTAACTGCCTATCAAAACAATGACATTAAAATTCAGGTATAAAAATTCCACAATCATATCCTTCCAATGGTTATTATATGCAACACAAATAGAAATAATTTGAAAAACTTACCAGCTATTCCTATTGGCTTCACGGATCAAAGACGCTAGGGTACTCAAATTGCTTACTCACAGGCACTTTAAACATTGATTAGTTTCACACTGATAAGCTATCACAAAATGGAAAAACTCCTGCCTCACTCTTGTCAACATTACAGCTAACAGCCCTGATTATTTGCAGAGCCCTCAATGGACATTTGAGTAACCGTTGTTTGGCCCCAAAAACTTTTTTTTTAAATAGACAGAATAACCCCAGTTGACGGTAGCCCTCCAAGTGATTTTGACAAGATATTTCGTCTATCAAGATCTGACCAATTTTGCTAATGACAAGATAACTCGTCGCCAAGGGATTTAAGATTTTGTAATGATGACGAGATCAAGATATAGTTAGTTTTCTTCTAATGACGTGATATATCGTCCATCAAGATATGGTTAGTTTTGCTGATGACGAAATACATCGTCATGACAACCACCAATAGGGTTAGCATTGTTTTTCCACTTAAAGTCTCACAACGAAAGAGGGCATTTCTCTGTGATATTTTAGACCACCAGCTGAAATAAATACGCCCTGAAAGTATTTCACTTCTTTGAAAAATGAAAATTATTCAAATGCAGTCTCTTTGGTCATCTGGTATTGTAATTTCGTGTGTCTTTTTCAGAAGCATTTCAACGATCTCGTCTGATATAAATCATCAAAAATGGTCTCGGTGAAAACTCTTAGAATCATAAAGACAGCTAATCTGTACCTAAGTTCTATGGCATCGGTATGTGATTTTTAGTATATTTTCGACTAAAAAATTAATTTTAAGAATGCAATCAAGGGGTATCTTTATCACTTCTTAGATTTTTAACTAGATGTTTATTTCTTCGTAAATTTCCATTTTGATGTGAACATAATGATTCATTACTGCCGGTGGGGTGATTTATTGCAAGTTAAGACACCTCTACTTACGTCTGGGTAACGGATTCTAACGTTACATAATACTGTAGAGCTCAAATAAACCATATACTTTGGTTCGTTTTCTCGAATGACATTGAAATACCATCTATTCCAGTGGTCCCCAACCCCCGGACCGTGGATCAAATGATACCGGGCCGCCCAAGGATCATTAAATTATTTCCATTTTATTTACTGTGGTGTATTTCTCTCGGGTTTGTGCGGTTTTTATCTATGAAATGTCCACTCAAATTAGGAGGCGGTAAATCAGAACTTGAAATCTGTTCTGTTACTAGAGCTTCAATTATGATTTCTGAATTCTGTATGTGTCTATTTTCCAATTTTGACAAATGTGACAGCTGTTTTCAAGTTGGCAGACAAAGTAGCTGCATTTAAAGCAAAACTGAAGTTGTGGGGACCGCGCGTGAACAGAGGCATTTTGGACATGTTTCAGGCATTAGTGGGGATTTTAGACAAGACTGAGCCTAAACATTCATTCTCCCAGTTGGTGCACGATCACTTGTCTTTGCTTTTAAAAGAGCACAACAGACCCAACCACAAAAGACCCACGGACTAGTAAGGAATGAATCCGCGATCCATTTGTCAACAAATCTGGCGAATCTAGCATGTCTGTGCAAGAAGAAGATCAACAGCTGGAGATTGCAAATGAAGGCGTCCTTAAAATTACGTTACAGACAACAACTATGCTGGTGTTCTGGATTAAAGTCATGGCGGAATACCCTGAGATTGCCACCACAGCACTTAAATCCCTATTGCCATTTCCGACAACCTATCTGAAGCGGTGTTTTCTGCAATGACAGCAACCAAAACAAAACAACGGTATAAACTGGACATAAGCAACACACTTCGGGTGTCATTGTCTCATATTACCCCCAGATGAAACAGTCTCGTCGCAAAGAAACAAGCTCAGGGTTCTCACTGATTGAGCGTTCTAGTGAGTTAAAATGTTAAATTACTTTATATTCATTTTTTGGTGGAACTGTATTTTATTTTGAAGGCATGTTTAAATGCAATCAAATTAAAAATTTAAATCAAAACAATCTAAAATATAAACAATCAACGCCCCCCCCCCCTTCAGTGGGCCGCGTTAAAATTATCAAACGTTGATCCGGTCCGCGGCGATAAAAAGGTTGGGGAGCACTGATCTATTCCACCTATAAAACTTTTTTGTCGCCTGTGATGCTATCAAACGATACTCGTGCCGTCACCATCCCGATAACTCCACAGTTATTGCGAGTTGAAATCAGCCACATAATTATATTGCATCCCTTCACTGATCTGTATCATGATACAACTTCTATTTCGCACGGTTCTTAAATGAATTTCAAAAGTTTCTTTTACCTGTCAGACGAGAAAGACAATCTAGGCTTTATCCATTTTAACCTTTATTTGACACAAACACAACTTCACAAACAAAGACAACACAACGAAACACGGAATACTAATCAAGCGTCACATTTTTCACTCAAGCTGTACTGACTGGAGCTTCAACATCTATCTCAGGTCAGAGTGCACGCAGCGCCCTCTGTTCAGCATTTAAGTTTCAACATATCATACCATAATACGTAGTTCTACGTCAAAATATTCTCTGTAGCAAAGAATTTGTATTTTTTTTTTTTTAATTTTATGACAAACTCATCACACTATCTCCGGGAACAGATCACAAGGGCGCAATTAAACATCCTCGAATTCTGGAAGAAGGATGCGACTCTTAGAGGAACCGTTATATACAGGATAAAGGATTTTCTGGATTACCATCTCTCGGAACAACAGATATTATCATAGCAAAGCCAAACTTCCGTGGCTTCTCTGGAAGAACAACGCGGCGCCTAAGAAGGCCGCGATAGGCTGTTTGGAAGGATTTACCACTTTGCCATCTTTCGGAACACAGAGATTATCCGAGATCAATTAGACTAAACGACTGGGAGAAGGATGCGACTCTTATAGGAGCCGCGACACGCAGATAGAAATGATTTTCTTGCATACCATCTCTTGGAACAGATATTATCAGAGAGAATTATCAGCGAATATTTTCAACCTGTAAACGTGGCTTGATTCTCTCCTTGTTTTCTGGCCATCACAAAAGATTGCGATCAGGTTTGAACTCTCCAAGGGGTTTCGACGAGATATCTCGTCCATCGAGATCTGTCCAACTTTGCTAATGACGAGGTATCTTCGTCAAGTTATTACTATCGACTTTTTGATGATTGCGAGATCTTGTCAGTTTTCATTTAATAATGAAGTATACAGTTCATCCAGATATGATCAGTTTTGAAAATGAGAAGATACCTCGTTGATACAACCACCAGGATGGGTTAAGACAGTTTATTATCCATACAAAGTTGATAAGATTGAGAGCAATTGCGTATTTCGGGCTCCTTTTGTCAACTTAGGGCTAAAAATTACTTGCTTTGTATCGTCCTACTATATCCAGATTCACAAGAAAGCCAAACACCCGAAATCAGCACACGACTGATCTTTCATCCTTGCGAGAAAGAAACACCGACGAATGAAGATTATAGATTGTCTAAAGCTGTGTATAAGATTTTTTTGTTTCCTATCGACTCTCAACATCCACGGTATCAACGTTACACTACCAAAATCGATTGATATACTATTCTATTCAGAACAGTATACAGTGATGTCCCCACTTTTCCACAATTCGTTTTGTGCGTTAAGGGGGTCCGGGACACAAAAGTCGTCAAATTTTCGAAATTTTTTTTATGATTTTAAGAAATTCTCTATGTTTTTTTGCTTAAAATGACGTTTAAATCATGTTTCTATCTTAATTAGAACTAGAGATATAATAATTTTTGTAGTGCGTTGTTTTGAAAATCTAACACTCTTGAAAGTTGTTGTCATGGCAACGACATCTGTCTTTAAAACTTTAAATGCGTTTTTCTCCATGATACATTTTTTAAGATTTCCTGTATTCAAATTGATATAAGTCGAAAACCAATAATGTTTAAGGGTTGAAATTTGGAATATATCTTTTTCAAACATTATACTTTAATTTTGATTCAGCAAATTTGAAACAAATATTTACTTTTAAAAATATAACTTTTTTTAAAAAGAGTACCTTAAAATTTTCAAAAATTTTCATTCAAATATTTTTTATTTTTTGTTAAATTAATATTTTTTAAATTGCTGAATCAAAATTAAAGTTTATAAATTCGTGAATAATTTACTGCAAGAATTTTGAAAATGGACCAAGAATATTTTGAGCCTTAGCAATTTAAAATGACCCCTCTTTTTTTCAAAAAATTTTAATTTAAAATTTTTTTTAAAATTTTGGAAAAATTTTGTGTTGTGATTTTGTTTATTAGTTAGATGGGTAATCAGTACAAAAAAATTCGAAATTCTAAATTAATTAATAAAAAAAAAATTCTGATGTGTCCCGGACCCCCTTAAATAGAGATCCACACTGATTCATCGCAATACGGTTAAAATTTACGTTCTATAAATAAATATCATAGTATGTATACATAAACAATGTATAAAAGTCGATAGTATTGTTATCGTTTCTTGTATTAATTACTATTGTAAGACTATAATATTTGTAGAATTTCTTTTAATCAATTTATTTTGAATGAAAGTGATTATTATTTCTTAATTTAGACACTCACTGGTTATTTGCTTGTTACAGGGGATGTCGTTAGCTGTTACGGGACCAACGCTGATAGATTTACAAAATATCGTCAAAACGGATACAAAACACATTGCTTTTATCTACACAGCAAGGTCGAATGGCTATCTATTCGGCTCACTCTTAGGTAAGTCAGTTATCTAAATCTATACTTCAAACAACACCCCGGGTTGTTAAACTGATTCGTCATACATGCCTGCTCAAAAAAATAAATAACAAATGAAAAAATTCCTGTATTGAATGCAATATTTGGAATTTAAAATGCGAGACAGCTAAATTGTGAGCAAAGATGAGAAGGAACAATCTGAGCGTAAAACTTGTTGGAGCATTTCAAGCATTCTATAAACCAGTGAAAACTAAAATGGTATGTCGAGACAATTTAACGCGTCATCGTATCGTCGTACACACACTTTGTAATCATTATCAAAGCGATCAAACTATTTCCAAAAAACTTACATTTGGGTGTTCAAATATATCAATTAATGGCATTCTAAAATACCAGATTTGAGTGTCCAAAGATTCAATCAGTGGAATTCCAAAAGACAGATCTAGATATCAAAAGATTCAATCAGGAGCATTCCATAAGAACTTACATTTGGGTGTCAAAAGATTCAATCAGTGGCATACCAAAAGAACTCGATTTGGGAGTCCAGTGTTGCAATCAGTGGAATTACAAAAGACATATTTGGATGTTAAAAGACTCAATCATTTGCATTCCATAAGACCTACATTAGGAAGTTCAATCAGTAGCATTCCATAACACCTACATTTGGGTGTTCAAACATCCAATCAGTGGCATTCTAACGGCCATATTCACAAGTCTCGAGTTAACTCGAGAATCAGTTGATCCGCGAGTAAGAGTTAACTCGAGGATTATCAAAAACGGTATTCTCAAACGGCGTGTTAAGTGATCCGGGGATTAAAATGAGACGCTCGCTGTGATTGGCTACCTCACGATCACGTGGTATTGTTTACATTGGTTACGACGCCCCAATATGCATTCATACTGATCAAGCACGTACTTCACCGTAGAATTGATTCCAAATTGTGAATAAATAGGACTCGCACAGCATTTTAATATGGGTTTGGGAAAAGAAATGCAAAGGTATTTAATTTCAAATTGGATTTTTATGGAAACCTAAATTTGGCAAGAAAGAATTGTACACAATGTCTTGACAGATGTATGTAATCTGATTATCTTTATACTTGTCAGTATGGGTGTGTGTTGGTGTCGTGAAAAGTAACTTGCATTGTCAATTTTCTTTCATTCGTAATAAATCAACAGAATAATTTTTATTCTACGACGAATTTTTGTATCTGCCATGGTCGTTTTCTACCGTTCGCTCTCTCCGACTTATAGGACAGAGGTGGCGCCATCTATCTTTTCGCTAAGCTGCTTGTTTAAGATTTACGCAGCAACCTTTATTTTCATTTTTCTTTTGAATTTCAATAAAAATATGTATCAATTTTTCTATTTAAGCAATATTATGATGATGAGATGAGCTGCTATGTAAAAGGTGCTCCGTAATGACAGATCTAGTCCAGTCGTCGAAAGAATACTGTAATTGAGCATAGAATGAAATGTGTCCTCCATTTTGCTTTTCCAAAAAGATGGTACTGCGCATGCGTTAAATGTAACCCGCGAGTTAACTCGCCGATTTCGGAGGATCAAAATGTAACACCGAAACGGCAGTTTAAACCACGGATCAGGACTTGTGAATACGGTTTTTTCGATAACTCGCGGATTATCGTTGATCCTCGAGTTAACTCGGACTTGTGAATACGGCCGTAAGAGCTGTATTTGGGTGTCCAAAGATTCAATCATAGGCTTTCCAAAAAACCAAGATTTGGAGGTCCAAATTATGCAAACAGGGGCAAATGTCCGTTTTGTGTCAAAGTGTAAGACGTCTTAGGTGAATTTTAGAACAGCTGACTTCGGAATCATTTGCTTCAACCAAAATCTGAACAAACTGTGTTTTGTAGACGGTCCAAGTGTTGTCTGCATGTTAGATCAGCTGTTTTTGTCACAGCCGTGTACTTGTGTTCCCTATTAACCACAAACTGAATTGATTTGGTTAACCTTGAAACGGAAATGACATTTTCCTAAATTGTGAAGTTAATGAAAGGTTCCAACTCCTATTACCCAAATCAATATGTTTTCCCTTTGATATCTCATGAAATCGGTAATATGTTCATAAAAACTATGCTAGGATTAACTTAAAGTACTGGTAAATCAATTACTTTCTCCGATGAATGTAAATGCATCCCTAAAGCCTAGCTTTAAAATAAGAAACCTTTACATTTTAATTTTACCACCATTTTAATTTTCAAAATCATTTTTAAATCAAGAAGTGCTTAGAAGGGTTTGAAGTTTTTACCCCCAATAATTCAGATTATTAATCGTTTGTTAATGGGAATAAAAAAAAAACTTTAACAAAACAAAAAACATCGGGCACAATGAATTTTTATAACGGCAATTTATAATTATGTTTCGACGTTTTTACCAGATTTCCATATACAGTAGAGAGGAAAAAAGAAGCACCATCTTTATTTCGAGCACAATTCATAGTAGAGCAAATGCAAAGATATCATTGAATAGGAAATAACGCGTCCTCTACAAATTCAAATCCAAACAAACTGCATAAGGAACGTCTTCATATCAAATTTTGTACAAACAGCGAAATTTCTAATAGAAACACCATGTTTTGATGACATAATCGGATTCTGAATCGTCAAATTGGTCTAAATATGAAATTTTATGACTTCACTATCTTTATATCCAGAGATATACAATGCTAAAGTTCGTATCAATTTCAGTGACCATCTTCAAATAGGAAGTTGCTTATTTGTAGGTTGAGATTAATTGTAGTTATCGTTATCCGAATTTAAAATTTGAACTTCATTTCTTAAGTCTTTTTCAGTGATCCGAGAATTATTACATTTATTATACATGTTCAAACGATTTAAGAATTACATTATAATATTTACTATGAAAGTGCAAACGATCCGAGGTTTGCCAGACGTTTAAAAACATTCTGTTGCCCCCTAAAATCGCAATAATAATGAGAAAAATCTAATGTAGCGTATAAACTAATACCAAATATTAGTTCCAATTTGCCGACCAACCGGTATAGTGGTTAAGGTGTTAGCCTCTAGATCGAAAGGTCCCCGGTTCGAATCCGGGTTCGGGCATGGATGTTTGTAAGCGTATACCAGCTTAGGTGTTGCTTCGTCATCTGAACATGGTTCAAAATTACGATGTAATTGTTAGGGGCAATGATGGCCCTCCCACTGGGTGCTCCTTCACAAGTGGCCATCACTTCCGGCCTTGTAGTGGCCAATGACTTCGGTCAAAATGTGCCCGCCATTAGAGAAAAAAAAAAAAAAAAAAAGTTCCAATTCAGAATTTTTCAAACATTAATTTAATAATTATTATTGCATATTAAAAACATTTTTAAATAAAATATTGGGTGGATTTTGTTCGGATTGTTTAACAGTATCACAGTACAAAATATCAGCGCTATAGAATTATGATTCAGGAAGATATCCATAAAAATCTAAGAGAAACTGATTTACATTAGGAGCTCTTGGCTTTCTGTCCACTTTGAAACAGCAAGATTTAATGACATGAAATTTGGTACTGAAGTTAAATTGTGATATAAATTCGAAATTGTGTGTCGATAAATAGGGGTTTCCCATTATTAAGAAGTAGGTGCTCAATTTAATATAAAAACGGCCCCTTATACAAATTTTATGCATTTGAATTTATAGAAGACGTTAATTCCTGTCAAATACCATCTTTGGATTTTCTCTACTGTTAAAATGGTTCGAACGAACAGGGATGGTTCGAGGTTTTAACCGCGACTGTACAGGGGGAGGCTTTCAAATAGTAAATACAAATTAAAATTATTTTCCATGTTGCTAAACCCAGAATTACTAGTGCATACGTCGTATGGTACTGTCTGTAAAGAATACATTGAAAGAAGTGCTAATGTAGATGGTTGATTCGATATGAATTATGGATCTGGTAAAAAGACTAGCCTACAGACACGATTACTATTTCTGCTTTTTACCCGATTCTCATGACAGAGGTTGGTTGTTTCTGGATTTTATGGCTCAAGGGCTCCAACAAGGCACACACAAGGAAAGTTTTACTCACACAGAGGAGCGAAAAACACCCATAGTGGAATCAAACCAGCGCCGCCTACAACTCTCAGGCTGCTAGTGCAGTGGGATATCCCACTAAGCCACGGCAAACCCTCCTACAATAGAATGCAGGTACTCTTACACGCAATACAGGCTTCGGGCGTGCTTTTTGGAGTATTTCTCTCTTCTGCGTCAGTAAAACTTTCCTTTTGCAAGTATGTTCATTACTTGACGTTGTCTTGTGTTTAGCACATCATGGCCACATGTGGCTCTTACGCCATGAAACTCAATCCAATCAACCATACATTTTGAAGTGAAAAACTATCATATTTTTTTCTTTTAGATATCGATGTGTGGATTGGGAGATGACTGCACAGTCAGATAAAGTCTATATTTTAACAAACTACACTGATATCACACGGTTTGGGACATGTGTTCAGCAGAAAGAAAATGCCTGTTATAACTGTAAAAGAATATAATTCCTTTCTTCACAGGTGGTGCGCTTTTCGACATGACCGCTCGAAAACAATTCGTGATGACTGTTTTCAACTTCTTAATATTCATAAGTATGATAGCGATCCCTTGGAGCAGAAGAATTGAGATTTTGACAGCCTGGATGGTTTTGAACGGAACAACTCTAGGAGCCGTAGACACAGGTATAATTATAAAATGTTAATTCTTAAATCAATGTATCGTATATTAAAATCAGACAAATGTTACATAACTTTGATGATACATATAAATACATCAAACTATTAGTAAATTATGCACATGTATATTAGATCTGAATGATCTTAACTATTCTAGGACCTAAGCTATCTCTGAACTTATTTTTTAAATAGAGCACTCATGTGATCCATTTTAAAAACAGATAAGTAGCTATTTGTGAATGTTCATTATATATAAATACTAGCTGACCCGGCAAACGTTGTTTTGCCTTATAAATTATTTCTAGTTTCTAGATAAATTCTAGTGTAGACAAAAAGTAACTTACTTATTATAAGTGTGTAAGTATGTGGTATATGCGTGAAATGGGCATGGAGCGCTATGAACGATAAGGGAATATAAAAATAACAAACGCCAAACAATATTATTTTCAAGTTATTATAGTTTATTTCTTAAAATTACATATCACATATTAATTACGACAGTAACACTAACAAACAACATCAATCTTTTAATGCTATAGCGTGGACAATATTTTTTGTTAGCCCATCTTTAGCGAGCACAAACAAACTGGATGGTTTACCGACTCGAGAGCATGCTACGTACAATTGCCCGTGTGAAAACATGGTGTACTCAAATCTAAGCCACAAACAGACATCGTTTGGCCTTGGGATTTGTTGATTGTCATTGCAAATGCCAATCTAATCGGAAACTGAATTCGTTTGAATTGAATTGGCACATCTGTAGGTATGATAGGAATCCGTGGTATTAAGATATTTTCACCTTTGAACTTGCCATTTAAAATGCTGGCTTCGATAACGTTTTTCATCAATTTTCGAATGACTAATCGCGTACCGTTGCACAACCGTGGCGGGTTTAAATTACGAAGCAAGATAATTGGAGATCCAACCTTCAATTGTAAATTATGCGGTGGCATGCCTGGCAAATCCAGTGAGTTCAAAAATTCTGTGGGAAAATTGACAGCTTCGCTGGCATCGCAAACTGTATCAATAGATTTGTATGATACCAAACGATGTATTGCATTTTGGCCAGGCAATAGCAAAGATGTAATATCTGGCCATTTTGGATTACATGTGAACGTGATAAATAAACACGGTCGTCCATATTCGCGCATGTAAGCCATAGCATCCTGTATATATTCTTGCATATGACGTGGACTGCCTACGTACGATGATGGTAAAATGACAGAGTTACCAATTTCGGCGACGTCGGCGTTGTTGTTAATAGCGTCTCGTAATTGAATGTACTCTTCCGCACGCAGCTTGAGTTGATTATATCGTAAGTATCGTAGTCGTTCGCCCTCTATCTTCGCGTACATGTCGACCATGAATTGTTGACAAAGCTCACGACATCGTAGAATGACGTTGTCCAGGCCGCGCCGAATCATTAATCGGTACGCATAATAATCTTTCGAGCTAACGTTCTTGTTTGTTTCAGCTCCTGTAATAATATATTTATGAATATTAATTTAAATTAATTCCGTTCAATAATTTAATTGTTTTGTTAAATGGTTAATGATAAAGTTCATAATAAATGAAGTACCTGATACGGGATCTCGTTGTTTTATGTTTATGCAATATCCGTCTTGCCCCTTCCAGAATATTAGCGGATATTGGAGAGCGTCATATGAACGATGTGTATCAGCAATGAACTGAAGATTATTATTTCTTCTACGAATCACAATTTCTCGTGTACCTGTACGATCGCCAACCATGATTCCAGCAACGTCTTCAACAACAGGTGCATTGAATCTACGAATATGTTCTCCAGCTGGTGTTTTATCAGGATTAATGACAATAGCGTGATTATCGCTTTGTAATTTGTGCATGTGTGATTTGAATATTTTCAACAATTCATTGTGCTCGTTTAATAGAGCGTCCAAGTCGCTGACGATGCGCCTGGCAAAAAATGAATCAAGGTTATTATAGTCACAACGTGCATTCACGCGATTGGCAAGTGCGCTTCCGGAATCCTCGCCGCCCATGAAGTAGATTTGTAAAAATTTATGTGGTTCGTTTGGCATTGGCAGCAATGAGCCCATTTTATGATAAACTTGGCCTCTGATTTTGAATGTAGAATTGTATTGTTGACCATTAGCATTAGTATTTCGAACTATTTCTGTTGCTCCAAACGATGTCATTTGAAAGCATGAATTGAATGTTCGAATTGACTTCAGGAATACGTTAGAATCTGGATCCGTGCCGATAAGTAAACCGTTCAATGGTTCAGGTGGTGTTTCAATTTCAGGTAGTTGCACTTTTCCTGACGCGCAACACATCCCAGGTGGCTCATTTTTGAATTTGAGAGCATGACAATGCGGACATTCCTTATCCATAGCACCAATTACCACTTTTGAATGAGCATAATATTCAATATCGGGCTCATACTGAAATGCTAGACGCAAAAATGAATCAGATGTAAATGCACGATGTACCTGTTGGCGTTGTTGGTCATTTGTTCTGCGTCTATTAACCGTAAAACGGCGTGATTGTCGTTGTTCTAAACGTATAACTTCATTGCGCTCAGCTCGTGTATCTTCTGATTGCTCTTGACGCAATTGCTGCATGCTCACACGTGCATCAGCATCGGCCAGGATTATAGCGAAAATATTAGTTTTGTGAAAAAAAATTTGAAACAATAGTTGTAAAAAATTCAAATAATCTCTCTATATTAAAAAAAAGTTACCGCCGCCGCCGCAGAATTGAAATTTTTGTTGTTTAGCTCCATTCTTAGACGGTTTCCCGAGAAAGTACTGATCGGAAAAATATGAAATTAACATGCTTTGTTCTTCATCGTATTCCCTGGATAATTATTAAGATTTTTTTCCGATGCGGCTATTAGTTTAGGTTTTATTAAGTGTTAAAGTTGAAGAAGTGAAATTTCTTCCGCGAGTGAGCAAAACACATTCAAAATTTCAGTCTTTAGTCGTGAGTTTTTTTTTAAGAGTACCTCTCAACGTAAATTTTTGCAGCTCGTCGAGTTTTTTTTGAAATTTAAATGTGGTTCTTGATAATATTTTTTTGAAATTCGGGAAAAATCGGGACATTTTTGTTACTTTTTTTTAAAACTGCCGTATTTATATCTAATTACTATTAGTTTTTAATTTTTAAAATATCACAGTATACCTCAGAATATACTCTTTCTTACGGTACTATTATTTTTGAAATCGGTTAATAATTAAATTGGATGCGATCAAAAGTTCGTGATACAAAATTCGGAATCTTCGAATATTTTCGCTACGTTTTGTTAAAACCGTTATGTCTACGGCAAAAACCATTATTTTTTAAATTTGAGAACATCACTGAATACACTACATTACACTCTTTCTTATGGTACAATTATTTTTCAAATTGGTTAATAAACAAAATCGATGCAATTAAAAGTAGGTCATACAATTTTCGGAACTTTCAGATCGTAACTTCCGATACAAAACTAAAATGGTCATATCTATATAGTATTACTGTTAGTTTTTAATTTTAAAAATATTGCAGTATACCTCACAATGTACTCTTTCTTACGGTACAATTATTTTTTAAATTGGTTCATAAATAAATTCGATGCAATCAAAAGTTGGTGACACAAATTTCGTATTTTTCAGTTCGCATAGCTGGTTCCGCAAACAGCAGTGGGTTGCATTTTCTACTATCGGGTTTGCCAGATATCAAATTTATCGTAGCAACAATTGCCATAAAAACGATTTCTTTTTATTTGGCGAGGAAAAAGGCTCGCTTTTTTCCCTCTGTTCTCAAGACAGTTTACCGACAAAGTACAATCGTAAAGTTTTGATATTAACACTGTTTACTTAAAATTGTACAGGGAACAAGATACAGAAGATTTTTTACTGATGCGGCTATTAGTTTAGGGTGCATTAAGTGTTAAAGCAAAAAAAAGTGAAATCAATTGCGAAAGAAGTATTGGTTTGAGAAAGCAAACCAAACGGGATTGCATAGCAATCCCCGGGGTCGGCGAGCGTAAGCGAGCAGGGCGCGAAGCCCTCGCTGTGACGTCATGTACCGTAAAGTGAAATCAGCATAATACGAATTATTCAGATAGTTTCACTCTGTGAAAGGAATGTTGGTTTGCGAAGCAAACCAAATGACATCTGTGAAAGGAGTGTTGGTTTGCGAAGCAAACCAAATTGGATTGCGCAGCAATCCCCGGGGGTTGGCGAGCGTAAGCGAGCAGGGGGCGGAGCCCCCTAGTTATATAAAAAAAGTATACTTACAACACAAAAGCCGTTGTTGGTTGGAGCTTAAGGGTGAACAACCCTTATCACTTAGGGGTATGGAAAATAGATAGTAGCCGATTCTCAGACCTACTGAATACGCATATAATATTTGGTAAAAATCGGTAAAGCCGTTTCGGAGGAGTACGGTAACTAACATTGTGACATGCAAATTTTATATATTAGAAGTATTTATAAAAATACATCAACAAAGTTATCAGTATGGTAAAACGTTTAGAGGGAAAGGTAATAAACGTCTTAAAATGTCTCATTGCTTTGAGAAAAGCGAGGCCAAGTTAGCCCAGATGAAAGAGCTACGAACTTAGTCAAACCAAAGACTGTCGTGTACATGGGATGGTGCACGCTAAATCTGTCGCGTTCTTACTGATGTTTGGAGGGTGCGGAGTTTCGGAGAGTGGGGTGCCACTCATGTTGTTCTCGTCATCTGACCATGGTTCAAAATTACAAAGTGTTGTCCTTGTAATATTTCCCTTCATGATTGATCACAGACGTCGCCAATAGTCGGGTGTGTTGCTCCAGTGCGACGTTAATTTGCCACTTAACAATAACTATAAAATCTATATGAAGGTAAGTTATTGTATTCAGATATCTTAAACGAAAATTGTTTCCTAGTATGAACAACATAAATTCGGTATCAAGATTCAATCGCTGTAATTCACTTCTGCATTAAAGTATCGTTAAAAAACTGTACTGTATTAATTTTACCTCTCACCTTACAGGGCTTAATGTCTGCATTCTCAACTTATGGGGTAAAGACAATGGACCCTACTACCAAGCTCTACACTTTGCTTATGGTTTCGGATGTCTAATCGCTCCTCTTATCGCAGCACCTTTCCTGGAAAGCTTCAGCTCACTAACAACAGATCTCTCAAACAGCAGTATTCCTTGGACAAATCATACATCACTTCAACCCAGTTTCGAACAGGGTTTCCCGAACACATCTCTTACGACTTCGTCAATACCTTCCGTCACGTACACCTTCTCGATAATCGCGTGTTGTGCTCTCCTGGTGACAGCACTCTTCTTCGTTGTCTGCGTCATAGCCCCGTTCGACGACAACGGAAAGCAAAACGAAGCGGCGCACACCAGAGACCAGAGCGCTGCGTTTATTGCAGTTGTGGTTGTTGTGAACTTACTCTTACTCTTCGTGGAAACTGGAACAGAAATAGGATTTGCCCAAATGCTCACCACGTACGCCGTGAAAGGTCCTCTGAAGCTGTCCACGACGCAAGGCTCTTACATGACATCGACTTTCTGGGGAGCGTTCACCCTTTCAAGATTCTCCTCCATTTTCCTCGCCATTAGATTCAGCAGTCTAACGTTGCTGGTCTCCGATCTTATCATAACATCCATTGGAGCCGTGTTCCTCTTGTTTTTCGCGGCGACTCAAGAATGGGCTTTGTGGGTGGCGACAGTTCTTCTGGGATTAGGAATAGCGTCTTTCTTTCCTGCTGCTGTCGCCTGGGTTGAGCAGTACATCAACGTGACCAACAAAATCGTTGCGATCTTTGCCATCGGGGCGGCGTTCGGTGAGATGGCAATACCGTACACAATCAGTCATTTCATTGACGAGGTTCCGGAAGTTGTTGGCTACGTGGTTGTGGCGACCTGTGTTCTTTCGACTATTTTGACCTTCATTTTATACTTGATACTAAGGAAAGCGCAGGTTAAGTATTTAAAAGAAGAAAGTTCCCCTAGTGCCACTCAGACTACACTTTCGACAATAACATAGGAAAAGTTTCATTTGAGTACATTTTAAATGTAAACTTTGATATATATGGACAGTCTGAGAGATGGATACGAAGAGAGAGAATTGTAACCTAATTCAATACCAATGCTGTTATAATTTTAAAGAAAACATTCATGTAATAAATGATATATTCTGATATTGAATTAAATTTCCTGAACTTTTTTTTTTTTTCCAAATGCTATTTTTTTTTCTTGATTTTAGATATTTGCACTCAATAAAACTATTGTTAAGTGTCTACTTTTAATAATAATCTTTAAGGTAAAGCTAGGAGAGTCAGCGCACAATTGAACAGAATAATAAAAAACAATGTAATTATCAATTTTTTGGTAAACTATTCATGAATAATTGTGACTTTATTTGTTTTTTATGCATTTTCATTGTTATTTTGTTGTTATGCTTTAATCTAATACGACAGTTGTAGTTAAACCAAGAAGGCTATTTTGCGCAATCTGTCCTCATAGGGTCGGAGAGATTGTGCACATGGGTAGAAGAGATTGTTCTTAATAAAAACTACAATTAAATTGTTAGCAATAATAATTACACTTAAATGACATTATTGTGAGGTTTTTGTAAACAAATATTACTGTATTAGAAGTGAATATTTCAACCTAATGATTAAAGGATCAGAAAAATGAACGAATTTTAAGAAGAAAGAAGACATTTTATTAAAAAAAAGAATTAAAGAAACAGAAAAAGGAAGCCCAGATAAGGTTACGGAATTACATTAAGTAACTTGATAGCAGGTTTCACTTAAAATTAGTCCTGTTTCATTTCCACTTTCAATGTTTTCTTGTTTGCTGACCGAAGTTGTCGTCCATAATCGATGCATTTATTGTTGTAAATTATGCAGCTTTCGTGAAACCATCTGCCACAAGTAACACATTGAATCCAGTCATTGGTCAAAGTTGAAGGTCGGTACTGTTCCAGACATTCAATGCACTCATCCTCATTGCTCTTCGTTTTGTTTCCTTCAATTTTTTTGGATCCCACTTTTTCTGGAATATAGGCACTCTCCTTTCTCATCTTAATTAAAGTTCCTGGTGGTGCATCTCTGGCGTATTGAGATTTAGCGTAGACTCCTTTAAAAATGCAGAAAGGTGGCAGAAACTGCCCTTCTGCATTGCAACAAGCCAAAATAGTTTCCATCTCACCCTCTTCGGCACTAGTGACAACATGAACATCTTTCCTCATTTTGCAGTAACAATTTTACCAGTCATTGTTTAGCGATAATTTTTTCTTAGATTTTTTTCAATCGTCTCCTGGAACGGCTTTTCTCCTGATTCTCCGAGCCCCCATACCTAATTTGAGCGTTAGGGCCGTGAGTGGCATTTACGACTGACGCTTTCCGTTCATAGTATCCTTTGGGATGAGAAGAAATATCTCCTGACCTTCTGATTTTCCCAAAGCGTTCACACCTAACGGTCGGCAGGGTAGGGGACCAACGAACAAAAGAAGGGGTTTTCAAGAAGATCAGTCGCTGACAGCTCGTAAATGGTGATCGATGCTAGGGGTCACTTCAAGGGGGTTAACATCCACCATGCCTGGCGTAAGGGATATTTTAGTGGTAACAAAAGTTAATCTGCCGCATAGTAAAGGTTAATAACAACTTTATTATTCTTTACAAAATTATTAAAAAAAATAGGAAACTAAGGAATAAAAAAATATTGCGGCGCCCATTACGTGTGCTGCCAATGACACCCACCCACCGACGCCTACGTTTGAAGTGGTGTCGCGCACGACGGGATTGGACTGCAAAGGAATGGAACCAGGTCGTCTTCAGCGACGAATCTAGAAACAATTTGAGCAGTGATGACAATCGTGTTCGTGTGTGGTGAATGCCTCAATCCTGCCTTCGTTTTACAGCGACACACCGCTCCCACAGCTGGTGTGATGGTATGGTGTGCTATTGCTTACGATACCACGGTCACCCCTAATATTGATCCATGGCACAATGACAGCCCAGTGGTACGTCCATGACATCCTTCAGCCACATGTGATGCCACTCATGGCAGGGCTCTCATGAGCCATTTTTCAACAAAACAATGCTCGGCCACACACAGCAAGGATGTCACAAGACTGCATCCGCCACATTACCACCCTTCCCTGGCCTGCTGGATCCCCAGATTTGTCACCAATAGAGCAAATCTGGGATCATTTGGGACAGCAAGTTGGACACCCTGCTAGTTTGGTCGAACAAGAGGCGCGTTTACAGCAACTGTGGAACGAGATGTCTCAGGACATCATACGGAACTTGTATGCCTCAATGCCCGCTCGTATTGCATCGTGCATTCGCGTTAGAGGGGGTTCAACCGAGTACTGAAACTTCCGTTCATTTGTACTTTTTTCTACAATAAATGATCATTTTGCTTTGATTTCCTAATCACACTTATATCACAGTAGTACTTACATGTGTAAAATTTCGTTTCATTTTGACGACTTTTTTTTAGTGCGCAAATTTTTATGGCAATGAACTATTTAAAGACAATTTTAAATAGTTTAAATTCAATGCAATACAAAATAGTTTCGAAAACGATACACTCACTATGTTAGAATTTAAACATTCAAACAGTTTTATTTGTCCAAAAAACACTTGGTAAAATTTGTGTTTCTTATCAGTGAAATATCTTGCGAGGGCTCGAAACATTCCTGTTGTCACCAGGTGATATTGTTAATTTGTGCATTGTTCGGGTTATATATATATATATATAAAATTCCGTTTGCAACACTGTTGGCGATGCCATGGTTACGGCGGATTTGTTCGTATTAGTTTTTTGTCGGTCAATTCAATAAAATGGTTGTTCCAAAGATAGCTTAAGACTGCTATCCTGTGATTTATTTATGGACACAACATTATGGTGACCCGAGACGTGATCCGTAGTCGACACAGGTTAGTGAAATAAATTTTAGTTAGATAAGAACTTTAAAATTTTAGTATAGTGGAAGATTTAGTCAGAAAACGTAAACCATTTAGAATGACTTTCATTAAAACCGTCGGAAGTTTATTCGACGAGTTGGGAAAACAAACCCCTGATCGTGAGAGTATCAAAGTGCAATGTATTACGTTAGATAGAGTTTATAATAAAATGAAAGAGTGACGAATTGATTTTGACCGACATAAAAACAATTCTTGAATTTGAAGAGGAATATAATAAGATTGAAGAGTTTGAACAGAAAATGGATTTGGCGAGAGCGAAAAGCGAAACCTATCTCAGTAATCAAGTTGTGCAGATTGGTGCGGCGGGTTCGGTCGCTTTATCGCCAACCACAAAGCGTAGAATGCGTCTTCCAAAAATTGAATTGTTACATTTTGGAGGAGACCTGAAAGATTAATTTGGCTTTTGGAGTCAGTTTTAGAGAATTCATAACAATAGTGAGTTGGCCGCTGCAGACAAATTCCAGTATTTACTACAGTGTGTGGTACACGGTAGCCGAGCTCGTGAAGTCATTGAAAGTTTTCCGCCAACATTGGAAAACTATGGGAAAGCAATCGACGCGCTGAAAAGCAGATTTGGAAGAGGAGAGTTGTTAATGGAATACTATGTCCGCTTATTATTAACTCTTGTTGTGAAAAATGCGACAGAGAAGAGAGGAAATATGAATATAGCGTATTTGTATGACAAGTTAGAGTTCCATCTCAGATCGCTGGAATCGTTAGGACTGACAAGTGAGAAGTATGAAGCCATTTTGTTTCCATTGGTGGAGTCCTGCATTCAAGAAGATATGATGAGAGTTTGGCTGCGGAATCCAATACAGTCGTGCGAAGAGAAAAAAAACGACTGGTAGTTATGGAAACAAACTAAAGAATTTACTCTCATTTTTTAAACGTGAGGTGGAAGGCAAAGAACGTTTTCAGCTGGCTAGAAATGGATTTGATGGCGCTAGTGAATGGTGGAGGCCTAAGAAAGGGCAAACCAATGGTCATTCCCATCGCCAGCACACTGGTTTCAAGTGATATATCCAAAAGATTTTCGTCTTGTGTGTTACTGTAACAAGTCTCATGAGAGTAAAGATTGCCTCCTAGCACAAATATGGTCTTTGGATAAGAAGAAAGTAGTCTTAAGCAATAAGAAGGCGTGCTATATTTGTTTCAAGGTTAATCACAGGGCCAAAGAATTCAAATTAAAGCTCAAATGTAAGGTGTGTTCCAAGCGGCATCACACAATTTTGTGTTTCGAGTTGCCAGTAAATAAAAGGGAGGTGGCAACTAGTGGAACGATAGATTCAAGTAATGTGAGTCGCCAAAGAGGGTAGCGAAGTTATTTTACAGACTATCCTTGTAAATATTGAGGGCAATGGAAGAAAGAAGCTGGTTCGAGCCCTTATCGACAATGGCTCATAAAAGTCTCACATATTGAAGAGAACGGTATCAGCAATGGGTCTTACACCTACGGCAAGAAAAAGTTTATCTCACTCCTTGTTTGGCAGTGTTACAACACAAGCGAAGGACCATGGGCTTTACAGAATCACTCTCAAACCTACAAGTGGAATATTTTCTCTGGATATACAAGTTTGGGATCAGCTATTTATAGTAAAATTCCTCGGCTTAAAATGGGACCATGGGATGAAGAATTACATACGAAAAAGATCTGGATTGCTGATTACGGAGTAGGTTCGAATAATATAGAGCTGTTAATTGGAGCAGATTTTTGTGAACAGCTTTTCACGGGAAACATTGAACATCTTCAATGTGGATTGATAGCTTGCGAAACCCACTTGGGCTGGCTTGTCATGGATAGAACCGCCAGTGATTATAACGGCCCAGCACTCACTAATGCTTCTGTGAATATCACCATGTTAATACATGGCGAGGAAATAGAAAATTTTTGGGGCATGGAAGTCTTAGGAATCGAAGATCCTGTAGAAAAGGCACCAAGAGAAGAAGTGATGGAATTCTTCAACGATACTTTGTCAACTGATATTGATGGGCACTATATGGTAAAATTACCCTGGACGGACAATACAAATCTTCCGGATAACAGGACCATTGCCGGGAAAAGACTGCTTTCCACCACATCGTAGTTAATTTCCACAGGGAGATATGTAGACTATGAGTAGGTTTTCCAAGAATGGGAAAGGGAACAAATAATAGTAGTTCCAGATGAAGAACCGGAGGGAAGATGTCATTATTATCCTCACCGAGGAGTTTTCAAGGAATATTCGACAACTAGGGTCCGACCAGTGTTCGACGCGGCGAGTAAAGAAAAGGGTAAATTTTCCCTTAACGACTGTTTGGATAAGGGATTGAATGTGTTGGATACTATTCCGTCAATATTGATGAGGTATAGTGAAAGGAAGATTGGAGTAGTTTCGGATATAAGGAAAGATATTTTTAATATATCCAGAAGATAGATATTTTTTTGGTGGAGTGATTATGGAGAAAGGAAGATGAAGACGTACAGACATAGAAGGTTGGTTTTGGGTCTGATTTGTAGCCCATTTATACTAAGCGCTGCAATCAACAACCTTTTGCAAAATTGCCCTCAAGAATATCATGACGTTGCTGAAGTTTTGGAAAAAAGTTTATACGTGGACGATTGTGTCACGTCAGTTGATAGTGTTGAGGAACTTTCCCGGTTCATGACTGGAGCGACAGAGTTGATGCAACTTGGACAGTTTGATCTTAGAGGTTGAGAAAGTACTTCAAGTGGAGCTGGTTCGGAGCCATCTCAAGTTCTTGGTATTCGGGACCGAAGGAAGACGTCCTTTTCTGTGATCCTGATCAGTTGACTAGTTGTTGTGACTTTTACTAGAAGAAATGTGTTGTCCTCCATTCAGAAGATTTTTGATCCCGTTGGGTTTTCTTTCCCAGTGACTATTGTTCCTAAAGTGTTGTTGCAAGAAACCCGGAGAAAAAAAATTAGGATAGGATGAGCGGCTCCCTGAGGAGGCTGAGAATAAATTTATCAGGTGGCTGTCTGACTTGACTAAATTGAAAGACATAAGAATACCTCGATGTGTAATTCCCTTGGGATACAGAGAATCTTTCAGCTTGCACACCTTTTGCGATGCCAGCGCGACGAAATTTATTTGAGAGCGGAAGAAAAAGATGGGGTGAATGAGCAGCTATTACAGGGCAAATCAAGAGCTGCACCATTGCGGAACACGACCATACCACGGTTAGAATTGCTGGCATGCTGCATCGGTGCTCGGTTAGCACAATCAATGCAAAGAGCGATGAGATTTGAAGATGTACCTAGATTCTTTTGGACAGATTCCACTACAGTTCTTCATTGGATCAAGAACACTGAAAGCTGGGGGACATTTGTGAACAACAGAGTAAAGTAAATAGTTCGAATATCGTGAAGGGAAAGTGAAAACACGTACCTGGGCACAGTAACTCAGCCGATCTCCCTTCAAGAGGGTGCTCTGTTCAAACCCTTAAGTAATTTAAATGGTGGGAGGTACCACAGTGGCTTAAACAGTCCAAAGAAGGATGGGCCGACTACAAGGAACAGACCGATGAAGATGAGGTCTCAAGAGAGAGGGAAGGACCAGTGGTTGCAATCAATATTTCCACTCATGAGACAGCTTGGTATTTGTGGCGGTTTTCGAGATACTCAACAATAGTGCGATTGGTAGCATGGATCGTTCGATTCGGCTCAAATTGTAGATATCCCAGCAGTAGAATAGGAAGAGAGTTGTCATTAGATGAAATCCATTCGGCCGAGCGGAAATTGATGGAAATTGTAGAGCAGAAGAGTTTTAGTGTCATTGTTATCAAGAACAAATTGAAAAGTCTTAACGCACTCCGCGATACTGACGGGCTGATAAGAGTAAAGACAGAGATTCTCAGAAGGAAAGATGAAGAGAATTTCAAATGCCCCATAGTTTTACCTTCTGGTCATCCACTAGTAGAGCAGCTAGTTCACGAAAGGCATCTGATCTCCGGCCACAGTGGAACTCAAGTTGTCCTGTCATATCTTCGACAAAAATTTTGGATTCTTAGAGGTCGGAAGACTGTTTAGAAGGTCGTGAAACGGTGCATTCGATGTCAGAGATATACTTCCAAGAAATTAGAAACTGTGCCTGCTCCCCTTCTTAAAGAAAGGGTTTGAGATGCGTTGGTTTTCGAGGTGACAGAGGTGGACTTGGCAGGGCCAGTTCACTTGAAGAAGGGAGATAAAACATGGATAATGTTATTTACCTGCGCCGTGTATCGGGCAATCCATTTAGAATTGATGCAGAGCCTTTCCACCGATTGATTCTTACTCGGACTGAGAAAATTTATAGAAAGACGAAGACGGCCACGGAAAATTTATAGCGATAATGGGACAAATTTCGTTGGTGCTGTCAGTCAAATGGCTTCCCTTGACTGGAACAAGATACTTCAAGAGAGTTCAATTTTGACAATTCAATGGATTTTCAGTCCTCCTACATCCGCCTGGTGGGGTAGATTTTGGGAACATTTGGTCCAAATGGTGAAGAACATTCTGAGAAGAGTTTTGGGAAGAGCATCCATAAATTTTGAAGAGTTGAGTACCATTCTATGTGACGCAGAAGCAGTTATCAGCTCAAGGCCACTCAACTATTTATCTGAAGATACGTAGGACTTAACGCCACTAACCCCAGCTATGTTCCTTTAGGACATTCTAACGGTGGAAGTACCTGACAGACAATTTAGACAGAGTGAACCTTTCAAAGAAGTACAAATACCAGCAGAGCTTGAGAGAGGATCTCAGGAAAAGATTTCGGGAAGAATACCTCAGTATGCTTATTCACCAGCAGACAAATAAAGGTAAAATCAAACGAGTTCAAGTTGGAGACGTGGTCCTCATTGGATGTGACAAAAGGAGACTAGATTGGCCGATGGGACTAGTAGTGGAAGTGTTCCCTGGGAATGACAATTCAGTTAAAGTCATAAAAGTGAAAACTGGTGGAGGGGACCTGCTTCGTCCTGTGCAAAGATTGTATCATTTGGAACTAGATTGTCATAGTGAAATATTTGCCAGTGAAATGGTTAAACATGCAAAAGCCAATCACGGTAAAGGTATAACTAAATTTGATTGCCATAAAGGTGAAACTGGGTTGGAAAAGATTCGTGATGATGAGCAATGTACTGACGTAGAGAAGATTAAGTGTGGTAGAAATGTAAGTAAACCAGCTTGCTACAATTGATTTAAGTAGACGTTAACTGGTACAGCTTGTCCTGCCACTGAAAGTCTAAGAAATTGAGTGTTTGATTTAGTAAAAAAATCAAAGGTGGGAGTGTGTCACGAGGTGATATTGCTAATTTGTGTATTGTACTGGTTATAAAAATTCCGTTGTCAACACTGTTGGCGATGTCATAGTTACGGCGGATTTGTTCGTATTAGTTTTGTCGGTCAATTCAATAAAATGGTTGTTCTGAAGATATCTTAAGACTGCTATCCTGTCATTTATATATGAACACAACACCTGTTTTTTTCCGTGACAAAATCTCCTGTCAGTGGTTCTTGCAAAAAGTTGATTTTAGTGTTTTCCACTTCATGTAAATTTGTCTTTGAAATTTAAAAAAAAAAAAAAATCGGAAGTTTCAATCAAGAAAATTTTTAGACACACCCAAACAATCAAAATTAGGCCACAGTTTTTGCAGCATTTATTCTGAGCAAAGTGGGTTTTGTATTTTGCTCAATCTGGGGGTAGTAGCAATTTTTGTACTCCCGATGGCGTCCCCACTCCCCGGTAGCAGGTTTCTTCTCAGCAGCAATTCTTCGTACTTCGTATGACGGGGAAAAGATGACTCACTATAATGACTTCCGTGAGAAAACGTCTTAAAAAAGTCAAAGTCAAAAGATGCGCCAAGAAAGCGATAACTAATGAAATTAAATAGTTGCAAATAACGATAACTCGCCACAAAAAAAATTACCACACTAATTACCTGCCTTGAGCGTTGCATTTCGCTCCCATTCGATAGATCAATAAGATCTAAAGACCGTCACGTATGTGCTGCTGGTGCACTTTAAAATTGTCGTCTCCACATATGTCGGCGTGGTGTTGAATTTGTCGATTGGATTGCCACTAGAGTGCCAGATCTGCCTTGACATTTGACTTGATTCAATATTACGAAGTGCTGTTCCCGGACTTTTCCTTTGGTTGTTGATCCCGGGTCGACACCAAGGGGCCGCGGTAGCCCGGTTGGACGAGCAACGGACTAGCAATCGAAGGGTTGCGCTTTCGAATCCAACCAAAGACCGTCGAGTAGAAAGGGGGCTGGTGAACGTTAAATCTGTCGGGGCCTCAAATGTCCTCACGTTGGAAGTTAGGAGAAATGGGCGCCAGCTCAGTGTGACCACGTTATCTGATACTGGTTCAAAATTACGTGATGTTACCTGTCCTCGTGTCTTTTCTCTCGGGAATTGATCCTGGACCGTCACCAATAACCAGCTGTGTTTCTCCAGTGAGACGTTAATTAAAAAAAATTATTGACGACATCCGCATATGGTATTTTTTGGTATTTTTTATAAATATCACACTGGAACAACACAAAGGGCTATTGGTTATGGTCTGGGAAATCGGTAATTTTTAATTAACGTAATACTAGAGCAACACAACGGGCTATTGACGACGGAGCACGGTCTGGGATCAACCGCCGATGGGATCCTGGACAAAACCTGACGGGAAAGATCCAAATTCAAGACCTCTTCAATTTTGTATCACGGTCAAATTACGAGGTCAAATTACCTGTGCCTGAACCCCACTCAAACTTCTCCGCCATGCCAACGTGAGGCCATTTGAGGCCACGACAGTTGCAACCCGCACTAGCCCCTTTGTTGCTAATCCTTTACCCTGTCATCCGGACTACCACAGCTCTTAAAAAATGGTTGATGCTATCCAATATTTTTGAACTGCCTCTCAAGAACAATACTGAGTCTAGTTACATATCATTTCTATGCGTCATACACACAAGGAAAGTTTTTTCTGACACAGAAGAGAGAACCCCTACGAATGAAATAGTGACACCAGCTTATGAGATAGTGATACCCAGCTATTGAATTAGGGACGCCCAGCATATGTGATAGGAATTGAGCCTCTTATTTTTCCCTTAGGAATTGATCTCATACCGTTGTTAATAGCCCGTGTTTTGAAATCGTAAAACGGAAAGTCAACTGCCTACCAATGATGAGTCGCCCCTGAGTTACAAGTTCAATTCCAACATATTTCCGTTTGAATTGAACTTGTGAGTGATACGAGTTGGTTGATTGGTTGCTAGTAGAGTAAACGAAACACACCTTGACTGCCTTGACACGGCAGGCCCTAAAATTGTTGTTTTGATTTTGACTTTCTTATTTAAGAGCGGCCGAAATCAAAACAAATAATTTTGTTGTCGCCAAGACTTGAAATAGAAATATCTGAAAGATTTAAATTCTGACTGGGTGCAATCACAGGTGAAATTTTCGTGTTTTTACTTAATTTATAATTCTTATGTTGCAAAAATGCTTTGAATTTGCAACAAAAACTTTTTTTCCAGTGAGTGTTTCTGTTCCCCTGATTTAACTAAATTACAGCTCTTCTATTTAAATCAAAAACGATATTACGCATTCAATAAAATTTAATATAGCCACTATGCAGCAGAATATACTGATGTTTTTTTTCACATTCTGTAACTGATGAATAAAATAAAATAAAAATTTTTGGGATGTTTAACGTTTTGATAATTGTAGACATCCAGAACCATGAAAACTGTAAATTAAGCTGTGTTATGGATAACATAATTTGATTTTAAACATTTGTTTACAAGTATTTCAAATGTAAAGTTGTATAAATACTCATTATCTCACTTAAATTAAATTATTTGAAAAATCTTAGAAAACTGACCACCTAGAACTTAACTAAAACGAAGCAGATTCAAAATAGTTGAATGGCATGGCTTATGAATTGCTTGTAACCAGAGTGACAAACCAAATCTGGAAACTAATTTTTTAATTATATTTCAGTTCAAAGGGCAATTGTGCTACTGAATAAAATATCCAAGCATATGGGCATATGTCATGCTCCCAACTCTCACTTATGTTTGAAATTTTTGTGGAAACTTATGCTTTTGAATCTCATTTACACTAAACAAAAAAAAAGAGAACAATGTATTGTTCAACAATAATATGTAATGAAAACGTAAATTTTCATTTGAAATGAAAGAAATTCTTCAAAAACAAAAAAAAATTGTTTTATACATAAGATTTTGTTTATTTTCACTTTTTGACAATAAACGACACATACATTTGTGTACAGCTGGAATATCACTTGAAATGTTGTGGAGGTCATCTTCCTCTATTGATGAATCTGATCTCTTGAGCAAAATCTACACGAGTCCCGTGTGCTGATGTTTCACCAGTTTTTAGAATGAATTTAGTTTTTTTTCCGCTTGTGTTTTCGTGTTTCGGTTAGGCTGTTATATATTTCTCTGTAAGAGGCTGTTGACAGCTTCAGTTCACGTTGAAACTTCCTATCGCGTTCCTCATTAGTGCGTGTAACATAAAAATGATACTATGCCACAAATTAAAAAAAAATATTAGAAATTAGCCAATTTTTTTTTAGAAATTGGCTTGGTCTGCTTATGTTAAATCAAAATGACTCGCTTAAAAAGAGAATTATATATTTATTTTGAATTCATGTCAAATCAAATCCATGCAAAAACAAAATTAGGTGTATTTTCCACTTTTATTGGGTTATATTGTCTTGTGTTTGGTGCAACATGGACTGCTTTTGGACCTTGTGTTATAAAACCCCAACATCCAATCAAGGTAAAAAAAAAAGTTATATTAGAAAAGGTGCCAATGTCCTCTCACTAAATTTTAAAGTATCAAAATGTTGGAAAGTATCTTTCATATTCTATATTAAAAAATATAAAGCATTAAATCAGGTGATGTCTAAAACTTGCAAAATAGACATTGGTCCTTTAGCAAGTGCACCAGGGGGCAAGTTTGCAATTGCACCAAAGATAAATATGATAATAAAAAATTGTACAAAAAATTTTTTAATTAGATTGTGAAAACTTGTGTCTGCTTAAAATGAAGCTATCAACTAAAAATTCTTGATTTTATTTTCTTCCTAGAAATTTTATGATGGCTGAGCATCAATGTGAAGGAAGTCATGGTCCACCACTGTATTCTGTTTATCAATCATTGAATGAAGTAGCTTTTGAAAAAGGAATATGGGGTGCAGGTAATCTCTCAGAACATTGTATATAGTAGCACATAGCTTTCCAGTGATTTCATACAAAACTAATCATCCCCAGTTAATTTTCAATAATTGATAATTCAATTGCCTAAATCTAAATCCTCAACTTTATTTGTACCAACATCATGTATTTAAATACTTGGTCTTTGTTTAATATGTCTCAATCTTTTCGACTATGGTACTATCAGTTCGTCACGAAAATAGCCCTTTTTTGTTGCACCAGTACGACATTCATTAAATACCTACCTGTCCATCATGAAACTGCTCCTGCCATACTTAGCCTTCTGTTACCATAGAGGCAGATATCACTCCATTTCCTATATTGAATGCTTGAAGAAATATATTCAAGTGTGTTATGTTGGTACCCTTTGTGACATACTGGAAATATGCTTATTGACATTGACCTTCAAGCCATTTGTCTCAGTGTTCTTCAATATTTAGACACAACACTCAAAACTTCTGAATGCTAAGCACACTTCCAAGTGTTCAAATGACATAGTTTGATGAGTGTTGCATAACATGCAGTTTGGTGTATCAGATCTTATGTCTGGTCAACCAACAGGTATGCGCATATACTGTCATGCACAGTCAAAAGGAAACAATAGCAGCTCTTCTTGGGGAGTTGGGAAGACACAAATCGTCTCATTTAAGTGCTGCCCAACTTTTGTCCTTCCTTCTTGCAAATCCTTTTGAGTTTAAAGCTTTTGATGTATTTTTGTTATGATTTTTTACCTGTTGCCAAGACGATATATATTCTGGCTCTTTTTTTCCACCACCCCAGCATTCACAGGAATTAAATTATGACATCTACAAACATGACATTATGACATGAACAAACCCTGTTCCTAGGTAGCGATTGCCAAATCCCAGACCTAGGCCATTACATGATGGAACCGAAAACATAAACCAAAAGTAAACACGCCAACTAATTAGCCTTGAGAATGCAAGTCAGCAATATATTAAAAAGCATGTAAAAGGAATTTTATTCTGATTTGTCAATTTTGTTTTAGCTTTTGATGGAGATTTGGAAAAGTTAAGGAATCTTTTGAAAAAGGAAGATGCTTCCATCCCTGATTCTACTGGGTACACTGCTTTAGTAAGCTGTTTCTTTGTGATAGTTTTTAGATATGTTAATTATATAATAATGAACATTACCTAAATTTAACAACTAAACTTAGCTTGGAAGTCTTTATTATTATTTTTTTTTTAGAAATCAATTGCCAAGTTTATTTAGACTTGTCTTAATTTCACTTCTGTTAAGCAACTTTTCTGCATGCAAAAAATTTTTTACAGGAAAACCAAAAGAATGAAATTTTTTAAGCATATCTTCTGAATTTGAAATTTATAGCATTCATGGATCTTTTATGTATTGAACATTTCCCGGTTTGATTTCCGTGGTTTGTTTAATTGAATTAATTGTTAGTTTATAAAATAAAATTTTCATTTGGGGCCGTCACTTTTTCAAAAGTGTAATATGTTTAATGTATTTTCGATACATTATAATTCTATATGCATGACAAAATATCAAAGCACTTTCTTTTAATATTGTTGATTTAAATTGGCTATTCATTCCTTGATCAAATTCCCTGATAATCCTGCTATTAATTCAGTAGCATTGCTTTCTTGTCTCAAAGTCTTGAAATCTTCTAAATTTGCTGATTGTGCTCCTTGCCTTTTTTTTTTCCTTAGCTAATATTGGATATAAAAATATTTTTGGGATTTTTCTTTCGAGATAAAATTGATACCAACTTTGACGCTAAGCCATGGCAACCATGAAGAACAAAATGTCGTAATCTGATTGCTAGATTATGAAAACTTCATTAAGTAAATATTAGTTCTTAATTATAGAATTTAAATTTCTTGGTGAAATCTCCAACATTTGTCGTACATAATAGCTTATTTTGTGTTTTAATCGACTGAATTTATGTCTGTTCAGCTTAAATTGCTACTAAAATACTGTTTAAGAGGCTACTTATTCTGCTACTATTTCACAATTGCCTTGGCAGCTCTATAATTATGAGTTGTCAAAACTAACCTAGGTCAATCACCATGCTTAAATTTGAGTATAGCAGCCCATTCCTTATGAGCTTAACCACCTTTCTACATATGGATTTCCATAAGGTCCATCTCTCCCAAGGCTCTATCCCCAGAGCAAGATGTAGAAGGACTAGTATCAGTCACTGGCATGTTAGATTATGTAAAGCCTTATCTGAATGCAAATAATTGGTATGTGCAATCATTTCTATCTGTCAGTTAAGTTTTAGGTTAAGGTTTAGTTTTAGGTCGTACCTTGGGACAGTTTTAAACAAATATTTTTTTCCTGAGGCTATAATGTGGCTGCAGTTTGTTTTTTCCATCAACTATTTACATTCATTACTTTTGGAAGAATTTGTCTTTTTTATTTATTTATACCTCGAACACTAACTGTTTTATAAATTGTTTTGTTAACCTATGCAAATGTCACAAGTATTAACTTGGTGTAACATATGTAACATGTTGTTGTACCTTCGGATACATGTTGCATCTTGAAATACATGTTACTTTTAGATTGTTTGAAGTAGACAACAAAATAAATCTATTCCACCCATACTAAATTCCGTATTTGTAAAAAATTACACAGTTTCAACGTTTTATCTCTTGGCAACACTTGCCAGATTTTTCAGGGAATCAGTTAAAAATCACCTGCACTCAAAACCAATGGGACGACTGTCGAAGACCATCTGCGCGGCGAGGGCAGATGATAGGGGCTTAAAACTTTTAGAAAAGTAGTATCAAGTTATGTTCACATTGAAATCGATCATCATTAAAACAGATTTTTAACTAAATTTACCATCCATAAAAAAATGTAATTATAATCAGTGAAAATACAAGAACAAAAATTGAAAAATCCAAAATATTTATTTACTAGAGGACGTATTTTAATTAGCTGTTTAGCAAACACAACTAACACCTATGGAGTGCCAATCTTTGTGCAAAGGTTCTCTGGTAGCAAATGGTAAACTACAATGTATTATTTTGCTACTTACTCAAAAAAAGGAGGCAGCACAATATAAACTGTTTCAAGGTGCATCTTCCCCTATACCTTGTCTGATACTAGTGAATGATTAGTGTTCCCCATCTTTATACAAAAACTGGCTGAACATTTTTTTAAATCAAGTGGTGGCGATACTGTTCTAAGGATTTAGTATTTAAACTTATATTTCCCTTCCTGGTGTAGTGATCACAGCTTTTGTTACTATTCACTTTTTGAATCTTTTACCTGCCATCATGCATGTTCAAATTTATGTTCATTATAATTTATTTAAATTGTTTTGTCTTCAAGCACTATGCTGCTAGAAATGGCAAGGAAGAAGTATGCAAGATTTTACTTGAGAGTGGAGCCAATTCCAATGCACAAACTCCCGGAGGAGCTACACCTCTCCACAGAGCAGCATATCTAGGCCATACAAAGATTGTAACCCTTTTACTTCGCTTTAAAGCAGATCCAACTATCTGTGACAGTGATGGGAAAACTGCTCTACATAAGGTATTTCGAAACTCGTATAGCTTAAATCCACATACTCACTATCACTAGCATACTGTAACACGTAACAGCTTCAGAGGCAGATGAGATGTCCACAATCCCTTTGAAAAATGCAGCATGCTGTTAAATCCAGTGATTAGAGCGTGCTTGCAAGGAAACGAATTCACATTGCTATAATGTGTGGAAAGAGAAAGTGTTTGTTTCAAGACAGTGTACACACTATCAAATAACCATTATTGCCAACCTGTGATCACTTTTCATACCTACCTAATTTTAGAAAACCACTTTTATTCCTATCTTCTGGATTAAAAAAATATATATCTTCAGAAAAAAGTTTTTTAACTGAGAAATTTTAAATGACACTAAATTTGTCTCCTTGTTTTGGCCATTCATAAAGAAATTTTGTATCAACCAGCTTTCACAGAATAACACTTAGTTTTTGGTCTTCCAGTCAAATTGCATGGCTTTTTCTCTAGAAAGAAAATTTTCAAGTGATGCAAATTTCAAGCCAGTCAAAAAAATATCCATCAATGATTGATAAATCATCATATTAACTTTCTTTGGGGGTACTAATTTCCAAGAAAAGCTTAAAAATATAACTCTATAACACTAAAAAAAAGTTTCATTGGTTATTTTTGATGCCATTTTATTAATTATTTCTGGAATTACAGGGCTCCTAACACGTCACTTTTTTGACATTTTTTCACTTTTTCAGGGGATTTAAGTTCTTAAATTCTATTTAAAGAAGAAAAATTTTGGTGCACAGTTAAAAAAATTCCTTTTTCCTCTAAAAAAGCAAGGTTTCCCGGTTCCTCAAAATCTTCTTAAGAACTCCTTAAAATGAATTTTCATTTATAAGCACTCTTAAAACTTCTTTTTTTATGTCCTACTTCTTAAAAACTCCTTTTTTTTTTTTTTAAATTTCGTCTTTTAAATTTCGAAATGCGTGCTACGTTCCACCGCAAGTATGGATTCAAAAACGAACCGTTTCAATTGTAAAAGGATACTTCACGTTGCCCGTGGTGTATTAGCAGCAAGTTCTGAAAATTTTCCCACGAGAAAAGACTATCAGTAAGGCGAAGTTTAAGGGAAGCAGGGCCATCGGCATATCCGACTCCTCTTACCTAATTACCTAACTTGAGCGATAGAACCTTGAGTGGCATTTACGACTGACGCTTTCCTTTCGTAATTTTGTGTGGCGTATCATTTAGCGTGAGAGAGTTATCACCAGTCGACAGGGTCGAACAAAAGGAGGAACCCTCTAGGAGGTCAGATGTTGACAGCTCGTAAATGGTGATTGATGCCAGCGGTCAGGAGGCAAGGAGCGAGATTTTCCCTGCAGAACATTGTAACTTTTAATTTTTTTTAATCGGCCAAAATTTTGATAAAATTAAGGAAAAATTGTTCTGCAAAAACTTTGTTTGTTCTGCAACGTACGTCACATTTTTAAGCACTTTCTGCTCCCAAGATAAAATGCAACAAACCAACTTTTTATTGCCCGTTAAACCGATTATATTTTTCTCATTTTTACTATACTAGGGGGCTCCGCCAACTGCTCGCTTCTGCTCATTAACCCCTAAGGAGACACTTTTTTTGCTTGTAGGTCAATTAAACTCAATTATTATAGCATAAGAAAGGGGATTTGTGGAACTCCACCCACCTTGGTGCACCATTGGATTTAGTTCGTTACACGTCACATTTCTTGCTGAACCCATTTATAGAGGCTACACCTTCATTTTATACGTTCTAACATCCATGCATATAATTCTAACCAGGAACTTTCCGATCCAAAAGCCAGAACACTCATGGAATTTTAAATATTTGGTTAAAACTTTTATGTTGAATTTTAATTTATATGTTAACGCATACTAATTTGATTTAATCCCTTGCAAATGAATGCTCAGGAGATGAAGTCCTTGAAAATGTTTTGGGAGGTCTTGAACTATCCTTGAATTTATGTAAAAGAGTGTGAATCTTGTGTTACCTAAAATGATATAAATACACTCTGGTGTAATTCATGGTTATGTAATGCAAATTGTGGATTGTTTCTGTAATAAAAGTATTCTAAACAGGGTTCCCATGGGCTAGGAATAATCTAGAATTGTCAGGGAATTTAATTTTAATCAAAAAAGAGTCGGGGGAAATTACACATTTTCGTACAAAACCTAGAAATTTGTCTCAATGATGATTGATCATGGCATCACTTGGGGAAAAAGTAGCCAATAAGATTCATACACAGTTTCGTATCTCTTTATTTTATGAATAGAATTTTTCAACTGAGTTTAAAAGATACAACATACTAATATTTAACAGGTAAAGAATTTTGTTTTGTCCACTGGCTTAAATTGAAGAATTCCGTGCATATTATACATTAAATCACAAATTGCTTTAAGTCAAATATGTTAGATTATTTGAATAAGTATTCTTATGCAAGATTACTTTTGCTTTGTGTATTTATTTTTACAATGTATAGTTGGATTTTTGTTATTGGCTATTAAATGCTAAATTATTTCTTGGTTTTTCACTTTTAAAATGTCGTGAATTGTCTGGAAAAGTCATGGAATTTTATCTCTATATTAAAAAAAAGTTACCGTCGCCGCAGGATTGAAAACTGTGTTGTTTAGCTCGATTCTTAGACGGTTTCCCGAGAAAGTACTGATCGGAAAAAAATGAAATTAACATGGTTTGTTCTTCATCGTATTCCCTGGATAATTATCAAGATTTTTTTCCGATGCGGCTATTAGTTTAGGTTTTATTAAGTGTCAAAATTGAAGAAGTGAAATTTCAATCCGCGAGTGAGCAAAACACGTACAAATTTTCAGTCTTCAGCCGTGAGTTTTTTTTAAAGAGTACCTCTCAACGTAAATTTTTGCAGCTCGTCGAGTTTTTTTTGGTATTTCAATTTAGTTCTTGATAATATTTTTTTGAAATTTGGGAAAAATCGGGACATTTTTGTTACTTTTTTTTAAAACTGCCGAATCTATATCTTATTACTATTAGTTTTTTATTTTTAAAATATCGCAGTATACCTCAGAATGTACTCTTTCTTACGGTACTATTATTTTTGAAATCGGTTAATAATTAAATTGGATGCGATCAAAAGTTGGTCATACAAAATTCGGAATCTTTGGATATTTTCGCTACTTTTTGTTACAACCATTATATCTAGAGCAAAACCCATTATTTTTTAAATTTGAGAACATCACTGAATATATTACATTACACTCTTTCTTATGGTACAATTATTTTTCAAATTGGTTAATAAATAAAATGGATGCAATTAAAAGTTGGTCATACAATTTTCGGAACTTTCAGATCGTAACTTCCGATACAAAACTAAAACGGTCATATCTATATCGTATTACTGTGAGTTTTTAATTTTAAAAATATCACAATATACCTCAGAATGTACTCTTCCTTATGGTACAATTATTTTTAAAATTGGTTCATAAATAAATTCGATACAATCAAAAGTTAGTGACACAAATTTCGTATTTTTCAGTTTGCATAGCAGCTTCCGCAAGCAGTAGTGGGTTGCAATTTTGACTATCGGGTTTGCCAGATATCAAATTTATAGTAGCAACAATTGCCATAAAAACTATTTCTTTTTATTTGGCAAGAAAATAGGCTCGCTTTTTTCCCTCTGTTCTCAGACAGTTTACCGACAAAGTACAGATCGTAAAGTTTGGAGATTAACACTGTTTACTTAAAATTGTATAGGCAACAAGATACAGAAGATGTTTTACTGATGCGGCTATTAGTTTAGGGTGCATTAAGTGTTAAAGCAAAAAAAAAGTGAAATCACTTGCGAAATAAGTATTGGTTTGCGAAGCAAACCAAACGGGATTGCGTAGCAATCCCCGGGGTCGGCGAGCGTAAGCGAGCAGGGGGCGAAGCCATCGCTGTGACGTCATGTACCGGAAAGTGAAATCGGGATACGAATTATTCAGATAGTTTCACTCTGTGAAAGGAATGTTGGTTTGCGAACAAACCAAATGGCATCTGTGAAAGGAGTGTTGGTTTGCGAAGCAAACCAAATGGGATTGTGCAGCAATCCCCTGGGGTTGGTGAGCGTAAGCGAGCAGGGGGCGGAGCCCACTAGTTTATGAAAAAGAGTGTGAAACTTGGATAAAAGTTTTAAAATGTACATAAATACACACAGTGGGTGATGATATTAAAAGTCACTTTTATGAATTTATTACATTGCAACCCTCAGATACTGTTAAAAGAACTGGAAAATTTGAATTATATTTTTATTTTTATGACATAATTAAACTAACAAATTTTTAATTAATAGTAATCAACATGCTGATTTCAAAACATGTCATTCATTTTTACCCAAAACCCAGAAAATGTATTTTTTTCTAATGGCTGCAATAATTTGATCACCCTTTGTTTATACCAAGTTAACATTTCATGTTTTACATCTTGTTTTATTTTATAGGCTGCTGAAGGACACCACTTTGCAGTCGCAAAAATGTTAGTGAATTCAAAACCTGAATTGAAAAGTATGAAGGATAAAAGAGAATGTTTACCCCTTCATTATGTAAAAAATAATACAAATCTAATAACTCTTTTAACAGAATGATGCTCTAGGACACATATATGTATATATTTTTGTATGTATGTATAATTGTAAATAAATTTACTAAACACTCATGAAAAGGTCTTAAATTTTTTCCTCTGAGGTCATATTTTGAGGATATCAATGTGTGTTAAATTGTGTGATGGTGACCAAGCAATGGGTCCACCTCAGCCGAATCATTGAGTCCCAAAAGTATCCTTGCAGACATGCGGGTTTGGTGAATGCTATTTAATTTTTATCAGAATCACGTCAGAGGGAATTCCCTTTAAATGTGAAATGAAGCAATTACGTTAAGTGACTAACTGCATTGAATTGAAATTAAAAGCATTGTCATAGTGAAATGTGAGGAACAAAAATAATTGTTGTTGTTTCTAATGCCTACACTGGCAGACCAGAGGAGTGCCAGGCCCGTCGAAGACGGCAAGAGGCGAGGGGGTGCGCCTTCCATGTTATTGAGCCCCATTGGGAGGAAGTCCAACTTTGCTCGGCTTACATGACACATCCGTTTTACAGGAAGGTCCCTTTCATACATCCATTCACTCACACATATCGTAATTTAGATACCAATCAGAGGTCGATAACCCTCTGATCAGATACCCCCAGAGGTATTGATTTGGTATGGGAACATGGGGGAGTTTGTGACCACGACCTATTTAACGTGCCCCAGTCACCATTAGTGAACACGACGGTCTTTAGCCAGGTCGAAGCGCCGATCTCACAATCATCAGAATTGCAGGCTCCGCCGAGGACAGAACCCACAACCCTTCTGATGCGAGCCCGACGCTCTACTGACTGAGCTACCACGGCTCATACAAAAATAATAAAGTTATGCATTGACTAAAGAAGCAGGAGCTGCCAATTTATAACCAGTTGATTTAAATCAAGTGGTTTTATTTGAAAAATTCATGATTTCGATCGAAATTTAACATTTTTCTCATTAAAAAATTGGAAAGGATTGTAATTGTAATTAAAGGGGAATAAAATAATCAGAGACATAGAAAAAAGAGTGAAGTAAAACATTGATTGAGCAGGATTTGTCTAATTTAAATCAGCTGATTTAAACAAGACTATTTTATTTTCGAATCACATGATTTAAATTTTTCTTCAATGAAAGTGAAATAAAACATGGGACAGGATGCCATAACGCGATACAAATAAATTTTTTTTTCGGTATCACCTTAAAACCCCCTTTTTTTTTTAAAGATTATACATACCTACTATCGAGACACTAGAAATTATTCTAATGATTGGGATGGCAAACTCTGACCACACATTGCTCTCTGTACACTCATTCACAAATCTTGGCAGAGGCTGAGCTCTTATACACTTGTTGGGCAAGTCTATAGATAACGCAAATTGCTTTTGGTCAATTTTCACACCTGTCACTATGAAAGGTTGGAAATGCTTGAGGTGATGCCCTTTCGCAAGAAAATTTGACATCTATATATACAAAAAAGGATGTTTATTTTCTATACGAATCCACCATTTAACAAATTGATACGCTTATACTTTTGAATACTGCGGAAAACAGGCTATTACTTTCCTGTCTTCAGACCGATCTAGCATTTACAACCATTAAAATTGGCCACAGGTATTCCTAAAAGTTCCCCAATTTTAAAATCTAAAGTATGTTTTCCTGTAATAAATGAATATTGACAAGGAAACAGATTCTACAGGAAATGTAACACAGGGAAATGTGGTAATATTTGAGCATTGCTAAATTTCAGGAATTAAATGTATATATTTGCATCTAAAGTAAACTGTAGAAGCTTTAAAAAGTATTTTCCGTTCAACTTAAATGATTGCATTTTCCCAAGAAAAGCGATTATTTTAATTCAATTTTCAATCAACCTTTAACCAATTCAACCTGAGCAACATCGGGTTATTCAGCTAGTTCCTGTTTTAAAAAAATCATAATTCTTAACATTTGCAAACTTGAACTGTTTGGCCATGGAATATAAGTATTGCAATATTTTCAAGCATACTGTTAGATGTTAAGATTCTTTGTAAAATTTAGATATGAAGCTTAAATTTTTTGAAAGATCCAATGTAGATTCTTACATTTTCTCTACAATTCATACAGGGAAATGTTCCATCAACTCATTTTTGCGTTTTCTCTATACTGAGCCACTGGGGCCATTTGCTCAATACGCTAGTAACATGAGCGGCACAATTTTAATTCCTACAACTGACCCTGGGTGTATTTCTGTGTCTAATACTTTCTTTGTATGTATTAAGTCCATAACTTGACACTGTGCAGCTTGGCCAAATACAGCCCTTGCGTCTTAAAATCCAATAAACCTAATCCAAAAACATTCTGTATCAGACTGGAAATCGTATACTACAATTTTCCATTGTCGTTATCTGTTTTGTATAAGAGTAAGATCTCTTTCCATCACCTAGGCCCTGTTGACATGAGACATTTTTGAGGTCAGCTTTCCATAAGCATTAAATTATGTTTCTTTACTCCTCTAATTCAAGTTTCTATCTTTGCGATCATTGAAGATAGTGAAAATTGCAACGGATTTGATATACATGGAAAATTTTACACAAGATCAATACCTTAAATGTGATTTTCTTTAAATAAATGGTAATGATGGTAAATAATAAACCTGTTTTTGGTATGGATCTGGGGTAGAATTTACGCTGATTTGAAGTCCGTTGAAATTTTCACTCTATCTTTAACGATCGCAAAGATAGATACTTGAACTAGAGGAATAAAAAAAGTTAATTTTTAATGCTTACGGAAAGCTGACCTCGAAAACGCCTCATATGAACATGGCCTTAGGCTGTATATTTTCAGACGAGTCTTTAAAAAATTAGATGATCGATACTGATGAGAAGTTTGTGTCACAAAATCCGTCATCGCATTTCCCTGTTCTGTCCCTAAAACTTAACTTTTGATAACAGCTACATCATTCATTGTAGAGACGTAATATGTTCTAAAAATGCAGAATATTTATGTATACATTGGGATGCTAAAATGTAAATTATGCATTTCCACAGGACTATGCATGTTTTGACTAAAAAGAGATTCCAAAATTGATATACTGGCAAGTATGCATTTGTTTTAGTATGTTATGAGCAAGCTTGGATATCCGTCACTCCCTACCTTTTTTAATGAAATCTCCCAAGTTTTATAAGTGAGTAAGTCTCAATTTGGTCTGGTAGGTCTGCGAAAAGTAGAGACGAAGAAATCTCAAGGTTTGTTGCACACACTTGTATCTCGCTTACTATAAATGACAATCTTGATTAAAATTTTGTTGGATAGGGTTTATGCCACTATCTAAAATGGTGGGAAATATAGCAAGGTGAGGCAATTTTAATTAACCTCGTACCAGAGCAACACAAGCTATTGACGACGTTCTGGGATCAATCCCATAAGGAAAAGATCAGAGGACAACACTAATTTTGATCTACGGTCAGACAAGACAACACCTGTGCAGGCAACCCACTCTTGAAATACAGTGGTGAGGGGGTAGCACTTGCAATATGAACACTGATAATAATAATGACAACATTTGGGTAGTGTAAACTATGAATTGCAAAAGATAAGGATGTTAAAATTGATGTCAATAGACCCTTCAGTGCCTACACTGCTTAGATTAGTTTAAAAATAAAAGTAACTTTATAACATTTGAAGTTGCTTCAAGGTAAAAAATAAAAATTTTATAAGTGAAGAACAAAACTCGAGCATTTTTGCAAAGCAATAATTTTATTTGCTTTATACTTTACATCCATTTTACTGGGTTTAGACAAAAATATGTATAATTTCCGCACAGATGTCACATAATAGAAACAGTTCTGAAACAAAGACATGCATCCCACAAGTCAGTATTTCTTAAAACTACAATGCTATATATTTAGATTTACATAAAATCACACAAAGCAAGTTAAAGAAATATAAAGCTCTGATTCAGCTTGCAAACCGGATATTCACATTCTAAAAATTTAAAGTGTAACAAGATAATTTCATTTGTAAAAATAAATATAATTTTTTTTTTTACTCTTTGGATAAGTTAAGCATCACATTTCAAAGTAAAATATTCGATTCAGTTCAATATATATGCTTTTAGTGGCATTCTTCAGGTAAATATGATACTGATATATATATTTAAACACAACCAACAATACAACCTTAAAATATGAATATTTTAAAAACTCATTCTTTACACAATGTTCTAAACACAGGACCCCTACTTCCAAGGACATGTGGGCCAAACTGTAACATGGTAACAAAGCAACACATTTGAATGTGATTTTTTTTACATTCGTGTTTTATACATGAAATATGTTGCTTTCTCTTCTAATTCGTTTACCATCCACTTGTGGGTCAAAATAAAAATGGTATTTCAATGGATCATTCAATTTGCTGATTACCCTTCTATAACATTTCCCTAGAGCAGAATTTAACATGCAATGATTATGTGCTCCATTGTAAGAATTAAATACACACCCCTTTTACGATTAAAAGTTTTCATGCAGTTTTCAGATTGGTTTGTTGTCCTTTCATGGTCATTTGCAAATCAAACCATCATCTGATTTTAAAGTGGATTCCAAACCATCACGAACCATGCCATGAATTTGAACTCAAGTCTGTAAAGCTGTTTCAGAATGCTATAACCACTCGGCTACTAATTAACAGCATTTTTCAATATTTGCATTCATTACACATTGAAGCTTCAGTTACATTCATAATAATTTTTTTTTATAATTATATTAAATATAGATATAACAATTCTTAAATGTTCACAATTTTGCCACCCCATACATCTGCTATCGTTGTATACTACAGATTTAGTGGTCACATTTGGTACTAAATCTGCACATTTTACTGTTAGGTGAACCCCCATTCGCATGGTTTATTAAGACTGTTTAGGGCTAATTATGATTAAGATATGCTCAAAACTTAAAAAATGAAAAACTACTTTATAATTTAATCACTCTCAGCAATTGAACTTATTCCACATGAATGAAAATATAAATAATGTATCTTAAAGATAAAATAGTTAAAAAAGGAACAAGGCAAGGCCTATGTTTTCCACTCTAGTTGACAAGACAACTACTCTGATACTGTGCTTCCGTCAACAAGAAAAAATTAAGATACTTCCAATTGTACAAATAAAAAAGTAGTAAGTTATGTTTGTATTTCATTTTTGCTACTTATTTTAAAAAATGATAAAAATAAACGTTTTGATCCCCAGGGGTTATGGTACCTGATGTTAGGAATGGTTGATGTGCACTACGTTAAAGAAGCCTCAGTCGGTTCTTCCAGTTTAGTAATACATAGATTAAAGAACAGAAAATAAAATGGATGTGCATTGTACACTTACAAAAAGATTATTTCAATATAACATAACAAATACATTTCTGCACTGCATAAGAAATAATACTACAGCAAAAAATCTACATTGACCAGTTTCTCACTGACCTCAAAATGGCCAAATGTGTGCGTACATACATATCTTTAAACTTCAAAGATTCACTGTAAAAATATACTTAAAGTATGAACAGCACATTCTGACATAACAATTAAAATCATTGACATGGATTGATCGAGAAAAAGTTGCACGTTTTGTACTATACATTGATATATAATGGCTCTCAAATTCAACATTTCATCAACTTTTACTACAGAACTTGAATTGCATTTTTCAGAGTTTTAAAAATATCTCATTTTTAGTGACACAAATTTTAGTAAAATTTCTAAATTCATGTAGTATTTGCTCTTGTATATTAAAAAATAATTTGAGTATTTGAAACATGTATTAAATTCCTTCTGTAAAGGAAAATGCTAAATTCTTCTATTTGCAAATCTATTATATGTATTGGATATACAACAATTTTATACATTTTCTAAAAATTTTAACATAACCGTTGATTTTTGTGAAGATTATTCATGTTTCAGCAACAAAATATTCAGAAACAAAATCAAGGAAATAATTTGTATAAATATTAAATAAAAGGGCACAAGGATAAAATAAACACATGCTCAATAATATTTCACTGCATGTGGCAAAAATTTTCAAGCTACAATCAGACTAGATTCTTGCTTGTCACCCCATTCTTAAAGTACTCAAAATAAAAGATATCAAATATGAAGTAGAAATATATTATGAGCAGAGCATCACTTTATGTTTCAAATGTTTTATTTCACCAATCCTGAAATGCTTAATCTAAGACTGACTCAATGCAAATTATTTGTCATTGTGAACTGTTACAAATTTATTAATAGTACATACCTGCCAACATTAACATGCATGTTAAAAGCTTGTACATAAACACTCTAATCCCCTAATTCCACCCTAAATTATTTATTCTGAATTTACTTTTATTTAAAAAAATAAATATCACTGACGAGAAGTGTGATTTCCTTACACTTTTCCAAGATTAAAATTCAACCTACAATATAAATTTTATCTATTCATGCAGAATTCATATTACTCAAAATTTACAACACTATAGGAATGAATTTAACACTGTGATTTGATAAAAATTAAATTCAGTTCATTGAATGTGATGCATTGTAAAGCAATCATTTTGGTAAGTTAAAACACAAATTCCATATTTTTGTACTCAACCATCAGAAATTATGGATAGCTGGCAGGTATGTTAGGATAAGTATAAGATACAGTGACAGAAATTAACACGAGGAACTGACATATTTATCTTGCCTGAAGTTCTAGAAGGACACAGATACATTTATCCAGCAAATTATTTAAACAAAATTGATCAAGTTATGAAAGATATAAAATTAGAAGTTAACATTTTTAATTATTATAAACTAAAAACAGTAGTTATTTATAATTTAAACATTGCCAACATAGAGCAAACTAATCTTAAGAATTTCATAAAATATGTTGACATTTTAAAATTAAGCATTCTAGATGTATATAATAATCAGAAAATATGTTACAATTTCTTAGTATATACTGAACATGACACTACAAAACCATAGCCTAATTGAAAATAAAATTAATATTATAAAAAAAAAGATACTATTTTACTTAAAAATAATTTTGGGCTTTAGAGTTACACAGCTAAAACACTTAAAATACTATCTTAAGACGACGCATGATTACTATACTGGGAAATAAAGGATATACATCCGACTTAAAAATTATTTTTCATTGGGTGTTAAAGGATGGATAACAACTTTAGAAGGATAAAACTGTTTTTCTAAATTCAAATTGTGCAAGTGTTGGTCTTCAAATGAGAAATCAAAGCTATGTGTGCGATTAGGACAAACAATCTTCAGTGTTCTTTAAACCTGGGACAGAGAACAAAGACCTTTAAACCTGGGACAGAGAACAAAGATTCATTCAAAATTCGTCTTCCAGGCTTAAGCAATTCGTACTTCAACTAGCCATTTTGAACTCAAATCTGTCTTGAAATTACATGATACACCTTTTGCAAATGAAAACATGTACTTTATACTATTAAATATTTTAAAATGATCATAGGTCAAATCTAGTACTATTGTCGATTACAAATGTCTATTATTGTCTCAAGCAAAGTAACAGTTTCCTACTATTGCTAGGAAAACAATTTATGGACACTGCAAATTGGTTACATAAAATAATTATAAATCTTAAGATGATCAGGTAAATAATCAAATACAGATTGCACTTTTTTTTTATAAAATATTAATAATATTGAAATTATTCTATTCTTCTGCATAAAAACATGAAGTCGTTTATACAGTATCTATAACTCTAGTTTCAACCTATACAATACTACATGTTTAAGTTTCTTCGAACAAATATCAACAGATTACTTTTACTTTCTCATATTATTCATTGTTATTAAACAAAATAGGAAATTCATTATAAAATTTTAAATTTCTCTTTAAAATTATTAAAGTATGAAACATGATGATTATCAGTAGTTTAAAATATTACTGACAACTTTAATAGAAGTTATTTATTTGGCAATTGTATTCAAAATATTTTCACACGTTTCCACGCCTTGCATCTATCCGAATGTAGAATAATTTCTAAGCTAGCAAAATAATATTAAAGATTTGTATAAACGAAAATGTAAACATAAAAATTTAATATTAATTCACAAGCGTAGTATTATTTTAATATAATATGAATCCATAAAGAAAACAAAAGTTCCGCATAACAATTCATAATTATGACTGGAACACGACCATCACAGATACATATACAGTGTGCAACAAGTAAGACATAAGTTATTTCCCTAAGGAAACAACAATGGAAAAAATGTCAAAAAATGTTTATAATGAACTCATCAACATTTATACACACACTTTCATGAAATACTTTGTCACTTGAAGTATGATTAAGTAACAATAACCCACATAGACTATGATAAATAGGCCCTGGATTTTTAGGTGCTAAAAATCTCATATTAGGTTTCCAATTTATGTTTTAACTAATATATCACTTGGGATAATATAATTTTTTTCTTGTGATTTTTCTGTTTCGTTGGGGTTGAGACCAAGGTCACGTTATGACATCATGATTCGTAATAGTGAAACACATGATATTCGCACCTACCTTCCAATTTCTGTCTCTGCTGTTGATAAACAAATGAAATATTAAAAAGACGAGGGTAGATTTTTGCTGTCCCAAAATGGACTAAAGCTTTTGCTTCAGATGGATGTATTAATTATCAATATACAGTCACACATGTTTTGTATTCTTTACACATAATGCATTCACAAAAAAACGTAGTATCTTAACACTACTTTTATAAAATGATATTAAAATGCATTTCAAGTCTAAACATTTCAAAAGTTTTTCTGTGGGTTTCTTAAGTTAGTTGAAGTTTTTTAGGTGCTAAAGCCGTCTTAAGTTTTCAGATCGAAAAAACCATAAATCTGGTGTTTGGAGGTGCTGTAAAATTTCACATTTTATTCAGAGCATCCCAAATCGTAAAAGTACGTTAACAGATTTAAATAGAGTGCATAGAACTTTATAAAAAACCTAAGAACCCAGGGCCTAACGATAAAATATGAATGAAAGCATTTATATAAACTCTCAGCATAAACTTTATAACAGGTTCATAAGAATACAATTTAAAAAACAATATAATACACCGGTAATAAACTTGCATGCTTTTAAAGCATATCGTATTTAATTAAAATGACTAATATGTCGGTCACAGGAAGAGGGAAGGCTTTTTTTAAAAGCTCATATTTAACATTCAAATAACCATGCTATATATATGTATCTTTGGAATTCTTGAAAACTGTCTCCTCCTCACATGAAAGTTGGATGGGTTATTTCCTCTTCCCCTGAAAAACAATGTTTCATTTTAAGTCGCATCATAGAAATTCTAAAAAAATTTCTCATCATTGCAAAAACACAAATCTAAATTTTGGATAATTTGCATATCACCAAAATACATTTCATAAGTGTGCAGGTGAAGAAACTTTCACAAGTTTGGGTCTCCGATTGTTTTAGAAACATGGTCTTATGCCAATATGAAAAAGCATGGCCAATACGCAAAAGCATGGATGGCAATCAGTGACTAGTTTCACAATGAATTATCAATGCTGTTGGTACCAAACAATAAACTTATCAGAATGCAGTTAAGATACCAGTTGTGGACACCCTCTGTTTGATCACCACCAGTTCCCTAATTAACCTATAGAACAATTTGAAACAAGGTGACACAACTGCCAACTCGTGGGAGCTCAACTATACTCGTCTAGAAGGCAGCATCTCCAAATTTGATATTTAGGTAATAGGTAGTCCGAATTCTGGAAACCAAATGCATCTAATGTTGAACAGTAGTAGAAAACAGCACACTCAATCAGCAGTTATTTGAGTAATCATACTGGCATTTATAATTTTTAAATACTAGCTACTGGTGGCATGTAACAATCATGAACTTGAAGAGACAAAACTGGGGGTAGGTTGGATTGGGTTTTATGGTGCAAGGCCAGGGAGCAGAAAGTGCTTAAAACTAAAGACATACATTACAGATGAAACTAAGTCTTTGCAGAACAATTTTTCCTTAACTTTATCAAAATTTTGGTTGATTTTTTTTTTCAATCATAAGTTACGATGTTTTTTTTTCTCCCCAATGCAGCAGGTGGAGAGGGACATTATCCTAACGTCTTGTCATGGCTGCGTAAGTGATGGTCACTTATGAAGAAGCACCCAATGGGCGGCCATCATTACCCTTGACAGAGGACAGCAGAATTACATCCATGCCCTGACCCTGGATTTGAACCAGGAACCTTACAATCTAAAGAGGTCACCACCTTAACCACTAGAACGGTTGGTCGGCAACTACAGGCCTCCCAGTGGTTCTTACCTTTGAAAATAGTCGCTTTAGTTGCCTCATATGTGAAAAATAATAGCCAAAATAGTCTCCCCAATTTTGTAAAATTTAGCACTATATTAGACACAGAAAGCTGCTGTAGGGCAACAACAAATGGAACCTTTACAAACAATTAAAATAAAATGCTAATGTTTCATAAAAAAAATTTCGAAAATTACGCAAGTGTTCTTTCAGGCGCGTTCTCACGAATCAAGTTCAATTGACCGATTATAGTTGATCTAAAAATGTTGAATCCGTTTTTGTTCACACATTTCAATAGAAACTGATGAACAGTTTAATAAGCAAAAATATAAAAGTTATAATTGAAAAATTATTTATTTATAAAAAAATCACATTTAAGGTATCAAACTGGTGTAAAATTTTCCGCAGATTTCAAATCCGTTGTAATTTTTACATAATCTTTAACGATCGCGAACATACAAACTTGGCCTGGAGAATAGAAAAGCACTTTTGTTTTGTTTCTGGAATAAAATAAACCACGACAGATCATTTGCATGGAAATAACTCGAAAGCAGATGGTGGATGACTCATCACTTGATCTGAATGGAGATTTAATTATTTTGTTTTATTTTTTGGAATAGCAACAGCATGAAAGATTACATATTCTAAATTTATTTTTCCCACTTCCGTTTGGTTTAGCAAGGATTGATTTTAGCAGGCAGACAAAACAAATAAGTTTTAACTTTAGTTACGTAGTTCTTTTTTCTATCTCCTAGACCATTAAGGTATAGTAAAAATTTCAACGGATTCGAAATCTGCGGAAAATTTCACATTACATCGATATCTAAAAACATGATTTTCTCTAAATAAATAATTTTTAAATTGTAATTTTATACTTTTTCCAATACGAACGCCGCTGCGCAGAATGACCTCGAGATTACATGCATAAGATTTCATCTCCTGCGCTCAGCAAAACAAATAATAAACATTTTGACTGGCACTGCTTTGATCTTTTTTTGCAAAATCGGTATCGTTAAAGATAGGTTGAAAATTTCAACTGATTTGACATCCGTGGAAAATTTTACAACAGATTGATACATTTGATTTTTTTTTATTAATAATTTTTTCAATCAAATATTTATATTTTTGCAAGAGATTGTGACGTCACGCCGATTGGATCTCTTCGCAATTGGAATTCGGTTTGCGAAGCAAACCAACACCTTGTGCAACGTCATGATGGCTGTTATCCAATAGGCTCAAATTCCCATTTGGTTTGGGAAGGAATTCGTAGCAATTACCGGGGGTTAGCGAGCAGTGGTCACACCTGACCCCACAAAATATTGCAGAAAATATTAGTAAAAATCGATTGTCCGTATTATATCGATTTGCTCTAATATTCATGCACGGCTATAATCGATTATTATGCCTCGATGTTACTGAAAGATCATAAATTGATAAATGTAGCGCAAATATCGAGTTTCTAAGAAAAAGTCGCCTTGCGATGAAAATAGTTGCCTTTTTTTCCCAAAATAGTTGCTTTTGAAGTTTTTCAATGTTAATTTTCTGAAAAAAGTCGCCATAGTTGCCTTGAAAATAGTTGCTTTTTTAGTCGCCTCTGGGAGGCCTGGCAACTACGATGTTGTGCAGTACAAAGTGTGCTCCATGCCACACTCTTTTTCTTTTCTAGCTATGGAACAACCTCCCTACACGGCCAAAATTACCACAAACACTTTATAAATAACACTTCTATGTATGTCAATGACAAAATATTTACCTTCAAAAGTTATTGACAGAATTGCAAATTCTGAAAACATGCCTTGGTTTTAAATAAAGTAGTAAATTAATTTTGATGTTTTATTAAGAATATGAAATACATATTTAGCCGATAATTGTGTTCGATATCCGTTCGAAATTTTACTGCAGTTTTCAAAATTAGGACAAAATGCCTGCAAAACAATTGAAATTAGTTGGAGAACACTGAATATAATTCTGTACCTGGGGTGCAAGAGACAAACTGCATTAAAAGCAAGACATGCAAAATTTTTTTAAATAAATACCAATCAGAAAATCAACAGTTTGTGGTATAAAATATGTTGATAATCAGTATGAAGTATATAAAAAGATGTAGAAGGCATGATTCAAGATAACAATAAAAGTGGGTGAGTCACCTTTGCAAAAAGATTATTGCACAAAGAAATTACTAAGATGGAGAATCCCCAGCTAAGTAAGTTGACTTTAATGCTAATATGCATGTAATTTAAAGATGATGAATTATAATAATAGTAAAATACCAGAGTAATGTAAATAAAGGTACCAAACTAGGGGATATTCCCTTTTAACAGCAGTGTTTTACATTAGTTTTGAAACATGGTTTGTTCCTCTGCACACTTGTAGGAACCTGCAAAGAACCCTGGGCTACTGCTACAATTTTAAGGTTCAAGACTGCTGTCAAGACTTAAAAGAGGACACACAAGTTATGACATTTGTTAGAAGAATTAAGAACTTTATGAACTTGTCCATGTTCTGCAACCTCAAAATTCCTTATATTTTGGGTTGTATTGGTGCCATTGTATGACAGTTCCTGGATAAACAGGAGTTGGTCACAGTATGGAAATTATTTGAAGCTTAGATGGTGCTGGCATTGCTGAGGTCATGTGCTTTCCCTCCTCTCCCACACCTGCAGTTTTTGTCAGTTAGAATCTTGATTTGAATACGGAACAGACATATCAATTAGGGAGTACCGTGCGGAAAACTGTGAACCTCGACATCATAATTAATAGAGAATTAAATGGTTGTAAACTTAAAAATGAGGGAAGAAAGTTAAAGGTAGTGACAATGCACTATGGAAAAGGTAAATAATTTAGTAATTGATACAATTAGGAGTCCGATTCTCATTCCAAAGGGGGTGGGGACATCATCGAGGAGGGATAAGCAATCAGTACCGAAAAGAAGTGGCGCAATGCATGAGCTGTGGTGATGATTAGGGAGTAAGATTCGAATAAAATAAGAACCTAAGCATTTTTAATTTTATTAATGTTTCAAATCACAATCTTTTTCTGTATCTGTAAATAGTATAAAATAGTAATTAACCTTTAATGTAACAGAAAAATCTCTCCAATCATTATTTTTGTATTTGTCAAACTAAGATATAAAAATACCACTGAACCAATTGATTACTGAAATCTCGCCATTCTGCTTCACAATACGACTTGAAAAACAGGAGATTTTGGAAATGGTCTAGGCTTTACCTTGACCAAGGGGATTAGTAGCATTTTAAGGACCAATTCCACACCAAAAATAAAATTGGTAAACTACATACTTGGACACTCGGTTGAATTGTAAATAACATTCCATCCATTAACACATGGCAGTGAGCTGCTGTCATCATGAGGCAGTGTGGAATTCAGTACTGAAGAAAGGTCATCTTGTAATGAAGAAGCATCTTTCAATTCGCCATTCACTTCACCAAATGGAGTTTGCATGCTACCATCACAATAATCCATTAGAGAACTGGACACTTCATCATTCAGTTCAAAATCACCTTTGAGGCCAGTTTTGAGACACCATGAAGGATTAGGGAGAAATGTTTCTGAATCTTCTGAATTGCTAAGAGACAATTTTGAATGGGGACTCTCCAAATAGATAAAATCATCGATGAAGGGGGAATGCTTGGCAACTGCTTGATCTACTGTACCATAAGAGACACTACTACCAATTATGGGATCTCCATTACAAACAGGGAATTCAGATTCATACGATGAATCCGAATCTGTAGTGTTGAGGGGTTGGCGTGATTTTTGTATTTCACAGTAAGAAACATCAGAGCTCAGGTCTATGCTATCTTGGTAGATCTCAACAGGACTATCATGCCCACTAGATCCCAAACTATCAGTCTTGTAGGTTTTAGCACCACTGATTTCAGTTTCGCCTAATTGCAAGTGCTCTGAACTTTGAAATTGTACATGAGTGAATGAAGTGATATTGCCATTAGCACATTTTGAATATTCTACAACACTATTTCCATTATGTATGGCCACTGTTTTAGCCTCCATCTTTGCATTATGTGCATGATCCTTCAAATGTTTATTAATCATAAATGAACTATCTAACGCCATCGACGGTAAAACAGGTTTAGATATTGAATGAACTCCATCAACTTTCTTATGAAGATGCATAGGTATACTCTCATTTGTAGCATACAGAGTTGATGAGCCATTAGCAGGTACTGCAAAATACTCATTAGAAGTAGAAGCACCATCAGAAACTACATTGGACCTATGTATTTTTGCTTCCTTTTCTGGAACATTGCTGCCAAGTTTAACAGAATAGGGGGATAAATTAGCAGGAGTGTTGCTTTCTACAGATGCCAAAGGAAAATTTAAAACACTACTGCACTTTTCAACAGTATCAATTACACTGTCTTTCAGATGTGAAACAGAAGTAGCATTTTGAGATTCTGGGATACAATTATGTTCTGATGAAATACCTTTAAAACCAGGATCACTGCACTTATTTTTTACAGCATTTTTTATATCACATTCTTGGCTTTTGACCTGAGTAACTGTTGTCTCAGTGACCATTTTCAATTCCATATTTTGTGCTTTAAGAGGACCGTTTCCTGCAACATCCATATTGTTAACTTTACCAGCTGAAGGTGACTTTGAACCAGGGGCTTGCAGAGCCTTGACAGATTCGAGCAAAGATGAAGCAGAGCTGCCTTTAATATGGGGGATGTAACGATCAACAAAGTATCTCAACTGCGAATCCCCATCACGATCACTGAAACAAATAAAGTCTTCAATTATACAGTTCCTTTTACAAAATCAAGAGAAGATAAAACACATGTACTAAACACAATTGAGTTCTGAATACATCACATACATACAGGGTTGCCAACCTTTTCTGAGCAGCTTCAGTAGCATTCTCATAAAATTTCAGGAGTTTTGAGGCTACTTCAGGAGCAACGCGAAAATAAGGACAAAAATAAAAGATCTGCTTATTTTTCTTTAAAAACAGTCTGAAAATTCCTTATTAGCACAAATAATTTCTTTTAAGTCCCAAATGCGGACGTCCAAAATCCGGAATTGTCCAAAATCCGAATGTTTAGCTAACCAGAGGTTTTTTGTTTTTCTCACTTTTTTCCATCTTTCTGACAATTTTCAAAGAACAAGGAGGTAAACCTGAATCTAATTGGTGAAACAACGCAAAATAACAGACATGTTCGGAGTAAATACTACACAGAAAAATTTGCAAGTAAAATTTCTTGCATTGTTTTATAAAAATTCCTATTTAATATTATTCATATATATATATATATATATATATATATATACTTATATCATTCAAATACGTAATTTAATGAAAGATCAAAATAAAAATAAAAATCATATGTATATTAAACCAGAAAACGAAAGTTAGAAGAAAAGTTAAAACTAACCATGCCAGCGCGCTGAAAGCTGCAGACATAGCATGGCAAGGAATATATTTTTCTTAAACAAGAGGAAATTCACAAAATAAAAACCAAATGGAATTTATTGAAAACGAAAGTGTTGGTGGATCAGGGCGTCATCAGGGAGGAGCCATTTTGTGTTGTATGGATCAGGCTCCTCCCTGATGATGCCCTGATCCACCAACACTTTCGTTTTCAATAAATTCCGTTTGGTTTTTATTTTGTGAATTTCCTCTTGTTTAAGAAAAAAATAATAATAATAATAATATATATATATATAGGGGAGGTTAGATTAAGGTTTTTTTGACAAAAAGTGCAAATAATCCGAAAACCGGAATGGCCGAGGATTCAGGATTTTGGACTTTGTACTGTTATTTACTGTTCTGTAAGGATAAAAAATTACATTTATCCATGAAAGGTTTTATCCTTAAATTATAGAAACCAAATTCAAATACACAATTTCTCAGAAAATGGAAATTTTTTCCCTTTTCATAGGGGAAATTTCCCTTTTCCCTGCGTTGACGCAATTTCCGAAGTGAACCAAAGATTGTGCGGAGTTGCGTATTTTCGATGCTTTAGCGGAGAAACTCCGGAAGTTCCAGAGCACTTGGCAACTCTGTACATATCACACATTCTAGGCACAAAATGTTAATAGAAAGACCACACATTAATTCCAGATGGATAAACATCCATTCCCTAGATTCAAATCACAAACCTTACAATCCAGAGGCAAGCAACCAAACTACAAGACAGATCAGTCCACTTATTTAAAAACATATAAATCTAAAATATGTACCTAAGTTGTTGGTTTACACAGACAAAATGGTCAACTTGTTTGGTAGTTTTATCAAATTGCAAACATCCAACACTTTTCAAATAAACATATCGATCATCTCTTGAGCGCAAGCGATATACTATCATTCCTGTGCCCTTGTCATTTGAAAACACTGGAATGAATAAAATTGAATTATTTATTAAACGAATACAGAATTATTGTCATACAAGAACAGAAAATTGTAATGATGAAACTAACTATGCAGCTCATGATTTGATAAATGATATGCAAAAAACACAAATTACATTTTATAAACTTCATGCCATATGTAAATTTAAAAAATTTTGTGCTTACAAAAATCAGATTTTTTACTTACTGAGGTGATGGGCAAATAATGCTACTGAGGTGTCTCCAGCATGAATATATTGATAAGCAGAGAGACCTACAACTTCATGGGGCAGATGGCCAGTAATTGTAGCTAACCTAAATCAGAATAAAAAGAGAACAAGGTTATTTCAGAACAAAATTTAAATTACAATAAAAATGTTTTAAATTAAAAATGACTATGATTAAAAAGAATTTTTAATTTTTTTTTACAACAGGAGTGGATTTTATAAGCAAAGGTTTGTAAATTTGACCTATGTGCTATAACTAATTCAATAATTGATCCAAGATATTTGAAGTACTTTTTTCATATAAACTAATTAATAATAATATTAAATAATTAATAATATTAAATAATTAATAATATTAAATAATTTATAATATTAACTATTTAAAAATAATAACTACATAATATTATTAATTAATGACACCAGCTAATTGATACCATCAACTAAATAATAATGTAACTAATTAATAACACCAACTAATTAATACTATCAACTAATTAACAATATTGACTAATTAAGAATATCAACAAAAGTAAGAGGTAAGGTAAACATGTAAAGCAATGTCAGATATTATTATGAAAAGGAATACATAAAAATCATCTGTAGCTGTTTTATCCAAATGGAATAAAAAAAAATATTTAAAAAAATTTAAATGTAAATCTTCTGCAGACAATTAGAATCTTGATAATTCTGATTGGTATATCACATAATCCAATTTATGCCTTGAAGAGCGCACTTACATCATTACAATTTACAAAATGAAAATCATTTTGTTAAAAGATATATTGTTCTTTGCAAATGTGTTAGCTAAACAAGAATTTCTAATAATATACCTATGATCTGCAAATATGATTGTCCCATCTAAACTATGTCTTGTCACATACTCATCTGCAGTAGCTTCTTCTAGGGAGAGTTGATTGTAAGGACTAACATCAACAAGTTTAACAAATGCCTTGAACATATGATTCACAACTACGAAAAAGGTAAAAATCAATTAATTTTTATTTTCATATAAAATTTAAAGATTAATAATTTTTGCATTAAGGGAAAGAAATCACGTTCATATTTGGAAATTAAATAATGTCAAGATACTACAATTTAATGGTTTTTATATTTTTCATTATAATTTCCATTAATATAAAAGTCAAATGTTGCACACCGTTATACATTCCACTGGGTTTTTCTTACTAATCAACTTCTGTAAACCTGATATTGAACTTTCTCTTTACATGGGGAGTTTGCTTCTGTTCAGTACAAAATGTTGTCTATGTTAATTATTCAATTACCCAAACACCAACTACTCTCAACTCTAAATTTGCATGTTGCTTTTTTATGAGTTGGATTAACAAAAAGAAACCTAAATTACATTGTTCTCATCCACAGGTACTGATGCCTTTCTCATTTGGGATATCCATTACGAAAGTCTGGTGAAAACAATACTGCACATTTACTTAATATGACTAACCTTTAACACAGCGTTTCCCAAACTATGCTCCACGAGTATAAAAAAACTACATAAGTAGTCATTGTGTACTACATTGACACTCCCTCGCAATGAAAAAATATCAGCGTTATTAAAGCAGGTATTAGACAATGCTAGATGCTATATCATTTAGTAGATTTAAATAATAAATAATACTATCTCCAGTTCTTTTTTACTATTGTTTCCTTTATATATATATATATATATACCTTTTTATTCATAATTCCGTATATGTATTGTGTGTAATATGCCTCATGGAACATAAACAGATAGAACTATGCACTAAACATTTCTTGGGCTCCAATAGAAACTTTTGCTTAAAAAAAGGGCTCAGAAGCTGAAAAGGTTTGGGAACTGCTGCTTTAACACAAAAACAGGGTATGAAACAATAATGATAATTTAGGAAAATAGGGAATTTTATCATTTTAATTCATTTGTTGTCTGAATATGTTAAGACACAAAACATGCAAATCAGTGTAGTTTCCAGATATTGATGTAACATAAGACATTAATATGTATGAAGTTTTAGGAAATATGGCATGGGTATTTTTGAAAGATTAAGGCAATTAAAACTATTCTAGAGCTTTTTGCCCACAACCTTGAATGATTGTGAAGGAAGCCTTATGATTTTAAATAAATTTAATTCTTTGTAAAATAATTTGCGTCCAAAAATTACCATCAACACAAACAAAATATTTGATAAATGGGACACGAGGAATGAATTAATATTGCCTGTAACCTGACAACTAACTATGCATCAAATGTGCATGGATTTGATTTTAAATTCTAAGTGCAGTAGGCAGTATGTTGTCTCAAAGCTTGATTCAGTGACGAGTTAACCAAGTCTGTACTAGTCTAAAAGGACTAAAGTTATAGTAGCATAACCACAGACAGGGCCGCCCATAAGGGGGGACAAACCCGACAAATGTCGGGGGGCCCGGACGTTTAAAGGGCCCGCGGCCCCAAGGTTTGTTCAAGAAATTATCTGCCTCATTTTAGGGTTATTTTCTGAATTTGACAAAAAAAAAATATCGAACAGAAAATAGTCTTTTCAAGTCCTTAAAACGACCCCGTTAAGGTGGTCTCACATTTTCACCAGTCTACGATAACGACTAGTTGGTTTAGATGCCACAAGGAGTAATGAGTATAGCACATATACATATTTAATTCCATTATTACTTACCAGTTCATTATAATTATATTATGGGTTTGCTTGTACATTTTTGAAGTTGGGTATTTGTAAATATATGGATACTTGGGAAATTAAAACTTCCTACACAAGGAAAAAACTTAGGGGCCCGCCCGAAAATTTGGTCGGGGGGCCCGGGAAATTTATGGGCGGCCCTGACCACAGAAGAGGGTTAGTTAAGTTTAGGAACACCTACTGTGCACGACAGGCTTCGTTAACCAATTAGATAGATTAATGCGAATTGTTGCTCAGATCATGCACAAGGAACAACTGTGTATATCAGCTGAACTGAAATTATAATAGCATCACCACTAACGAATCAGATATAACAATCACTGAAACCCAAGGAAACACAGTTTTAATGGTAGAGTGCAGGGAAAGTGCACAATAGAAATCCCAACTGATGTTTGCTATGATTAAGCAAAATTTATTTTTAACGTTTTGTCCCAGTGGATGACCTACAATTTTTTTAACATGTGATGCTGGGCTTCAATGGACGCTACGCCACTGGAATAATTTCATATTTCATTACTGATATTACATTTAGATTCAAATATTTTAGCTTCCTCAAAAATGATACAAATTTACTATTTCTCATTGAATATTATAACTCCTGCATAAAGATTTTATTAGAAAACTTAACAGAGGAAGAAGCATGTGTACCCGAGCTGATATCAGAATAAAAAATTATTGATTATGATTAGTGTAACAAATATTACCCATTAAAAGCATTTAAAATGTACAAAAACAGAATAAAAAGCAGCCCAATGAAGATTGCACGATGGAATCTGTTTCAGCTGTTACATGTTTTGAAATCATTGTAAAAACTGTAATTGGTTTCTTGTTGCATAATACTGCCATCAAGTCCCAAAAGGAAAAATTAGAAAATTCCAAACCTAAAAATCCGTTAACTGGGTCTTATAGTTCTTTTTTGTTAATAACCCCAACTACATGAATGTAACAAATTTTCGTATCGTTCACAAAAATATTTTTGTTATCCACACAATTGCGGAAATTTATTTCCCAAAAACACATACCAGACTTGGAAGTCAAGCCCTCTTCATTCTCATCATCACAGATAGTCATGTTCCCAACAAATTGGACGTACTGGTAAGTGACAACTTCAGAACGAGGCTGCGCTTTTTCCTTCATGCGACACCGAAAGGAGCACCGCCGAGTGCATCCAGAAGAACCTGAAACAATTAAATCAAACTAATCAGAGTTGAAAGATGGTTTACATTGCAACAATGAATTAATTTAAGTTTGCAAAGCAAATTATTTTGTAGGCATACTAAATACTTTCTGATAGTTCTAGAGTTTAAACACTTCTCTGTAAAGTGCCGAGCCATAAAGGTAGCAAATCTGACTATGGTTGGTTTGGTTTTACCGGCCAGACTGCACCAATCAGATGACAGATGTCAACTAAATGGACATACACACAAGGAAAGTTTTACTAATGCAAAAAAGAGAAATACACTCAAGGAGGAATAGACTCTGCGCTGCCTACACAACTCGCAGGTTGATGGTGCAGTGGGAAAACCTATGGAACCCAGAGATTGATCATGTATTAACAAGAATAAAAGTTTATTTATAAATACACCCAAACTTGATAAACATGATGTTTGCATCATGAGAGTCAGGCAAAAAGTACTTGTTTTCATTTGTAACATTAAGTGGATGTGATTCACTTTGACAGCATTTAGCGAATTCACACTTGATTGTGGCTTAGGGGTTTATGACTGCTATAAAAGCAAATTCCAAGAGATATTGTGATTTAATTGACTCAATACAAGACTATGGTTCCCAGTTTAAAAAATTAAAATCTGTTATAACATTCATTTATCTCTAAAATCTGCATTTGCTTTCAGGACTTAGTTTCTAAACAATTCTCTTTCATATAGCCTATTGGATAACAGCCATAACAGAGTAGCCCATGGTATATGTTTGCTTCGCAAACCAAATGGGAATTCGTAGCCTATTGGATAACAACCATCATGGCATTGTCCGTGAACGCTCATTATCAAATGTGGTCAAATTCGAATTGTGAACGTGACGTCACAATCTCTTGCGTAAACATGAATACTGTATATTTCCGTGTATAAGCCGAGAACTTTTGGAAATTTTCCTTAAGCTAAAGTGGGGGGTCGGCTTATATACGGATCCGCTAATTTCGCAAAAAACGAAGGTACTTTTTCGTTTGCTGGGCGCAAGCGATAAATCACTAAATATCGCCAAATATAGCACAAAAAAATAATAATTAAATACCATAATTAGTTCGCACATAAAAATAACAATTGGAAAAGGAACATTTTTTGTTACAGCTGTTAGATTCGGATCTCCATCGAAACTTTATGTTCTGCACATGTTTTAGGCAGCACAGTGAAGAAAAGTGGCACTAATTAAAAAAAATTCCCAAGCCCCAGCCGCTCACCTTGACTATTGTTGAACTGATCATCTGTGAATCAACCAGTCAGAGTTCCGGCATCAGGTGCGGAACACTGGGGAAGATCATTAGCGGCCACCTTTGTAATAGCGTGGAAAGGGAGCGAATTAGACAAGCTTGCTGTGAAATCTGCAGCTAAAAGCTCAGTATGCTTAGCATTGTAGATCTTTACTGACAAGTTAAATTGTGGTGACCGGTTGGAGAGTTCAATCGCATTTACACCCTACCCACGTTTCTTTCAAGGGCCACAATGAATCCCCTCCCCCTTTTGAATCCTAATGTCCTGTAAATCATCACCTGTTAATCACCTCGTCAGAAGTCGGATATCAAGAGCTGGACCATCTGGACACTGGGGAAAATCATTAGCAGGTTAAAACTATCATCGTTGGCGAGTGGCGTTTTACTTTGCAGCAATTTGATTGGAAAATATTCCGCCTGTTTTACCTTCTTGGCGACATTTACACCCTCATGGCGTTATGTTTAAACATCACAAAAAAAAATTTAATTTTTACTTCAACTTATATATAAATTTTGAACTTTGGGTAAATTTTTGAAGAAAAATGCATTTTTGGCTCATGAAACTATACAGTATTTAACTATGTGAAAAATTATTTATTATAAGAAAATTTAATGTATAAAATATCTGTCTAGTGTAAAATTTTCCAGATTTCAAATTCGTTGAAATTTTTAATCTATCTTTAACAATCCCGATTTTACAAAAAAGAACTCAACAATGCCAGTCAAAATTCTTTTTATTTCCTTCACCGAAATCGTATGAGTGCAGCAAATGGAATCTGTTGATTTCTCAAACGCTGTGTGATGTCATATCTCTTGCGAAAATATAAAAGATGTATTCAATTAAAAAATTATCTATTTCAAGAACACCGTGTTTTAAGGTATCGATCTAATGTGAAATTTTCAGCAGATTTCAAATCCATTGAAATTTTTACTCTATCTTCAATGATCTAAAAGATTATTAATTACAAAACTCCAGTTAAAATTTTTTATTTGCTTTTTGTTTTTAATGGAAGCACGGAAATAATAAATTTAGAATCTGCGATCTTTTATGCTGTTGCCATTCCAAAAAAAAAACAATAATAATTAAATTCCATTAAATTCATTTTAAAAGTTCTAGATTGAATTTTAAAATTCAGTGCGAACCAAAAATTGCAACAAATTTGGACTACCTGCATGCCAAATCCCACTATTGTTAGTGCCATAGATTTGTCAGGATTTTGCATACAAACAAACACTTCCTTTTATAATATTAGAGATGGGAAAGGGAAAATCATCATTGAACAAAATATGAAGAATTATTTGCATGATTAATTATTGAATGTAGATTTTAAACAGGTTTAAGATTAGGCCCAATTCTTATATAAAGAAGACATACATATCTATAAGAAAACAAAGTATACGTCTTGAATCAGGGGTCAGGGGTGAAAACAGTCAAAATGTAAAAAAGAGGAAAATATATGCAGCGTTATTTTGAACAAAAATAGCTGAATAAGAATACTATATTTGTGTACTAATGTGTGTACAGAACAGTGGTGCAGCTAGAATTTTTTTATGAGAAGGGGGGAGGGGGGGTAGGCCAATTTTTAGTCTGATAAAACCTTAAAAAATCTACTAAAAACAATAAAATTTGTCTTTGGAAGTAGGGAGGTTTACCCATAACTGTGCCACTAGTACAGAATGTGTTTATGATAAGTATGCATTTTTGCCTATTATTTAGCTTAAAAGCTTTACAAAGTCCACTATAAGCAATGAAATTTGTCTTTGGAAAAGGGGGATGGGGCACCTTACGCGTAAACTTAAATTTTGTAAAAGAGAAAAATATCTTGACAACTCTGTAAACAGTATAAATAAGTTGCATGAAGTTGAAAAGGTTATTTTTATGAATATTTCTGAACATCTCACCAATGGTTAGATTTTTTTTTAAAGTTGCAATTTTTCCAAAACCTTAATACAAAATTGAAATTAACAAGAAATAAAAATGGCATGTTACAAAAGAATAAATCAAATAAATACTATTTTTATTAAATAGCATAAATTTTATACGAAAAAAAAAGTAGACACCAAAAATAAAAATGGTACAGCTTCAGTCTACCTTTATAGCAGTGGCAACGGACTTAGCGCACTTCTAGTAGCTAGTAATGACAGTTAAGGTAACCCATCTGCAAAACAGTTATTGCGGATTTTAATACAACCAGGGCAAGTGGAAAGTTTAAAATTTTCATTTAGAATATTCCAGAAAGTTCTTTCAAATTCCGTTAAACTGTAGTTTGATTTCATCGGTTCATTTGAAATAATGCTTTCCTTGGCGACTTAAGTGCGCCAAGGGCAGGCCGTTGCCACTGTAGACAAAAGCTGTACCCCTGTGGTAAAAAAAATATAACTTTATTCAGTTTAAATTTACAACCTATTTTTGAATAATTAGAAACTTTTTTTTTCAAAATCTAATATCTCTATATTTTTTCCGTAAATATTCTTAATTTCTAATTAAATCAACTTTAAATCAAATAAAACTTAAAATTAATAACCCATATTATTCAAGAAATAATTTAACTTTTTCAAACAATCATAAATATTGCCCTTAAAAGAAGCATCATTTTGAACATTTCTGTTAAAAAAAATAGCTGCAGTCTGTTTAAAGTGGTGTCCACCACCTTGGCGCACTTCTAAAGTCACAAAAAAAGTTTTAACAGATTTCAAAAGTACTTCATAGATTATTCAAAATAAAAATCTAAACTTTCAGCTTGCCGAGGTTGCCATAAAAGACGAAATAACTTTATTGGTTAAATAACCCAGCATCTTATTTTCTAGTTGAAAGAAAAATCACATTAAAAGCTGATCTAATTCAAATATTTCATTTATACCTTTTCCGCCGCATCATGACGTTTCACGGTTGCTAGATAGCAGCTGCACTTTTTAAGGAAACCGTAGCTTTACCTACGAAATATACAACAACGTACGCTAACTAATTCAAAGTTCAAGTTCTGCAGGTTTGCCATTAAACTAATAAGCTTCTCACAAAAGATTCTTTTCAAAAAGGAATTTGCAAGACTTATCAGCTTGCAACGTTGCCGATATATTTCTCATTTGGAGCATTTTACGTCTATATAAGACAAAAAAGAGCAAAAGTCGGAATTTTTTCGTATAAAATGATAAAAATCGGTCATTTTCTCAAACATTTACGAAAAGTCGGAAATACCTACAAAAGTCAGAAGAATCTCAACCATGAAGGAAGGATATTTTCACACTTTCCTTATTATTATTTTTTTTTTTACATTAATTCTTTGGCTGTAATTCCATGATATAACTTAGATCTAAAGAAAAAATTACAAAGAAATCGAAATTCTCGGAAGAAGAAAAAAAGGAAATCCGCGTGAACACGGAAGATTTTCACCCTTGTTGAAAGATTTGTAAATAAAAAAAGCAATTATATATTCAATCATAAATAAAACATACCGTTTTCTAAACAAGACAATAGCAATCTCTCCAATTCATCTTTTACTATATCCAAGTCATGAGGATGGATAAAAATAAACAGAGAGTGCCCAATCATTTCAATCTGAAAAAACATTAAGATTTATAAAAATTCTTTCAATTACTTTCAGATAATTTTTTTAACATATATTTAGACATACATATATATTATTTATTCAATATTAATCTGCTTGGTCAAAAAAGTGGAAATGTATAATGAACAATAAGTGGTGTTATAAACAACTGATAGAAAAAGGTTTGTTTTTCAATTGGTCTGGAATTTATACCCAAAATATTAAATTTATCAGTATAACAGGTGAGCATATTCCATGAGGACATCATAGTGAACTATAAAGCTATAAAATACATTTGGAAAGCTGAAGGTTCTCTTATAGAAAAGACAAAATTAATGAAGAAATTTTCATGATACAATCATCTATTAAAATGTTTGCCTAAATTTGAAAGTAATAAAAGTGATAATCAAATGTAAATTTATGTAATAATTTGAAATAAATAATTTTTAAATACCAGGTATTGTCATATTTAAAAAAAGTTTGGACTTAGATCGAAGAATGGCTTTACGGTGATGAGGAAGAGGAAATTACCGACGACGCAATAATTAGCATGATTACCAAAGAAGAAATTGATGAAACTGTATATTTAAACGATGAAACACCGAAGATCATTTCGCATGCAGAAGGCATGGCAGCATTAGATTTTGCTCTTTGCTATCTGGAGCAGCAACTAGATACTTTACCACATAACACTTAATTTTTGAAAAGCTTGCGAGACAATGCAGCAAGAGAATTTCTGCTCAAAAACAAACTTTAGATTCTTATTTTAAACATGATATCGAGTAAATGTGATGCTATTTAAAATACATTTTTATAATTTACAAATCTGTGTGCTCGTTATTTTTTCGCTATTTGATTTCTCTATTTTTTAGTTACATAGAATATAAAACTGAATTTTTCTCTTTGATTTTATTATGTAGTTCGCAGAATCCGAGTTTTCAGTAATTCAAGTTGGTGTCGGTCCCGATCAACTCGGATTATCGGAACTCGACAGTAATAATTAAATTCCAATAAATTAATTTTTAAATGTTCTAGATTAAATTTTAAAATTCGGGCGCGATAGTAAAATTGCAAAAAAATTTAGACTGCCTGTGTGCTAAATCTCATTACTGTAAGTTCCATAGATTCATCAGGATACTGCACAGAGATGACAGACACACAAACACTTCCTTTTATAATAGTAGAGATTTTATACATTTAATATTTATTAAATGCAAGCAATTCAACATTGAGATAAACAGGTCTAAAACTACAATAAAGGTTTAATAACTTACATCTTGATGTCCAAGGTATCGCTCTGAGCTTCGAGATGTAAACAAGATTTTGCCAGTAGAAGTGGTCACAATTAGAAAGCCATCTACTGACTAAATGAAATAATCAAAAGACAGTTGTTAAGCTCAAACTAAAAAACTTCATCAATTTAATACTCTTCAAAAATATTCTGTACCTTACCTCAAGGATGTCACGAGCTTGGTCACTTGTTAGGAAATTGGGACACCACTTAAATCCTTTCTTTTGCTTTCGATTCCCACCTAGAGCACCTAATTAAGAAAAAAAGTCTATTACACCTGCAATTGTAACTGAATAAACCATAACTGCATAAAATACTAGACATTTACATTAATATCTAAGACAACTCAAATTGCAATGTATGAGGAGTTTATATATATTCTGCTAAATAGCTTTAGATATTTCTTCTTTCATGCAAAACGTTTAATCTTGGGGACATATTTCTTAGTAAATAGCAAGTTTTTTAAGTAAAAATACTTTTTAATAATAGAAAGGAACAAGTCATTACTATCTTCAGACTCTTGACTTTTAATTAGTAATTTAGTTAATTTTTCGAATTTTACTTTGCATAACTTACAAATTCTTTGCAAATGTAAAATCAGTAAACGATTGATTCACATTTATGTCCAGATTTGTATCTTATTTTAAAGAGGAAATTTCAGCTATTAATTTTCAAACATACATTGGATACTAATTTTTAAAAAAATTGGGAGCCACAGTACATTGATATTTTACTTGATACTATAAAATATTTTGTACCACTAAATCGTTAATTAATTTTTCTAATTAAATAAAACTTAAAATTGATAACCCATATTATTCAAGAAATAATTTAACTTTTTCAAACAATCATAAATATTGCCCTTAAAAGCATCATTTTGAACATTTCTGTTAAAAAAAATAGCTGCAGTCTGTTTAAAGTGGTGTCCACCACCTTGGCGCACTTCTAAAGTCACAAAAAAAGTTTTAACAGATTTCAAAAGTACTTCATAGATTATTCAAAATAAAAATCTAAACTTTCAGCTTGCCGAGGTTGCCATAAAAGACGAAATAACTTTATTGGTTAAATAACCCAGCATCTTATTTTCTAGTTGAAAGAAAAATCACATTAAAAGCTGATCTAATTCAAATATTTCATTTATACCTTTTCCACCGCATCATGACGTATCACTGCCGCTAGATAACAGCTACGCTTTCTAAGGAAAACGTAACTTTACCTACGAAATTTACATCAACAACGTACGTTAACTAGTTAAAAAACGAAGTTCTCCAGGTTCGCCATAAAACTAATATGCTTCTCAAAAAGGATTCTTTTCAAAGAGGAATTTGCAAAACTTATCAACTTGGCAAAATATAGGAGTGCAATGCTGGCGAGATATGTCTCATTTGGCACATTTTATGTTTATAGAAGACAAAAAGGGCAAAATTAGGAATTTTTTCTTAAAAAATGATAAAAATCGGTCATTTTCTCAAAAATTTAAGAAAAGTCGGAAAAATCTCATCCCTGATTAAATCATATAAAAATGTAAATAACTTTAAAAGTTTGGTTTTATAATAAAGTCTTGGTTTGGGTTTATAGCACAAGGGCCCAGTTGCACCAAACACAAAACATACAATGTCAAGTGACACAAAAAATTACAATAAAGGATACACACAAGAAATTAAAATAAAGGGATACATACTCTTTGATATTCGCAAATGTGCTGCACTCAATCTCAAAATGCTCGTTTTATCAAGACGCTTGGATGACATGGATACCATTGGAACAATATTGGCAAGTTCACTGATGTATCCATTCAGCTTGTCTCTCCTTTGCTTTTCTGCTACATTTCTCTGTATGCGAGCAACGTTACTAAAATTACAAACAAGACTGTTAGCCAATTTACCCATAAAGTCCTAAATCCAACTTTAGGAAATAGATCTTTAGGAGCTAGGTAGATATTATTGGAGTAACACAAAGGCTATTGATGACAATCTTGGATCAATTCTGATTAGAAAGATCAAAGGACAACACCACGTAGTTGGAACCATGTTTTAAGCAAAAAAATTATAAATTAGCAGCAATGCACAGTGAAACTTCAATTAACCATTAGTCTGTTATTAAAAGTTAATTAAATAGTAAAAGTGGTTAGTATGTACAGTAACCAGATTGCCGCAAAAAATCAGGAGGAGGCATCAGAGTGTTCAAGTAACATAAGTTCATGTAACAATATGAACAAAACTGTATATTGTTTGTTTCTGTAAAATAAAATACATGTATGTACATTGTATTTCAAGTTTGTAAATGGGCATTTTGTATCATTCAAAAAATCATATCAAAAAATCAGGAGGAGGCATCAGAGTGTTCAAGTAACATAAGTTCATGTAACAATATGAACAAAACTGCATATTGTTTGTTTCTGTAAAATAAAATACATGTATGTACATTGCATTTCAAGTTTGTAAATGTGCATTTTGTATCATTCGTTCATATGCAATGGATGGGGTAGGTTGTTAAGGTTTTTCTGTTATCCGTCTATTCTATTAACCATCAGTCCCAACTCTGATGGAAAATTGAAGTCTCACTGTATTCTCCATGTCTTGACTGAAATTCATTGGATTAGAAGTTGAACAAACAACTCATGTCGTATGGTTCTGATTACGCTCCTCTAATCACACAGTTGTAGTAGTTTAACAAACAAAACTCACATTGTATGGTTCTGATCGCGCTCCTCTAATTGCACGGTTGTAGTAGTTTCAGTCCTAACATTGGAATTGCACCTTTACAAGGGGACTATTTGAAATGATACAAGAAAAATCTTTCACTTGGACTGAATGGAAAAACAAGCTGCAACTTAATATTAAGATGCTTGAATTCCTTTAAATAGGAAATTGCTCCTTCACATTAAGAAGTCAATATTAAACTTGTCTCTAAATGTATGCATTGTAGGTCAATTAGTAAGTTTCCAAGTCATGTAAAGCCCTCCCTTCATGATCTTTTTACAAGTTTGTCCACTTGAAACAATAAAAATTTCCCCAAATAAATGTTAAACTCTATCACTTGCTATAATAAATTGAATACATATTTGGTTAATATTTTGTTTCAAGTCAACACTATTTATAGTTCATTAAGCTTTTTTGAGTTCGATAAGCTGGTCCTGCTATAGCAAAAGTAAATTTATCATGTTTTTTACCAACTGTTCCAACTTAAAGTGGTTTTTCAAATAGATTCTATGTAACTTGTAAATTTATCTTTCCCTTTCAACATCAGTGAATAGTATATTTATGGTGGTCATCAAATATTTTTACAACAAATCATTGAAGCATCAAGGTAAGAATGACTCTCTAAAGATTAAAAACCACTGCATTATTGAGCAAGCCACTTATCTTAGCAAGGATTCTGAACTGTTGACTAGAATTGTACTTTGGTCAGTAGGGTGTGCAAATGTTTTTCACACCTTACTGATAGCAAAACGTAAAGATTTTTCAATATTATCCAATACAGAAACCAAACAGATGCATTGCATTTATTTTTAAAGTCACTATACCCACCTTGCAGCCTTGGCTGTTGATGGGGTTGGACTCATAATAGCAGCAGCAAGAGACGTAGGCACAGCCTTGCCTTTCTCTGCCATCCTAATCACAAGAAGCAAGCTCAGAGGAATGTTTTTGAAACACAGTATATCTATAAAAATTAACAAAGATAAGAGCACCCACTTTGCTTTATACAGAAAAAACACAAACTTCATGTTGTGTACCACTAGAATAAGATGCCAACTATGAGCATCTTTGATACAAATGTTTTGTGACATTTGAGGATATAAAAAAAAACTTGAACTCAGATTTCAGGATAATTACATGGCAATCACCTGTAATTTATACAAAGTTCAATTCAGTTTTTTTTATTTTAGAGCCAAATATAACTTTATATATACACTACCCTACAATAATAGACTGGATGCCAGTGGATTTGCATAAAATCTGACTATTTGTTTGGGGGTATTTATCGTGGTATGGTCTGGGACCTTTGCATGTTGTTCCTGGTCAATTGAACGCCATCGTTCCACATCACGTTGCAGCCTCTGTCAAGCAGTGGTATCAAGATATGGATGTAAAACATCTTTCCTGGCCTGCTCAGAGTCCTGACCAAAACCCCATATAACATTTGCAAGACAAGTTAGCAGACGAGTGAAGCAGACGGGCCTGGGAACCACGTCCGAAATCTACAGCTGAGCTGACGACATTCTTGCAGCAGGAATGGACACAAATACCCATAGCTGTGTATTAAAAGCTTGTTGAAAGTATGCCCAGAAGGGTGGCTAGAGTAATTGCAGCATGTGGGGGACCATCCCCCTATTAAAGCATATATTATTTCCCTTATACCATCACATCTTGCTGTCCGGTCCATTGGCTCAAAGCCCCCATTTCAAAAACCATTTTTTTGTAATCACTGTTTGGAAAACTATTGTAATCAATGATAAATTTTGAAAGTATAGTAGTGCTTTCAATTTTTGAATTTCATCAAACTATTTATGTGACTGTGGGAATAATTTTAGAATTTGGAAAAGTAAGTTTGGAAATAAAAACATGGAACTGAAATATAATTATTGGTAATGGTTTTGTTTGGGGGCACTGATGAGAACAATATTTCACACAAATTCAAAATTATACTCCCTACATTTCTTTGGTTTTGCCATTATCTTATATATAATATTTCCATTATTGTTATAAAGTTCCTTAGAGTGTATCACGTCTTGGATTCACCTGTATATCTAAAATCACTCATTTCCACTTTCAATGAAGAAATTATCTTTTATATTCCATTATTATGGGAATAAATCTGATCACTGTAGGTGGTTTCCTTTTGCCAACTCATTATTACTGCTGATGCTTATGGTGCTGAACGATTAACTTAGAACTGGAACCTGTACTAAGATGCTAGTTGTGAAAGCACCTCGTTCACATTTTAACCTACCACCTCATTTTAAAGAACACTCTTCCAAACTCATGCAACCCTTGCCTTATTGTGGTTGCTAGACTATACTTGTATATTTTATGTTCTTTGTGGATAATCACACATAGTGTGACTCTTAGTAAAAGGCAGTCGTCATGTGGTTCAGTACAAGTCCATTGGTTGAAGTTAGAAAGTGGTGGTAAAGTAAACAAATCCATTCTACAATTGAAATCTTTAGGATGGATTCGGGTGCGAAGTTTATTGTTCGGTGCAAAAAATGATAGCATTGATAACGAGTTGGCAGGGGGAAAACATATGTTGTGACTGCCATTCATGCTTTTATAAATGGCAGCTTTCTCCTAATTCTCTGTCACATCTATTCAGAAATCACAGACCCAATGTTGACTGCCTTTTAACAGGAGGTGCTGACTAGGACTGTTATGACCATTCACATTTGGGAGTCTTTTTTTTCTTTAAAAGCCAATGGTTTGTTTTTGTAATTGTCTAGTGGCATTTGAGATATCAGGGGCTTTATTTTGGGTACAGATTGGCCAGAATTTGCATCTTGTAAACAAAAATATTCAGAATACTTGATCATCAAAAGTTATGCAAAAAACCTGTAATTAATAACTTATTCCGAATTTTGATATTAAAGATACATATTCTTAAACAGATTTCCTAGCATTCAAATAATGAACACTAGCAAGAAATATCACATTACTACTAACAGTCACTTTTAAGACAGAAACCTCTAATAATATTGCATACTTGGCTATATTGGTGCTTTACTTGTACAGTACAAAGTCCCAAATCCAGACGTCAGAAATCCAGAATTGTCCAAAACCGGACATTTTGTTAAGCAGCGTTTTTTTGTTTTTCTAACTTTTTTGCATCTTTCCGACAATTTTTAAAGAACAGAGTTAAACCTGGACCTAATTGATGAACCAATGCAAAATAACAAACATGTTCAGAGTAAATACCACACATAAAAATAGGAAGATTTGCAAGTAAAACTTGTTGCATTGTTATTAAAAAGGTTTTTTTTTTAAATTTTAAAAAAATTAAATATTCCTATATGTTATTTTACTACTGCAATTGAAAAATTCACATGATACAGGGTTAAATTTGGTTTTTTTTGACAAAAAATGCAAGTAATCCGAAAAAGTTCTAAATCAGGAATGGTCGAGGTCCGGAGGATTCCGGATTTTTGGACTTTGTACCGTATCAATAAATTAATATTCTAAGGAAAATAGAAAAATCTGAATATTCCCTTTAAACTTCAAGTAGATCAACAAGGAAACAAGAAAAATTAAAAATAAGCACGTTGTACAAAGTGTGATCAAAGAGTATCCAGGCTCCTGATTGCATGTTGGAACAAAACATAAAATAAATCCATTTGACAGAGACTGTGGAACTGGCCATTCATCTGCCACGAGTCATGCCACTTTTGCTCTTGGTTGTTTTACAAAAGTAGGTTCTTTCCTTGGTGAAGCTCCTTGTCATATTTTTTGTCACAAAAACTATCGTAGAAATCACATCAGATATATTGCCAAAACATTTGCGTAATTTGAAAAGACTTGTACTAGAAGTTGCAGGGAGTTGTAAGGGATTTTTGTATGAGGTTTTTAAGTTTCAAGTCAAGTTTATGAATGGGTTAAACATTTTAAGATAATGGAAGTATCGAAAATGTTGAACAATCTGAGACCACAACAAACAAACAAATAACAAGTATCGAAATTGTTTGTAGTTGTACTCTTAAATCAATTATTATTTTTATCTGAAGACTCAAACATTAATTTCATTTCAGTTTAGATGGTTTTTATTGGTAAACTTGGATACGAGTTTGTCTAATTAGACAAACTTGTATCATGATTGATAGCTTTAAAAATAGGAGTGTTTCACAACTATCATGTTAAAATGCGTCAAAAACAACTACGTGATTCCTGTAAAAACAATCAAAAATTGTGATCCACTGTTGGTCTTGGGGTATGACAACAAAATTAAGACCAAGTGTAAGATGCAAAATCTTGCAAACGAAACATGAAAATGCATGCAGAAATGTCTTGATGATGCTGGCCATTTCTTTTGATCATATGGGAAGTGTATCATAAATACTATTATCAGGCCAGACAATCAAACAAGTATTACCTAGAAGTTTTGTAGTGTTTGAAGGACATAGTTCATCTCAAAAGGTAGGCTCTGCATGAGAGGGGAGAATGGCAACTTCCTGATGGACACACCTACACATTTATTACAACTTGTGATGTGCATTTTTAATATAATTTTTTTTCCCCTTAGGTCTGACAGCCCCACTCTATTCATAAGATCTTGCGTCTTACAACTTTTTCCGCTCCCTAAAATAAAAAATTACTTGAAATGGAAAAGATTTCTAGCTAAATGAGGTTACTTACACAATACATGTGACGAGACCTGCACGCTAGTTATAAAAATTTCCACACTGAAATCACTTTAAAATGGAACTACAGCATTATATGACTTTGAAGGTTATAAAGTTTCAAGTCTGTAAAGTGCCCAGAATTTTTATTTTTTTCCCCTAGTCCAGATATTTTTAATCAGACCTCATACGTAGAAAAAAACCTAATTTTACAATTTCCACAGGACCAGTGTCAAAAACATTTGAAATGGGTAAACCCTAAAAATGAGGTCACAAAAACCATCTTTACAGAGTTTGAACTTAACATAACATCATGGAATGTAAAAATGGAATTTCATTGTACTATTGTGCGCATACAAGCTTTATTACAATTTTTAAATATAATTTACTGTGTTTTGCAACACTTAAAAGTTTATCAATTTCGAGTTTCATTTGTATTCCAACACAAATGACAAAAAATGTAATTTAACGGAGAATGTAATAATCTTCTTTTCTTACAAGCCTTTTCTATGGCTTTCATTAAATCATGTCCTGCAAGCATTGCATTTCTCTTGTCTCCCAAGAAGCATTATTAATTAAAAGGTTACTGCAAAACTCTATCCAGTTCTAGAGGACGTATGAAATAGCTACACAATACAGTTGCAGCTACGCTTTGCATTGAAGCTTCAAACGTTTGAATTTCAGATTGATCCTGAACATGTTATTAATTCACTGCATTTATTTGTGCTAAATATGAGTACTTTGTTGTTTTCATAAAAGGCCCATTCTTAAACCAACACATGGTACTTCCCTTATGCGAAACTTACTCAGTTTATCCAACGATATATAATTTTATGCATACAATCATGTGTAATGAACAATGTGATAACTGATTTGGGACTATGCTTTGCACTATTCAGTTCCTTTTTACTAAAGAAAGTGTAAATCAATGGATCTGAAAAAAATATAGGTCAACCTCACTTTTATAGCAGTATTAGAAGAAATAAAAAAACTCCCATGATGAAAATTTAATTAAGCTTAACAACTTATAAAGCACACAAGCATTTCGAAATTATAAAGAATTTTCAATAAGTGAAGGAAGAAAAAGAAATTTTCAAAACTGAGTAAAGGAAATCATTCAACTATGGATTTAAAACTTGAAAGAGATAGATAATTCTCCACCTATTCTACAACATTGAACAGTTGGAAAGAAATGAAACTTTCTTGTAAGTACAAAACAAGATAAATCGCTACAAAATGTTATCGACTGATCTTGCATATAGACACAGAATTATAAACACGTTAAATCTCTTAAACTGAGCTAAAATTATGTTACAAAAATGATCAAATTCGTGAAAAATCAAAATGCTGTAAAAGATATGTGAATATAGGACTTACTTGAGCAAGATGTGTAGAAGAATCTACTCTAATATCACAAGGTCTACCATCTCATCTTTCAAGGTAAAACGGAAAATTTATCATCGCGCTATCGCTGGTCAAATGATATTTAGTAATTTACAACTCATGATGAAAATTTTTGATGTATTAGAGGAGCACAAAATAATCAAGAATTAATTTGTCCACCAAAACTTCTTTGAGAAAAAAACCAAAACATTTTAAACCATAAATGATGATTTTAGTTTTTTGTAATGTCCAAAACAACTATAATAACAATCAAGTAATTATAGAATACACAAAAGTAAACATTTGTTGTTTGAAGTTAGACCTCCCTAAAGAAAAAAAAATCAACAGCTGTTGCCTTAGAATCAGTGATTATGTAAAACTTTTAAAGATATCTAAGAAACGAGGGTCATTACATCACATAAATATAAAAACAAATAGTGATGATATAACACTACGACGAAGGAATAGGAAATACAGGAAAACTCAATGCAACGGCCTTGGATAAGAAACCGGAAGTATAATACTTTTGTCTAGTGGCATCGAAATAATGAAGAATAAAGCAATATTGGGTTTGAGATTTAAAAAATTCGTATTTTTTCTAATTGTGTTGGATTATCTCGTATTGAATTGAATTCTGTCTGAGTTTCCTTTCGCGTCTTAAAAAATGTTGCACCCACTTATCAATTGTCATTTCCATCGAAAATTTTTGGAGGGTCGTATTCGTTTCGATTTTATGGACACCAATCTAACTCCTAATGCAAACGTTCTTTTTGGCTTTCTTTTCGGGATTCATTTAGGACAGTTTTCAACAGCCCGTTGTGTTGATTCAGTGTGACGTTTGTTGACTACCCACCTACGTTTTTTCCTTATGTACCCTATTTACTTTTTTAAACGTTCAAAGCATATTGTCAAATGGTAAAGTTTTGTCAGCAAAGAAAGATTCGCTGGTCTTTCGCAGATCAGTTTTTGGCTAAAAGAATCACCTCTTGCAAGTACCCTATTCCTTGATCACCTTACCAATGAAATAGACTAAGCGGAAAAGCGCAGCTCCATGTTAATTTTCTTGATCAATCGGTCGGTAGATCCCCTTGTAAAAGTCCCATGCCTTTGTGTCAAATTGGGTTGGCGTGGAAGTTTGGAGAGTGGGGTGCCAGCTCAGGTGTTGCTTCGTCATCTGACCGTGGTTCAAAATTACGAAGTGTTGTCCTCGGATCTTTCCCTTAAGGGACTGATCCCGGATCGTCGTCAATAGCCCGTTGTGTTGCTCTAGTACGACGTTAACTAAAAATTCCCAATTCCCCCCCCCCCTCCCTTTGTGTCAAAATAATGTATAAATCCTAACACAGGACTTATCGACCAGTGCAATAGAAAACACCGGCTTGCTCTTCGATAAACAGTCAGCCCAAGTCAATTTCCGAACCCATGAGATCTTACAAATGTTGTCCCCTGCAGGGGACAACACTTGTAAGATCTTCTCAGAGTCTTCGCCATTATGCTTCATAGGTCATATACACAAAGTGGCAGTAAAATTGCAGACCAAGCGGGCAGTGGCATATATATATAGAGACCCCACGGAATAAAATATCGTCTTGTCATCGTAACTCTGATCATTCTTTGGTCTTCAAAATTGAGTTGATCGCAATTTATGGGGTCTGGAGGCTATTCTTGACGAGAAGTACTTCGGAGAACTCTGGATCCTGTCTGATAGTCATAGCTCTCTTCAACATCTACATAATTGGACCATCGTCGACGATAAACTAGCACTTCTATCCTCCAAAAGCTTTTGCTTATTTCGCACAATCATGATGTCCACCAACAATGGATACCTTCCTACGTAGACATCTACGGTAATGATCAGGCAGATTCTCTGTCCAAGAAGGGCTGCAGTCGAGAATTCCCTACATCTTCTTGCCTAACTTACTCAGAACTAATGCTTGAAACTCCATGAAAAAAATCTGAAATTATGCACGAATGGCGGTTCCTCCTGTCCATAATTGGTACATGGAGAGTAACGGGCTGTACTTTTGACTTGGAGTGTGACAGAACTTCTCAGACTGCTTTATCTAGACTTGCCAGCGGGCACACTAGGTGCCTCTCCTTTTGTGTAAGCAGGAAGATCTTTACTGACTGCACCAGATGTCTAACGCATCAAGCCTCTGCTCAACATATCCTGGATTGTTTAGGCCTCTCTATGGAGGACATTTACTCCAGTCCTCTTCTGGTTCTCGACTTTCTTGGAGTCAACAGACTGTTGGATCTCGTTTGACTCCGTCAGACTCAGATAAACAACAACAACACAAAGTCGATACTTTCTTAGAGTTTACATCGTTCATTTAGTCAACTGGGATAACTGCTTTTATTATGACGCTAGGTCCAGATCAGGTCAAGTTACACCAAGAAGTGTTTTTGGGTCATGGAAAATGAAAATACTCACATAAGAACAGTTTTTACGGACACAGAAGAGAGAAATAAACCAGGGTAGAAACAGGAATCGAACTTGTGCCGTCTCCAGTTCTCAGGTTTCTGGTCAATTGAAGGTTAATGGGAGGTAGTTAATTAACGTCACACTGGAGCGACATAACGCACTCTTGTTACAATTGAATAGAATTTGCAATGGAGCCTTTTTCTGTCAGAGTAAGTTGCAGCAGAGGTTTTAGATTGAAGTGCTTCCAGTACGCATTCGTATACCATTTCAGATCGTCAACAACAACAAAATTTAAGTGATGAATTCTGAATTGATTTAGGATAGTTGATTGGTCAGCGCAATTAGGATACTCCCCAAACGTCACCAATATATCGATAAACGATGCATTAAGATAACTCCAAAATGCATCGTACATTCGTACGACAGAATATTGGTAACAGTAAGTAAAATCACCGCTTCCTGTCTGATTCGTTTGTTCACACAGGTAATTTGTAATTAACGTCGTACTAGCGCAATGGCGTATGGTGTAGAGGCGTCTGGTGCACCTTAAAAATGTCGTGGCGAAAGTCCTCACGTTGGGTTGGCGTGGAAGTTTGGAGAGTGGGGTGCCAGCTCAGGTGTTGCTTCGTCATCTGACCGTGGCTCAAAATTACGAGGTGTTGTGCTCGAATCTTTCCCTTAAGGGACTGATTCCGGACCGTCGTCAATAGCCGGTTGTGTAGCTCTAGTACGACGTTAACTAAAATTACCATTACCATTTTGATCAAACATTAGAAATTCATGATAGAAAAATTTGTTTATTTATTAGTATATTTGGTGCCGACCAACCGGTATAGTGGTTAAGGTGTTAGCCTCTAGATAGGAAGGTTCCTGGTTCGAATCCGGGTACGGGCATTAATGTTTGTAAGCGTATGGTGTAGAGGCGGCTGGTGCACCTTAAATCTGTCGTGGCCGAAAGTCCTCACGTTGGGTTGGTGTGGAAGTTTGGAGAGTGGGGTACCAGCTCAGGTGTTGCTTCGTCATCTGACCGTGGTTCAAAATTACGAGGTGTTGTCCTCGGATCTTTCCCTCAAGGGACTGATCCCGGACCGTCGTCAATAGCCCGTTGTGTTGTTCTAGTACGACTTTAACTAAAATTACCATTACCATTTGGTAATTTTTATTAACGTCGTACTTGAGCAACACAACTGGCTATTGACGATGGTCAGGGATCAATCCCAAAGGGAAAGAGCCGAGGACAACACGTAATTTTCAACAATGGTGAGATGACGAGGCAACACCTCAGCTGGTACCCCACTCTCCTAAATTCTACACCACAACGTGAGGACATTTGATGTCACGACGGATTTAATGTGCATCAGCCTCCCCTCCTTGTAAACGATGGTCATTGGCTGGATTCTTTATAATTTCTTTTAGTCACATACTTAACCTTATTACCGTTTCATGGAGGACAATTAAAATAGAACCAAATAAGTAAAGTTTTATGAATGGTATGAAATAATCATTTAATTAATTTGTGCTTTAAATTTTTTTTTTTATATTTGTGCGAATTTTATTTGTTTTTAATTTAGTCTATAGATTGAGGACTCACGTCGATGATTTTTTTTCGACAATATCAACTAACTTTCCGCAATGCAACCGGGGTTGCGGTCGCCTAGTTGGAAGGGCATCGAATTAGCACACGGAGGGTTCAAAACTTGGTCCAGCCAAATACCGTCGTGTTCAAGTGGTCCACGTTAAATCTGTCCTGGCATCCTCACATCGGCGTGGTGCGGAAGTTTGGAGAGTGGGGTGCCAGCTCAAGCGTTGCCTCGTCATCGGACCGTAGTTCATATTACGTGGTGATGTCCTCGATTCTTTATCTTGGGGATTGATCCCGGATTGTCGCCAATGGCTTGTAGTGTTGTTCCACAGCGACGTTCATTATATATATATATATAACTCTAAACCCTTTTAAAAATTGTTCAGTTGAGTTTACAGTGTTCGAGTGCGACATCCAATCAATTCTCAGTCACAGCTGATAACATTGCAATGCAGAGGCAAAATCAGAATATTCACAGCGAGTCTGTCACTTCTTTAATAAGCCCTTTGATGTGACTTTGCCGTTCAATTACGCCCTATCTTTAATCGTATATCTGGTACACAGGATTTCTCACAGCAAATTTTATGGTTATTGATGAATATTTCTGGGTGTTTCTCTTTTTTCTAGCACCCAAGTGTATGTATACCATTGTAAACATCGAAAAAATATCAGAAGCATGATGATAGCAGAATTTGTTTTGTGATTAATAGGGCAACGTTTTGCAACAAATGCAACTTTTTTGCACACGTTCTACTCTGCATGTAAAGTGCTAAAACCAAAATTCCTACTACATGGGGTGTATTGTAAGTGAGTTATAACAACAACATAAATGCAACTTTTTGCATAAATAAACCACCTTCAACTTTTTAAAATTTAGCTTAAAATTAAATAGTTAAATAGGCAACTATTTAATTTTGAAAATTTAGCTCAAAATTAAATAGGCAATTATTTTATTTAATAACTATTTTGAAGTAATATTTCCGAATGGTATATTGGAATGCAAAACTTCGTTCACCCAGAGATGCCAAAACGTTTGCTGAAAATCAAAAGCAGCTACGAATGTTTGATTCGTCTCATAGAAAAATCGGATTTAAGAGTACAACATCGAGACGAAGAATGAAGATATCAGATCGATGGACTTTAAAAGAAAATCTTTGCAACCTTAAAGCGTATCTTAAAAAAAGATTTGAAAAAATAATGACCTGACGGTTATTGGTACACTGCTACACTTTCCCGAGATGATTCCCCCCCCCAAGTCGGTACTTGCTGCTGCAACAACGTTAGGCAACATCTGTCTCTATTAAGCTCAGTTTTTCAAAGTTAAAGTGATTACTGGCCAAGAATCAGCCATTCAACAACATCAAAGTTCTTCTGAATTTAATTATGAATAATATTATATTTTCGTATATTGTAAAACTAAAATTGTCAATAAATTCTGAATTTTTCATTTTTTACGAATAATTTATTTTAGATTTTAGTGTATCAAAAATAAATACAACTTTATTCCCATAAATGCAACTTTAGGGAATGATAAATGCAACTTTTCCCATTTTTACTACAACATAAAAGTTGCCCTAGTGATTAAAAAAAAAACTTCCATCTGGTAATTTTAATAAAGTTAAATCAATCAATACGTTAAGATTTAAAAAAAAAAAAAAAAAAAAGCATTGGACGAATTATTTCTATTATGCTTTCGTAGATAACATATCGTTCCGATGTGAAATTCAGCAGATTTAATGATTTATACATTTACTTAATCTATTGACACTAGCTCTTCACACTCACTGGTCGACCAACCGGTATAGTGGTTAAGTCGTTAGTCTCTGTATCACAAGGTTCCAGGTTCGAATCCGGGTCCGGATGTTTGTAAGCGTATGGTGTAGAGGCCGCTGGTGCACTTTAAATCTGTCGTGGCCGAAAGTCCTCACGTTGGGTTGGTGTGGAAGTTTGGAGAGGGAGGTGCCAGCTCAAGTGTTGCTTCGTCATCTGACCGTGGTTCAAAATTACGAGGTGTTGTCCACGGATCTTTCCCTTAAGGGACTGATCCCGACGTTAACTCATAATTACAGTTACCAATACTTCACTGTTATGTAGAAAAAAAATTGAACAGTGCGATCATTGTAAGCTAATAATGTTAAGATTCTCCCCCGTTTTATAATGAAAAGAAATCATCAAGATTTTTTATAAAGTATATGCGGCTGTCAGGATTATACAACGAACACTTTGATCTTCTCTCTGAGCTTGGTAGGCAGGTTGTAGTAGAATTTACGTTACACGGGAGCGTATTGGCGATGGTCTGAAATCAGGCCCCAAGAGAAAGATTCGAGAACAACACCTCGTAACGTCATCATGGTCAAATTACGTTCTTAGATTGGAATTAATTCCATTAATTTTCTTTCTAAAGTAGATTTTGCATGAGTACACTTTTGAAAATAAATTTTTCACTAAACCATTGCAACAAAGGAAAATGTAACACACTTTTCTCGCTTTCGTTGATTTATTTTAATCTAAGGGTAGTTTAAAACTATTATTTTTTTAAGGTAATGAGAGGATTGAAGGACAGTTTGATAAGGATTCCGTAGAATTTATAGGTCATACGAAATAAACCATAAATATCTTTTTAGTATGCACTACGCTGTGCATAACTTAAAATGCATATTTTATTTCTATCATGAAAATTGCATTTTATTTTGGAAAATCTTTGATAGAATTTTCAAGTTGCTACATTTCAGAATTTGATTACATCGATTTTTTAGTTTAGCTAAATGTAACAGGGAAATGACTTCCACTGTAGTATAGATCTGAACGTTGATAGAAAAGGGCCAATGTCCAAATTCACTGTTTTTGACAGTTTTGTTTATCAAAACATTAAAAAGTATTTTTGGATCACTATATATAAAAATTAAATTAATAAAAAATTTCTAAATCCGGTGTTATGAAAAACATGCAAAATGACTATAGACCCTTTTTCTATCAATTCACAATTATTACTTTTAGTAAAATTAGAAAAAAAATTATAGTTTTTTTGACATTTTTTCCAATTTTAATACCGTATAACATCCTTAGAAATTGCCCAAAAAATGTTCCAAGACATTTCTCCTGCTTTAACTATCCAAGTGGCTTCGACAAGATATCTCTCCAATTCTGCTAACAATGAGATATTTTGAATATTATCTTTTAGATTATTAAATATATTGCAGGACAGCACGGCGTTGCCCGTGCTAGTTCTTTTCGTGTCCACTAAATTCGCATAAAATTCCGACTACCTGAGATATCGAGCTACTGTAAAATTTTCCGCAGATTTCAAATCCGTTGAAATATTCACTCTATCTGTAACAATCGTGAAGATAGAAACTTAGACTAAAGAATATAAACGAAATAAAAAACGCCAGTGTCAAAATTTTTTTTATTTGTTTTGTTTTGCTTCGCTGGAATTGTTTGTGCTCAGGAAATGAAAGGAAACAAAGGAATCCGATATCTGATCTCTTCACTGTTGCCATTCTAAGGAAAACAAATAATGAATAATTGCTAATAAATAAATTAAAAAATGTTCTAGATTAAATTTAAATATTTAAGCTTCTTACGAAATTAGGATTACCTGTGCGCCAAATTTCATTATTGTAAGTTCTATAGATTCGTCTCGTGTATATGTTCCGCCATTAAGATGTTGTTGATTTTCGAAAATAACGAGATGGTCTTTTTCTTCTAATGACGAGAAATCTCGTCCATCAAGATCAAGCCAACTTTGCTAATGACGAGATACCTTATCGAGACAACCTACAGGTGGGTTGAGAGGTATTGCAGGTATTTCTAAAAATAAAAATTACACAGACTTTGATATCTACACCTGCTTTGGCGGTAATGGTTGTTGAAGTCTATATTTTAGAAAGATCTTCCGAGAGGTGTAAATAATGCCTGTAATAAGTTGGAAAATCTGTAGAGGAAGTACTTCGAACAATACCCTAATGAGGAAAAATACCATGGTCACAAACATTTCACTAGAGATAAATCTAACAAATGGGCAATTATATTCTCTATGCACACATACATATTTTTTTTTATATTTCTTTGTTGGATAAAGAGCAAGAATAGACTGAAATCAGAATGCCTTAGTTTCCATTTCATTTCCTATTTTGGTTTTGAAGCAAGAAAGAATGAAGGTGTTTTTTCCAAAGGTAAGAAGGCATTTGATTTATTTGAATGATTTATATATGTACGAGTATAGTTGCATTTTCATGTTTTGCTGAGATCATTCTGTGAAAAAAATGAAGGTAAATTTCTTTAAACAATAACGTAAATAGCTTTTCTAAAACTAAAATTTTTTAACGGGTCGTTATCAGAAAAACGTGAATTTCTCACACTTTTATTCAAATAACAATGTTTCTAAAAATTACTTAGATATTTATATTCGAGGTAGAGATGTTACGTTAACTAATAACATCCTTTTTACGATAAGATCAATATACATTTGGTGAAGTTTCTTTAAACCAAAAAACATAGTAATGTTAATGATCATAACTAACTTGATCCCTGGACGTAACAAAAAAAAATTTAAGAGAGTGAGGATGAGAACTCAATCGATTTGTTTCGATTAACTTAGTGTAGATTAACTGAAAAAACAATTTTCGACAATTTATAGCTTGAACATCTTTATATACCCCACTCATTCCACTAGCACCATCATAACCTGGCCTGACAAGATATTTTGCATTGAGGCCCAAATCAGATATTCCTTTCAGGATTACCTCCGAAAGACCTACGCCAGTTTCTTATACAGGGTGGTCCCGAATTCATGGTACAAACTTTAATGGTAGGTACAGGACATTGTAACAATGATTTATTGTATAGGAATGTATAGTCGCAAGTGACGCGGTGAGGCGAAAACAGGGGAAATAACGGCCGAAAGGAAAAACAAAGATTTTATTGAAAGCGTTGTTGACAAGTGTCATGTTTACAGTAATTGTTCAAAATTGCGTCCACCAGTATCGATACATGCTTGACAGCAACAGTTCTTGTGCTTGACTCGGGTCTATCAGCCACAATGTTCAAGATGCTTTCTTCCAGCCTTGGAGTGCGTACAGCTCTTACTCGACCAGCGCCATGTCTGTTGACGTCGAACGCACCTGTTTCACAAAGTTGACGATGTAACCGTTGAAAAATTCTATGATCCGGCATTCGTCGATCAGGATACTCCGCGCGATACATTCGTAACGCAGCTCTGCCGTTACCATTTGCACGGCCGTACATGTAATGCATGTCTGCTTTTTCTGCATACGTAAAGTCACCCATCGTCTACGGCAGCACAATTGTGAATGGCGCTTTTCCCTACTGCGATGCATCATGTTCAACAGCGGCTAGACATCTACTGCCCTCTACCGGCAATGATACCAACCGATCACTCCATTTCTCTTTCCTTTTATTTCCCCTGTTTACGCCTCACCGCGTCACTTGCGACTATACATTCCTATACAATAAATCATTGTTACAATGTCCTGTACCTACCATTAAAGTTTGTACCATGAATTCGGGACCACCCTGTATATAAAGGGAAGTTGATTTGATTCACGTACCTGATGTTGCGATTCAGTAAATGATACAATGTCCAGATGGAAGAAAACAGGATTTTTCTCTCCTGCAACTGAAATTTGCAAACTTTCGTATTCTTGGGAGTTATCCCGAGTCCCGACGGAGTTGTCACTCTGAGACTTGACGGAGTTATCATCCTATAGCCGCCTTTACACCGGAGTTGTAAGCACGTCCCCCTTCCAAACATCGAAGAAATTCCGAGAAACGGCACTAATACTATCGTCAAGAACTCGTGTCAAGGTGGCGATTTGGCGAGTTTGCAACTCCAATTTTGTTTTCCACCAGGAGTCGGCAAAGATCAAGAGACTGCAACATTTGTGGAGGACATTTCTCAGTGACGAAATTTGTGGTGATTTGTGACATGAAAAGTTAAACTAGTTTAACTTAAGAGAGAACTTAAGCTATCTTATTTCTATGCGTTCACACTACGGCAGCTTTTAAACTAGCTTAAATCGGTTTATCGATGTTATTTTATCGATGATGACATCGACTGAATGGTGGTGGGAGTTCCCAATGATTTTATGCACTTCCCTGAAATGAAGCCACTCCGAAGGACTAGTGCCAGTTGCTGTGCATCCATGTAATGTTTTCTCAGACCTAATAGATAGATTAGAATAACATTTATCAACAAATTATAAAGTTTTAATTTGTGCAAGAAAAATTGGGAAGTATTTTTATACATCTGATACAAAGAATTCATACAAAATTTCAGACATGCTGCAGTATCAATTGCTCATGAATTATTTGATAATTGAATGATATATTATATTAATATCCTCTACTAAAATCCATTTATTTCTATGTTCTGGTATGATAAAAGTAACCTACTTTGTAAATTTATTATAATAAATGGTTAAATAAAGGAGTTATAATTAAACAAAGTTATGCCGTTGGTGACATTTAAATTTTCTCATTCTAAATGGATAGGACATAATGTGGAGAAAGAATTCTTTTATCCTTAACAAATTTCCAATAAGAATAAAATTACCTGTATTCTGAAGTCAAATTTTTAATTTTCGTCTGAACTTCGGCATGGGTTCTGGAAATTCCCATTTCCTTTAATTGTTGCACCATATTTTCGTAAATCTCTTTGTTTCTTTTGATTCTTGTCAGATCCGCATATTTGTCCGCCCAAATGGATATTAAACATTTTACTTCTTGAGTGGACCAGTTTCTATTCCTTCTTTAACTTTTTTTTTTGGAAGTTCTAAACTAGGGGTAGGGCTAAGCTCCATCACAAACGATTACACGGCGAACAGAATGAAAGATCGTCAACAAAAGAGCGCGGAATGAAGTTCGCGTGACACCTCTAGGTGGCGTCACTGTAGAACTCACTTAAGTGAGTTTGGGAAACTGGTTTAAAGTTAAGAGAGTTTCTTTTCGCTAAGCTAGTTTAAATCTAAGACAGTTCGTTCACACATGCTCGACTTAAGCTAGATTAGCACTTAAACTAGTTTAACTTTTCATGTGTGAACGTAGTATTACAGTTAATCACTCTTCGGAGCCCAATGACTCACGCCGTCTTCTGTTCGCAATTGGAGATTTTGCCCTTATCGCTAGTATTTCGTCTATAACACAATGTGGTGTTTACTCTACTCTACAAAGGGGTGAGAAGAGTGATAACCCATTTGTGTTGTCGACCGGAGTGGGTCGAAAAGGGGTCACCAAGAGAGGTCGTAAAGCGTGCAAAAAGGGGGAGAAAACTATTTGCTTCGGTGTAAACGTAGCTTTAGACACGATATATTTACCAGTGAGATTTAGTGAAGTAATGACTTCCATTGTTAACCATGTCTTCCGCCGTCAGCCCATCATGCACTTTTTGTTTTTACTAACAGAAATTAATTTTAATAAATTGACCTATAAGCGCTTCTTGCCTGAAGTTGTCGTTGCCATTTTACAAATTCGAACAAAAATCAGACTAACGATAGGCAGGAAACATATAAATCCTTTACAATGGACCATAGTGCGCAAAGAGATAGGCTCACCCCTCTTTGAAATCTCAAAACAAGGCCATCACAAAAGGTACCGAAAAACTAAACATATGGCGAAAATTAAGCATTTTCTTGATACTTCCTCAACCCAGCCACCCGGATCGACAATGGGTCAATACAAAGTGCGCTACTGGTTCACTGAGGACGGTTGTTTTGGGGGGTTACATGCTTTAAACTTCTAACTAAAATAAAAGATAAGAAAAGCTTAGCTTCAAAGCTTGAAGAATAATATTTTTAAGATTTCTTAACTCAATGTTACATTTAGAGTTACATTTTGGTTTGATTTATGTAGCTTGCTTCATATATCAAACCAAAACCTCTAAAAAAGCAAAAACCATTTGTGATGACTATCGAGGTATGAAAAATCGTGTCCTCTGAACAAATTTTAACCTTCATTAAAATATTTTGCTTTGAATTTAAAACTTCCATGCATCAAACAAATTCCTGATTTTTTTTCTAAAGAATGACTTTTACATCATTGGCACATTGCAAACATATACATCAGTTCTGGCCATTTAGTGATTATTAATGCTTGTGTTCAAACTGGTAGAGACATTAGAAATTGAAGTTGGGATGCTTTCAATTTTTATTCTCACTTTGGATGTATTGTACATTCTACATAGACCTTCTTTCTAAAGAGGTTTTAGTGCCAGAAAAATTGTAAAGCAATTGTTACAAGAAAAGATGAAAGCTATTGTGAATAGCACATAATTTATAGGGTAAAGAAAGGACAAAGGTCCTTTCACTCTTGTCGGACTGCTCTCATCGTTCGGCGTTTCGAATAGACGGGAAGTTTGTGTAATCGCCCGTGAAGCTATGGACCACATTAATTAGAGACCCGAACCTCCAATGTGACTTCGCAAAAATGGACGCTCTGAGGTGAGGGTTAAGGGGTCTACAAATGGGGTAATAAGCTCTCTAGAAACTGTCATACTGCAAACCTAGGTGTTGTGTATCCTTCATGGTGTCTTAAGCTTGTACCCATACTTCACCTAAAAATTTGCAATGTAGCAAATTTATATGCCACGAAATCTCCTGCATTCATCAGGAAATGATACATGCTACAGCTAAAAGTGTTCTCATCCTTTTGAAAAATGTAATTTCTTGTGCTGTCGAACACATAAAGGAATTATTGCTAAAATGCTTGTAAACATTTGCTTGAATGAAAATAAACGTAGTTTTCTATGGAATTCTGTGATCTGAACGCATAAAACCCATTCTTGATAAAATTTGAACTAAAAAATTTCTAAAAAGCATTCTTCTTCGTGAGAGTAGTTTTCTGAAAACCGCATTCAAATATACCAGTTCTTTCCTTCAGTTTTTATGAATTTATGGGACACCTGGTATTGTGTAGAATGCTTGCCATTTTGGGACAGAGTATGCACTATTCGAATTATTTTAGCATAATATATACTTTCCCTAGGCATTGTATGTTATTACATACTATGCTTAGGGAATACATTCCATTCATACATTATATTCATGCTAGAGAAAACATTACATTCATACATTATATTCATGCTAGAGAAAACATCACATTCATACATTATATTCATGCTAGAGAAAACATTACATCGTATGAAATATATTACAATGTATGTTATTAAATACAATGTAATGCAGCTAGACATTTTAATAGAATGACAAAAGCTATTTAGGCAAAGTATTAAAAGAGAGTCATGACAGGCTTTTATTGAAAAGACGTATATGAAAAAAAAAATACGAAATAAAATAAAGGACTTTTTTATTGAGGAAAGCAAGATAAAATGAAATATGAACATACTTGTTGCAACAAGGAAGGAAAGAATTTCATTTTAAATTGTACTTGATTGTCTTTCTCATAAAAAAAGCAAAAATTGTAAAGACAGTCATGAAAGTGCCTTCATTAAAAATACATAAATTAGCTGGAGTACCTTTTACTTTTCCGATATGTCTTTTTATATTGAATAGAATGCCTAGGAAATATGTGAAATAATAATCGTGTCATATATTGCCCCAAAACGCCAGGCATTCGATGTATTGCCTTTGCATTCTATACAATGCCTGCTTTGGATACTATTTTTCGGTATGACATACATTACCCTACAATAATGGACCGGACAGCAAGATGTGATGGTATAAGGGAAATAATATATGCTTTAATAGGGGGATGGTTCCCCACGTGCTGCATTTACACTAGCAACCCTTCTGGGCATACTTTCAACAAGGTTTTGATACAGAGCTAAGGGTATTTGTGTCCATTCCTGCTGCAAGAATGTCACCAGCTCAGCTGTAGATTTCGGACGTGGTTCCCTAGTCCGTAAGAGTCGCTCTAACCCGTCCCACAAATGTTCTATGGTGTTTAGGTCGGGACTCTGACCAGGGAAGACGTTTTACATCCATATCTTGATATTACTGTTTGACAGAGGCTGCAACAGGACATTAAGCGTTATCGTCCTGGAAGTAACATTCGTCCATTCCATAAAATTGCCAGAGCTTAGATAGAACTTGATTGTCCAAAATGTTCATGTAGGCGCGGCTATCAGTTGACCAGGAACAACATGCAAAGGTCACAGGCCATACCACGAAAAACACCCCCAAACAAGTAGTCGGATTTTATGCAAATCCGCTGGTGTCCGGTTCATTATTGTAGGGCAGGGCTCGAAATACCCGGGTGCACAGGTGCACTGTGCACAGGTGCACTGTGCACGTGAAAATAAATTTGTGCACCTAATTTTTTCCCGCTAGGCGCACCTGTGCACCTAATTTAAAAACGTAGGTGCACCTTGTGCACCTGTATTAAAAAATATATTTCGAGGCCTGTTGTAGGGTATGTATATCTATCGTGCATTAATATTTAAATATAAATCAAAGTAACCTTTGTGAGTACGAAAAGTCCTGCTGTTGTTAATCACTGGTATAAATCAATGCCAAGTTAAGTGTGGTATTTGTAGAACTGGAGGTTTGATCATGTAAGCAAAAAGGTTGAAGCTGATACGAATAGAAATAGGATGTTCGAATATCATTTTAAAATTCATACACTTGACTAGCATTTTATGTGTATGCGTTTAAGTAGCATCACTCCTATTCTAATATCACAAATGTGTTTTTCTCTGATAATATTATTTATAGCATTTTTCTTAGTGAACAAAGAGTAAATAAAAGCGTCTTTTAATAAAGACTGAAACAAGAAATCTATAATAATACAATCACTTTGTTCAACCTGAAAGAAAATTGCAAAATATCACATTTCTACAGCAAAGTGACACAACTGAAAAAGTGAATTTCTATAAATGTTATTAAATATTTGATTAACCTTTAGACTACGGCGGTACGGTTGTCGTACCTTAATCCCGCCAAGAGAATTTAGACTACGGCCAGTACAGCAGTTGTTCCTTGAAAGTCATAAGAATCGCGCCAGATATCTATAACTGTAGTCAAAAGGTAAATATTCTAATAATAAATTGCTAAGCTAAACGATAAATCAGATAGACATGTCAAAAAAATACATGCCATGCTTTAACCCACTCTTCAACAAGATTGAAAATTTTTAATATTTGTTTCCGAGAAACGATTTGAGGATTATTTAAGGATTACGATGTACAAGAGTTGAATCATATTTTATGATTAGATTATAAACATATAAACCTTATCTTTAGTATTCTAAAAACTTACTGATCAATGTGGTGATAGAGGAATATTTTTAAACAGATCTTGTATTGCATCTTTCCCGTGATGGTAACTGCAAGGATTACAAATGAGACTTCCTTTTCTTTCAAAGCAGGTATTTTTTAGTTTCATTTTATTGTGTTTCTTTGTGTGCCGTAAAAATATTTGCTATGGGATGTATTCCTTGTATTAAATAATTTATGAGCGCATGAACTATCAAGATTTTCTTCGCAATTAAAAGGCATTAATTTTCATTGGAACTTTTTGATCTAGAAAACGAAGGAGGCATTCTGAGTAAAAATGACATTACAGATCAAGTGAGAAAATTTTTCTTTTGTACTTCTGCACTTTTTATCATGCACTTATATTAAACACGTCATAGCACTGAGCAGTGAAAATAAATAAATTAAGAATACCACCTTTCTGTTCCTCAAAAAGTATTTTTAAAGCAAAAAAAAAATGTTGACAAGAATCCCATTTTAAAATACGTATCAAGGTTGGTTGGTTTGGATTTTATGGCGCAAGTTTCAAAAGCAGACAAGCTGCTCCGAACACAAGATAGAACATAACATAATAAAAGATGCATAAAATATTTACGAATTGATTGTAAACAAGGAAAGGTAGATTTAAGAACTTGGAAAATGCGAACATGTATGAGATTAAAAACATTCAAACTCATAAGATGAAAAAAAAAAGAAAGACCACCATCACTAGTATAACTAGTGAATTAAGAAATTTCAATGAAACGATGAGCTTAAAATGTGAAGTATAAAAACACTATATGGGGAAATTGAAAATTTCATAGCATGTAAAAATTTTTAAAGATTTGGAGGATGATTCTAACTAATGCACACAAAACACAAGGAGATTGATGAGAACTTTTATATATTCAACCGAAATTTACCTCTTTGCCATTTGTTTCTAGACATTTCGACATTGACAACTGCTTACTTAAATATTTATTTAATAAAAATAAGGAACCAGAAAGGGTAAAGGAGGTAGGTATTTTAATTTACTTCGCACTGGAGCAACACAACAAGCTATCGGCGACGATTCGGGATCAAACACGAAAGGAAAAATGACTATTCACGTATTTTTGAGCCAACCAACCGATCTGGTGGTTAAGGAGTTAGCCTCCAGATAGGAAGGTTCCTGTTTCGACTCCGGGGTCAGTTCATGGATGTTTGCAAGCGTATGGTGTAGAGGCGGCTGGTGCACCTTTAATCCGTCGTGGTCGAGATTCCTCACTTTGGGTTGGTGTGGAATTTTGGAGAGTGGGGTGCCAGCTCAAATGCTGCCTCGTCATCTGACCGTGGTTCAAAATTACGTGGTGTTGTCCTCGGAACTTTCCCTTAAGGGATCGATCCCGGACAGTCGTCAATTGCCCGTTGTGTTGCTCTAGTATGATGTTAATTAAAAAAATTACCACGTAATTTTGAACCGTCGTATACGTGGGGGCAGTTGCACGGTAAATTCGTCGTGCCCTCAATGTTCTCAAGTTAGCAAGGTGTGTCAGTTTGGAGAGTGGGGTACTAGCGCAGGTGTTGACTTCGTCATCTGACCGTGGCTCGAAATTACGAGGCGTTGGATCGTTCCCTTAGGGATTGATACTGGATAGTCGTCAATAGCCCGTTGTGTTGCTACAGGGGTCCAAGGGAGAGATACGACGACAACACCACGTATACATGGATTCTTTAGGAAGATTATTTTAAAAATTCTATTGCAGTTTATACATACGTGATATTTACATTTGTGTTCATGAATTTTAAGAATGAAGAGCTGTAGTTTATGCCGTATGAATAATAAGAAAAATTTGCGTCAAACAACGCTTAATCCTCTGAGAGGTTTAAACGCATAATCTATGGAAAGGATTCAAAGGAAAGGCGAAATAAAGTCTCTCCGCGAATTCTAAGGGAAATAAAAATAAAATCTTTCCATGGGATTCTAAGTAACAGAATAGGTCAATGGAACCGTTCCAAAGATAGATTATTTTCCAAGGAAAGGACCAATAGAATCCTTTCAAAGGAGTGAACCAATAGAATATTTCTAAAGGTTGAAATAATTCATGGATTCTTTAGAAAGATGTGTGTTGTGGAGTAAAAGGCATACTAAACTACTCAGAAATCTCAAAGGGTTAAGTGCTTTGCCGTTTGATCGAAGCTCCTATGCCGGAATTCTGATTTTAGAGCTGTGGGTAAAGGTCAATTAGCGGAAGTTTGATTCTAAAATGTGGTTTCGTGTGACTTGGAGAGAATGTTTTTGACCGTCATTTAAAAACACTAGAACTGAGCTTGAGAAGAGGAAGCCATCTGGTCTCGATCATCTGCCATCACATGCAAACGATTTCCTAGTACTGGATTTCGTGGGTAAAAGCTACTTTTATTTATCACCACATATTAATCAAAATAAGATCAAATGCAATATCTTAACCCTATGCGGTCCACATGTTTCTTTACCGAAAGAAAAAAAATAACTTTTCTGAAATTAATCATCTGAAGCTTGACTTTATTTCCGATTAGAGAACTACTGCCTATACACAACATAAACAATGGCTTAATTGCATCTTTCGGTTGAAAGAATTCTTGAAAGGATTCTATTGGTCAATAAATCTAAAAGTGGTTAGAAGTCACGGAAAGGAAACTGTAGTTTGCAATATGGAAATAATACGTGCATGTGGGATCGTACTTAAAGTTTTTAATTAACAAAAATATTAATTAATAAATTTTACTTCATTTTTTTAACATAAATTTTAAATGTCATTGGCCTCAATTGCATTTATCACTGATTTTTACAAAAGAACGATTAAAAAAATTTAATTTCAATAAGTACGAGAGGGTGAACAAACAAATCAGATGTGGAATGCGAAGATTTTATTTCGCTACCCAAATGCTCTCGCATGATGTAAATCTAAGTTAACTCAAAATGTAGTTTCTCGTCTCTTGCGACGTTTGGTGTTTAATATAACTGGCGCTAATGAATCAACAATCAATTACCACTTCGGAATTCATTCTTTGGAATTTTTATTCACCAAGTGCTGAAATCGTTTCTAAACGAGACAATCAACGTCTTGTCCAGAATATGTACAGGAAACGCGTTTCGCGGCAGAAACACTACCATCGCCAACATTTAGATTGAGAGAAAATGCCTCTAATATAAATGAGTACTTCATGCAAGCAAGATTGCAAGGAAAGTAGGATTCTTAAAATCATGTTCATGCAGGACAGTTAATGCATGCAATAGATTTTCAGTACTGGAAACGGTTCCTAACAATTACGACAAAAATAAATAAAAGTACTAGCAAATAATTAAAAACTTTTGTGTATTTAGAATGGTTCCAAAAGAAACTACTAGAACGAAATGATAGTTTTAAAACAATTCGTGAGAACGTGGTCTCATCAAAAGTTCTCAATAGATAAATTATTTAAAGTTGAAGACGGATAAGCCCCTAATGCTTTTTCTTTGCAACAGGAGCCAAAGAAACACATTGGAAATCAAGGAAATGTATTGAAATGGAAAAATGGGCATGTACCCTACGAAATTTCCAGCAACATAAGTAAGTGCAATTTACCTACTTTTACGTCACATAAAATTTTTTAATAAATACCCCCACTGAACTAGTAAGACAAGAAGTGGGAAGCTACTTTAATGAGGCTGCATAAAACGTACAGATTTCAACTTGTAATTCTTAGAGAATCACTCTTTGAAGCTGGCAAAGAAATTACAGACTCTCCTTGACATCTACAGATTATTTATATAACTACTATTTACATCATGGTCACAACAAGCACTTTTACATGTTTTCAGAAACATCTGAAATATCCGATCTCTCTCTGTATTGAATGAGTGAGGCATTTGTTACATCATTGCTACAAACTCAAACTGAATTTAATTTCAAATCAAGCACTTTTTGTTCAAACCAGAGACAATGATATCAATTTGTGAAAATTATTGAAAGTGAACAATATTTTGCTTTACATACAGACGTCAAAAAAAAATAATAATAAACGACTCACCCGATCGCAATTGCACAATTTACATCACAGAACAAAACGGAAGGTAGCAATCGATAGGGATTAATGTTTTCTATAAATACCAATACTTAAAATGTGTCTAAGGGGACGTCTTCATATTAAATTGGGTGCTTGCTCCGATAATTTCAATACGAACCCCCATCTTTTATCACAAATTTGGATTCTACACACAATTTCAGGCGGAATTAAAAAAAAAAGTTCATCATTTTTATTGGAACTAGGGGGCCTGCCCCCTGCTCGCTAACGCTCGCCAACCCCCGGAGGATTGCTTCGCTGAGCGAACCTATGCTCGCTTCGCTCGCCTCAATGAAGACATGTGTCCTAGCAGAAGGGATTGTTTACAAAATATGTTACCAAAAAAATGTTTTTCAAATCTAAATTTGCTGTATTACAGAAAAAATATATACAGTATCTCTAAAATCAGAATTCAAATGAAAACTTTGTGCACATTTTGACTCGAAATGTGAGCGTTGCTTTGGAAATTGAATACCCAGCATGTTGTTTGTGTGTACATTTTCCCAGCACTCAAACGACCCACACTTTTTCATTGAGTTTGTTGCCGAAAGTTGTAGTGCAAGCGTCTTGTTGAACTATAATTGTTGGCCCTGAAAAGGACCGTTTTTTAAATGGCCCTGAAAAGATCCTCCGCTTTATTTGATTTCTATTATAAATTAACTGCAACAGCTCATTAAAATTTCCTTTTTTTTTTTTTTTTTCTATAAAATTTCATCCGATAACGCTATAAATTCAATCGATGCGCGAGACTTCGCGATAAACAAACAATCGTACAGTGTTGCCAAAACGCGATTACAAATAACGTCTTTTTTGCGTGCCACGTAAGAGAATTATGTATATAGACTAGGGGGCCCGCCCCCTGCTCGCTAACGCTCGCCAACCCCCGGAGGATTGCTTCGCAATTCTCATTGGTTCGCTGCGCGAACCTATGCTAGCTTCGCTCGCATGAATGAAGACATGTGTCCTAGCAGAAGGAATTGTTAACAAAATATATTCCAAAAAAATATTTTTCAAATCTAAATTTGTTGTGTTACATAAAAGATATATACAGTGCCTCTGGAATCAGAATTTAGATGAAAACTTTGAGCAAATTTTTACTCGCAATGTGAGCGCTGCTTTGGAAATTGAATACCCAGCATATTGTTTGTGTGTACATTTCCCCAGTACTCGAACCACCCATACACTTTTTGACTGAGTTTGTTGTCGAAAGTTGTAGTGCACGCGTCTTGTTGTACTATAATTGTTAGCCTTGAAAAGGACCGTTTTTTAAATAGCCCTGAAAAGATCCTCCGCTTTCTTAGATTTCTATTACAAACCGCAACAGCTCGTCTAAAATTCATTTTTTTTTCAATAAAATTTCATCCGATAACGCTATAGATTCAAATGACTCGCGAGGCTCCTAGTAAACAAACAATCGCACAATGTTGCCAAAACGCGGTAACAAATAACGTCTTTTTTGCGTGCCACGTAAGAGAAATATAGATATAGATTTCACCGATTTGTAAGTGTTTGAAAATTAGATCTCCTAATGTTTAATTGGTGTTTCACGTTTTTTATTATATTTGCTACAAATATTAATTTTTCTTGGAAATTCTTTTTTCATCCTTTGCTACCCAAAAACCCAAACACAACCTATAAACATTTTAACTAACAAACTAAATTTTCTATTTTTTATCAACTATGAAATCAATATTTATAAAAATTATGAATACTAGGGGGCCAGCCCCCTGCTCGCTAAAGCTCGCCAACCCCCGGAGGATTGCTTTGCAATCCTCACTGGTTCGCTGCGCGAACCTATGCTCGCTTCGCTCGCATCAATGAAGACATGTGTCCTAGCAGAAAAGATTGTTTACAAAATATGATATTCCAAAAAAAAACCCATTTTTTTCCAATCTAAATTTGCTGTTTGCAGAAAAGATATATACAGTGCCTCTGAAATCAGAATTCAAATGCAAATTGTGCAAATTTTGACTCAAAATGTGATCGCTGCTTTGGAAATTGAATACCCAGCATGTTGTTTGTGTGTACATTTCCCCAGTACTCGAGCCACTCACTTTTTCATTGAGTTTGTTGTCTAAAGTTAAAGTTCAAGCGTATTGTTGAACTACAGTTGTTGGCCCAGAAAAGATACCCCGTTTTCTTTGATTTCTATTACAAACTACAACAGCTTTCGACTATAATTAATTTTTTTCAATAAAATTTCATCCGATTACGCTATGAATTCAATTGAGGCGCGAGACTTCGTGATGGTAAACAAACAATCGCACAATGTTGCCAAAACCCAATAACAAATAACGTCTTTTTTGCGTGCCACGTAAGAGAATTATATATATAGATAAACATGGGCAAATTTTGACAACATGTGATTCAAATGTTACTGAAACATTGGAATTTGAATTTCCAGCTCATTACGTGCATAATTAGTGGCGCAGTGGGACTTTTTTGCAAAATTCGATTATTATTATCTTTATTGGGGATCGTTCACAAAGTGAAAACAGAAATTTCTGCCAACGGATCCTGGGATTCAGTCAGAATGGATTCTGACTTTGTCACCATCTTAATGGACTTTATACCAAGGCGCCTGCAACAGGTCATTGACTGCTACGGCCACTGCACGTCTTTATTAATATTTATAATGTGATTGAATTCCGAACATTTATACGCTCCCTCAATGGTGTTAATGGATTTTCTCAATTTTATGTAGTTTTTCATTATGTTTTCATCATATCCGCCTGAAATTGTGTGTAGAACCCAAATTTTTGATAAAAGATGGGGGTTCGTATTGAAATTATCGGAGCACAAGCACCCGATTTAATATGAAGACGACCCCTTACACGAATTTTAAGTACTGATATTTGTAGAAAACATTATTCCCTATCGATTTCTACCTTCCGTTTTGTTCTGTGATGTAAATTGTGCAGTTGCGATCGGGTGAGTAGTTTTATTTTTTGACGGCTGTACATACATGAAATGGGCCGACCAACCGGTATAGTGGTTAAGGTGTTAGCCTCTAGATCTGAAGGTTCCTGGTCCGAATCCGGGTCCGGGCATGGATGTTTGTAAACGTATGGTGTAGAGGCGGCTGGTGCACCTTAAATCTGTCGTGGCCGAAAGTCCTCACGTTGGGTTGGCGTGGAAGTTTGGAGAGTGGGGTGCCAGCTCAGGTGTTGCTTCGTCATCTGACCGTGGTTCAAAATTACGAGGTGTTGTCCTCGAATCTTTCCCTTAAGGGACTGATTCCGGACCGTCGTCAATAGCCCGTTGTGTTGCTCTAGTACGACGTTAACTAAAAATTACCATTTACCATACATGAAATGGTTCAAAAATTTACCTACTAAAATATAATATTCGCCACAGATAAATCCTCAAACGTTTCAAAATAACTCCCCTTTTTTTGCTTATATTTTCAACCCCTAGTCTTTCATCTTTAGAAGTCACCCCTTTCACTTTTTGAACTCTCCCACCTCGCTAACCATAGCTTCAAACAGCTCAGCCCACTCGAGGTGTTTATTAATAATTCCACCACAGCATTTAAAAAGCTCGTGCGTCTTTACAGAAGCTCCACCTTTTCTGCCAATAAACTTTCTTAATAGGTCCTTTAACTAATCCTAATCGCCTTCTAAACACTTGACTCATAGTAGATCAAATTCAAACGTACTATTCAATAGGAAAGATAGACTTGCAAATTTATAACCATAAAAATTTGGTAAGGGAGCGTGTTCCGTTTTACTCATCAATAAATTGATCACACAAGTTTCAGTGATCTTTCAATAATATTACCAAGTATTTGAAAAATTCTCCATCTGAAATTTCTTTTCGAATTCCACAGCATTGAAAGTGAGGGAAGTTATAGATGATGCTATTGCAGATTGGAATAAGGACTTCGATGGATGCTTGAAGTGGCTTCCACATGTAAAAGAGAGAGATTATGTATTTTTCACCACAGGCGTTATGTAAGTACTGAATGAAATCCTGATGTTTTGTTGTAAAAATAGGCTTTTAATATTAAATTTAATGTACAGTTAAAATACTAATGAATGATTGAATTCTAAAAGATGATGTCTGATTTCTCGTAATGAAATAGTGAATCATAGATAGTGGACATATACCGTTATTCGGAGGATTAGTTTTCCGTTAAAAGATCTAAAATAGATCCCCAAAGTATTTTACACCATGGATTTAGATATAGAAAAAGCAAAGTAATAACAAAAACCTTTGTAAGAAATTTAATAATGAAACACATTTGAAAAAAATAAAATGTATGTATACGTTTGTTACCTCATTCAACAATATTAGTTTACAGTGTAATATATTTTACGGCCGAGTTTTCATTTCAAATTCACTTACATGATAGGTGTTTTGATACAACTCACAAGTAAAAGTACGGTTAATCACAAGTCACTGATAACCTTAAGCCATCGAAACCACAACTCCAAAGTATAATAATTCAGGCCATGTACTTTTATTCATTGTCAAAATAGTATTGAGGTCCAACAAACATTCAATAGTTTTTGTGTATAATTGTCTATCTATCTCTACTATTATGAAAGGAAGTGTTTTTTTTTTGTGTGTGTGTGGGGGGGGGTATGTTTGGACTGTCCTGACGAATCTATGGTACTTACAATAATAGGATTTTTCACACAGGTAGTCCGAATTTTTTGCAATTTTTCTACGACACTCTAATTTTAAAATTCAATATAGAACATTTTAAAATTAACTTATTGGAATTTAATTAGCATTGTATTTTTTTAAATGGCAACACCATAAAGAGAAGACATATTCTAAATTTATTTTTTCAATTTCATTTTACGGAGGAACGATTTAAGCCGAAGAAAAAAAAAGAAATACAGCTTTAACTATAGTAATGTAGTTCTTTTTTTCTATCTCCTAGATCGCTAAAGATAGAGTACAAATTTCAATGGAATTGAAATCTGCGGAAAATTTCTCATTAGATCGATACCTAAAAAAAAGATTTTCTTTAAATAAATAATTTTTAAATTGTAACTTTTATATTTCTTCCCATACGAATTCGACCTTTGCTGCCGATAAATCAACAGATTCCATTTCCTGCGCTCAAACGATTCCAGTGAAGGAGAGCAAAACAAATCAAAAACATTTTGACTGGCATTGTATAGTTCTTTTTTGTAAAATTCGGATCGTTACAGGCAGATTAAAAATTTCAACGGATTTGAAATCTGCGGAAAATTTTACACCAGATAGATACCTTATACATTTAATTTTCTTTTAATAAATAATTTTTCAATTAAATATTTATATTTTCGCAAGAGATTGTGACGTCACGCCGATTGGATCTCTTCGTAATTCGAACTTGACCGCACGAAAGATTTGTCATGGGCAATGCCGTGCCGGCCACACAGTGGCTAGTATATAAAACGTACATTTAGCTTGACAGATGAAGCCTCTCACACTGTATAGGAATGGCTCTAGTCTGTAGTGTCTGGACTGACTGGTTTAATATCTGGAGTTTTCAGTAACAATCTCACTTTCGTTTTCTTTCAGGTGCTATTCGGAAATCGGCAGGATCAAATTTAAACAAGAAATTGTTCTGAACGAAATGAACTGCAACGGGAAAGGTTCTGTTCTACACGAAATGGTCCACTCAATAGGTTTCACCCATGAGCACAATAGACCGGACAGGGACAAATACATCGACGTTCTTTTTCTAAACATACCTTACGGTAAAAGCTGGTTTTTAGTAACATTTCTAAGAAAAATATATTGGCAAGTATTAATTTTCACAAGTGTCTTCCTAATCTTTCAGCTAGCGCGGAATCTGCTAGATACTACATGCAACATGCTCTACGCACTATCTATGTTCTGTTTATATACACAAACATTGTAATTCTAATTTAAATACTACCATCAATAAATCCAATGAAATGCAGTTAAGATATGTATACTGGATAAAGAGAGAAAAAAAACTCTTGATCTTTCTCAATTTTATCGTATTAATCATCAATACATAAGAACAATGATATACAGTGGTTGGACAAAATAATATGAACACTTGTGAAAAAATAACACTCGAAAGAAACCTCTCGTATACTCCTGCCCTCTAGCGGTGAAGGGTGCCACCTAGCGGATGAGAAAGTACATACATCAGTCTGCCTACTAGAAGTGATAGAAGTCGGATGCGAAATATATTTCTGTGTTAAAATTACGTTATGGCTGACCTCTCTGATTTCGAAAGAGGTATGATTGTTGGGGCCCGTCTTGCTGGAGCCTCAGTAACGATAACGGCCACCCTTCTAGGTGTTGGGAGAAGTACAATATCGACTGTAATGTCAGCATATTTGAAACAGGGCAAAACATCATCTGAAAAGCACAACAGTGGTCGAAAATCGAAGCTGAATGACAGAGACAGAAGGGTTTTGAAGCATGGTTAAGCATGGCGGCGGTTCAGTGATGATCTGGGGTGGGATATCATATCGTGGTCTTGGCCCATTTGTTGTTCTGTAAGGCCGTGTTACAGGAGAAAATTATGTCAGTCTTCTGGCGACCATCTTCACCAAATGGTGCAAACTGCGTTTCCTGATAAACGATCAGTCTTCCAAGATGATAATGCCCACATTCACACCTGTGGAATTTCCCGAGACTGATTTTATGAACTCGACGATGAAATAGAGCACCTCATCTGGCCCCCTCAGTCCCCTGATCTCAATATAATTGAACCTTTGTGGGGTATTTTGGAAAACAAGCTGCACAGTCGATATCCCCTCCCCCCTCCAAGGACACTTTCTGAATTAGGAACTTTTTTGCAATTTGAGCGGGAACGTATCCTTCTGAATGTTGTACGTGACTTGTATTTGTCAACTCCACGTCGGATACAAGCTGTAATTCAAGCAAAAGGAGTACCAATGGCCTATTAATAAAAAAAATTATCTTTTCACAGGTGTTCACATTATTTTGTCCAACACCTGTATATCTTGTATACCATAGTCGACCAACCGGCTGGTGGTTAAGGTGTTAGCCTCTGGATCGGAAGGTTCCTGGTTCGAATCTAGGTCAGTGCATGGATAAGCGTATGGCTGGGGCACCTTAAATATGTCTTTGACGGAAGTCCTCACGTTGGGTTGGTATGGAAGTTTGGAGAGTGGAGTGTCAGCTCAGGTGTGTCGTTATCTGACCGTGGTTCAAAATGACGTGGTGTTGTCCTTAAGTGACTGATCCCGGACCATCGTCAAAAGCCAGTTGTGTTGCTTTAGTACGACGTTAATTAAAATTACCTAACCTTACCTAGCTATGTGTGTGAAATGGGTTTTCAGTACAACACACAAACTGTACTTGTAAGTATTTTAATTAAAGTCGTACTGGAGGAACACAACGGGCTTTTGACGACAGTCCGGGATCAATCCCAACGTGAAAGATCACAAGACAACAAGTAATTTTGAACCACGGTCAGATGAGGAGGTAACACCTGAACTGGTAGTCCACTATCCTAGATTCCACGCCATGCCAACACAAACTGGACGGTAATGGTAATTTTAATTAACGTCGTACTAGAGCAACACAACGGGCTATCAGAAACCGGACGGTAAGTAGTTGCTTAATTAATATCGTACTTGTGCAACACAGCGGGCTATTTAAGACGGTCCGGGATCAAACCCGAAAGGACATATTCGAGGACAACACCATGTAATTAGAAAACGAATATTTTACACCTTGTTGTCCCATGATACATATTTTACCTTAAAATATTTCTTTCGATTTTCACCAAGGACCGTCGTGTACATAGGGGACTGGTGTATCTTAAATCTGTCGACCTTAAATGTCCTCACGTTGGTATAGTGTAGAAGTTTGGAGAGTTGGAAGCCAGTTCAGGTGTGGCCCCATCCTTTGACCGTGGTTTAAAATTGTGTGGTTTTGTCCATGGATCTTTCGCATTGACACTAGCCCATTGTGTTGCTCAAGTAAGACGTTAATTAAAAATTACCATTACCATTACCATCTCTACTATTATAAAAGAAAATGTTTGTTTGTCTGTTTGGGGCCGCGAAATAATGAGGATTCTATGACACTTACAGCAATGAGATTTGGCACACATGAAGTCCAAATTATTTGCAATTTTTGGGTCCCGGCGAAATTTAAAATTCAATCTAGAAGATTTTAAAATGACTTTCATAGTTTTATTATTGCCGACCAACCGGTATAGTGGTTAAGGTGTTAGCCTCTAGATCGGTAGGTTCCTGGTTCGAATCAGGGTTCGGACATGGATGTTTGTAAGCGTATGGTGTAGAGGCGGCTGGTGCACCTTAAATCTGTCGTGGCCGAAAGTCCTCACGTTGGGTTTGCGTGGAAGTTTGGAGAGTGGGATGCCAGCTCAGGTGTTGCTTCGTCATCTGACCTTGGTTCAAAATTACGAGGTGCTGTCCTCGGATCTTTCCCTTAAGGGGCTGATCCCGGACCGTCGTCGATAGCCCGTTGTGTTGCTCTAGTACGACGTTAACTAAAATTACCATTACCATAGTTTTATTCTCCATCGGTTTTTCAAACGCGAATAACGTTTTCTGCTCATGCGACCTTGCAGTTAAGGTTTGGAATCATACCAAGTTTTTTTCATCGCAGTGGTGTGTGTTTCCTGTTAGTCTTCCCCAAGTGACGTGGCTTGGCTTGTTTTTCGAGTACGATTTGAGTATATCGTCAGTACAAATTCCAGCCAACCAACCGATATACGATACTTGATTCGTTTGGCATGGCGTGTGGCCGACCAACCGGTATAGTGGTTAAGCTGTTAGCCTCTAGATTGGAAAGTTCCTGGTTAGAATCCGGGTCCGGACATGGATGTTTGTAAGAGTATGGTGTAGAGGCGGCTAGTGCACCTTAAATCTGTCGTGGCCTAAAGTCCTCACGTAGGGTTAGTGTCGAAGTTTGGAGAGTGGGGTGCCAGCTCAGGTGATGCTTCGTCATCTGACCATGGTTCAAAATTACGAGGTGTTGTCCTCGGATCTTTCCCTTAAGGGACTGATCCCGAACCGTCGTCAATAGCCCGTTGTGTTGCTCTAGTATGACGTTAATTAGAATTACCAATGACTAATTACCTGTCTTCCTAGAATGGCGCAAGCAGTACGTGAAAGAAATTTTTGATGAACCGATGGATTTAGGTCCCTACGATTACTATTCTTTAATGCATTATGAAGTGAAGAGTCCAGATCGAGACAAGCCGGCGTTCCGGATACTAGAGGAAGGTGTGAACGCTTCTCGCATTGGACCAAAGAAAGCTCTTACTGACACCGACAAGCTAAAAATTCGGAAATTCTACTGTCCGCTGTAAAAAGTGATTGTTATTTTGTATCTGTTGAACTCTTCTGGTTCATTAATATCTTGCATCATTTTGATAGAATAAAATAGATTTCTGAAATAAAGAATTCTTGTAATTACAACTTTCTTGTTCGCTGTTTCGATGACTTCGTATCTAATTTGATTACCGGAACGGATCATTGAATTCATAGTTGAACGAACTAGAAGTTATCGCCAAAGACTGATTGGTCCACCTAGGAGCTCAGATGTTGCCTCATCATCTGACCATGGTTCAAAATTACGTGTTGTCCTCGAATTTTCCCTTATGGGATTGATCCCGGACCATCGTCAATAGCCCGTTGTGTTGCTCTAGTACGACGTTAATTAAAATTTCCAATTACTATCGTCCACTTAGGTAATGTAATATAATTTTTAGTTAACGTCGTACCAGAGTAACACAATGGGCTATTGACGACGGTCCGGGATCAATACCTTAAGGAAAAGATCCGAGGACAACACCTCGTAATTTTGAACCACAGTCAGATGACGAGGAATCGTCCACCTAGGAGTTCAAAATTACGTGGCGTCGGATATTTCCTTGACCGTCGACAATACCCCATTCTGTTGCTCCAGTTCGACGTTAATTTAAATATCAAGATAATTAATACCACCCATTTGCTTTGGTAATTTGGTAATTTGATAATTTTAGTTAACGTCGTACTAGAGCAACACAACGGGCTATTGACGACGGTCCGGAATCAGTCCCTTAAGGGAAAGATTCGAGGACAACACCTCGTAATTTTGAACCACGGTCAGATGACACCCAATTGCTTTGGAGAGTGGGGTGAAAGCTCAAGTGTTGCTTTGGCATCTGACCGTGGTTCAAAATTACGAGGTGTTGTCCTTAAGGGACTGATCCCGGACCGTCGTCAATAGCCCGTTGTGTTGCTCTAGTACGACGTTAACCAAAAATTACCAATTACCACCCAATTGCAATATAATATCCTTTGGAGATGGGGTTCCAGCTCAGGTTTTGCTTCGGCATCTGACCGTGGTTCAAATTACGAGGTGCTGTCTTTGGATCTTTCCCTTAAGGGATTGATCCCGGACCGTCGTCAATAACCCGTTGTGTGGCTCTAGTATGACGTTAATTAATAATTACCGATTACCAATATAATATCCCATGATTACTGTGTCGTCATCAGACCATGGTTCAAAATTACGTGTTGTTCTCGGATGTCTCCCTTCAGGTTTGAGAGGTGTTGTCCTCGAATCTTTCCCTTCAGGGACTGACGCCGGACTGTCGTCAATAGCACGTTGTGTTGCTCTAGTACGACGTTAACTAAAATTACTATTACTACTATTACCCTTCAGGTTTGAACCTAAATCGACGACAGTAGCCCGTTGTGTTGCTCCAGTGCGACGTTAGCCAAAATATTTACCTACTACGAGTACTGTGTGTTGAAGTGCCTTAATATAGAGAGTTTCAGTGCAAATATAAGCAAACTCTCAAAAGAACTAACTAATACTTCCTGTTAAGAATTTCCTTCTTGTATACACGATAAATGATTATTAAATACAGATTTTCTTTATGGTAATTTGGTAATTTTAGTTAACGTCGTACTAGAGCAACACAACGGTATATTGACGACGGTCCGGGATCAATCCCTTAAGGGAAAGATCCGAGGACAACACCTCGTAATTTTGAACCACGGTCAGATGACGAAGCAACACCTAAACTGGCACCCCACTTACCAAACTTCTACACCAACCCAACGTGACCGCAGTATCCCCGATAGATTAGTATCGGATTAGCAACCTCAGAGTTGCGAGTTCAAATCCAATCAACGACCGTCGTGTACAAAAGGTTTCTGGGGAAATATGCCATGGCTTAAATGTCCTCACGTTGGTGTGGAGTTGAGGTTTGGAGAGTGTGAAGCCAGCTCAAGTGTGACCACGTAATCTGACCGTGGTTCAAAATTGCGCTGTGTCCTCGAATTTTTCCTCCATCGGGTTTGATCCTGGACCGTCGCAATAGTCCGTTACATTGCTCTAGTGCGATGTAAATTCACCTACCTACCTTGAAGCTACTTTACTGCCGCAAAGGGAGAAAGAAACATTATATTAAAAGTAATCAAAAGTTTCTATTGATTCGGTGTTACCAAAAGTCCCTGCATTCGTCGCGCGGTTTTTCAAAACATGCTCTTAATTGTACAAACTTGCTGAGAGGGAACACGTAAACATGAATTTTAAGGAAAATTTTTTTATTGAAAGGCTTGCCGTTAATGTGTTCAAGCATATCTGCCGTGTATTCAAAGTAAATCCTAAAATGAGTCCCCTAAAATGTAGATACTCGTTTAAATATAACGAAAAGTTTAACAGATATGCATATATAAAATCCATTGCAAGACCCGTCATTTTCCATCAGCTAAGTATGAGAACTGACTTGAGGAAATTAATTGTACAATTTCTTGAAGATTTCTCAGTTGAATCTACAGAAAATTTAGCATCGATTGCTGAAGATTTGTATATGACTGCATGGGGTCAGCACGATATGTTCATATTTGAAAAGATCACTTTTAGTATTGTTGCTTTGGCGGAACTAATGCTATGCCTTTTTTATAAAGAAAATTACGTGTACCTAAAGCAAATACCTCATGTTTGGTGTGATGTTTTTTACTCCCAATGGACTGACGAGTTTACTGAAAATGGTGGCTTTGACAAGTTTATAAAATATTGGAAATATCTCGAAGTAAGTGATACCGTAACGAGGACATTTTTAGATACTCTTAATCCCTTCAGTACAAATGTATCCAAGGAATTCGAGACTTTTGCAATGGAATCGGGCATTTTTCAGCTACCACAATTTAAAGAGTGCAAGTTCTTTTCATGCAAAAGTAAAGTGGATGATAAATATAAAATTAATTCTTCAGGTATGACTTCGGGAGAGCTGCACGAAGTGAAACTTTCCAAAGACGTTAACAGAAATTCTTTTGAAGATAATTGTGTTGAAAACAGAACTCTTCAAAGCCTTGATCTTAATTCTTCGGTTGTTTCAAAACAAAGAAATAACAAAAATCGACCGTATGGAAAGTACTATGTTCGTAACAAAGAAAACGTCAACAGAACCAACGAAAAAGAGTTATTTCATAGAACTGTGAAGAACAAAGAAAAAATGCCAATCGACTCGCTAAACTTTGGAATTTTCGAGAAAATGTTAATGGATGATAAAGTATCAAGAACCTCAAAATCTAGTCAAACATGTATAGAAAGAGGTATTAATTATTATTCTTTTGCAAGGGGATCTGTAAAAGATTCTGCTGTGCAATCAATTCAACCAGAGTTCAGTAGCATTTCATCCAAGCAGAATACAAGAAATACAAATCCAAACAGCGTGTTAAAGTTACCCCTAAAAAAGAGACCACTCAAAATATCTGAAAATTCTCCCGAGTCACTTGATACTGACCAAAAGAAAACTTCAATGTCAAGTGATGATCTAAAACAAATGAGTTTCTCACCACCAAAAGACGATCAACTAAAAATCTCTTCTCGAGTAAAACAGTTCATCAAATCGAAACGTATTCAGAAAGAAAAGCAGATACTAGTGGTCAATCAATTTCAAACGTCATGTCAAGAAGCTGAGGTCTATCAACCTGAAGAGTCTGCTAAAGCACTACAAAGTGATAAGCCTGAAGCGTCCCCTCAAGAAGCTGAGATTTATCAACTTGAAGAGTCTGCTGAAGCACCAGAAAATAATCATCCTGAAATGTCTTCTCCAGTTCCAGTTGCCGATCATCCGGAAAAGTCGACTGATGAAAAGATTGACGAACCAGAAATCAGTAGATCGGAAAGCAATTCTGTGAAACTTATTGTGCGAGATTTTAGAAACATTTCGCCAAGAAATGTCATTAGAAATGTAAATACGTCAGTAGTTTCGTTAAAAATCTTGGAACCTAAAGACTTCCCTGGTTTAAATTCTGATCAAAATAAATCTTCATCGTCAAATGAGTATCAAGCGCAAATATGTTTTGCAGAGGACGATCGTCCTAAACTGTGTTTTCGACCAAAACAAACAGGGGAATCGAAAGGAATTCAGGAAAAAAAGTTGATAGCGGAAGTTTGTCAACCTCGTTCGTCGTCTCAAGATGCAAAGGCCGATCAACCCAAAATGTGTTATAAAGTAGCAGAGGATGAAAAACCTGAAACGTTTTGTAGACCATTAAAGTCGGATGGATCGGAGAAAGATTTTTCTTCGAAACCCACTCAACTAGAATTCAGTTGCATTTTGTCAGGAAATGTTGGAAAGATAAATACTGCAAAAGTAACTGTGACACTAAAGATCTTCGATAATCCTGCATCAATTGATAATGATCAAAATAAATGTTCCCCGTCGAAGAAGGAGTACGCAAAGGAGTGTTCTGCACTGTCAAAAAACGATCCAAACAAAATGTCTTTTGCACCAAATAAGGATATAAAATTGAAAAGATTTCAGAAAGCAAAGACGGATCAACACGAAGAGACGTATCAAGCAGCAGCGCACGATCAATCTGAAACTTATCAAGCAGCAGAGCACGATCAATCTGAAACTTATCAAGCAGCAGAGCGCGATCAATTTGAAACTTCATCTTCAATATCAGAAAAGGATCTACTTAAAGCATCGTCTCCAGCAACAGAAATTGATTCACTTAAAACATCGTCTCATGCAATAAGAGCTCACCAACGCCAAAAATCTGTAGCAGTTCAGGTTATGCCGAGTGATTTTCAGAATGCCACACACACGACCGATCAGTATTGCTCAATGACATACGCTCCACCACAAACACGGAAACCATCACCACCAATGATTAATCAACCAATTATGTATCCTTTGCAATTGGGATTATTTCAGAAAGTACCGAAACTTTATGTAAAACCTGAACTGAAAACATCTGTAGAAAGTGTAAACTCGCAAAGATTAAATCTTCAACATTATCAATCTCGAATGTTGGCATACCCTCAGAACTATTCTCAGCCACCCAGAATGTTTAATTTAGCAAGATGTGTTCAACCTCAAGTACATCCCCAACTCTATGACTTAAACTCACAATATGCACTGCCTTATCTGTATAGAGGTTTCCAGCATCCCCAACTACACCCAATCCATAATCATCTACCGCCAACATTGCTGGATCCAAACACTCGGGATCAGTCACCAGCATTGTGCAATTCATGCACTCATATTCAGCCATCCAAATCTTTTCATCCAGAACTGAATATACGACCGCGGTTGTCTAACCAGCGCAGGAATGTATCATATGTAACAGACTCCCAAAGAAAGGACTCGCAGCCCCAAACTTTTTCGTGCACTTATCAGGATCTAGAGCAGAGAGAATCGTCTTATTTATCTACAGATAATGAACAACAAAGAAGTATTCCGTATCGATTTATTGCAATGCCTCCAACGTTGAGTACTTTATCGTCAATGGCTTTTCAAAATCAGGACACTGTATCTACAACTCAGCAGCAATCATCTTTGGATCCAGCTTCGAATCACATTCAGAGCGATTTGAATTTCAGGGATGTTAAAAGGCGATCTTATGCTCCGTCGAGCTCTGATGATCTTCCTGTATCTACCTGTGCACCTTCTTCCGAAATTAAAAAGAACATATATGTTACGTCTGCGAAGGTTAAGGAACAATCTCGGAACTCTCAGCAGAAATCCACGGATGACTTTCTCAAAAATGTTCAGCTTCACGAGCAATATCGGTCAACATGGTCACCTTTATCACAATCCTTCGGTTGGACTGTTCAAAATCATTCTCAAGATCAGACTTCTATAAAGCATCAATTGAATCCTATTGAAGCTTTTATGTTAAATGATCAACAACAGTTCAGTGACCGTTCTTCTAAGATTGATGAGCTTCCCAGTGTTTGTTCTAGATGCAATATTCAAGTGAAGCCTAGTGACCGATCTCAATGCAATATTCAAGTGAAGCCTAGTGACCGATCTCAATGCAATATTCAACAGCAGCCTAATGACCCATCTTTATGCAATATTCAACAGCAGCCTAGTGACCGATGTCAATACAATATTCAACTGCAGCCTAGTGACCGATCTCAATTCAATATTCAACCGCATAGTGACCAATCTCAATGCAATATTCAAGAGAAGCCTAGTGACCAATCTCAATGCAATATTCAAGTGAAGCCTAGTGACCGATCTCAATGCAATATTCAACAGCAGCCTAATGACCCATCTCTGCAATATTCAACACCAACCTAGTGACCGATATCAATTCAATATTCAACTGCAGCCTAGTGACCGATCTCAATTGAATATTCAACAGTAGCCAAGTAATCGTTCTGGGTTAATGCTCAAATTTAATCTGAATTCTTTTCTCTGAAATGTTCAGCCAAATCATTGTTTTTCTGAAATGTTCAATAGGGCCTAGTGAAAGTTTTCTATAAATTTTCAACTAAAAACCTAGGATTGTTATCACTAAAAAATTTAATAACCCAGAGATAATTTTTCATGAAATATTTAACTTGCCATTATTACTAGTTTTATTCAGCCATCGAAGATGCAGGAGTAAAAGTACAGGGCTTTTGGATGATATATTGTTGAACTGTAAAATCACACTTCGTTTCTCATGCTAATTCGTTCATGTATGATCATAGGGCTTAGTGAATAAACTGAGAAAATAATAATTAATTTTGTAATATATATATATATATATATATATATATATATATAAATAATCTTGCTAAGGTATGTGTTAAAGGAAAAATTTGGGACATGTGTGCTGCTTAAAATAAAATATTTTAGTACAACTGGATATTTATGACTGAATTGGCTAACATTGAATTTCTAGAACTAACAAAACAATCAAGTATTTAGTTCACTAACATATTTACTGTTGACTATTCGCAATCTTAATATTGATTTTTTAATTATGATCCAAGAAAGTGTTTTCTATACTACACTAGCTCCTTAAGCAATAATCTAAATTATATAAAGTTCAATCTTGAGAGATAATCAGTTCTTAGCATTCCCTCTACATGAAATTGTAATCCGAATATAAATTAGCTTACTGTTTTAAACAAATATGAGTATAATATGATGAAGTAACAATGAACATTACAAACTCGGAATTACAAAGTTATTTTGTACATTGATTTGTACACATTTGACTTCAATCCATCTGTCTTATGTCTAGCTCAATATATGTCGATATATTTATATATCTTATGTTTAGCTCAATATATGTCGATATATTTATATATCTTATGTTTAGCTCAATATATGTCGATATATTTATATATCGTATGTTTAGCTCAATGGTAAAATGTGGCCTTTGGCCATAAAAAGGCAAAACAATCACCATCTAAGAATTCGCATAATTCGAAAGGAAGATTTTATTTTCCATTTGACAAACATTCTATTAAACTTAAACAAACCATGGATATTAAATTTGGAATTGTCATAAAACTTAAATATGGATTAAAAAAATTAAAATCTATAATTAATAAATGAAACTTGTTTAAAGATTTGTTCAATCTTTTGGTTCTCATAAAAAAAATTGACCTTTTGAATTGTCACTTTGGATGGTATGTAGTATCCGATACGTTACAACTTTCGAGCGATGTATTGCCAATTGTGGTAACCTTCCCGTTTTCGCGTTTTTCTTAGTTTTAAGGCAACCCTAGATATTTTCTCCTGACGATAATAAACGGGTCTCATGATTGGTTAAGGAAGAAAATACGCTTTTCCACTTTTATTTTTAATGTAGAACGGAATTAAAATTTAGACAGTCTTTGAAATTGTTGGGTGCATATGTGAATTTTGCTCTTGATTTATAAAATCGACTTGTTTTATTAATTTTCAAAATTTTTAGGATAAGTTTGGAAAGCAGATTGTAAGTTACAATTTTTTAAATTTGTCACTTTATTTAAATTTCAATTAAAATTTCGAAAAAAAAATTGGATTAAATTTGATTTTTGAAATTGCAGATTGTAATTTAGAATTTTTTTCCCCTTAGTTGATTTGATATAGCAGTGGATAGTGTTATTGAACGTTAGAAAATGTTTTTTTTTTTTTGCAAACATGTAGTAGCTTGATTGGGAAGAAGGTGAAATGTCTTTCATGTGAGAATGATATGATTTTAACATTGAGAAAGGATGCTGGTGATAGGTAGGAGTAGAAATGTAGAAAGATAGGACAAAAATTTGGCAAAAGAAAGTATAACAGGAGTAAGAAATTGGAGGGTAAATGGGTGTTTGGAGGACTTGAACGAGGGACGGATAAATGTTTTATGGTTGAGGTGAAAAATAGAACCAGAAAGTTTTGGCTGAGGTAATTCAGAGCTGAATTTTGCAAGGAACTACAAAAATTTCTGACTATTGGAAGTCATATGCTGGTATCAATACCCGAAGGACAAAGAGTTCAAGGGTTATCGATTCGAGCATATGACTGTTAACCATTGTCAGAATTTCAAGGACCCGGCTATGAGGGTAAGTTTGATTTTTGTTTAGCTTTTGGTTATATTATACAAACACTGGACTATGCTTGGGTGGGCACCCAATACGGTGACTTATACGCATGGAAGCCAACGGTGAAAGGTCCTCGCCGGCCCCGGAGGGGCGGCGAGGTAGCCGGCAGGCGGGGATCGCGCGTTATACGCTGTGACTTATCTACAAACAAATTTCTCCCGGTATACTGGTTTAAACGCATTGAAACCTTAAGCGCAATACGCTATGACTTCTCTAAAAAACAATTTCCTCTTGTAAAGTCGTTACAATAAAAATATTTGTCTTACTTTTCCATATATGGCTCTATAACCTGGAATATCCCCATTGAGTTGCTCACATAATGCTTATTGCTAGAAAAATTGTGAAAAAATATTTTTTCACACTTTCGGATAGCAGAAGAATTTTTAGATTTTTGGTTTCTCATCAAAAACCTTTGTGTGGATTATGATCACAGAAAAGAACTACCTTATTAAAAAAAGATTTCTTGTTTTGAATTTTCTATGCATTGCAAAGTTTCTAATTCAAAATTGATAAAAATCCGGACGTTTTAAAAAATCACGTTTTTTTTTTTTTTTAAATTATTATTATTATTATTATTTTTTTAATTATAATTTATTTATTTATTTATTTAATATTTTTTTTTTTAAGTGACAAAACTAGGATGAAATTGACGCAAAATTGCGTACATGTTCGGAGAAAACCAGACTGAAATATTAGAAAATTTTCAAGTGAAATTTATATTGCTTTTTTCTTAATTTTTAAACAAATTATTATTATTATTTATGCACTGTATGCAAAGGTTCACGTTGTATATGGCGGCCATCTTGGAATTGCTTACATCGGCCGCCATCTTGATTTGGCGTAAACAATCGCTTTGGCGGCCTAACGTTGCGGATGCTACCACTCCACCAAATAGAATAAAATTTTTAAATTCCTAAACTTTTAAAACTATTCAAAATCGTAGGTTAATTCGTACGTTGGTAGATGAAATTTCGTCACACTGGTAATTGGTAATTTTTTAGTTAACGTCGTACTAGAGCAACACAACGGGCTATTGACGACGGTCCGGGATCAGTCCCTTAAGGGAAAGATCCGAGGACAACACCTCGTAATTTTGAACCACGGTCAGATGACGAAGCAACACCTGAGCTGGCACCCCACTCTCCAAACTTCCACGCCAACCCAACGTGAGGACTTTCGGCCACGACAGATTTAAGGTGCACCAGCCGCCTCTACACCATACGTTTACAAACATCCATGCCCGGGCCCGGATTCGAACCAGGAACCTTCCTATCTTTCGTCACACTGGAGCAACGTCCAAAATTACTAAAAGTACCTCTCGAAACTTTGGCTTAGATTTAAATAAATATTTCTTTTAATTGACTAAACTTGTCTTTATAATCTTCATTAATAAGATTTCTGAAATAGGTCTTATTTGAAAATATAGATATTAACTTCAGCCTTAAATCTTATAGATGGTTTGTTTTTGAATAATTGTTTTTAATAGAATAAAACTTTAAAATTCCAAAACTTTTAAAACATTTTAAAGTTGTTGAAAATCGTAGGTTAATTCGCACTTTGGTAGTTGAAATTACGTCACACTGGAGCAACACCACGATAAAACAAAAGGATACTTCAAATTCTGTCTTCAGAATTGGGTGGAACACTATAGCTCAGTTGGTAATTGGTAATTTTTAGTTAACGTCGTACTAGAGCAACACAACGGGCTATTGACGACGGTCCGGGATCAGTCCCTTAAAGGAAAGATCCGAAGCTCAGTTGGCAGAGATGGGAATTAGAAAAAGTAGGTATTTAATTACGTCGCGCGGAAGTAACACAATGGACTATTGAATTAGAAAAAGGATCTTGGAAGGTTTTACTCTTGGATATTACCCTTCGTAATTGAAAAGTTTGGAGAGTGGGGTGCCAGCTCAGGTGTTGCTTCGTCATCTGACCGTGGTTCAAAATTACGAGGTGTTGTCCTCGAATCTATCCCTTAAGGGACTGATCCCGGACCGTCGTCAATAGCCCGTTGTGTTGCTCTAGTACGACGTTAACTAAAATTACCATTACCATCGTCATCTGACCGTGGTTCAAAATTACGAGGTGTTGTCCTCGGATGTTTCCCTTAAGGGACTGATCCCAGACCGTCAATAGCCCGTTGTGTTGCTCTAGTACGACGTTAACTAAAATTACCACTACCATTACCCTTCGGAATTGGAATCCAGGTCCGTCGTCAGTAGCCCATTACGTTGACTTATTTCGAGGTTAATTCACCTCCTTCCTGTGTGTCCATTACTTAGTACGGTTCCAACTATGGTGTTGTAGGTACGGCGTTAACCTTTAGACTACGGCCGTTACAGCAGCTGTACCATGATCGCGCCAAGAGCGAATTTAGACCACGGCCGTTACAGCAGTCGTACCTTAAAAGTTATAAGAATCACGCCAAGACAGAATCGCGCTTGTTATATCTATAGCCATAGTCAAAAGGTTAATTGAACTCCCTACCTCTGCAATAATGCCAACGCGTCAAAACATCTACGATATCAAACGAGTATATGGGTTGTCTCATTGCACGTTAGTGAATTGGGGCTTCCGTGGTTAGTTCGTAGAATTTTATGACTCAAAACCCATATTTGGCCAGCCTATTGTGTTGCTCTAGTACGACGTTAGTTACAAATTACCAAATTAGTAACCACAGACCGTGAATGCGAGGATGGTGAAAGTTAAAATCTGTCGTGGCGTCGAACGTCCTCAATGTGGCACGGTGTGAAAGTATGGAGAATTAGGTGCCAGCTTAGGTGTAACCTCGTCATCTTACTGCCGATCAATCGGTCTGTTGTTTAAGGTGTTAGCCTCTATATCGGAAAGTTCCTGGTTCGAATTCGGGTCAGTGCATTGATATTTGCAAGCGTATGGTATAGAAGCGATTGGTGCACCGTAAATCTGTTGTAGCCCGAAAGTCCTCACGTTGGGTTGGTGGGGACGTTTGGAGAGTGGGGTGCCAGGTTAGGTGTTGCCTCGTCATCTGACCGTGGTTCAAAATTACGTGGTGTTGTCCTCGGATCCTTCCCTTTTAGGTAATTGGTAATTGGTAATTTTAGTTAACGTCGTACTAGAGCAACACAACGGGCTATTGACGACGGTCCGGAATCAGTCCCTTAAGGGAAAGATTCGAGGACAACACCTCGTAATTTTGAACCACGGTCAGATGACGAAGCAACACCTGAGCTGGCACCCCACTCTCCAAACTTCCACGCCAACCCAACGTGAGGACTTTCGGCCACGACATATTTAAGGTGCACCAGCCGCCTCTACACCATACGTTTACAAACATCCATGCCCGGACCCGGATTCGAACCAGGAACCTTCCGCTCTAGAGGCTAACACCTTAACCACTATACCGGTTGGTCGGCTTTCCCTTATAGGATTGATCCCGGGCCGTTGTCAATAGCACGTTGCTTTGCTCTAGTACGGCGTTAATTACAGATTACCAATGGAAATATTATTATTCTAACACATAAATTAAGTTAAATTTATAAAAATATCTTGCCCGCCCCTATTAAAACTGAAATTTTAAAAAAATTCCAAAATGTTCAGTGTACAAAGATAATTCCTTCGAATTAATTTTGGAATATTAAAAAATTAATCAAGTGCCAAGAAAAAATACGAAGGTATAAACAAATGTGGAGGTGCATGAATTTTCAAAGGTTACTTTTTGGAAGAGAAATATTGAACAAAAGCTTTAATAAGTATTAAGCAAGAGCCCGTTGCGTTCCTCAAGTGTGAGGTTAATTAAAAATACCAAAAAATACCTCAAGTGTGAGGTTAATTAAAAATACCAAATACTATAAATATTGAGTATTCAAGGGTGATTAATCGTCATCTGACCTTGGTTAAAAAATACGATGCATTGTCCTAGAATCTATCCATTCGGGATTAATCTCGAACAATCACCGGTGTCCCTGTTGGAAGCGTAGCGGATTGGCAACCGGGGAGGGGGGATTTCGAGTTTGAATCTAACCAAAGACCGTGCAGAAAGGGGGCTGGTGTAGGTTAAATCTTTTGTGACCTCAAATGACCTCACGTTGGTATGGTGTGGAAGTTTGTAGAGTGGGGCCCCATCTCAGATGTTGCCTCTTCATCTGATAAGGTGGTTCAAAATTACGTAATTATCCTCGGATCTTTCTATTCGGGGTTGATTGCTGACTGTTGTCAATATCCCATTCCGTTGCTCCAGTTAAAATACCTATATACCTGGATATTGTGCCGACCAACGGGTCTGGTGGTTAAAAGCCTCTAGATCGGAAGGTTCCTGTTTCTAATCCGGGTAAGTGCATGGTTATTTTTAAGCATATGGTGTAGAGGTGGATGGTGCACCTTAAATCTGTCGTGGTCGAAAGTACTCACGTTAGGTTGGTGTGAAATTTTGGAGAGTGAGGCGCCAGCTCAAGTGTTGCCTTGTCATATGACCGTTGTTCAAAATTACGTGGTGTCCTTGGTAATGGTAATGGTAGTTTTAGTTAACGTCGTACTAGAGCAACACAACGGGCTATTGACGACGGTCCGGGATCAGTCCCATGAGGGAAAGATCCGAGGACAACACCTCGTAATTTTGAACCACGGTCAGATGACGAAGCAACACCTGAGCTGGCACCCTACTCTCCAAACTTCCACGCCAACCCAACGTGAGGACTTTTTTTTTCAACGGACGACAGATTTAAGGTGCACCAGCCGCCTCAACACCATACGCTTACAAACATCCATGCCCGTACCCGGATTCGAACCAGGAACCTTCCGATCTAGAGGCTAACACCTTAACCACTATACCGGTTGGTCGGCCCATATTATCTGGATCGCCTTAAGGGACTGATCCCGGACCGTCGTCAATAGCCCGTTGTGTTGCTCTAGTACGACGTAATTAAAATTACTTTACCTTAACCGGTCGTATCTTTCTCTTGGGGGATTGATCCCGGACCGTCGTCGATGGCCCGTATTGTTGCTCTATTACGATGTTAATTAAAGTACAGGGTGGTCATAAAAAAACTTGGCCGACATATGGACCTCTAGTGGTCGTTCCGTTCAACCGATCGAGATGAGATTTCAGATATAGTTATTCAGAGGTATGAGCTCGGGATTCTGTGAACGACAACAAAGTGGCACTCACGGTTACGGTTATACGTAGAGAAACTCGAAATTTTCGAATGGCAACACCCACTTTTTTCTGTTACAAAATGCTCCGCGCATGCGAAAACCCTAAATAGCGTTGGAACGGTACGTGTATCACAAAAAACGGAAGCGTTATGCACTCACAAAAAACAGCTCTGCGAACGTGCAACAAAACCACGATTGGGGCACACGAAAGAAATTTGCATATGTTGGAGGCAAGACACCAACCACAGAACGCCTTTCGCCAAATATTCAGCCAGATCTTCAGTCGGGAGCTCGTACATGCCAACGAAATGACTCTGTCAGCGAAAGTTAATGGAAAATTGGTAAACTTATATTATTAAAATGGGATGAATGCCGTGGAAGGGACCTTGCGTGTTTACCGTCGAAACCATCGCCACATACGAGGCCCATGTATCTGGCGAAAAGCGTTCTGTGGTTGGTGTCTTGCCTCTGTTATATGCAAATTTTCTCCGTGCGCCCAGAACGTGGTTTTGTTGGCCGTTCGCAGAACTGTTTTTTGTGCGTGCATAACGCGTCCGTGTTTTGTGATACACGTACCGTTTCAACGCTCTTTAGGGTTTTCGCATGCGCTGAGCATTTTGAGACTGGAAAAAGTGGGCGTTGCCATTCGAAAATGTTTCTCTACCTATAACTGTAACCGTGAGTGCCACTTTGTTGTCGTTCGCAGAATCCCGAGCTCATACCTCTGAATAACTATATCTGAAATCTCATCTCGATCGGTTGAACGGAACGGCCACTAGAGGTCCATATATCGGCCAAGTTTTTTTATGATCACCCTGTACTTCCCTACCTACCTTACACTACTTGGATATTGTTCTTTCCCTTAGTTGTAAGGTAATTTTAATTAACGTCGTGATAGACTCGCAACACAGATGGCTATTGACGACCTTTCCCTTAGGGGATTGATCCCAAATCGTCGTCAATAGCCCATTATGTTCCTCTAGTACGACGTTAATTAAAACTTACCAAAAATTTCCAATTACCCAGACACTTGTCAATACCTCGTTAAGTTGCTCTTGTACGACGTTTATTAAAATCACTTTACCGAACCTGTATATTGCTGTTTCCCTTATGGGATTGATCCCGGACCGTTGTCAATAGCCCGTTATGCTGCTCTAGTACGATGGTAACTAAAAAAATACCAAATTACCCGGGTATTGCTCTTACGCAAGTCGTAGACCATTGTGTTGCTTTAATACGACGTTAATTAAAAATTGCCAAAAATTTTTACCACACAAGTTGCCGCAATGTGGCAAAGACTATTAAATTGTTTTGCGCTTAAGGAAATGGCAAGCAGTTATTAGAAAGACTATTTATATCCCAAACAACTAACCAGTTTGCTTTTACACCAAATTCCGACACTTTTCGTTGCCGACCTGTCCCTTTTCAAATCGGAGCATGGCTGCTGCAAACGTGATCGACTCCGAGAGACTGGCGTTCGATTTATTTCGACACCTGACTTCCACATTCCGAGTGAAGCCCCAAGCGATTCGCCAATCATCCCTGAAGGAGAACCCCTACAGCTCCGACTCTTACATCAAGGACATCGCCAGGCCGATCATATTTTACGAGATCCTCGTGAGGGACGAGTTGAAGCAGCGACTCGAAAAGTTCCCGGCCGAGAACATGAGCGACACGAGGGACAGGCTCGCCATCCTCAGCAACACGCTCTTCAACGTGTACTCACAAAAACTGAAACTGGACATCTACAAACAGGTCCTGATGAGCGTCGTAACCTGCATGGAACTGGTGCAGTATCTACACGTCCTAGGCAGACGAGAATTCCTGAACGACATGCCGGCCATATGGGCTGATATCTTCGATTCCCTGCTGAGAGAGGAGTTCGAATTGGCTGGCGGCTTCGACGAGTATATATCGTATTGGAACTTCCTCAAAGCCACGGACACGGTCACGCTCAAGTACATGAAGCGCTGTTCCAAGTACCAGGATTGCGTCTCGGAGCAGTACAAGACCCTGATCGGTCAAGACTTCTTCAAGAAGCCCGAAGTCCAGAGGAAGGTGCTTTGTCATAAGGGCGACGATTTGGTGGGCCAGGTCGCAGTGGAGCTTATGTTGGGCAGCATAATGCAGCTCGAAGCTATGCCCCATGTCCTAGCGCCGTCTGCAGACTATGGAAGAAGTGGAGAAGGCAGTTCTTCTCAATCCGATGCTTCCACTTCCAAACGCCCTAAGAAGTTGAAACCAAAACCGAATCAGAGCTTCGCAAGCTTCCAGGCAGAGAGGCGAGCCGAGCAGGGAGAGAAGCTCGACCCAAAAGGAATAGAAGATGTGATAGAACGCATGGAGGCATTGGAAATCCTCAAACTTTGAGTAAAGTGCTTTCAGCCCGTTTCGTCAAGATTATGATCACTTGCAATCAAAAGAAAAACTCAAACTGGTAATTCCAAGTAGAAAAAAGTCGTAACAAATCCGCAGGTCAAGTTCATGCAATTTACATCAGATCTTGCTTGAAGATGGTGTCGAAACACTTCAATGTAATTTTAACGTTTTAATTGTTAACTTTTAAACTTGTTTTATCAAAATGTTGTACGATCCTTGACTATTGAGGGCTGTATTTTATAAATGTTGTCTATTATTCGCATCGAAATCAATAAAATTTCTTGCAACAAAATTTCGTAATTTTCTTTTTAAGTCGAGTACAGTATTGACAATTTTGAACTAAGATTTTGACTTAAATTGTTGAAATATAATCTAAACATAAAATTAGTTTTTGGACATCGTAAAATTTTTTTTGGTTAAACATGCATATTGAAATTCTACAATTGTAAAGGTGCCTGTATAATGTAGTATAACAATGAAGAAATTTTTCTAAAATAAAATCGTGTGCATCGTAGAAAGCTCGCTTTAAATAACAATTACTTTTAGAGGAAAAGATTTAAAAATAGAACTTGGCATAGTTCGTTACATGTGAAACATTTTCCGTTCACAACAAAATACACAAACATTTGTATCAAACAAAACAACTTTATTATGTTCTTTGGAAAAAAGACGGAAGAAACAGATCGTGGATTTCATAACTAGACATTTTCAAGTGTTTGACATTACAAGGGTTTATCCCTAAAAAAAAAAAAAAAAAGTCCGGTCCACGCCAACTAACCGGTAAAGGTGTTAACATGTAGATCGGAAGGTTTCTGGTTTGAATCTGGGTCAGTGCATGAATGTTTGTAAGCGTATGATGGAATGGCAGCTGGTGCACCTTAAATCTGTCGTGGCCGAAAGTCCTCACGTTGGGTTGGTGTGGAAGTTTGGAGAGTGGGGTGCCAGTTCAGGTGTTGCTTCGTCATCTGACCGTGGTTCAAAATTACGTGGTGCTGTCCTCGGATCTTTACCTTAAGGGACTGATCTCTTACCGTCGTCAGTAGCCCGTTGTGTTGCTCTAGTACGACGTTAACTAAAAAATTACCAATTACCAATTAAACCGGAGTAATGTAGGGTTGATTTTAGGGGGTTTATGACACATGAGGGGCGGTACTTCGCATTGCTGCGCCAGACACAAGACATGCAATAAAATAACAGCCAATCCAACTGGACAACAGCGTCACTTATAAGGTAGGTAGGTGGGTAATTAATTAACTTCGTATTGAAGCAACACAACGATGGCTGTTGGTTAAGGTCCGTGATCAAGCGAAAGATCCGAGTATACCATGTAATTTGAACCACGGTGACTTGATGAGTTCAGACCTCAGCAGGGACTGTTACGTCCTTTTTAAACAGTAGTAACTAAATTTAATGATTGTAAAATGTTCGAAAATAAAGGAACATAACCAAGACAAATTTGGATCGTATAGTGGTAATTAAATTTTGAATTGAAAAGACTCACTGAACCCTGTACATGAACTATCGATTAGGAGATGTCGATATCTTAGTTATGAAAGATTTACTGAAAAGGTAATGGTAATGGTAATTTTTATTTAACGTCGTACTAGAGCAACACAGCGGGCTATTGACGACGGTCCGGGATCAGTCCCTTAAGGGAAAGATCCGAGGACGACACCTCGTAATTTTGAACCACGGTCAGATGACGAAGCAACACCTGAGCTGGCAACACACTCTCCAAACTTCCACACCAACCCAACGTGAGAACTTTCGGCCACGACAGATTTAAGGTGCACCAGAAGACTCTAAACCATACGCTTTCAAACATTTATGCCCGGACCCGGATTCGAACCAGGAACCTTCCTATCTAGAGGCTAACACCTTAACCACTATACCGGTTGGTCGGCACATTGTTAGGGTAGTGATTTCTGAAGAGAACAGTTAAATCTTGTTGTACAAAATAGTTATTGGAAATAATCTTTCCTAATAATCTTTTATTTTTTTATACCTAATCCTTTTTTTTTTTTTACTAATTGCATTAAATGCCTTCAATTAAAAATTTATAAAAGATATTTTGAACTTAACGAGTTGATTTAAATAAATATTTGATTCGTAGTTAAACGTCTTAAACTGAATATAACAATCTAAGCTGTTGCTTGTTTTGCTTACTCAAACAGTTGCATTTTTAGCCAAAAAAGACTTTTTGATCAAATTTGGCGATATTCGAGGGTATATAAATAGTTTTCGAAAAATCACTGTCCCATCTGATAACTAGGTGCGAATCGCTCGTCTTGTTTTAAGAACTTGTGAATTCTAAGGTTCCATTTGGGGGTCTTCAAGAACACGATGCCTGAAGAGCACGCAAGTCAGGCTAATAACGATGCTAATGCTGTTCCTGTTTCCAATTCGAGAGTCGTCTCTGCATTATCGTCACCAAAATCTGACTCAAGTCCTTCCGACGAATCTCCGGATTCGAGTTCGTCTTCGTCAGAATTAGGTTCGCCCCCGCTATCGGTCCAAGCCTCAATCGATGCTCCTTCTTCTCCATCGCAGATAAGGGGAGAACACACGTATCAAGCTAATAATGATGCTAACGGTGTTGCTGTTTACAATACGATAGTCGTTGCTGCATTATCGTCACCCAAATCTGACTCAAGTTCCTCGGACAGTTCCTCATCACCCTCTGACGAATCTCCGGACTCGAGCTCGTCTTCGTCAGATTCAGGTTTGCTCCCCCTTGCATTTCAAGCCGCAATCGATGTTCAAACCTCTTCTGGATCGTGGATAAGGGAAGAACACGTGAGTCGAGCTAATAACGATGCTAATGCTGTTTCCAAACCGATCGTCGCTGCATTACTGTCGCCAGAATCAGACTCCAGTTCCCCCCACGGTAGCACACCACCCTTTAAACTACCATACTTCGTCAAACATCCGGAATCGAGCTCGTCTTCGACAGAGTCGAATCCATCCCCGCCTTCCTCTCAAGCCCCAATCGATGCTGCTCCAAACTCTTCTAGATCGCAGATAAGGGAATCTTCGCCTTCAGACAACGTGCGTGTCAAGAGACCTAGACCTGACGTTTCAACTGCCTCGATACATGCACCTGATGGTAATCGTTCACTTGACGTTGCTCAATCCTCTATCGAAGCACCAATGTCACCCGCCATGGATGTCCCAGATCCCTCCCGGGATGGTTCTTCCGCTTGTTTCGGAATTCCAATGCCGCCAGATGAATCTTCTCCAGAACCCGAAAGGACGAACACGTCAAGGGTAATCCGGCAAAAGGCTTCAATCGACTCGAGACCCTCCTGGAGAAGACTGATTGAAACGTCAGGCGTGACAGCGGGAAGAAACGTACGCTCGAGATCGACATCCATCCAGCCTTCCAGAGGAGGCACGATGAAAATCAAGCGCAAAGGGCCCGATCTTCTAAGACACGCCCGGGTCACATTGGAAGCTTTATTAAAGGAACTAGCTTACACAAAGGAACCTCCTGGAAGGCTTCCGGTCTGCATTCGACCACCTGCCGAGCAACCTAAGAGTGACGGAGAACCTTCTCGGAGCATCTGTATTGGAGTTGGAGACCCGCAAGAAATGAATGGCTTCTTGAGAGCGATTGACACCCCGAAAACTGAGATTCCAGTCTCTGTCCCCGAGGCCACAACTGAAGAAAATTGCTCCAACTGTAGGGAAGGATCGTGTTTGGCTGAGGCTCATGTAGGCATTGGCTCTCAAAACAGTCCCGAAAGAAATCCTGGTCCAACCCAACCCGAAAGAAATGATCCAGAATCAAGTGGTGGTGTTCCAGGCTCTAGTTCTGACATCAAAATAAGCGATTCTATTCCGTATCTTTATCAAGTCGGTAATGAACTAAACAGGGGTTTACCCAGCATGGACCTCTCCGTTGAAGGTATCGAAAGAGCCCTGGAGTCGGTAGGCACTCACATTAGTTTTTTCGCAACCGTCCTTATTAACGAACACATGGACCTTCTTAACCACACTCGAGGAAACTTCGAGTTTTTTAGACTTGCATACGAAACCTTTAAAGAGAACGAATATGTAAAAGTTATGAAGTTGCTAGATGTCGCCCGCTCCATTTTGAAACTGAACGAAGCCCCCGACGATGGTGACCTAAACACTAAACTATCGGACAGCAAGCAGTTTCTCAGTCAACTCAATTACGCTTATTTTTTGATACTAATGCACAATCAATACCGTCCGAAAATCAAGGAGACTAGAGTGAGGATTCAAGCGTTGGAGAACACGGTTCGGTCGATCAAAGAGTGGAAAAAATCTAGACTTTTTACGATTCCAGGCACCCAGAATTAAACTGAAGCAGTTAAAGAACATTTCAACTGACATTTTTGGTCTATGACAATCGGGAATTTTACTGATGCAACGTACAATTTTTTAAACTGTTGAAACATTCGTTTGTAAGTTTTTAGCTTGAAATGAATTACAATTTTTTATATTTCTGTCAGTTGTGATTCATATTGAATGTAGGTGTAACTGTTTGGTTTCAAATTGGGTATAGGGAATAATAAATATCTCGAATATGTTTTTAACTATCAAGATTATAATGAATTCATTCTTGTCACCATCACCAAAATTGTAAGGAAACCGTGCGTTCATCGCAAACAGCTTTTTACCATATGCCATATTTTAACCTCTTGTCCTAATCTTAAACATTTTTACGGTCGATTTTTTTTATACGTCACTTATTTTATCAGACCTGTTAGGTCAACCTTCCAATTCACTACTTTTTGGCTCGGTCATTCAGGATTTTTACTATATCCATAATTGATATTTGAACTTCATGAAGTTTTATCTAAAATGGTCACCCCATCTTAGTAATCATTTTAGTATAGAAGCCCCTTACATTTCTTATAATTAAAATTAAAGTACCTTCATTCTACATTTTTGTGTATATATATATATATATATATATACTCTTATGTGGCACGCAAAAAAGACGTTATGTGTTATAGCGTTTTGGCAACATTGTACGATTGTTTACCACAAAGCCTCGCGCCCGAATTGAACTTATAGCGTTATTTGATGAAATTTTATCGAAAAAAAATGGATTTTATTCGAGCTGTTGCAGTTAATAATAGAAATAAAGAAGGCAGAGGATCTTTTCTGGGCCAACAATTATAGTTCAACAAGACTCTTGCACTACAACTTTCGAAAACAAACTCGATGAAAAAGGTGGTTCGAGTGCTGTACACATAAACAACATGCTGGGTATTCAATTTACAAATCAGCGCTCACATTTCGAGTCAAAATATGCTCAAAGTTTTCATTTGAATTCTGATTCCAGAGGTACTGTATATATCTTTACTGAAAAACAGCAAAAAATTTAGATTTACCTTCTGCTAGGACACATATTTTTATTGATGCGAGCGAAGCGAGCATATGTTCGAGCAGCGAAGCAATCCTCCGGGTGTTGGCGAGCATGGGGTGGGCCCCCTAGTTTGGTTTTATTCCTTCCATTCTCTTATTGTTGGTCTTGTTATTCTGATATCTTTCAAATCTATTTTCTAAATTTGACTGTCTAGTAATTAGCACAGAGCCTGTCCATTTTCAGACCCTGCGCCATTAAAGTTTACAAACAAGCAAACCAAGATTTTAAGGACTTCTCATTTTCAAACATGTTTTAAGTGAAATATTCGGTAAATTAATCAATAATTTTGTGATTTGGTTGTATAGGAGTATTGGTCTTTCACTAACAAAACTCTGATGAAAAAAATAGACCGTTGTGTTGCTTGAGTAATGTTAATTAAAAATAACAATACTGATAAATTCTTTTCAATTTATAAATTTTGGATTTTAATGTACCACAAACCACAGGAAGTAGAAAATAGTTCCTGAAGAACAAATAATTATTAACCTCGGTTTTCTTCATCTACGTTTGTCGTTAATTTCCCGAGACAAAATTCTCAAAGCAGAATTAGAGCCTTTTTTTTGAATCTGCCAATTTGCAGTAGGTTTCATGCTGAAAAAAGCATTTTACGATTAATTCTGAGGGATTTTCTGCTAAACTAAACACAGCGCTCCTACTTCTCAACATTTCGTGTCGTATGATACTCTGATGCAATCTAAATGTTGACGCCAAACATCGTCAAGATGGCGACAGATTAAAATCGGAAATTAAAAGCATTTGTGTTTTCCAGTGAAGTTAATCTGAAAACCCTCAAGGATAGGGTTGCGATTTCAAAACTCTCCAACCAAAATTCATCGTGTACACAAATCCTGAATATATATATATATATATATATATATATATATATATATATATATATATATATATATATATATATATAATCGGGTAATTTTTGGTAAACGTCGTACTGGAGCAGCACAACGGGATGTTAACGACGGTCCGGGATAAATCACACTAAGGGAAAGATCCGAGGACAACACCTCGTAATTTTGAACCACGGTCAGATGACGAGGCAGCAAATGAGCTTGGCACTCCACTCTCTAAACTTCCACAACAACCCAACGTAATATATATATATATATATATATATATATATATATATATATATATATTTGTACAACTTTTTGAAGAAGAAATTAGGGAAGTCGTAAGAACATAGACATAATTAATACAGCTCGTATTTAAAATTCGCACAAATACTTTATTTGTACTTAATTGTGTGTGGTAATGGTAATTTTAGTTAACGTCGTACACTAGAGCAACACAACGGGCTATTGACGACGGTCCGGGATCAGTCCCTTGAGGGAAAGATCCGAGGACAACACCTCGTAATTTTGAACCATGGTCAGATGACGAAGCAACACCTGAGCTGGCACCCCACTCTCCAAACTTCCACGCCAACCCAACGTGAAGACTTTCGGCCACGACAGATTTAAGGTGCACCAGCCGCCTCTACACCATACGCTAACAAACATCCATGCCCGGACCCGGATTCGAATAAGGAACCTTCCGATCTAGAGGCTAACACCTTAACCACTATACCGGTTGGTCGGCTTGTACTTAATTGAAAAAAATGTGTAGGTGAAAATTTAAACAAAACAAATTGTATTACCTTCAGCATGCTCTTGGAGGTAGATATGTGTTTAGTGCGACTGATGAGCCTGCTTCTCACTGCACACTTGTTCGAATCGTGGAATTGAGATCCAGATACTCGTGATATGCTAGTAATACAGCTACTCACATTTCTTTTACATTAATTTTCGAACGATATTAATAGCACCCCTAATCTCTCTACGTGGCACCCAGGGTGCCGCGGCACACACTTTGGGAACCCCCGACCTAGACCGTTACCGTCAATGATAGATGAGAGCTTCTAATGTTAAATCAGTCTCGTACTCTTTTATGGATATCTTCCTAATTAATATTTTTATAGCGCTGATATTTTAAACCTTGTTACTGTTAAATAACCCAAACAAAAAATCCTATTTTATTAATAAATAGTTATTAGTATGTAATAATTATTAAACTTATGTTTGAAAAATTATGAATTGGAACCTTATATTATTATAGGAATCGAGATTCAGGTCTAAACATGATTTTAAAAAATCAGCTCATTCCAAAGATTAATTTTTGCGCTAAGTTAAATTTTCCTCATTATGGCGACTTTAGAGGGAACCAAAAGTTTGAAAAATGTCTAAAAACCTGATAAACATTTTAATTTTTGAAAAATGGTTTGAAGTTTCATTTATGTAATCTGAAATGCATTACCTTTGACTAGTTATGTGACGCATAGTTGAAATCTGCTATTCCATGATCGAATGAATGACTCGTAATTCAGTTTGGATGATCGGTATATCAGTTCCATTGTATTAACTGTAGGTAGGATTTTTGGTAGCATACATTTTGTATTTGAGTTGTATTTGCAAACGAGTATACCAAGAATGAGCATTTCTTTTAAGGTTATTTGTACTTATTTCAGTCAAGCATTAAATGACCAGTTCCTGAATAACTACAATTTATCTCCATCTACGAATAGGAGATTTTCAATAAGGGGACAATTCCTGAAATTTACAACCTAAATCATTGAATATCTCCAGATATAAAATATTAAGATCGTGAAATTTCATATTTAGGCCATTTAACGATGCTGAATCTAATTAAAACCTGGAGTTTCAATTAAAAATTTAGTTTGTGCAAAATTTGATATAAAGATGGTAACTAATGCTAATTTGTTTTTGCTTTTAAATTTGTAACTTCTTAATATCTAAAGGGAACCCCCTATTTCGAACACGCATAAAAACTTAACATTTCCCTACATTGATATGTGGTGTAAATTAACGTTGTACTAGAGCAACACGACCCAGCTATAAAGTTTCATGTCATTAAATAGGCATTTCAATTAACTTCGTACTGGAGCAACACATAGGGCTATTGACTACGGTCCGCGATCATTCCCCAAAGGGAAAGATCCGAAAACGACAGCATACAATTTCGAACCACGTTCAGATGAAGAGGTAAAACTTGAGCTGGCATTCCACTCTCCAAACTTTCGTACCACACCAAAGTGTGCTTATTGGATTATTCAAGTAGGAGTGGCAGCTTTTACTATTACCAGAAAAGTACTAAGTGGCAAGCCAAGATGTCCATACTGTTGCAATCATCCGTTGTACTGTATTTGGAAGTACACCCGTGACAATGCAACTCTCAACGTCTCCCATGCAATTAGCAATTCAGTGAACTAGAAAACACTAGTCGATTTCAGTCCATCTAACCTGTTCAGGGGAGTTTTGTAAAATTGAACACCACTACAACAATTAATTTGGGTATATTTCGGTTAACAGAACAATGGTTTAAAATAGTGCTTTTTATTGAAAAGAGCTATTGGGGTTACTCGATGAAAAGTGTTAGGTTCGCCATCTCGCATCTTACAAGAAATCAAACGCCAAGTTGGCAACCCTACATAGAAAACGCCAAGCTGGCAACCTAAGAACAAGGAGAGAGGGGTAGCTTGGGGTTTGGAAAAAGGCGGAAGAAGATGGACAGGGCATAGGTTGAACGAGACCTACTTTGTTTGGGTGTGGGAGGAAAGTTACACTTTACAATGCCTATCCAAATGTAAATGCTACTTTATACTACATGTAATCTACGTGATGTGACCGATTAAATTTATTAAAATATAATTTAAAATGGAATTTTGGCTCTGTGTCAATCGAGTCTTTTACTGAACTTTCACGACGGAGTTCATCAAACAACCATCGGCCTCGGACCACCACTAAAAGGGACATGGATTAAATGAATTGGCAATTTCCAAATGACGAACAGTCCCCGACTAAATTCTTTAAAGAAAAAAAAAGGTATTCTTCTCAAAGAAATTTGTTTGGTACACCAGAACATGCATCTGTTTTACTTTTACGGAAGCACCAAAATACCGATGAGTTATTTGTGAATTTGATTTGAATTTTATGGTACAAGATCCGACAGCTGACAAGATTTGAATTTTAATAAGTAATTTTTAACGAAAATTTCTACATATCGTCAAGAATGATAGGAATGGCAACCTTATTTCTTATATACTTTCACTCCAACATTTAACGCACAATTACGACAGGCACCCGTTAACCAAAGAGTGCCCTAACTTACACTATATAAAGTCGTGTAACCCCAATCTTTAATGAAGCAATTTTAATAGTCAACGTTGCGCTGTCTTTCCCGTGTTGATCAAATGATTTAAATAAACTGGTTTTTTCAATAATAATCAAGTTAAAAGTTCTCATTCTAAATTTGCTAACTATGGAAATCAAATGTATCATGTTATACAATCGTATTCAAACGCTTTTTAATATTCACTCGCAGAAGTGTATATTTATAACCATTATAATATCATTGGTAAATCATTACTCTTTAAAAACCGGGTTAGACTCCAATGTAGTTAAATTTTACACATTTTCGACAAAGTTATTTAAATGCAATCAAAATGCGATTCCCGATGTCATTTTGGCTTGATAATTTTAAATTATTTAAATTCAGTTTTTTTTTTCCTTCAAAATTCCTATTTAAATAAATGACAATTAAGATGATGTTAATTCTGTTGGAAGTATTACATGAAGACATTCACATTCGAGGTAGTCAAAAAGCAACCAGTTGTTGAAAAGTAGAATTGAAAGAAATTTTAAACTGCTTCAAATAAACAGATATAAAATTGGTACAGGTATTGAAATATCAATCGACTAGGCAAGTTTTGATAAAAGTTATGATGGAATATTGTGCTCATTTTGTACTACGATTGCCGAAAACTTTGGATTTACTATACAGGAGAGTTTTACTCAATCTTCAACAAAAAAAATAGAACTGACATTTTGTTTAAAAACCATTCATCATAATGTATCATTTTACATGTCACTCATTTATTAACATTAAAATATGGATTAATAAAGCGTTTAAAACGTTGCCCTATTAAAAGACCGATAGGCAGATTTTCCGTCTAAATACGATAAGACAGTGTCCATAAGAAAGAGTAAAAAGGTCAAAGTAATTTTTTTTTATTCAAAATAATATTCCATTTTAAAATTCGTTCACACACTTTGAAACATACATAAAAACTTGCAAAAGCAAGTCACAGTCATCAGTTTTAAAATTCACTTTAAAAATTAAAGATTACAATTTTAAGTCTTAGTCTTTTCACAATGCAATTGAACTTCATATAAAAATGGAACCCCACCTTACCATCTTATAATTCTCATCGCTTGCGAGTCTTACGGTTCTTTGGGCGGGCTCCCTGTTCCAGATGGGTGGGTTGGGTTGTTGTCTGGACGTCGGGACTAGACGAGCGTTCCAAGTCGGGAGTCTTATCAAGACTAGAGTCTTCTTCTGGAGCATCTTTCACACTCGATGTGCCGGCGACCTCCGAATCAGCTTTGGCACGACGCGATTTCACACTTCGTCCCACACCGGCTTTTCTAGCCTTCTTGCGCTCAGCTGCCAACGTAAGTGCTGCGATTGCAGCAGCGTCGGGATCGCTTGCAGAAGCAGCTCCACCCTCATCGGAAGGACGAGCCTTCAATTCTCGACTCAGAATCTCCTCATGGGGCACTATTCCTAGGCGATCATGCACTTCCAAGGGCTCGGATTCCTCCTCGCTTTCTTCATTTGAACTTTCCAAGAGTTCACTTGTGCTCTCTTCAAATTCACGTCTCAACAAAGCCGCGCTTTTTCTCAGTCCATCAGGAAGCATGTGTAAGAATTTCCCATAAACATCTTCACCCGAGTACGGAACGCAGTACTTGGGAATGAACTCGGCGAAGAAAGGTTCCAGGAAGACCCCCTGAATTGCCCTGCTCCACATTCTGGTTAGCGCTCCTTTGAAGTCGGGCGTTTCTCTTATGTTAGCATCGAAATACGACAACCACACTCCGGCCATCTTCTTCAGCACCTTGCTATGACACTTCGAGAGGTAGAAGAGGGAAATCTCCGCCACACAGGCACAGGAGAGGTTGAAGAGCTCCTGAGCGTCGCATATATGGTTTTTGGCTCGAATCTGGTCCCGAACCGTGTCAATGCAACTGGCGACGAAGGCTTTAAGTTTAACGGCGTCGTTCATGCATCGCACAGCCGCGTCGTTGCGCACGAACAACAAATTGAAGGAACGTCGATGGGTAATCTGTTCGAGCTTGGTTAGCCGGCAGACGTAGGCGATCACGTCTTCACTGTTGTACTCATTGAGAGCGCAGCGAGGTGGGGGAATAAGTCGGTTCTGCACACGAAACTCTTTGTATAAGTGGGTTAGCATATCCTCGGCTAATCTATCGAACGAGAAGTCTGCCGCATCGGACACGTGATCCAGGAATCTATTGACCTGAGCCATCGCTTACGCAAGAAACCAGAGAATGTACTAGAAAACCTATGCAGTACGACATCTGGAGTCTAGTTTCCAATTTATAGAACTTAGGCAATGGAATTTTAATTATCTCTATCCCATACGGCACACTATTGCACAAAATTACAAGGTAATGGTAATTTTTAGTTTACGTCGTACTAGAGCAACACAACGGGCTATTGACGACGGTCCGGGTAATTGGTAATTTTAGTTAACGTCGTAATAGAGCAATACAACGGGCTATTGACGAAGGTCCGGGATCAGTCCCTTAAGGGAAAGATCCGAGGACAACACCTCGTAATTTTGAACCACGGTCAGATGACGAAGCAACACCTGAACTGGCACCCCACTCTCCAAACTTCCACGCCAACCCAACGTGAGGACTTTCGGCCACGACAGATTTAAGGTGCACCTGCCGCCTCTACAGAATACGTTTACAAACATCCATGCCCAGACCCGGATTCGAACCAGGAACCTTCGGATCCAGAGACTAACACCTTAACCACTATACATGTTGGTTGGTAGGTAATTGGTAATTTTAGTTAACGTCGTACTAAAGCAACACAACGGGCTATTGACAACGGTCCGGGTAATGGTAATGGTAAGGTAAGGGTAAGGGTAATTTTGGTTAACGTCGTACTAGAGCAACACAACGGGCTATTGACGACGGTCCGGGATCAGTCCCTTAAGGGAAAGTTCCGAGGACAACACCTCGTAATTTTGAACCACGGTCAGATGACGAAGCAACACCTGAGCTGGCACCCCACTCTCCAAACTTCCCCGCCAACCCAACGTGAGGGCTTTCTGCCACGACAGATTTAAGGTGCACCAGCCGCCTCTACACCATATGTTTACAAACATCCATGCCCGGACTCGGATTCGAACCAGGAACCTTCCGATCTAGAGGCTAACACCTTAAACACTATACCGGTTGGTTGGTGTAGTCCGTTTGGTAATGGTAATGGTAATTTTAGTTAACGTCGTACTAAAGCAACACAACGGGCTATTGACGACGGTCCGGGATCAGTCCCTTAAGGGAAAGATCCGAAGACAACAACTCGTAATTTTGAACCACGGTCAAATGACGGTTAGGTAATGGTAAGGTAATTTAAATTAACGTGCCACTGCAGCAACACAAAGGGCTATTGACAATGATACGCGATCTATCCCGTGGTTCAAAATTACGAGGCGTTGTTCTCGAATATTTCCCTTAAGGGACTGATCCCGGACCGTCGTCAATAGCCCGTTGTGTTGCTCTAGTACGACGTTAACTAAAATTACCATTACCATTACCATCCGGACCGTCGTCAATAGCCCGTTGTGTTGCTCCAGTACGACGTTAACTAAAAATTACCAAATTACCAGCCGGACTTCCGAGGCCCACCTAACTGTAATTTTGTGCAATAGAGTGCCGTATCGAAAAGTGGTTATTGGAATTCCATTGCCAAATTCAACAAAAAGGAAACTAGTCTCCAACCTGTCGCGCTACATATATTTTCAGCTCGTTCTCTGGTTGCTTGCGTGAGAGAAAATTCAATGGAGAAAGAATTAGCTAAGCCATTTAATTTTTTAGATTTCGCGTCCAAAGGGACTAACATCTCGTATTATAGACTAGCCGAGGATATGTTAGTCCACTTATACAAAGATTTCAGTGTCCAGGACACACTTATTCCCCAACCTGTCGGCCCAGATAATGACTACGACCACGTGGAAGTGATCCCCTTCCTCTGCCGACAAACCAAGCTCGATCAGATTACCCATCGTCGGTCCTTCAATCTGTTGTTCGAGCGCAACGACGCAGCAGAGCAATGCATGAACGACGTCGATAAACTTAAAGTCTTCGTCGCCAGTTGCGTTCATTCGGTTCAGGACGACTGTCGAGCCAAAGGACACAAATGCGACGCTCAGGAGCTCTTCAACCTCGCCTTTGCCTGTGTGGTAGAGCTTTCCCTCTTCTACCTCTCGAAGGGTCATGACAAGTTCCTGAAGAAGATGGCCGCAGTGTGGTTTTCCTATTTCGAAGACAACATAACGGCCTTTTCCGACTTCAAAGGGGCCCTAACCAGACTGTTGAAAAGTGCAGTTAAGGGGACACTCCTGGAACCTTTTCTGGCCGAGTTCATTCCTAATCACTGCATTCCGTACTCGGGTGAAGATGTTTATGGGAAATTCATACAAATGCTTCCTGAAGCAACCAAAAAGCGTATGGCTGCTGTGGACATCAAAGTCGAATTGGTGGAAAGTTCGCATGCACTGAGAGAGAACGAATCCGTGCCCTTGGAAGTACATGACCGCCTTGGAATAGTGCCCCATGAAGATATTCCGAGGCAAGAATTGAAGCCTAATCCTAACGCAGAGGGTGGTGCTGCTTCAACAAGTGATAGAGACGCAGCACCGATCGCAAAACTAACGCAAGCAACGAAACGCTGTACGGCTAAAAAAGCCCGCTTGGAACCAAGTGGAGATTCGATTGCAACATTGCGTCTTCTCAAAGCTGATTCTGAAGTCGCCGGCACATCGAGTGTAGGAGATACTCCAGAAGTTGATTTGGCTAACTTGAGTCTTGATCAGACTCACGACTTGGATCGCTCGTCCAGGTCCGACAGCTAGACAACGACCCAACCCACCTATTTGAAAAGGGAGCCAGGCCAAAGAACTGCAAGACTCTCAAGTGATGAGAACTACTAGGTGGGTTCATTTTTATGAAGCACAATTAGCGCATTGCAGTTCGACGAAGACTTAAAATTGTGATCTTCTCTTGAGTTTTAAAACGGATCGCATTGACTTGCTTTTGAGAGTATTTATGTATGTTTTAAATTGTGTGAACAGATTTTAAAATAGAATTTTACCTTGAATAAAAACTTATTTTGATTTTTACTCTGCCATTTATACTGATTTATACCATGTTTAGACTGCAAAATTGCCAAGCGGTCTCTTAAAAGGACACCATTTTAAACGCTTTATTTTTCCATACTTTAAATGCTTATAATAAATGACTGACATATAAAATGATACATTCACGGCGATCGTAATGTAAAATGAACATAACGTTGTATCGTAAATGTTATCAAAACTTGCCAAGACAAACGATAATGTTTCCATACTTGAACCAATCATATCGCTATCCTTCATTTGAACCTGCTTAAAATTGCACTAAACATCTACTTTTCACCATCAGGTATAATTGGTTCTTGATTACCTCCAATGTGTCTTGGTGTTAATTGTATTCGAAGTATTACGTTATTATCTTAATTGTCTTTTATTTAAATAGGAATATTGAAAAACTGAATTTGAATTATAATTTAAAATTATCAAGCAAAAATGACATCAGAAATCACATTTTGATTGCATTTAAATAACGTTGTCGAAAAGGTGGAAAGTTTAACTACATTGGAGTCCAAACCGATTTTTAAAGAGTAGTGATGTATCAATGATATTATAATGGTTGTAAATTTACACTTCTGCGTGTGAATATTAGAAAAGCGTTTGAATACGATTGTACAACTTGATACATTTGATTTTTACAGTTGGCAAATTTAAAATGGGAACTATTAACTTGGTTATTATCAATTGAACCACTTTATTCAAATCATTTGACCAACATTTGAAAGACAGCGCAACGTTGACTAGTAAAATGACTTCATTAACCCCTTGCCTGTGTGCCCGAACTCAGTTCGGGCAACGCAAATACGCCAATTTGGAATGCCCGACCTGAGTTCGGGCAAGAGAAAAATCGGTGCTTCAATTCTGTGAAGCCTGAACTCAGTTTGTCAAATGCATGATATGTAATTTACCATTGCCAATAATTTTGACATAATAGTTGGCGATTAATTTCCAACTTACAGACTATCCCATTGCTAGAAAATGTGGAAAGAAATACTACGTAAAGATATTTTTCCATCTTCTGGATGCCGACCAACCGGTATAGTGGTTAAGGTGTTAGCCTCTAGATCGCAAGGTTCCTGGTTAGAATCCAGGTCCGGGCATGGATGTTTGTAAGCGTATGGTGTACCTTAAATCTGTCGTGACTGAAAGTCCTCACGTTGGGTTGGTGTGGAGGGTAAGGGGGATAACTTTAGTTAACGTCGTACTAGAGCAACACAACGGGCTATTGACGACGGTCCGGTGTCAGTCCCTTAAGGGAAAGATCCGAGGACAACATCTCGTAATTTTGAACCTAACTAACTAACTAAAACCGACACACACTCCCGTTCCTAGTGTCGTGACCGTCATCTGACCGTGGTTCAAAATTACGAGGTGTTGTCCTCGGATCTTTCCCTTAAGGGACTGATCCCGGACCGTCTTCAATAGCCCGTTGTGTTGCTCTAGTACGACGTTAACTAAAATTACCTTTACCATTACCCAGTGTCGTGAGACACTGTACCAGTTTAAACAAGTGTGGTTGGATGAGTAGAGCATGCCACCAAGGTGACATGTCTACCATTAATGTTACAGCACACATTACATTTATACATCCTTACATCTATACAGTATATACATTATACTAGGTTACATTATATATATATATATATATATATATATATCACGCAGGGTGAGAACAAAGAACGTTTTTCTTAGTCTCTTAGGATAATAAAGTCCTTGTGATTTTTAATGAATCTCACCATGTTAATAATTTTAACCCTCGAGCCCTTGTTGCATGCAATGTTCCTGAACCATGCAATTTTAAGGTGGTCGGCAGGTGTTCTCACATGCCATGAGGCTGTAAGGGGGCAAACTGTGATGTAATGTAGAGGCGTGCCAATTTCACCACAGGAGCAGTTTTCCCACTCGATTTTCTTAAACCTCGTTAGGTAGGATGGGAATGGGCCGTGCCCTGTGAAGAAAAGTGTCTCTTCCCTGGTCCAACTTGATGATTGTAGTGACACTTTTGGTAACACATCCTGCACCATCCTACCTGTTAATCCTTCATCCCATTCATTCTGAATCACGGTCAGATGACGAAGCAACACCTGAGCTGGCACACCACTCTCCAAACTTCCACGCCAACACAACGGGAGGACTTTCGGCCACGACAGATTTAAGGTGCACCAGCCGCTTCTACACCATACGCTTACAAACATCCATGCCCGGACACGGATTCGAACCAGGAACCTTCCGATCTAGAGGCTAACACCTTAACCACTATACCGGTTGCTCGGCAAGACATTCTAGGATTAGAGTTTTACCTAGCGTCTACCCCCACAAAAATAGCAATCTTTGATTGGATCGAGAATCGAACTCGCAATCCTCCGGTTCCTAATTCCTTACTCATCCAACCAATTAACATTATCTCTCCGTAAGATAAACTTCATGTAAAATACTCTAGTTATTCTTCCTATGTGTAGTGACGTCACTGGAACCGGAAAAGCATATTCCTTATCAAATCATACATACTGGCCGACCAACCGGTATAGTGGTGGTAATGGTAATTTGGTAATTTTAGTTAACGTCGTACTAGAGCAACACAACGGGCTATTGACGACGGTGCGGAATCAGTCCCTTAAGGGAAAGATTCGAGGACAACACCTCGTAATTTTGAACCACGGTCAGATGACGAAGCAACACCTGAGCTAGAGGTGTTAGCCTCTAGATCGGAAGGTTCCTGGTTCGAATCCGGGTCCGGGCATGGATGTTTGTAAACGTATGGTGTAGAGGCGGCAGGTGCACCTTAAATCTGTCGTGTCCGAAAGTCCTCACGTTGGGTTGGCGTGGAAGTTTGGAGAGTGGGGTGCTAGCTCTGGTGTTGCTTCGTCATCTAAACGTGGTTCAAAATTACGAGGTGTTGTCCTCGAATCTTTCCCTTAAGGGACTGATTCCGCACCGTCGTCAATAGCCCGTTGTGTTGCTCTAGTACGACGTTAACTAAAATTACCATTACCATTACCATTACCAAAATCATACAAGTTAGGTAATTTTAATTAATGTCGTTCTAGAGCAATACAACGGGCAATTGACGACTGTTCGGCTCCTAAGGTAAAAATCCGAGGACAACACCACGTAATATTAGTAATGGTAATAGTAATTTTAGTTAACGTCGTACTAGAACAACACAACGGGCTATTGACGACGGTCCGGGATCAGTCCCTTAACGATCCGAGGACAACCCCTCGTAATTTTGAACCACGGTCAGATGACGAAGCAACACCTGAGCTGGCACCACACTCTCCAAACTTCCACGCCAACCCAACGTGAGGACTTTCGGCACGACAGATTTAAGGTGCACTAGCCGCTTCTACACCATACGCTTACAAACATCCATTCCCGGACCCGGATTCGAACCAGGAACCTTCCTATCTAGAGGCTAACACTTTAAGCACCAGACAGGGATGATTGTCTACTCACAGGTTGTAGTGACAGTGGTTCAAAAATTTCTTGGTATCCTTGGATCTTTCCGTTGGAAATCAATCCCGGAGTGTCGTCGGATCCAGCAAGGTCTAGTGGTTGGGATATATGGCTCTCTTCCAGGTGGCCCGGGTTGGATTCCCGTTATCGGAACTTTGAGACGGCCAATCATTATGCTGGTTAAGTTGTTAGCCTCTAGATAGGAAGGTTCCTGGATCAAATCCGGGTCATTTCGTGGATGTTTGTAAGCGTATGGTGTAGAGGCGGCTGGTGCACCTTAAATCTCTCGTATCCGAAAGTTCTCAAGGTAGGTTGGTGTGGAAGTTTGGAGAGTGGGTTGCCAGCTCAGGTGTTGCTTCGTCATCTGACCGTGGTTCAAAATTACGAGGTGTTATCCTCGGATCTTTACCTTAAGGGACTGATCCTGGACAATCGTCAATAGCCGCTTGTGTTACTCCAGTACAGCCAACATGCGGCGCGCGTGCTACAGTGTAGCATGGCGGAGTTTTAACAATAGCACGCGAAAACTTTTGAAAATTTGAAAAATAATAATGTTTTCAGGAACTTTGTCAAAATTCGTAAAAACTCTACTCATACGCTACTGAATACAATAGCGCCTGAAAGCGGCAAGTACAACGATGTGGTACGACTGCGTGGTGATGGAACGAGCCCAATGGTTTGAGTTTGCGCCGTTGCGCCTTGCTTTGGCGCCGTTGTGTCGTACTATGGTTGTCCGTTATAGAGCGAGTGCGACACTCTTGTTGTCTGACTCAGTTGGTTTTAAACAGCCGAGCAAGACGTTAAGCTTTTTTAAAACTGTTTTTAGATTTTGGCGTCGGGGGGGGGGGTTGTTTGAAAATTTTTATTTCCACTCTGTCCATGAACAAACTTTCGACATCGAAAAGAAAATATGAAGAGGATATTGCAATTCGTGCAGTCTGGGGGGAACAATTTTTTGCTTACGCATCCAAATACTTCCAAGCCTGTTTGTTTGATACGTGGAATTTGTGTAACAGTGCCGAAAAAATTGAACCTGGAGTCCAGTGGCCGATTAAGCGGTAAGCGGCCGAATAGGGCCTCGGAATGCCAATGTCCCTCGAAGTGGCCCCGAGGTCTTAAAGTCTTTTCATCTGTATTAGCTATAAAACCTGGTTTCACCCATATAAAAGAGGCTATAACTGAAATTTGTAATTCAGAAGAAAAAAAGTTACTAAACTGGAGGATTTTACAAAGAATAATTCCCACTAGTAAATCATTGCAACCAGTGGAATGCAAACTATTGAAAAGATCTATCCTACTGAAGTCATTAGAAAATTTTATCAACATTTTCAGAGAAGAATTTGTAAAAGTTGAAAAATAGGAAACTGATTCATCAGGCCAATCATTTAATGTAGAAGATGGACAAACGCGCAGACAACAAAAGAGAAAAATGATTTTTGATTAAAACAAAGCAGTTGGACATGAACATTTACAATGAGAGAAAATTTCGTATTTAATGCATTTTCTGTCACGTGATAACACCAAGGCAGAATCAAAAAAAGAGCACGATAAGAAAGTTGAAGGATATTTTAAAAAATGACATTGGTGTTTGTACTTTTGAAGATGAATTTGATTATTTTTTAATATTTCTAAAAGGAAACGAGAGAAAAACTACACCAGATATCTATCGAGCCATCAAAAGAAAAAAAATGTCTTGCATATTTCCAAATGTTGAAATAGTATTGAAATTTTATTTAAGAATTCCCTTATCTAATGCGTCAGGAAAAAATCGTTTTCTGTTATAAAGCGTGAAAATTATTTAAGTAGTACTATGGGAGAATGAAGATTAATTAATATGGCCATTCTGTATATAGAGCAAAAATTTTTTAACTGAATTTGACACTGCCAAAATAATTAACGAATTTGTAAGAAATAAAGCAAGGCGGAAATTCATGTAAAAATTATGTTTTTTAAGGAGGTCCAAGACACATTGAAAAAACATTTTGTTTTATTAATTTAGAATTTGTATTTTTATTTTTTTTTTTATTTTTTGTACTGACTACCCATCTAACTAATAAGCGAAATCACAACACAAAATTTTTCCAAAAGGTTTTTAAGAATTGTAAATTAAAATTTTTTGTAAAAAAGAGGGGTCATTTTAAGTTGCTAAAACTCAAAATATTCTTGATCAATTTTCAAAATTCTTGCAGTAAATTATTCACAAATTTATAAACTTTTATTTTGATTCAGCAATTTAAAAAATATTAATATAATATAAAATAAAAAATATTTGAATGAAAATTTTAAGGTACTTTAAAAAAAAAAATCACATCCTTAAAAGTAAATATCTGTTTCAAATTTGCTGAATCAAAATTAAAGTATAATGTTTCAAAAAGATATATTCCAAATTTCAACCCTTAAACTTTATCGGTTTTCGACATACAGCAATTTGAATACAGGAAATCTTGAAAAAATGTATCATGGAGAAAAACGCATTTAAAGTTTTAAAGACAGACTAGGGGGCACGCCCCTTGCTCGCTAACGCTCGTCAACCCCCGGAGGATTACTTTGCAATCCTCATCGGTTTGCTTCGCGAACCTTGCTCGCTTCGCTCGCATCAATTAAGACATTGTTTACAAAATTTGATATTCCAAAAAATATTTTTCAAACATAAATTTGTTGTCCTACAGAAAAATTATACAGTACCTCTGGAATCAGAACTCGAATAATTTGGAATTCAAATGAAAACTTTGAGAAAATTATTGACTCGAAATGTGAGCACTGCTTGGGAAATCGAATACCCAGCATGACTAATATTAATTTTTTTTCTTTTCAATTTAATCCGATAACGCTATAAATTCAATTGAATCACGAGGTTTCGTGGTAAACAAACAATCGTACAGTGTTGCCAAAAGGCGATAACAAATAACGTCTTTTTTGCGTGCCACGTAAGAGAATTATATATATGTTGTTTCCATGACAAGAACTGTCAAGAGTGTTAGATTTTTTAAACAACGCACCACAAAAATTATAATATCTCTAGTTCTAATTAAGATAGAAATATGATTTAGACGTCATTTTAAGCAAAAAAACACAGAGATTTTCTTAAAATAATAAAATTTTAAAACAATTCGAAAATTTGACGATTTTTGTGTCTCGGACGCTATTTTTCAAACCCTCACAGATACTACAACTGGGGGCGGGGCTAACCATAACGGCTAAAGAGACTGAAATCAACCAAATATAAAATGATGTCTTCTTTTAAAGTCCGTTGGTTGTCCGTTATAGAGCGAGTGCGACACTCTTGTTGTCTGACTCAGTTGGTTTTAACCTGCCGAGCAAGACGTTAAGCTTTTTTAAAACTGTTTTTAGATTTTGGCGTCGGTTGTTTGAAAATTTTTATTTCCACTCTGTCCATGAACAAACCTTCGACATCGAAAAGAAAATATGAAGAGGATATTGCAATTCGTGCAGTCTGGGGGGAACAATTTTTTGCTTACGCATCCAAATACTTCCAAGCCTGTTTGTTTGATACGTGGAATTTGTGTAACAGTGCCGAAAAAATTGAACCTGGAGTCCAGAGGCCGATTAAGCGGTAAGCGGCCGAATAGAGCCTCGGAATGCCAATGTCCCTCGAAGGGGCCCCGAGGTCTTAAAGTCTTTTCATCTGTATTAGCTATAAAACCTGGTTTCACCCATATAAAAGAGGCTATAACTGAAATTTGTAATTCAGAAGAAAAAAAGTTACTAAACTGGAGGATTTTACAAAGAATAATTCCCACTAGTAAATCATTGCAACCAGTGGAATGCAAACTATTGAAAGGATCTATCCTACTAAAGTCGTTAGAAAATTTTATCAACAATTTCAGAGAAGAATTTGTAAAAGTTGAAAAATAGGAAACTGATTCATCAGGCCAAGCATTTAATGTAGAAGATGGACAAACGCGCAGACAACAAAAGAGAAAAATGATTTTTGATTAAAACAAAGCAGTTGGACATGAACATTTACAGTGAGAGAAAATTTCGTATTTAATGCATTTTCTGTCACGTGATAACACCAAGGCAGAATAAAAAAAAAGAGCACGATAAGAAAGTTGAAGGATATTTTAAAAAATGACATTGGTGTTTGTACTTTTGAAGATGAATTTGATTATTTTTTAATATTTCTAAAAGAAAACGAGAGAAAAACTACATCAGATATCTATCGAGCCATCAAAAGAAAAAAAATGTCTTGCATATTTCCAAATGTTGAAATAGTATTGAAATTTTATTTAACAATTCCCTTATCTAATGCGTCACAAAAAAATCGTTTTCTGTTATAAAGCGTGAAAATTATTTAAGTAGTACTATGGGAGAATGAAGATTAATTAATATGGCCATTCTGTATATAGAGCAAAAATTTTTTAACTGAATTTGACACTGCCAAAATAATTAACGAATTTGTAAGAAATAAAGCAAGGCGGAAATTCATGTAAAAATTATGTTTTTTAAGGAGGTCCAAGACACATTGAAAAAAAATTTTGTTTTATTAATTTAGAATTTTTAGTTTTTTTTTTTTTTATACTGACTACCCATCTAACTAATAAGCGAAATCACAACACAAAATTTTTCCAAAAGGTTTTTAAGAATTGTAAATTAAAATTTTTTGTAAAAAAGAAGGGTCATTTTAAGTTGCTAAAACTCAAAATATTCTTGATCAATTTTCAAAATTCTTGCAGTAAATTATTCACAAATTTATAAACTTTTATTTCGATTCAGCAATTTAAAAAATATTAATATAATATAAAATAAAAAATATTTGAATGAAAATTTTAAGGTACTTTTTAAAAAAAAAGTCACATTCTTAAAAGTAAATATCTGTTTCAAATTTGTTGAATCAAAATTAAAGTATAATGTTTCAAAAAGATATATTCCAAATTTCAACCCTTAAATTTTATCGGTTTTCGACGTACAGCAATTTAAATACAGGAAATCTTGAAGAAATGTATCATGGAGAAAAACGCATTTAAAGTTTTAAAGACAGACTAGGGGGCACGCCCCCTGCTCGCAAACGCTCGTCAACCCCCGGAGGATTACTTTGCAATCCTCATCGGTTCGCTGCGCGAACCTTGCTCGCTTCGCTCGCATCAATGAAGACATTGTTTACAAATTTGATATTCCAAAAAATATTTTTCAAACATAAATTTGTTGTCCTACAGAAAAATTATACAGTACCTCTGGAATCAGAACTCGAATAATTTGGAATTCAAATGAAAACTTTGAGAAAATTTTGACTCGAAATGTGAGCACTGCTTGGGAAATCGAATACCCAGCATGACTAATATTAATTTTTTTTCTTTTCAATTTAATCCGATAACGCTATAAATTCAATTGAATCACGAGGTTTCGTGGTAAACAAACAATCGTACAGTGTTGCCAAAAGGCGATAACAAATAACGTCTTTTTTGCGTGCCACGTAAGAGAATTATATATATGTTGTTGCCATGACAAGAACTGTCAAGAGTGTTAGATTTTTTAAACAACGCACCACAAAAATTATAATATCTCTAGTTCTAATTAAGATAGAAACATGATTTAGACGTCATTTTAAGCAAAAAAACACAGAGATTTTCTTAAAATAAGAAAAATAAAAATAAAATTCGAAAATTTGACGATTTTTGTGTCCCAGACGCTATTTTCCAAACCCTCACAGATACTACAACTGGGGGCGGGGCTAACCATAACGGCTAATGAGACTGAAATCAACCAAATATAAAATGATGTCTTCTTTTAAAGAGCTTCTTTTCGTGAAACAACGATGACTTAATGGCTAAAGTCACCTACCTTCAGTTTGGCGTCGGCAGCGAAGGATGACTTCCCGAGTTCGAAGCTAGCTGGCGGAAAAATTTTTAGATCCTCCAAATTATTTTTAAAAAGTTCCAATTTAATTCCTTTTGATTCTAAATTACTTTTCCTAATTTTTAATACACTTTTTATATTTTTCCAAGCTTCCGTTGATTTTTCATAAATAATCTAAGAACCACTCCTGAACTCACTACCAGCTTATATTTTTCCGCCCCTCTGCCGTCCCCTTTGCTTTAGGATGATGGTGTCGTATCCACCGCTGGCTTAGGACCATTCTGATGTAACAAAAAGCATGCATAAAACACTAACTTATATAATTATTAACTTATATAATAAAAGGATACAATTTTCGGCTCCCACCTCTACCCACCCATAGCCATGGATTTGAAAAGAAAGAAGAAAGCAGAAAAATTATTTAACATGTTTAATTTATTACACTGCACACAGGATCAGACAGGATTTCAGTTGTCTTTAGCGTAGTGAAGGAGATTCCTATCCAGCGCTAGCGATCATTGGCCGTTACGGTTAGCCCCGCCCCCAGTTGTAGTACCTATGAGGGTTTGGAAAATCGCGTTCCGGACCCCCTTAATAAATTTATTTAATGTGTTATGGTATGAAAATTTTGACTTATTTTCTTTTTGTTAATATCTCTTAATGAGTGTTTTCTTGAAAACCTTTTCTTTATAACTTGAGTTTAAGGGCCCCAATAATTTTACCGCTCCCCCCCCCACCTTTACTTGATCCGCCACTGGATCGGCATTTGAAACAACTGCATAGTGATTTCAACAGCAAATATCCTGTCGGATCACACTTGCGAACGAAATTTATCATTAAAAAAAAGATGTCTTTAGCCGGCCAACAATCCTTGTTCCAGAAGAGAAATAACGAAATTGACACTATGGTGAAGGCTTCTTATGAAATTTCTCTGTTGTTAAGCTTCGGTTTCCTAAGAAAGTGGAGCCGTTATCTAACAGCCGTGATGCGTCATGATGGCGCGGTCAAAACTAGACGGCCGTCTAAACAAGAGTCCAAAGGTGTCAACTTAGACGGACAGAATACGATGGAGAATGGGCAACACAGACGGCTGTCGTGGTTTATTTTATTCGAGAAACAAAACAAAGTGGTTTTTTATTCTCTAGTTCAAAGTTTCTAACTTCGGGATAGTTGAAGATAGAGTAAAAATTTCAACAGATTTCAAATCAGCGAAAATTTCTACGCCAGATCGATATCAAAAACAGTTTTATTATTCAATTATCTATCATTTGATTATTTAATTATTTATTAAATAATTAATTATTTATTTAAAGAAAATTACATTTAAAGTATCGATTTGGTGTCAAATTTTCCGCAGATTTCAAATCCGTTGAAATTTCCATTCTGTGTTTAACGATGCCGATTTTACAAAAACGAACTAATCATTAGCAGTCAAAAATGTTTGTTTGTTATGCTCCTCTGCGCTCGAATCATTTGGCGTATTAAATAAAATCTTGCCGCTACAAGAGAAAAACGTTCCCCAACTGTTTGAGATCGCGATGACGACAGTCATGGAAATGGCGACTCCGATAATTTTCGTTGCCCTCACAAACAACTCTCTCTAGGAAAGCAACACCATGTGTTAGTATAAACAACGTTTTAGTGACGTCACCCACCGGTACATTACGGCTACGCTTTCTTAGGAAACCGAAGCTTTAGCCCGCAAGAAAAAACCCTATTCTGACGGAGAGGAGATAATAAAAAATAGCCTTTTAATATTTACCCAAAATGTCGGTGATATAAAAGTCAAAAATATGGTTGATAAAATAGCTTTGTCTAGAAATACCGTCATGCGTCGTATAGATAACATGGGCCAGGGTGTGGGGACACAAATTGTCTCTGGACTACAATATTGCAAATGATTTTCATTAACTTTAGATGAAAGGCTGTGACATCCTAGACAATGCGCAGTTAAGCATATTTGTGCGTTACACGAAAGATCATTTTGATAGTGTGTAAGAACTTCTTGAATTGCGCCAACTAGTTTTAACTACTAGTGAGGACATTTTTAAAGAACTTAAAAATGTAACTGAAGTTGACAAAGAATAGAGTGGACAAAATTGGATAGTGTTTGCTCAGATGAGAAATAAAAACAAAAGGTTTTGTTACATTGCTTGGGAAGAAAAGTTTTAAAGTATCATTGTATTATCCATCAAGAAGCTCTTTGTGCCAAGGACTTAAACCTGTCTTCTGTTGGTGACCCTGTAGCGCGCAGTATCAACAAAATACGAGCTCTGAATCGAGGACGATTTGTGAGACGGAAGAGGATGACGAGTTACTCCTTCATTTTAGTGTACGCTGGCTTTTCAAAGATTCGCGAGATTTTGGAATTTGAGGGAATGTGTTTTAAAATAACTGGAAGAATAATATACTGCACAGTGACAGAAGACAATAAACTGCACAGTGAGTGCTTGCTACTCAAGAATGAAGATTGGCAATGGAATTTAGCTTTTCTCACCGATATTATGGGACATTTAAATAATTTAAATTTAAGAATACAGCAAAAGATTGTATTTTTCCTACCCTAGTTGGTCATATATCTTCTTTTGTGAACAAACTTTTGCTTTTGTGTCTCGATTTTGGTGAGAAAAGATTAATGCAGGAACTAGCTACCAAAGTCAATAATGCTCCGAACTATGATAGATTTTAAAATTTAATATCCATTTTGAAGGATTCATTCAGTGCTAGGTTTGATGATTTTCAAGATGATAAAAAAACACCAAACTTTTCACAAATCCTTTTTCAATTTCTCTGCAAGACGTTAATTCTTACCCACCTGAAATCCAAATCAAAATTATTGACTTACAACACCATACTATACTGAAAAGCAAATATAAAAGGAACTTATTTCAACTGCAAGTGATCCAAATTATATTGAATTTTGGAAATTTGTGCCAACAAGCAATTTTCCAAATTTACACGTTTTGGCTGTCAGATATTGTTGTAGGTTTGGATCAACATATGTTTGTGAACAAATGTTTTATATTATGAACCTAATAAAATCAAAATATCGTTCCAGATTAACCAATATGCACCTAAAAAACCTAATTTTGTTAGCATCTTCAAGAACTAATCCTAATAAAGATGACTTAGTAAAAAAAATACAAATTCAAAAGTCACATTAATTAAGTACTGACTGTTTAATAATTATGTAGAATTAAATGTTTTAAGTTATTAAATTTTATTTTATACATAACCTAACTGACTGAACCTTTAAAAATGTATAGTAACAATAAAACCTAAGTTTGTACTTTTGTTTTATTTATTATATTATTTTTTAAATCTCCACTACTCAGACTTACATGGAAAAAAATGTGCTATTTGCGTAAAAATCCCGTAATCAGCCTATGAAAAACTTTTTTTCACCTTTTTATAATTTTTAGTATGTTGGAAAAGTTAACGTCGTACTAGATCAACACAACGGGCTATTGACGACGGTCCAGGATCAATCCCTTACGGGAAAGATCCGATGGACAACACCTCGTAATTTTGAACCACGGTCAGATGACGAAGCAACACCTGAGCTGGCACCCCACTCTCCAAACTTCCACACCAACCCAACGTGAGGACTATTGGCCACGACAGATTTAAGGTGCACCAGCCGCCTCTACACCATACGCTTACTAACATACATGCCCGGACCTGGATTCGAACCAGGAACCTTCCCATCTAGAGGCTAACACCTTAACCACTATACCGGTTGGTCGGCTGGAAAAGTTTGAAGTGGCACGCATAATTTTTTATTTTTAGATAGTGGCACTCTTCCCAAAAAGGTTAGCCAACCCTGCTCTAGTACGACGTTAACTAAAATTACCAATTACCATCACTCGGACCGTCGTCAATAGCCCTTTGTGTTGCTCTAGTACGACTTTAATTAAAAATTACAAATTACCCTGACCGTTGTCAATAACCCGTTGTTGTGTTGCATCAATACGACGTTAGTTAAAATAAAAACATATCTACCTCCAATCGGTAATTTGGTCTGGTGGTTAAGGTGTTAGCCTCTAGATCGGAAGGTTCCTGGTTCGAATACGGGTCACTGCAAGGATGTTTGTAAGTGTATGGTGTAGAGGCGGCTGATGCACCTTAAATCTGTCTTGGTCGAAAGTCGTCATGTAGGGTTCGAGTGGTAGTGCGGAGAGTGGGGTTCCAGCTCAGGAGTTGGAACGTCATCTGATCGTGGTTCAAAATTACGTGGTGTTGTCCTCGGATCTTTTCCTTAGGGGATTGATCCCGGACTGTCGTCAATAGCCCGTTGTGTTGGTAGTTTTGCGCGATAGAGTGCCGTATCGGAGGGAGATTATTAAAATTCGATTGCCAAACCTCTATAAATTGGAAACTAGATTCCAACATTAACGGGACCTCTCGCACTACGCAAGTTTTAGCTCGTTCTCTGGTTGCTTTAACGATGGACAAAGCTACTGGTAAAGAAGCTACTGCTAAAAAAACTATTGCTAAAAAAGCTGCTGGTAAAGAAGCTACTGCTAAAACAGCTATTGGCAAAGAAGCTACTGCTAAAACAGGTACTGGTAAAGAAGCTACTGCTAAAACAGGTACTGGTAAAGAAGCTACTGCTAAAACAGGTACTGGCAAAGAAGCTACTGCTAAAACAGGTACTGGCAAAGAAGCTACTGCTAAAACAGGTACTGGTAAAGAAGCTACTGGTAAAGAAGCTACTGCTAAAACAGCTACTGGTAAAACTGCTACTGCTAAAACAGCTACTGGTAAAACTGCTACTGCTAAAACAGCTACTGGTAAAGAAGCTACTGCTAAAACAGCTACTGGTAAAGAAGCTACTGCTAAAACAGCTACTGGTAAAGAAGCTACTGGTAAAGAAGCTACTGGTAAAGAAGCTACTGGTAAAGAAGCTACTGGTAAAGAAGCTACTGGTAAAGAAGCTACTGCTAAAACAGCTACTGGTAAAGAAGCTACTGCTAAAACAGCTACTGGTAAAGAAGCTACTGCTAAAACAGCTACTGGTAAAGAAGCTACTGCTAAAACAGCTACTGGTAAAGAAGCTACTGGTAAAGAAGCTACTGGTAAAGAAGCTACTGCTAAAACAGCTACTGGTAAAGAAGCTACTGCTAAAACAGCTACTGGTAAAGAAGCTACTGCTAAAACAGCTACTGGTAAAGAAGCTACTGCTAAAACAGCTACTGGTAAAGAAGCTACTGCTAAAACAGCTACTGGTAAAGAAGCTACTGCTAAAACAGCTACTGGTAAAGAAGCTACTGCTAAAACAGCTACTGGTAAAGAAGCTACTGCTAAAACAGCTACTGGTAAAGAAGCTACTGCTAAAACAGCTACTGGTAAAGAAGCTACTGCTAAAACAGCTACTGGTAAAGAAGCTACTGCTAAAACAGCTACTGGTAAAGAAGCTACTGCTAAAACAGCTACTGGTAAAGAAGCTACTGGGAAAGAAGCTACGAAGGAATGTAAGCTGGTAAGTAGGGAAGCTACTTTAGCAGAATTAGCGTCGCAATGTAAATCTCGGCTAATCTCGTACCACAGATTAGCCGAGGATATGTTAGCCCACATGTACGAAGTGTTCTGCGTTAGGAAAAGGATCATTCCCCGACCCCGCTGTGACGAGAATCACTACGTCAATAAGCTTTTCGTCACCTACCTCTGCCGACAATCCAAGGTCTATCAGATTGTCTATCGGCGATCCTTTCATTTGCTGTTCAAGTACGACAACGGGGCAATGAAATGCATGAACCACATCCCTAAACTTGTATCCTTCGTCACCAGTTGCATTTCCTTCTTTATTGATGAGGATATTGCAGCAAATGAAGTTCATCTCTACTCTCCGGAGCTGTTTAACCTCGCTTTGGCTTGTGTGGTGGAGCTTTCCCTCTTCTACCTCTCGAAGGGTCGAGACAAACCCCTGAAGAAGATGGCCGTAGTGTGGCTTGAATATTTCGAGGCTAGGGTAAGGGAAAATTTAACGGTCAAAGGGGAAGTGGTCAGAATGTTAAAAAAAGCAATTGGTGAGAACTACATGGAACCTTTTATGTCCACGTTCATTCCGGAGTACTGCGTTCCGTACTCGGGTGATGATATGAATGGGATATTCCGGCTAAAGCTCGATGAATCAACCGAACAAATATTGAGTGACAAGGTGGAAAGAGCGAGAGCGGACAAATTAAGAAGCGAAATGGCCGCTTCCTTCAACATCAAATCGGGTGAGAGTTCGAATGAAGACAGCCCGCCTTTGAAAGTACATGAACGCCTTGGGATAGTGCCCCATGAAGAGCTTCTGAGGCGAGAATTGAGACTTTATCAATCCGCAGAGAGTGGTGCTGTTTCTTCAGGCGATGAAGACGCAGCAGTGGAACGCAAAAAGGCTACAAAGGCCGCTATGCGACGAAGTAGCGATTCGGTTGGAAAATCGCGTCTTCTCGAAACTCACTCCGATGTCGCCGGGGCTTCAGGTGTAGGAGGTACTCTAGAAGTCGACTTTGCTAAATTGAGTCTTGATCAGCCTTCCGACTTGGATGGCTCGCCCAAGCATGACAGCCAGACCCAGCTCGACTATTCGGCCCAGGGAGCCAGGCCAAAGACCAGGAAGTCCCGTAAGTCTCACAAGAGATGAGAACTAAAAGATGCCAAGGTGGGTTCCATTTTATGATGTACAATTACTGCATCGTAATGCGCTGAAAAGACTTAAAATTTTAATGTACTCTCTTGAATTTGTGATCTAGAGCATTTTAAAAAGATGGTATTGGCTTGCTATTGCGAGTGTTTATGCATTTTTAATTTTTGTGAACGAAATTTTAAATGGAATTTTTACCTTGAATAAAAATGGATTTTGATTTTTACTCTGCCTTATAGACACTGCTTTCTACCATTTTTAGACTACAAAATTGCTTATCGGTCTCTTAAAAGGGCATGGTTTAAACATTTTACTGTTCCATAATTTAAATGTTTATAAGAAATGTGTAACATGCAAGAATGATACATTCTGAATGTTTTTAAACAAAATGTCAGTTGTATTTTTTTTAGTGTTAACGATCGAATAAAACTGCCCTGTAGTAAATCAGTTTTCAGCAATCGTAGTAACATGAACTTAACATTGCATCGTAAGTTGCCAAGACGATCAATAATATTTCAGTTCATGTGCCAATCTTCATCTTTCAATTGAAGCTGCTTACAATAAGCATCCACTTTTCACTAACTTAAATGTGTCGTGTTATCATCAATAACATCAATTCTTCCATTACACTCAATTCCCAATTTTTTAAATGGAATATCTAAAAAATAATCTAAACTTTAAATAAAATGTATGAAGCAAACATGACATTGGGACTTCATGTTTTGATTGTGTTTAAATAACTTGGTCAAACAGGTGTTAAATTTTACTACCATGAATTTTAAACGGGTTTCTATAGAGGCTAGTGATTTACCAATTGAATTATAACTGTTTTAAATGTATACTTTAGCGAGAAAATATTAGAAAAGCGTTGGAATACAATTCAACTACTTAATAAACTTAATTCTCGTACTTGGCAAATTTTAAAATGGTAACTACTAACTAGGTAGTTATTGATTAAACCAATTTCAACGAAATACGTCTCTAACCATTGTAAATAATTAATATTTCACAGTGGGATTTTTGTTAATATTTTTAACTTGTTCTTAACAAAGCTACATAAAATATTTTCTTGAAAAAATCAATCAAACGTAACAAAAAAAAATTTCATACATTTATGAAAATCTCTGCATATTAGTAAATATTGTAATATTTTGACAAATTAGTAATTAGTAGGATATCCTATAGTATATACTAAATCCACAACGGCTTTTAAACGTCTGGGAATAGAGTTCACTCTTTTTTTTTTTTTTTTTTGTAATTTCGGCATTAATGTTCTATTTTTCAATCATTACAGTTTTTAGTTAGCTTTAATGTCATGCCATCGTATTCTAACCACCAGTTCTTTCCAAATGTGTTCTATTGGGTTTAAATCCGTCGACTGAGGTGGTGTTTCATATTTTGTGGGCACTACCAGAGAAAGCAAAATTTTGGGTTGATAATTCTAAATTGTCTTTTAAAATATTTAGATATCAGGATTTATTATGCCATCAATAAATAACAAATTACTTAGTCCTGACGTTGATATGCACCCACATACTAGGACACCTCCACCGCCATGATTTACTGTTCCAACTAAGTTCCTCATTTATCTTCTACTTACAATTATACGTCAATCGAAACCAAAAATGCTAAATGTGTTATCTTATGCAAATAAGACACGATTTCAATACTTTTTGGGTTATTTATCAATGATTTTGCGAATGAATGCCTAAGCTTTCTATTTTTCACTCTTACAAAAAAAAAATTTCATCTGGCTCGTGTAATCTAGCTGATTTGAGCACTCGATGAACAGTTTCAGATGAAAATGAAATAGAAAACATTTTAGTAAATTCTGTGGAAATTTTTACAGCACACAAACGTGGATTTTTTACATTTCTAACTAAGGCCCGGTGCACACATCCGATTTTTCAACATGCGGCGCAGCAGCCGCAACGCAAGTGCGGTCTGAGATACATTAGATCCAATGGAGTAGTGCATGCCTCCGACGCCGTTGCGGCGACGCACGTCCAACTTGAGTGCAATTTGTTCCGCAGTTCGCCGTAAACGCTTCTCCGGTCTGAAGAACCTTTTTTTTTTTCATAAATAAATGGAAGATAAATAATACTTAATTACTGGTTGTATCTAGTAACGTCTATTTTGTTTCAAAATATACTTTTTTTACACCAAGTAAGCGAAATAAACACGTATTCTTCGATAGAATATTTATCGCAAATGGTGCGAAATGAGAACTTGCGTCATTTCAAGGTTATGTGTGCATAGTTGGGCACTAGCGCGTCTTTCTAGTAATGGCTCTTCGTTACGTGGACGATTCTATTTAGGACCGTGGGGAGGACAGGCGCCTCAATCCCATGATAGTACTATCGCAAGTCCAACTTGATCGGCTAATCGGATCACATGACCTAGATACGTATGTCATCAAGGTTTATAGTTGTTGGCGATTTATCTCTTCCTTTCTGCTTTCTTTTCTTTTCAGATCCATGGCTATGGGTGGGTAGAGGTGGGAGCCGAAAATTGTATCCTTTTATTATATAAGTTAATAATTATATAAGTTAGTGTTTTATGTATGCTTTTTGTTACATCAGAATGGTCCTAAGCCAGCGGTGGATACGACACCATCATCCTAAAGCAAAGGGGACGGCAGAGGGGCGGAAAAATATAAGCTGGTAGTGAGTTCAGGAGTGGTTCTTAGATTATTTATGTAAAATCAACGGAAGCTTGGAAAAATATGAAAAGGGTATTAAAAATTAGGAAAAGTAAATTTGAATGAAAAGGAATTAAATTGGAATTTTTTTTAAATAATTTGGAGGATCTAAAAATTTTTCCGCCAGCTGGGTTCGAACTCGGGAAGTCATCCTCCGCTGCCGACGCTAATCTGAAGGTGGGTGACTTTAGCCATTAGGCCATCGTTGCTTCACGAAAAGAAGCTCTTCAAAGTATAAGTACCCTTCCATCAATCCCACATTCCATCAATCTGCTTCAAAAAATCATAGAAGACACACAAAAAAAGACTACCAGACAAGTAAATAATCATAGCTCACTGTAGATCAAATGATCAAAACAAGTTACGAAAGAATCAAACTGAAGAATCGATTCACTTATCACGAGTTTAATATCTACCGACCTCCCTACGGTCCTAAATAGAATCGTCCACGTAACGAAGAGCCATTACTAAAAAGACGCGCTAGTATAGTTGGGCTTCGGTGCCGCAGCGGCGCAGCATGTTGAAAAACCGGATGTGTTCACCGGGTCTAAATCTGATCACGTTGAGTTAACTTTGCCGTACGACTATTTCTTACCTTATTTTCGATCCTATTTTCTTAAAAGCATTTTATCACATAATGCTCCGTAGAATGGGTTACCTTTACAAATTTAGATACATTCTGAACTGATTTACCACTACTATGAAAAATAATCATTTTTTCGAATGATGTTTGTCGTTTCCTTACCACTACGAGCCAATTTGAAATCTATATATTTATAATTCATATACCACTGACTGACCGACTCATCACTGTATCTCAAGAACTACAAGTCCTAGGAAGCTGAAATTTTGCAGGGTGATTCTTCTTATACCGTAAGGATGCACAAAGAAAGGATTTTGAAAAATTCGAATCCTAAGAGGCCTAAAATTGACCAAAGGCCTAAGTCAAAATCAATTTGAAATCGCCATAGAAATAACATTGAGCATAAAACGATTGCTATACACATCTCAGATTGCTTTACCAGTGTTGATCGAAAAACAATTTTCTTAAAATAAATTAAACTATAATGTTCATGTTTGAACTGAATTTTTTTTTCTTCCCATGATGAAAATGATATTTATAAATATTTGATTGATGAAGAAAGAATATTTAGAACATTTAATTTCATATTTACTTAGATTTTATAATGGAGCACGAAAAGCCCAAACGATAAACTCATTGATCATAAAAGCGTAATTTTGCTACTCTGTATCTGGCAACCTCAGAATTAATGTTTAATTTTTAATTTGATTTATAATTTTTTTTTGTATTTGAGTAGAAAACGAGATGGTTGCGGTCATATTTGCGAATTCCCAAGTATTATAAATATGTATTCTTTTTGCTCATAAATCATTGTCTTTAACAATATTGTTCAAGTTTTTTGTCGAATTGTTTTACTTCAGAATATATTCAGGAAGTTAAAATTCAACACGCTAGAAGATATTTTTTTCAGAACTGTACCTTTTTTAAGGATTGGAATTTTGTTTCTGTTTGCTTATGTGTTCCGGTATATTACCTATTCCAGAAATATTATTTAGGAGGTAGATTTTATTTATTTCCTGCAAAATATCACTAGACATGGGTACTTTCGTGGTGGTATATGTATATTTCCACCAACTTTCTTTAAATCTTTGGTTGTAGTGTGTAGATAAAAAAATAAAATTTACAAATCAAAATATTTTTTTAAGTGTGTAATTTATTATTTTAAAATGACATGAAAAATTTCAAAAAAAACTTTAAAATAAGATGTATTACGTTAAATTAAAACTGGTAGTCATAATTTGTAGTTCAAAATATATTTCAAAATTTTGATATAGCTTTTCATTGAAAAACGATTAAAATAAACTAAATTTCATTTGTTTTTAGTGTTTCATGGGTGTTATTGAAAGCTTACGCCATAGTCAAGTAACTACATCTATCATTCTAAATAGATACGTGCTTTCCATTTAGAAACCAAATTTCTGATCTTAAAAAAAACCATAAGGGTTCATTTTAAAACTGTATGTGTGTTGGAGAAAAGGGAATTTTTAACAAGACTTTGTTGATCTTAGAATAATATCACACTAAGTAATTTTGAAAAATTGAAATTTTATGCCTTAAGAGACAGAAAGTCGAGGTTGCTTACTCTATTTATTGAAGCTGTTCTTCGCAACTTAGATGCATGTGAAGCGTTCATTGAAAGTGATTTTCTTTTTGTAAAAGCACTGTAAAATCAACCTTCTGTTAATTAAAAAAATTGTTATCGATTGGGTTTAATCTGTCTACTTTGATGACATGTATTTCTTACAAAAGCTCTTATTCCACATGCCACTGAATGGAATTTTCTGGAAAAAAGTTCCGTTTGCTTCAAATGAAATTATTCAAGAATGCCGTAAATTTTTAGCCCCCTTGGACATATAGAACGCGGGTTAATATGTAGCCTATCATATACGCATGATTCTAAAATATAAGTGTATCAAATGTGTGGATTGGTCAAAAAGTGGATTAGTGTAGGGAACAGACAAACGTCAACTCTGCTTTATATATCTAACGGAATGTCCGTTATTCCACCTATCGCTGAATGGAATTTTTAAGAAACAATACGTTTGCTTCAAACTAAATTAGTAACGAATGCTGTAACAATTTAATTTACCATCGTCTCATATTGATGATGAAATTCGAAAAATTCGCATACTAGGTGAAAGAATTCCACAATGAAAACATATTCATAGGAAATCTAAGTGCAAGACTATCCACCGAAAATTCGCCATTTTTACTGAAATTGAATACACGGGAATATTCGTAGTCACTCGAAAACTTAAAATCAACTTCAGCAGAAGTGTGACGAATATGAAATGGATTATATGGTTGGATACAACATATATGCATATTTGCGTCCGAAGTAAATTGTAGAAGCGATGGAGTTAGATTGGTATTAAATTTTTTTCCCGCACACTTAAATGATGCTAACATTTTTTTATGAAAAAGAATTATGACTTTTTAATCAACATATAATTAATTCAACCCGAGCAAAGCCGGGTATTTCTGCTAGTAATAAATATAATATTACGAAGTAAGCAAGCAGAGAATAAAGCCAAACGATTTTTTAAATGTCAGCACAATGCAAAAATTAAATAAAAGCGATAGACAATAATTTTATTGATGAATTTATCTGAAAATGTTTCGGTGTACGATCACTTTGTGACGTGTTCTTTCTCTGCATCTTAGTATTTTCATTTTTATAAAAAGAAATTTCGTCAATATTTGAAACAAAAATGTTAAGTTTTATTCAAAACTACAAGCAGATATGAAAAAAAATATTGAACTTTATATTCGAATTCAATTCTAGGCTACAGCGCTTTTTCTACCAATTTTTAAAATGTACTAACATCTTTGGGAGCCACTGTAAATCATTTGAGCCACGCGTGAAAGACAGTTCAATATTCTCAATCAAAGTTACTTTATGGAAAGAGCGGAGTTACACAACTTTATGTACTGCTAAACTGCAAGTTAAGATACTTTTCGGTTAGCGGGACGTTAGTCATAATTGTTCACCAAATGTTGACACGAAATTTTATAGGACATAGGGTTGCTATTCCTGATGTTCCTGGTTCGCATACGGGTCAGTGCATGGATATTTTTTTGCAAGCGTATGTTGTAGAGGGGGCTGATAGTCACCTTAAATCTATCGTGCTCGAAATGTCCACGTTAGGTTACTGTGGAAGTTTGGAGGGTGGGTAGCCAGGTCGGGTGTTGTCTCGTCATCTGACGGTGGTTCAGTAATTGGTAATTGGTAATTTTAGTTAACGTCGTACTAGAGCAACACAACGGGCTATTGACGACGGTCCGGGATCAGTCCCTTAAGGGAAAGATCCGAGGACGACACCTCGTAATTTTGAACCACGGTCAGATGACGAAGCAACACCTGAGCTGGCACCCCACTCTCCAAACTTCCACGCCAACCCAACGTGAGGACTTTCGGCCACGACAGATTTAAGGTGCACCAGCCGCCTCTACACCATACGTTTACAAACATCCATGCCCGGACCCGGATTCGCACCAGGAACCTTCCGATCTAGAGGCTAACACCTTAACCACTATACCGGTTGGTCGGCGACGGTGGTTCAGAATTACATTGTGTCGTCCTCGGATCTCTTCCGTAGGGAATTGATCCCCGGACTGTCGCATATAGCTCGTTCTGTTGCTCTAATACGACGTTAATTAAAATCACCTTACTTTAGGTAATCCGTCATCTTACATTGATTCAAAATTACGTGGTGGTGACCTCGGTTCTTTCCCTTAGGGGATTGATCCCGGACCGTTGTCAATAGCCCGTCCTGTTGCTCTAGTACGACGTTAATTAAAATTATCATTAGCATTACCTTAGGTAATTGTTCTCGGACCATCAACAAGACACCGTTATATTATTCCAATGTGACGTTAATTCAACTTCCTATTTGATACCTACGAACCATTAAGTTTCTTATCAAGACTATTTCTATTCTGCCGTTAACAAGGTAATGGTCCTCAATCTGACTCTTGGGAATTGATCCTTTCACGTGGTCAAATTAGAAAGTGGTTGTAACGGAGCTGTCAATTCGGGTATGATCCCATACCCTCGCCAATAGCCCATAGCGTTGCTCCAGTAGGACGTTAATTTAAATACTTACCTATCCTTGGCGTGATCAGTCCAGATAAAGACCGCCGACCAACCGATCTGGTGACTATTTTGGGCCAAGTCAGTGTATGGATATTTGTACGCATATGGTGTAGAGGCGGGTGGTGCACCTTAAATCTGTCCAGTCCGAAAGTCCTTACGTTGGGTTGGTGTGGCAGTTTGGTGAGTTATGCTGCTTCGTCATCTGACAGTGGTTCAAAATTACGTGCTGTTGTCCTCGATTCTTTCCCTTAAGGTATTGATCCCGGACCGTCGTCAATAGCCAGTTGTGTTGCTCTAGTACGACGTAAATTAAAATTACCTTATCTTACCAGCCAAAGAATGTTAAATGGTAATGGTAATGGTAATGTTAATTAACGTCGTACTAGACCAACACAACGGGCTATTGACGTCGGTCCGGAATCAGTCCCTCAAGGGAAAGATTCGAGGACAACACCTCGTAATTTTGAACCGCGGTCAGATGACGAAGCAACAACTGAGCTGGCACTCCACTCTCCAAACTTCCACGCCAACCCAACGTGAGGACTTTCGGCCACGACAGATTTAAGGTGCACCAGCCGCCTCTACACCATACGTTTACAAACATCCATGCCCGAACCCGGATTCGAACCAGGAACCTTCCGATCTAGAGGCTAACACATTAACCACTATACCGGTTGGTCGGCGTGTGCACACGGGGGCACATTAGTAATTTGGTAGCTTTAATTAACGACGTACTAGAGCAACACAACTGGCTATTAATGATGTTCCTGGTAATTGGTAATTTTTAGTTAACGTCGTACTAGAGCAACGCAACGGGCTTTTGACGACGGTCCGCGATCAGTCCCTTAAGGGAAAGGTAATGGTAATGGTAATTTTTAATTAACGTCGTACTAGAGCAACACAACGGGCTATTGACGACGGTCCGGGATCAGTCCCTTAAGGGAAAGATCCGAGGACAACACCTCGTAATTTTGAACCACGGTCAGATGACGAAGCAACACCTGAGCTGGCACCCCACTCTCCAAACTTCCACGCCAACCCAACGTGAGGACTTTCGGCCACGACAGATTTAAGGTGCACCAGCCGCCTCTACACCATACGCTTACAAACATCCATGCCCGGACCCGGATTCGAACCAGGAACCTTCCGATCTAGAGGCTAACACCTTAACCACTATACCGGTTGGTCGGCCCCTTAAGGGAAAGATCCGAGGACAACACTTCGTAATTTTGAACCTCGGTCAGATGACGAGGCAACACCTGAACTGGCACCCCAGTCTCCAAACTTCCACATCAACCCACCATAGGGCACATTAAATATGACGTGATCTCAGATGTCCTTATTTGGCGTGGTGTGGAATTTTGGAGAGTAGAGTGCCAGCAGCCAGTTGAGTTGCTCCGGTGCGACGTTACTTAAATTACTTTACCTTGCCAAATTGTATAGTGAAATCCTCGGATCTTTTCGCAGACCTACAAGGTATAGTGGTTAAGGTGTTAGCCTCTAGATCGGAAGGTTACTGGTTCTTATCCGGGCATGGATGTTTATAAACGTATGGTGTAGAAGCGGCTGGTGCACCTTAAATCTGTTATGGCCGAAAGTCCTCACGTTGGGTTGGTGTGGAAGTTTGGAGAGTGGGGTCCCAGCTCAGGTGTTGCTTCGTCATCTGACCGTGGTTCAAAATTACGTAGTGTTGTCCTCGAATCTTTCCCTTAAGGGAGTGATTCCGGACCGTCGTCAATAGCCCGTTGTGTTGCTCTAGTACGACGTTAACTAAAATTACCATTACCATTACCTCGGATCTTTCCCTTAAGGGACTGATTCCGGACCGTCGTCAATAGCCCGTTGTGTTGCTCTAGTACTACGTTAACTAAAATTACCATTACCATTACCTCGGATCTTTCCCTTAAGTGACTGATCCCGGACCGTCGTCAATAGCCCGCTGTGTTGCTCTAGTACGACGATAACTAAAATTTCCATTACCATTACCTCGGATCTTTCCCTTAAAGGACTGATTCCTGACCGGCGTCAATAGCCCGTTGTGTTGCTCTAGTACGACGTTAACTAAAAAATTACCAATTTTACCCTTGAGGGAATGATCCCGGACCGTCGTCAATAGCCCGTTGTATTGCTCTAGTACGACGTTAACTAAAATTATCATATCATTACCTTTGGTATTGATATAGGTCCGTCACCAATAGCTTAATGTGTTACTCCAGTGTGACATTAATTAACTACCTACCATCCACTAAGCGCTGTCAATTTAAATAACGTGCCGAACGGTAGCAATAAGTGGGAATAAAATAGAATATATGACTCAAATCATTAAAAACACTATATCATCGCAACTGTATCTCATGCATTACTTGCAACTGACGATTCCTTGGAAAGCCCTTCTAACACAGTTCTCTAAGTTTGTGGTGTCCTTTCACCAACTCTATCCGTCAAATCATGAAAGCTGGAGTGTATATAGACTATGAGAGATTTGCGGAGGACGTATTTACATTGGTATGGTTCCAATTCAATGTACCTCGAGTGTTTATTCCCATTTCGCGTCTTCAACCCAATACCTATAGTTGTAATAGTGTCTTGCGGTCAGTAGTGAGATCGGTGAACCTTAATCAAATAGCCATCAGGAATACGCTGTTCGAAATATGCGACACTGCGATTCGCCTGGGGAAGGCTGATATTGATAAGGAAGAGAGCCTATTTGATGTTACATCCCAAATAATTCTTTTTATATACGCGGAAGTATCACATCTCCACGCAATGACGATCTTCGAAAAAACTGTCCAAGCTTTTTCCGTCCCGGCGGAATTAGTCCTGTACCTTGTGTCCCAGGACATAAAAATCGACTTACAACGAATTCCTCGGTTGTGGACCAAGTTTTTCTATCGCTATCTTTCCGAGGATTTCGTAGCAAAAGGTGGCTTTCAGGGCCTCATTGAAGAATGTGATACGTCATCGTACGCAGATCCTTACTTGAAATATTTCATTTCAAGCCACTGCATCCCTTATGTCGGGGAGGACGTCTTTGAGAAGTATTGCGCTTTCGTCGAAAGCAGTGGATATCTAAGTTCTCAGCCGGAGGGCTTTCAATATATACGAGAATTAACCAAAGTATTAGAAAAGAAAGTAAGTGATCCAGCGTATGGCTTGAAGCCGCACACAAGACTTGGCATCATTCCTCACGAATTGAGACTTCCAAGAGACATATTTGAAAGCCCTACAAAATCGGAGCCTGAATCGTCACCTAAGAAATCTCCAAACCGTCTTTCACCACAAGAGAGAAAGGAACACAGACGCGAGAAACTAGACAAACTGCGGTTACTGTACGGTCAAAGAGCTCGTACATTGGCAGAGGAAAAAGACAAGCGACCAGAATCACTAAGGCATAAAGGTTTGGATTTGAATCCATCGTCGGAGCCTTCTGTTTATGATATAATCTCTGAAAAATGTCAGAAATCGAACATTTTATCGCCGAGAAAGGTTTCTTTTAAACTGCCAGATGATCCCGCTAGTCACGAAAGTTCTTCTCACAGCCACAACACCCCTTCTGACACCACTCCCTATGAAAGTGAAGCAACGGAAATAAAGCGAAGAGAGATTGATTATTCAGCACAGGGAGCAAGACCCAAAAGCAAAAATTCTGTATCCCGTTGCGTGTTTCCAGACACCAGACACCATGAAATGGACAAGAATATTAAGATTAAGGACAGTCGGGTTTCTAAAAAAAGGAAATATGTAACAGAAGAAAGTGTGGTATCAAGAAAAGTGGAATCTGTAACAGAAGAGGACAGGTCGGTATCAACGAAAGTGGAATCTGTAACAGAAGAGGACAGGTCGGTATCAACGAAAGTGGAATCTGTAACAGAAGAGGACAGGTCGGTATCAACGAAAGTGGAATCTGTAACAGAAGAGGACAGGTCGGTATCAACGAAAGTGGAATCTGTAACAGAAGAGGACAGGTCGGTATCAACGAAAGTGGAATCTGTAACAGAAGACGACAGGTCGGTATCAACGAAAGTGGAATCTGTAACAGAAGAGGACAGGTCGGTATCAGCGAAAGCTAAATCTGTAACAGAAGAGGACAGGTCGGTATCAGCGAAAGCTAAATCTGTAACAGAAGAGGACAGGCCGGTATCAACGAAAGCTAAATCTGTAACAGAAGAGGACAGGCCGGTATCAACGAAAGCGAAATCTGTAACAGAAGAGGACAGGCCGGTATCAACGAAAGCGAAATCTGTAACAGAAGAGGACAGGCCGGTATCAACGAAAGCGAAATCTGTAACAGAAGACAGGCCGGTATCAACGAAAGCGAAATCTGTAACAGAAGACAGGCCGGTATCAACGAAAACGAAATCTGCAACTGAAGAGGACAGTCTGTTTTCAAGAAGAGTGATATCTGTAACAGAAGAGGACAGGCCGGAATCAACGAAAGCGAAATCTGTAACAGAAGAGGACAATACAGTATCAGCAGTATCAAGGAAAGTTAAATCTATAACCGACAAGGTCGGTATGATTTCAACTAAAGCAAAATCTATAATTGAACAATTTAAGCTTGTTAGTTTATCAAACTGGTCCCATGAAACTTCAATTTCTAACCAACCAACTAAAGAGGACAGGCCAAAATCAATGAAAGTAAAATCTGTAACTGAAGAGGGCGGTCCAATTTTAAGGAAAGCCAAATCTATAATTGAACTCTCTAAGCTTGTCAGTTTGTCAACCTGGTCCCATGAAACTTCAATTTCTAACCAACCAACTAAAGAGGACGATAGGCCGGTATCAAAAGTTAAATGTGTAATTGAAGAGGGCGGTCCAATTTTAAAGAAAGCCAAATCTATAATTGAACTCTCTAAGCTTGTTAGTTTGTCAACCTGGTCCCATGAAACTTCAATTTCCAACCAACCATCTGAAGAGGACACTCTGGAATCAAAAAAAGTTAAACGTAATGCTAAAGAAGACTGCCAGATGTCAAATAAAGAAAAATTACAAACTGAAGAGTACAGTAGGGAGCAATATCGGGGGAAATCGCCAACTATAGAGGACAGTCAGGACAACACGAAAGAGCAATCGCCAACTATAGAGGACAGTCAGGACAACACGAAAGAGCAATCGCCAACTATAGAGGACAGTCCTGGATCAATGAAAGAGAAATCACTATCTAAGGAGGACGCTCAATTGCCCAAGAAAAGTACATCACCAAATAAGGACAGTCCGGAACCCAAGGAAGAGCAGTCACCAGCTAAAGAGGACAGTTCGGGGCCCAAGGAAACTAAATCATCGGGTAAAGAGGTTAGTCCATCACTCAAGAAAGGAAAATTGACGACTAAAGAGGCCAGACCTGGGGTAAAGGAGCAATCACTTGCTAGAGAGGACAGTTTTGGAGATATCACCGGACCAACACTTGTTAAAGATCACAGACAGAGACCAAATAATGGCCAATCTTCCTCTCTAGAAGATTGTAATGGATCAAAGGAGGGGCAGTCGCCCGCTGCAGAAATTACTCCAATATCCAAGAAAGAGCAGGCACCCGCTGCAAAACCTAATAAAATATTCAAGAAAGGACACTGGTACACTGCAGAAGGTAGTCCCATATTTAAGAAGGAGCTATCGCCTGCTACAGTAGCTACTACCATATCAGAGAAGGGGCAGTCACCCACAGCAGAAACTTGTCCCATATTCAAGATGAGTCCACCCTCATCTTCAGAAGCTAGTCCCAAATCCAAGAAAATGCAGTCTCCCGCTGTAGAAGGTAGTCCAGAATCCAAGAAGGGACAGTCGCCCGCTGCAGAACCTAGTAAAATAGTCAAGAAAGGACACTGGTACACTGCAGAAGGTAGTCCCATATCCAAGAAGGAGCTATCGCCTGATACAGTAGCTACTACCATATCCAAGAAGGGGCAGTCGCCCATTGCAGAACCTAGTCCCATATCCAAGAAGGGGCAGTCGCCCACTGCAGAACTTAGTCCCATATCCAAGAAGGAGCAGTTACACGCTGCAGAAGGTAGTCCCACATCCAAGAAAGGACAGTCCCCATCTTCAGAAGCTAGTCCCAAATCGAAGAAATGGTGGTCGCCCACTGCAGAAGCTAGTCCCATATCCAAGAAGGAGCTATCGCCTGATACAGTAGCTACTACCATATCCAAGAAGGGGCAGTCGCCCACTGCAGAACTTAGTCCCATATCCAAGAAGGGGCAGTCGCCCACTGCAGAACTTAGTCCCATATTCAAGGAGCAATCCCCCGCTGCAGAAACTTATCCCATACCCAAGAAAGGACAGTCCCCATCTTCAGAAGCTAGTTACAAACCGAAGAAATGGTGGTCGCTCACTGCAGAAGCTATTCACTTATCTAAGGAGATGTCATCCGCTGCAGAAGATAGTCCCATATCCAAGAAAGGACAGTCGCTTGCTTCAGAAGCTAGTCCTAAGTCCAGTAAGAGGCAGTCACCCCCTTCATATGCTAGTCATATCTCCCTGAAGGAGCAGTCGCCCGCAGCAGAACCTAGTCCCATATCCAAGAAGGAACAGTTGCCCGCTGCAGAAGCTATTCCCATATCCAAGAAAGGACAGTCCCCATCTTCAGAAGCTAGTCCCAAATCGAAGAAATGGTGGTCGCCCACTGCAGAAGCTAGTCCCATATCCAAGAAATGGTGGTTGCCCACTGCAGAAGCTACTACCATATCCAAGAAGGAGCTATCGTCTGCTACAGTAGCTACTACCATATCCAAGAAGGAGCTATCGTCTGCTACAGTAGCTACTACCATATCCAAGAAGGAGCTATCGCCTGATACAGTAGCTACTACCATATCCAAGAAGGAGCAGTCGCCCACTGCAGAACCTAGTCCCATATTCAAGAAGGAACAGTCGCCCGCTGCAGAAACTTATCCCATACCCAAGAAAGGACAGTCCCCATCTTCAGAAGCTAGTTACAAACCGAAGAAATGGTGGTCGCTCACTGCAGAAGCTATTCACTTATCCAAGGAGATGTCATCCGCTGCAGAGGATAGTCCTATATCCAAGAAAGGACAGTTGCTTGCTTCAGAAGCTAGTCCTGAGTCCAGGAAGAGGCAGTCGCCCCCTTCATATGCTAGTCATATCTCCCTGAAGAGGCAATCACCCCCTGCATATGTTAGTCCCATATCCCTGAAGGGCCAGTCCCCTTCACATGCTAGTCCCATATCCAAGAAGGGCCAGTCGCCCACTGCACATGCTAGTCCCATATCCAAGAAGGGCCAGTCGCCCACTGCACATGCTAGTCCCATATCCAAGAAGGGCCAGTCGCCAACTGCATATGCTAGTCCCAAATCCAAAAAGGGGCAGTCGCCCGTTTCAAAAGCTAGTCCCAAATCCAAAAAGGGGCAGTCACCCACTGCCGAAGCTAGTCCCCTCTCCTTGAAGGAGCAGTCACCCACTGCCGAAGCTAGTCCCATATCCAAGAAGGGCCAGTCACCCACAGCACATGCTAGTCCCATATCCAAGAAGGGACAGTCGCCCACAGCACATGCTAGTCCCATATCCAAGAAGGGACAGTCGCCCGTTTCAAAAGCTAGTCCCCTCTCCTTGAAGGAGCAGTCACCCACTGCCGAAGCTAGTCCCATATCCAAGAAGGGCCAGTCACCCACAGCACATGCTAGTCCCATAACCAAGAAGGGCCAGTCGCCAACTGCATATGCTAGTCCCAAATCCAAAAAGGGGCAGTCGCCCGTTTCAAAAGCTAGTCCCCTCTCCTTGAAGGAGCAGTCACCCACTGCCGAAGCTAGTCCCATATCCAAGAAGTGGCAGTCGCCCCCTGCAGATGCTAGTCTCAAATCTAAGAAGGAACAGACTCCCGCTGCAGAGGCTTTACCCCAATTTATGGAGCAACCGCCTTCTAAATATATGGTTTGCTACGAGAGGTTTGCGGAAGACATATTTGCATTGCTCTGGGTACAATTCAAAGTTCCTCGACATTTAGTTCCCCTCCCGCAGCGTCCTCCCAATAACTATCGCTCTTCTCGAATCGTAACTGCACTAGTGAGAGCCATCAATCTCAATCAAATAGTGAGCAGGAAAATGTTGCACAATATATTTGAAACTGCGTCTCGAGTAACGGAGAAGTTCCTTGAAACGAGCGAAGACATGCACAAATTTTTAACCGAGGTTATCTTCTATGTGTTCGACCACGCCGAAAAAGGCAAAACCTACGACATTTCCACCAAAGTGATTCATTCCCTTACAATCCCTGTCGAACTGGTCCTGTACCTCATATCCAAAGAATTTGGGTCTTATTACATAGCAGAGATTCCCCTGTACTGGAACGTATTCTTCACTATGCAACTCTCTAGAGAGTTCTTCACTGCGGGTGGATTCGAGACCCTCCACGAAAAGTGCGAATTGGTGTCCCATGTGGACGTCTATTTACCGGACTTCATTTCAAGATATTGCTTGACTTATAATGGGGATGATCTCTATGAAACATATTGTTCGTTGTACTACAAAACGATGAACCCGACTGGATCACCGAGTCAGGGGAACAGCTCCGTGTTGAAGGAAGTTGATTCGCCAACTAAAAAAGAAATAGAAGAGTCGTATTTGGAGGGATTAGCAATAAGTACAACTCCTAAAAAGTCTGGTTCGAAAAAGAAAAAAGGCAGACGAAAAAGTTAAACGACTTCCGGAAAGTTTGAAGAGCTAAATTTTTATTGAATGATGAAGTGTTGACTTTTATTTTTATATTGGTTGTATGCAGATAACTTTGAGGAATATACCTCTCGGAGCAACGTGAATTCTTTAATCTGGTTAAACATGAGGCGTATAAAGGTTTATACAAGAAATTATACGATTAGCCACTTTAATTGTATCGATAGATGGAAGATGGAATGTCTTTAAAAAGAACTATTAACGGAAATATTTTTATCACTCGGATTCTTTTGAATTCTTTAATCAACTGAATCTTTAACCTGTAAATAGACGTGAGATAGTAGAATCTTGAATTCTTTGCCATAATGTGAATAGAAATTAAGTTTTAAGAAGTGATTTCTCATCACTCGGAGTCATTTGAATTCTTTAATCTATTGAATCCTTGGTCTATAAAAAGACGTGATGGAATCTTCAATTTGTTTTTTTTCTAGTGTTACGGAAATATATAAAATTAAGTGGTATCCATCACACGAATCCATTGGAATTGAATCAACTGAATCTTTAAACCTAAAATAGATGAGACAGAATTTTCGATTTTGTTTCTTATTAGTGTTTATGGAAATTAAATTTTAAGAAGTAATTTTCATCACTCGAAGCTGTTTGAATTCTTTAATCAATCGTATCCTGTAATCTACAGACGTGAGATCATAGAATCTTCAAAAATTTTAGTTTTATACGATAATTCGTTTTTTAAATATGTAAATATATAAATGACAAATGTATATTTTATAAACTTTAAATGTTGGAATGTGTATCATTCTTCTTAATTTACTGACGATCTTAAAATTGTATTAAGAATCAATTTCTTTTTCCAACTATGCATTTACTTGTATGTATATTTTCCACGCTATTTCAAACTAGTATACTTATGTAGCATGTAGATTGAAATTAAGGAAATTTTAAAAGCGTTTACTTATGTATATGTACTTAAACAATTCATAAAAATGTATTTCTGATATGTCTTTTAATTTAAAGGGTTTTTAATAAAATTTAAGAGTTTTTATTACTATGAGCCTCTTGTATTCTATAGATATACGGAAGATAGAAATGTTACATAAAGAAATTTTTAAGGAAGGATTTTTTACTACTCGGAGCCAGTTGATTTCTCTAATCAATTGAATCCTGTAATGAGACACTTCTGATAGACGTGATGGTAAAATAGTTTTATACAAAGAGAATTCTAAGACAAGATTTTTATCACTCTGATTAATTTGAATTCTTTAATCAATTGAATCTTTTACCTATAAATAGACGTGAGATTGTAGAATCTTCAATTTTTTTCCTATTAGTGTGCATTGACATTAAATTTCAAGTGAATTTTCATCACTCGCACAGCCATTTTAATTCTTTAATGAATCGATTCCTGTAGTCTATACAAACGCGCGTTGATAGAATCTGCAAAATACTTACCTTAAAAATTTGTTTAAAAAAAATGCAAATAGGAAAGATGGACAAATGTGTATTTAAAAAATGATTCAAATACTCTAATGTATCCATATCTTTTAATTAAAATTTACTGATCATCTTTAATATGCATTGTTAAAAATCTATACCTTATTTCCACCTATGAGTTTGTATGTAGTATACGTTCCACGCTATTTGAAACTAGTATATTTATGTAGCTTGTTGACTTAAAGTATAGAAATTATAAAACCTTAAATTTTTTACTTATGTACTCTTTAACAACTCATAAAATTGTATTTCTGATATTATATCTTTTAATTTACACAATTCAAAAGTCCTTTTTACAAGGTCCTATTCATTCAAGGTACAGTTGAGGAAAAAGAACCACCTCCTTGATTTCGAGCATTGTTTATACTAGAACAAATCAATGGTATCATTTAATAGGTAATAACATCCAAAAGAAATTGCATGAGGGTATGTCTTCACATATCAAATTTTGCATGACAACGGGAATTTCTTATGGAAACTACATGTTTTGATGCCATAATCAGGTTTTACATCATTAAATTAGTAAATTGTGAAATTTCATATTTAGACTATATTTTGTTATGCGGAAGATATTTAATGTTTAAGATTGTCAATTTCAGGGATCATCTCCCAATATAAAGTCGATATCCGTGCATCGAGATTGATTGTACATTTCTATCGCTACCCAAATTTCATAGTTGAACGCTATTTTAAACGTATTTTACAGCGATCCGAGAATCATATTTATGCAAGTGCAAACGATTTGAGAATTACATTATTATATTTATTATGCAAGTGCAAACGATCTTTGGATTATCCGAGGTTTGTCAGACGTTTAATTTTTGGTTGCTTCTTAAACCTTGAGTAAAATTTAATGTAACGCGAAAACTAAATATTGGAATGAGCTCAAATTTTGTAGCCGTTTTATAATCCTACTGAATCGATTCCCATAAAAAAAGCGAAGTTCCAATTCATGACTTTTCCAAACATTCATTTAATAGTTATTATTACATACACAACTATTTTTATAAACATATTATTAGGTGGATTTTGTTTAACAGTAACAAACAAAATACTAGCACAATGGAAACATGGACTATTCTTCACACTTAAAGCAATATATCCAGAAAAGTCCAAGAAACTGGTTTAACATGAGCTCCAATCTTTGTCCTCATAGCTTCGAAACGGTACGTTCTAATGTCCGTCAGGTTCCTGGTTCGAATCCGGGTTAGTGCATGGATGTTTGTAAGCGTACGGTGAAAGAGGCGGTTGGTGCACCTTAACTCTGTCGTGGCCGAAACTCCTCGTGTTGGGTTGGTGTGGGCGTTTGGAGAGTGGGATGCTAGCTCAGGTGTTGATCTGATCGTAGTTCAAAATTACCTGTCGGTAATTCGTAATTTTTAAATAACGTCGTATCGCAACACAACGGGCTATTGACGACAGTCCGGGATGAATCCCACGAAGGAAAGCTCCGAGGACAACATCGTGATTTTGAACTACGGTCATATGGCGAGGTAATACATGAGCTGGCACCTCACTCTCCAAAGGTCCATACCAACCCAACGTGAGGACTTTCGACCACGACAGATTTTGGTGCATCAGTCACCTTTACGCTTACAAACATCCATGCATTGACCCGGATTCGAAACCGGAACCTTCTGATCTAGAGGCTAACACCTTAAACCACACCGATTGGTCGGCGGTGTTGTCGGATTTTTCTTTTAGAGGGTTGTGTTGCTCCAGTGTGACGTTAATAAAAATACCTACCTATCCTATGTAAACTGCTAATGTGGGAGTCCATGAGTACAAATGGTATTCTAAATGTTTAGAAACAAACAAATATCTTACGGGTAATTTTTGGTAAATTTTTTTTTAATTAACGTCATCCTAGAGCAACACAACGGGCAAGAAAAATCTCACGGGAAAAAAATGCAAATATTTTAGATAGGTGAGTTGTACTGGATACCAACATTTTTTTTAAGGTGCCGACGGATTATTGGTGAAAGTCTGGATTGTGGTAAATTTTGGGTTTTAATGGCACAAGCGCCATATTTTCTATGCTGAGCCAGACAAAACACATACAGTATTAAGTAATAGACATACACACAATGACAGTTTTACTGACACAGAAGAGAGAAATATACTCATGGCGAAATTCACCTTACAGCAGGCCTCAAAATAGATTTTTTATTTCAGGTGCACCTTATGCACCTAAGTTTTTAAATTAGGTGCACAGGTTATATTAAAGGATCACATTAAAAAAAAACGTAATATAATAGCATTAATGTAATGTAAACTACATTATTAGTTGGGTATGTTTAGATATGTTAGTGGTAGATGGCAGGGCCGCCCATAAATTTCTCGGGTCCCCCGACAAAATTTTCGCGCGGGCCCCTAAGTTCTTCTTTTTTGTGTAGGAAGTTTTTATTTTCCCAAGTCTCCATATATTTACAAATACCCAACTTCAGAAATGTACAAGCGAACCCACAGTAAAGTAATAATGAACTGATAAGTAATTATGGAATTAAATATGTATGTGTTATACGCCTAAATCCCGAAGTGTGGCCACTTAGCGATCGAGCAGAACTTCGACAAGGATAATGAAGTATAATCAGAAAACTATAATAAATATCTCTATAGAAAGATTATAACAAACCCATGCAAAAACATACCTTGGACGCTGAAGACTAGTCAAAACACTGAAAATTTGGCAGTACTAAGGAGGGAGCAGTAAATCTTCTATTCGAATTAATGAATTTATCGATGCCGTCAAAAAAGGAAGCTCATTTTGCACGCTTGTTCATGTTCAATTGAAAATATTCTAAGATGATTCAAATTTTTCTTGGCCCAAAGTAAATCGTAAATGATTTTTGATTATAGATAGTTTACTGAATCCTTTCACCAGTGGCCACAGTGATGGGAAGAGAAAACAAAATTCTTAAAGCTATGTAAAGTTCTGGGAAAATAGATTGCAATTTTAATCTATAGATATCAATTAAAAGGAGAGTGGAAAACCTTTATTTTCTAACTTAGCTTAATGTGAAAAAGTAGCTTCGCGAAAGGTTTTGAACATTTGAATTAATTAATGAGATTGTGGATTAAATCATCTGGATAGCTTTAAATTAATTTTTTAAGTGCGTTGTTGATCATTTGAATTATAATTTATTTTTAATATGGCTTCGAAAGTATAGCTTAGGTTTTTTCATTTGCTCATACCTTGATTCTAACTGAGAAACTTTTATTGATTTACTATATTAAAAACTGAACTTTTGAATTTTGTTTCTTCGGTTTCTAATACTTCAGACATTTCTCTTTCCAATTCAAAAGCTTCCTTTTTCGAAAAAAAAAGCTCCCTTTTCCGTCTTCTTTTCTTGGAGAATTCTGCATCTATATCCATAATAGAAGTTGTCTCTTTAGCACTTTATACAGGCCATTGTTTTCTTAAATCGTTATCTATTGTTTCAGTTCACGCTTTAATGTTTTTCATTTCGATATCAAGGGTGATAGATTATGATTAAAGGATTAAAAAAATTTCTTGTATTAATTTGCTCTAGTATGTCCTTCCAAATATTTAACTGAGTTAAAAAATTTCAAAATGTGAAAAATAATTGAGGAATCCATTTATTTTTCCGCCGTTTCCTCTTACGATAAACTATGGATTTTTTACATCTTGAAGGGTCTTTAAAACGTCATGTAGTTTTTCAGATATAGGTTTCACTGTCTCAATTCTTGCACTCCATCTTGTCTCACAAAGACCGTGTAGAGACCTCCCATCAGTGTTTTAGAAGCAGTTCCCATCGCCGTGGGCTCGTACTAAAGAAATTGTAAAGCTGGTTTATAAAGTTGAAGAACGTGCTTACTATTTCATTGCTCCTTGTGGCATGTAAACCAACTAGTCGTTGTAGTAGACCGGAGAAATGTGAGACCACCATGACGGGGCCGTTTTAAAGACTTGAAGAAAAAAAAATTCTGTTCGATATTTTTTTGTCAAATTCGGAAAATAACCCTAAAATGAGGCAGATAATTTCTTAAACAAACCTTGGGGCCGCGGGCCCCTTAAACGTCCGGGCCCCCCGACATTTGTCGGGTTTGTCCCCCCTTATGTGCGACCCTGGTAGATGGTAAATAAAAATATTTAAACGTCTAAATTCTCCGGCAAACGGCTGTCACGACAGTCGCTTCAACAGAGCCATCTGGAAAATGTTTTGATCATCGGAAAGTTCTGGTGGCAGTGGCAAAGTAAACCTTCATCCTGTATAAACCTGTTACGGCCCAGCGATTTTGCTTTCGCATAGTGTGTATTTAGGAATTTTAATTATGTTCCTTTAGAGCGAGAGAGGTCGATACCAATATATATTTTGTACAAACATCAAAATAACATAAAACCCACCCTTTTTTTAACGTTAGGTGCACTGCGTGCACCTAGAGTAGAAAAATTAGGTGCACAATTTTATTTTCATGTGCACAGTGCACCTGTGCACCCGGGTATTTCGAGCCCTGCCTTACAGTAATCGAACCTGGGCCGCCCATAACTTGAAGGTTGCTAGCGCAGTGGTCATACCCACTGAGCCACGTATACCCCCATTGAAAGTCAGGTTACCTTTATATTAACGTAGTATAGGAGTAACACAACGGGCTATTGACGACGGTCCGCGATTAATATCCTACGTGAAAGTACCGAGGACAACAATACGTCATTTTGAACCAAACTCAGATGACGAGGCAAAACCTGAGCTGGCACTCCACTCCAAATTTCACCACCAACCCAACGTGAGGACTACGAAAGTCCGGAATTAATCCACGATGGGTAATTGGTAATTTTTAGTTAACGTCGTGCTAGAGCAACACAACGGGGTATTGACGACTGTCCGGGATCAGTCCCTTAAGGGAAAGAACCGAGGACAACACCTCGTAATTTTGAATCACGGTCAGATGACGAAGCAACACCTGAGCTGGCACCCCACTCTCCAAACTTCCACGCCAACCCAACGTGAGGACTTTCGGTCACGACAGATTTAAGGTGCACCAGCCGCCTCTACACCATACGCTTGCAAACATCCATGCCCGGACCCGGATTCGAACCAGGAACCTTCCGATCTAGAGGCTAACACCTAAACCACTATTCCAATCCACGATGGGAAATACCCAAAGACAACATCTCTTTTCTCTGAACGCCGACCAACCGGTATAGTGGTTAAGGTGTTAGCCTCTAGATCGGAAGGTCCTTGGTTCGAATCCGGGTCCGGGCATGGATGTTTGTAAGCGTATGGTGTAGAGACGGCTGGTACACCTTAAATCTGTCGTGGCCGAAAGTCCTCACGTTGTGTTGGCGTGGAAGTTTGGAGAGTGGGGTGCCAGCTCAGGTGTTGCATCGTCATCTGACCGTGGTTCAAAATTACGAGGTATTGTCCTCGGTTCTTTTCCTTAAGTGACTGATCCCGGACTGGCGTCAATAGCCCGCTGTGTTGTTCTAGTACGAAGTTAACTAAAAATTACCAAAATTACCTGAACCCTGATCAGGTAGGTAGTTAATTAACGTCACACTGTCCAACACAACGGGCTATTGGCGACCGTTTGGGTTAGGTAAGGTCATTTTAATTAACGCCGTACTAGAGTCGACTGTTCGGTATCAAACCCGAAGGTAATGGTAATGGTAATGGTAATTTTAGTTAACGTCGTACTAGAGCAACACAACGGGCTATTGACGACGGTCCGGAATCAGTCCCTAAAGGGAAAGATTCGAGGACAACACCTCGTAATTTTGAACCACGGTCAGATGACGAAGCAACACCTGAGCTGGCACCCCACTCTCCAAACTTCCAAGCCAACCCAACGTGAGGACTTTCGGCCACGACAGATTTAAGGTGCACCAGCCGCCTCTACACCATACGTTTACAAACACCCATGCACGGACCCGGATTCGAACCAGGAACCTTCCGATCTAGATCAAACCCGAAAGGGTAATTGATAATTTTCAGTTAACGTCGTACTAGAGCAACACAACGGGTTATTGACGACGGTCCGGGATCAGTCCCTTAAGGGAAAGATTCGAGGACAACACCTCGTAATTTTGAATAATTGGTAATTTTGTAATTAACGTCATACTAGAGCAACACAAACGGGCTATTGACGACGTTCCGGGATCAGTCCCTTAAGGGAAAGATCCGAGGACAGCACCTCGTAATTTTGAACCATGGTCAGATGATGAAGCAACACCTGAGCTGGCACCGCACTCTCCAAACTTCCACGCCAACCCAACGTGATCAAACCCGAAGGGACAGATCCGAGGATAACACCGAGTCGCGGTATCCCGGTTCAAAGCGCAAAGTATTAGCAACAAGAGGGTTGCGAATTCGAATCCAACCACATACCGTAGTGTACAAAGGGACTGGTGTACAAAGGGATTGGTACTAAAGGGATGTTTTATCTGTCGCAACCTCAAACGTCGTCATGTTAGCTTGGTTAGGAAGTTTGGAGAGTGAGATGCAAGTACAGGTGTGACCTCGTCATCTGACCGAGGTTCAAAATTACGTTTCCTCGAATACCTCCCTTCGGGGTTTGATCCCGAACCGCCGTCAATAGCTCGTTGTGTTGCTCTAGTACGACGTTAATTAAAAATTACATATTATTTACCAGACACAAGACATACAATATTAAGTAATGAAACTCGGTAATGGTAATTTTAGTTAACGTCGTACTAGAGCAACATAACGGGCTATTGACGACGGTCCGGGATCAGTCCCTTAGGGGAAATATACGAGGACAACACCTCGTAATCTTGAACCACGGTCAGATGACGAAGCAACACCTGAGCTGACAACCCACTCTCCAAACTTCCACCCCGACCCAACGTGAAATGAAACTAGGATCTTTCCCTTAGGGGATTAATCCCGGACCGTCGTCAATAGCCCGTTGTGTTGCTCTAGTACAGGGGTCGGCAAACCGCTGCTCTTTAGCCACTTGAGTGCGACTCTGCCGCGAATCGATTAAATGCTGGTAGAAAATATCCCGCCGGTGATGCGAGAAAAAGTGCAACTGAGAAACTACAGAAGAGTCATGAAAAATCTAGTTCTGTATTAATTAGTGGGTGCAATCTTCTAACAATGTTAATATTGCAAGCTTTATTGTTAGTCAAGAGATTACTGAGAGAGGCAAATCATTCACAGTCGGTGAATACATTAAAGGTTGTTTTATAAATGCATGCCATGAGCTATTCCGGGATGTTAAGAACAAGGTAGAAATTCTTTAATAAAATTAAAGCGTTACCGCTGTTTGCTAAAACAGTAAAAGACAGAAGAGTCAAAATGTCTTCAAATAATCAATCAGCATATCAGAAATATTAAATTGGTTTCAGCAGAAACAATTGCTGTTGACGAATCTTGTGACATAAATGTCACAGCGGTCGTTTCACTTTTTGTTCGATTTATTTCGACCTCCGATCCTAAAGAAAAACTTTTAGGATTATTGCCACTGAAAGGTCCTACACGTGGCGAGTACATTGCAAATTCTGTCACTGAATGCATGTAGAAACATATTCCACTCGATAAAATTCTTTCAATTTCAACAAATATGGCAAAAAGTACGACCGAATGGAGAAAAGGTTTTGTTTCTATTTTGAAGGAAATAATCACGAAATATACTTGTTTACCATTGCATCATTCATCAAGAAGCGCTTTGAGCGCAGACATTTCCAGAAGAAATGTGCAATGTTATGGAAATGGTGAACAAGATTGTCAATACACACAATTGTAGCTAAAGCTCTTTATTATAGCCAATTTAAAGAATTTTTAGTTGAAATTGAGAGTGAAATCGAAGATCTTTCTGCTGTATAATAAGGTACGTTGGCTTTCAAGAGCAAACATTTTAAGACGTTCCGCTTCCTTATTACTTGAAAATAAACATTTCTCCTTGAGAAGGGTGTTGACTATCCTGAACTAACGGACTATAAGTGGTTCCAAAAGTTTTATATCATGCTAGACGTTATGTCTTACTAATTAGTCCGAAGAAGTCCTTTCATTCGAAAACCCATTATCCCTTTTTCCTCAAGATTTTGAAAGAGAAACATTAATTCATTTGCCAAGCCTGCTGAAACATCGCCAAGAAAATAACTCGGTAGTTGACATTTACTATTTCAAAACAACAATTTTGAATATGAGAAGAGCTTAATACTGATATGAAAAAATTGGAAAAAAAAAATGTAAACTTAGTTTACAGAAAAGTTGGTTTGCTTTGAAAGAAGTGGATAAGGAAGACATGATAATTTTCAACATCTGGAATAGTATTCCTGACTCATATGATCAGTTAAAAAAATTAGCATTTGCTGTTCTTTCACTCTTTGGTTCTACATAATCATGCGAACAATCTTTTTCAAGCATGGACCTTAAAATAAGTAAATTGAGAAATTGTCTTATTGATGACAACCTGGAATCCTGCTGGAAATTAAAAACCACAATTTAATGCTTGTTTTGGCATATTTTTATTTTAACGTAAAAAATATTTTTTTGTTAATAAATAAGAGAATTCTTATGATATCTGGTTTTATTTCATGTTAGTAGCTAGTTTAAACCGACTACTAAAAACATGATTCTTGAAAAGAAATTTTTTGACTCTCAAAAGAAATTTTAATCGTTGTACTGCTGATCTTTGGCTCTTTCGGACTAATGAGTTTTCCGACCACTGATCAAATACAACGTTAATTCAAAATTACCATATCACCAATTAAGTAATGAACATACCTTCTGAAGGGAATTTTTACTCACATAGAAGAGGTAAATATACCGAGGGATGGAAAAAACCTCACAGGAATCGAACCTGTGTTTCTTTTCTATAGCAATAAAAGACCACTCCAACTAAAATCATCCACTACGCTCATTTTGGTGGGGTATGGAAGTTTGGTGAATGGGGTTCCAGCTAAGGTGTTACCTCGTCATCTGACCGAGGTACCAAATTGCGTGTTGTCATCCTCAGATCTTTCTCTTTGGGATAGATCTCGCACCATTGCCAATAGCCTGTTGTGTTACTCCAGTGTGACCGATAACTAACTTCCAACCACACACTAAGCACTGTCAATTTAAATAACGTGCCGGATGGTAGCAAAAAGTAAGAAAAAAAGGTAGGTAAGTATTTTAATTAACTTCGTGCTGGAGCTACACAACATAAGAAAAGAAGAATACCTGACTCGCATCACTCTAAAATATTCGACAATTCGAACTGTATATCATGCATTACTTCTGACTGACGATATATTGTTTGGCAAAATCCTTCTAACTCAATTCCAAAACAAGTTTGTGGTTTTCTGTCATCAAAGCATGGAAGCTGATGAGTATATAGACTATCAGAGATTTGCGGAGGATGTATTTAGTTTACTGTGGTTGCAATTCAAAGTACCTCGAGTGTTTAATCCCATTCCGCGTCTTCAACCTAATACTTATAGTTCTAATGATATCTTAAGGTCCGTAGTGAGATCGGTGAACATGAGTCAAATCGTCAGCAGAAATATGCTGTATGACATTTTCGAGTCTGCTATTCTTCTGTCGAAGGTGGACCTTGATTTGGAAGAGAACCTATTCAATTTTACATCCCAAGTCATTCATTTCATGTGGCTGAACCCAGCACATGTCCAGGGATTGCACATCTTCGCTAAAACTGCCCAAGCCCTTTCCGTCTCAGCCGAATTGGTCCTGTACCTAGTGTCCAAAGATATAAAGATAGACTTAAAACGGATTCCTCCGTTATGGACAGATTTTTTCACATGCGAACTTTCCTTGGTTTTCGTAGCAGAAGGGGGATTTAAGCGTTTCTTTGAAGAATGTGATAGGGTGTCCTATTTGGATGTTTATTTGAAACCTTTCATATCAAACCACTGCATCCCTTATGTCGGGGAAGACGTCTTCAAGAAGTATCGCGATTTCGTCGCAAGCAGTGGACATCAAAATTCAGAGCCGGAAATCTTTGAACATTTACATGTGTTTCCCAAAAAGGTAGAGAATAAAGTCGGTAATCCAGTGTACGCCTTGAAGCCGCGTCCAAGACTTGACATCATTCCTCGCGAATTGAGACTCACTAGAGACATGTATGACAGTCCTCCAAAAGCGGAGCCTGAATCTTCACCTAAGAAATCTCCAAACCGTCTTTCACCGCAGGAAAGAAAGGCACAGAAAGGCGAGAAACAAAACAAACTGCGGTTGCTGAACCATCAAAAAGCTCAAACGTCGCCAAAGAAAGGTGACAAGCGATCGGAATCACTAAAAGATAAAGGTTTGGATTTGAATTCATCCGCAGACCCCTCTGTTTATGTCATCTCTACAAACTGTCAGCAGAATTCACGTATTTTATCGCCAGAAAAGGTTTCTTTTAAACTGCCAGATGATCACACTAGTTACGAAAGGTCACCACAGCTTGATTATTCAGCTCAGGGAGCAAGATCAAAAGGCAAAAGTCCTGTATCCCGTTGTATATTTCCAGACACCAGATACCATGAAAGAGACGAGAATTTTAAGAATAAGAACAGTCGTGTTTCTATAAAAGGGAGATTTTTAACTGAAGAGCATAGTCAGGTAACAAGAAAAGTGAAATCTGTAACGGAGGACAATCTAATATCAAGAAAAGTGATATCTGCAACAGAAGACAGTCCAGTATCAAGAAAAGTGAAATCTGCATCAGAAGACAGTTCGCTATCAAGAAAAATAAAATCTCCAACAGAAGAGGACAGTACAGTATCAAGGAAAGTTAAATCAATAACTGAAGAGGGCGGTCCAATTTTAAGGAAAGCAAAATCGATAATTGAACTCTCTAAGCTTGTCAGTTTGTCAGCCTGGTGCCATGAAACTTCAATTTCTAACCAACCAACTAAAGAGTACAGGCCGGTATTAAGGAAAGTAAAATCTATTGCTGACGAGGGCGGTACGATTTCAAGTAAAGCAAAATCTATAGTTGAACAGTCTAAGCTTGTTAGTTCGTTAACCTGGTGCTATGAAACTTCAATTTCCAACCTACCAACTGAATACGACAGGCCGGTATCAAGAGAAGTTAAACTTAATTCTAAGGAAGACTGTCAGATGTCAAATAAAAAAAATTTGCAAACTGAAGAGTACAGTAGGATGCAAAGTCAGTTGAAATCGTCAACTAAAGAAGACAGTCAGGATAACAAGGAAGGGCCAACTACAGAGGATATTCCGAGACCCAAGGAGAAATTACTCTCTAAGGAGGACACGCCCAAGAAAGGGACATCGCCAAATAAAGACAGTCCAGGGCCCAAGGAACAGCAATCACCAGTAAAAGAGGACATTCTGGTGCTCAAGAAAATTAAATCATTGTGTAAAGCGGACAGTCCATCACTTAAGACAGGAAAATCCTGGACTAAAGATGACTTCTCTGATCCAAAGAAGGAACAATCGCTCGCAGGAGAGCACAGTCTTGGAGTAATCAAAGGAACATCACCTTTTGAAGATCACAGTCAGAGACCAAAGGTTCGGTCTTCCTCTGCGGAAGCTAGTCCCAAAATTAAGAAGGGGCAGTTGTCCACTGCAGAAGCTAGTCCCAAATTTAAAAAGAGATATTCAATCGCTGCTAGTCCCAAATCTAAAAGGAGGCATTCGCCCGAAGTAGAGACTAATGCCGCATCCAAAACGAAGCAGTCTCCCATTGCAGGAGTTGGTACCAAATTTAAAAAGGAGCAATCGCCCTCTGCAGAGGCTAGTGCCGTATCCAAGAAGCGTCAGTCGCCCGCTACACAGTCTAGTCCCGTATCCATGAAGGGTCAGTCGCCCACTGTAGGAGCTAGTCCCAAATTTAAGAAGAGATATTCGTCCACTCCTAGTCCCAAATCTAAGAAGGGGCAAACGCCCTCAGCAGAGGCTAGTCCCAAATCTAAGAAGCGTCAGTCGCCCGCTACTCAGTCTAGTCAGGTAGTATCTAAGCAGGGGCAGTCTCCCACTGCAAAAGCTAGTCCCAAATTTAAGAAGATATATTCGTCCACTCCTAGTCCCAAATCTAAGAAGGAGCTGTCGCCCGCTGCAAAAGCTCGTCCCAAATCAAAGAGACATTCGTTTACTTCTAGTGTCGTATCTAAGAAGGGGCAGTCACCCGCTGCAGAGGCTTTACCCAAATTTATGGAGCAACCGCCTTCTAAGTATATGATATGCTACGAGAGGTTTGCGGAAGACATATTTTCATTTCTCTGGTTTCAATTCAAAGTTCCTCGACACATGGTTCCCCTCCCGCAGCTTCCTCCTAATACCTATCGCTCTTCTCGAATCGTAACTGCACTAGTGAGAGCGGTCAATCTCAATCAAATAGTGAGCAGGAAAATGTTGCACAATATATTTGAAACTGCGTCTCACGTAACGGAAAATTTCCTTGAAACGAGTGAAGACATGCACACATTTTTAACTGAGGTTATCTTCTATGTGTTCGACCACGTAGAAAAAAGCAGAACCTACGACATTTTCACCAAAGTTATTCATTCCCTTACAATACCGGTCGAACTGGTCTTGTACCTCATATCCAAAAAAGTTGGGTCTTATTACATAGCAAACATGCCCTTGTACTGGAACGTATTCTTCACTATGCAACTCTCTAGAGAGTTCTTCACTTCGGGAGGATTCGAGACCCTCCAAGAAAAGTGCGAATTGGCGGCCTTTGTGGATGCTTACTTAAAAGACTTTATTTCGAAATATTGCATGTCTTATACAGGGGAGGACCTCTACCAAAAATATTGTGCATTGTACTATCAAACGACCAACCCCAATCAATCACCGACTCAAGGGAATAGCCCCGTTTTGAAGGAAGTTGATTCGCCCACTCAAAAAGAAATTGACTGAAGTAAGAAATATATTTGGAGGGATTGACAATAATAACGACTCCTAAAAAAAAACAGGTTCGAAAATGAAAAAGGCACACGCAAAAGCTAAACTGCTTCCGGAGATTAGAATTACTAAATTTTTATTGAATGAAGTGTTCACATTTTATGTGTGTATATTTTGGCTGTATACACACAGAAAGTTTTAAGAATTCAAGTGGCTTCACAGTGATAATTTAACTCAATTGAATTCTTTATATAAGATAGACGTGGAGGTGTAGAAAGGTTTTATACAAATAAATTTTAAGGGTTTTTATCACAACGAACCACTTGAATTCTATAGATATACGAAAGATAGAAAGGTGTTACATAAAGAAATTTTTAAGAAACTATATTTTACTACTTACAGGGCCAGTTGATTTCTCTAATCAATTGAATCCTGTAATGATATACACTTCTGATAGACGTGATGGTAAAATAGTTTTATACAAAGGAAATTCTAAGACCAGATTTTTATCACTCGGATTAATTTGAATTCTTTAATCACTTGAATCTTTTACCTATTAATGAACGTGAGATTGTAGAATCTTGAATTTTTTTTTCCCCCATTAATGTGCATTGAAATTAAATTTAAAGTGATTTTTTATCACTCTAAAAGCCATTTATATTCGCTAATGAATCGAATCCTGTTATCTATACAGACATGCGATGATAGAATCCGCAAAATACTTACCTTAGTACCTTAAGAATTTGTTTGCTAAAAATGCAAATAGAAAGATGGACAAATGTGTATTTAAAAAATACTTTAAATATTCTAATGCATCATTCCTCTTAATTAATTTACTGATCTTTAAATTGCATTGTTAATAATCTATACCTTATTTCCATCTATGAGTTTGTATGTAGTATATGTTACGTTATTTGAAACTAGTATATTTATGTAGCTTGTTGATTTAAAGACATTTTAAAATATTAAATTTTTTGCTTATGTACTTTAACAACTCGTGAAATTGTATTTCTGATATTATGTCTTTTAATTTATTTAATTTTAATTTAAAAACTAACCACCTCCTTTTTTTCGAGCACTAATCATACTTGAGCAAATTTAAAGGTATTCTATAGGAAATATCGTCCTCTACAAATTCAAATCCAAAAAACTGAATAAAAGGATGTTTTTGTGTCAAATTTTGCACAGACAAAATTGCTAATGGAAACACTTTGTTTTGATAGTTTATTATAATTACAAATCAGATTGTAAATCGTTAAGTTAGTTGACATATTTAAACTTTCATGACTTTACTATCTTTATATCAGGAAGATATTACATGTTTTAGTTGGTGTCAATTTCAAGGATCGTCTCCACGTCGAAAATAGATTTTCGTACATAGAGATTAATTGAAGTTATAGTTACTCGAATTTCGAATTTGAACGCTATTTCAATAGTATTTTTCAGGATCAGATAATCATTTACAAAGCAAGTGTAAACGACCCGAGCTTTGTTATCAGTTTTGTCAGACATTTTTAAACGTTTGCTCGTCGACTAAAATCGCAATAATGATAAATTTAATGTTACGCAAAAACTAAATATTGAAATGATCTGGAAGTTTTGCATGGTCATATCAGAATTCTTCTACATCTATTCCAATCAAAATATAGTAAGGTTCCAACTTATAAATTTTTGAAACGGTTAATTTAATAGTTATTGCATGCTAAAAACTAATTTTAAAATAAAATATTGAGTAGATTTTGTTTGGGTTTTAACATGGAAAAAAAAACAGTGCTATGTAATTATTGTTTAGGATGGTATCCATAAAAGTCTAGCCCCCAGGGGCATTCCTTCTTTAGGTTTGTACGGGCTTCACAACCCCGGGGTACCTGAGTGATCTTCTCTCCCTTTCGTTCTTCTTATCCTCTACCCTTTGCTTTTTCTTCCTCCCTCATTGTGGTTGCCTCTTCAGAGGTGAGGGCTCCCCTTGAGAAGCTTTTCGCCAGTCTGTGCTTTTAGCTCCTCTTGGGGATTATATCACCCACGTGTTTGCCGTGCGTGGTTGGTTGGTTGCTTTTGGGTTTTATGGCGCAAGGTTTGCCGTGCGTGGAGACCTGTGTCTTCGGAAAAGGTGATCCTGGTGATTGAGGGACAACATAACGCCCCAATACATTGCTTCGGCTCCTGCTTCGAATAAACAGGCGGTGTACTTTGGTCCCAGTACATTGATCGGCTGGTGGGTATATCCTGCTAGGACTAAGGACCTGCTCACCAACTAGCTCCTTAGGGCAGTCATAGGGGTGAGTTGGGTTCGTATAGTCCCTGCTAGCACCGGTACAGGAACCTGTATCCCCTCGTTGGACTCCATGGTGGGTGGTGCCGCTGGGGACTGAAAATTTAACATTCAACTATGGATAACCAAAACTCAACTTCTCCTTCAGTGGAGCAAATCAGTAATAAAAACAATAATAACAATATGCCGGAGCAAAAATTTTTCATTATGAAAAGTAACGAAGGTAATCTGAAAAACATATCAGCAATCTTGCTTCATAAAACGATATTAGGAATGGTTGGAGAAACAAAAAATATTAAAAAAACCCTAGCAGGAGATGTTCTTATAGAAATAACAAATAAAACACAGGCTATAAACATCCAAAAAATAAAATCTGTCGGTCCAATAGCTGTAACTGTAACACCACACAAAACATTAAATTCGTCGCGAGGAGTAATTTCTGAATCCGACCTTGTTCATGACACCGAACAAGACATCCTTGAATCCCTATCCCAACAATACGTAACAAATGTCAAAAGAATAACTATTTCCAGAAATGGTCAAAAAATTCCCACCAAACACATAATACTAACATTCAATACACCAAGTCTACCAAAGCATGTTAAAATAGCCTATATGAATTGCCCAGTACGACCTTTCATTCCTAACCCAGTCCGTTGTTTTAAATGTCAGAGATTCGGCCACTCTTTCCTTGCTTGCCGTGGCAAAGAAACCTGTGCGAAATGCTGTAGTACAGAACATAAGACCGATGTCTGTACTACATCATCCCTTTGCTGTGTAAACTGCAAAGGTGACCATCCAGCTTTTGCCAGGTCTTGCCCTAAATTTCAAACCGAAAAAGAAATTCAAACTATTAAAGTGCAACAAAACATTTCATTTCCGGAGGCCCGAAAAATTGTAAATGATCGCACCCCGAAAGCTGGCATATCTTACTCTTCAATAGTAAAAAAAACTTTCAAAACTAATGGAACTCAAACCGATGTAACTATTTTTAAGCCATCTACACAACATAAAATTTCAATTAACCAACCTATAACGCCTCTTATCTCTAAAGCATCAGCTACAACCTCAACAAATACAAAACAGATAAATCAATCAAATCGATCCTTAAATACTTCTTTAAAAAGAGCCATATCTACTGAACAAAATAATATTAAAATAGCAAAAAGTTACTCTCAAACCTCTCTTCAGCCTGACGTTACATCCAGAAATTTCATAACTAATCCTTCTACCAGCGATCTCATAAATCTTTATAATACTGAAAGCGATATTTCATCTGTAGAAGATGAGGACTTGGAGTCTTCACCACCCAAGTCCAAGAAGGATCTTCGGCAAGACAGATCTCGTCCTAGGACGAGAAAACACAAGTATTTTTCTCTTTTCTTTTATCCTTTATTTTTATGGCTTCCTTTCTTTCCTGGAACTGCCGGGGTTTTCGACAAAAAATTGATGATTTAAAACACATCATAAACAATAACAAGCCAGCTGCTATCGCCCTCCAGGAGACCTATTTAAGAAGCACTGATTCCACCAACATTCCCTACTTCACAATATTCAGAAAAGATTACGATGATGATCAAAGAGCATGTGGAGGTGTTGCTTTGCTTGCCTCCCATGACTTTCCAGTCACTCAAATTAATCTTAAAACAAATCTGCAAGCTGTTGCTGTAAGACTTCATGTCAATATTTTAATAACAATATGCAATTTATACTTGCCTCCTAACACCCATGTCGCCACTTCTGAATTAAATAATTTAGTACATCAACTTCCGCAACCATTCATTATACTTGGTGACCTAAATGGCCATCATATTCTCTGGGGCAGTTCAGACATTAATAATAGAGGCAAACAAATTGAAAAACTAACAACGGACAATGATTTATGTATAATGAATAACGGCCAACCTACCTACTTTCATTCACCTTCACTTACTTACCATTCAATAGATCTGGCAATTTGCACTCCTTCAATTTTACCATTTTGGACCTTTTCTGTGGATTCTTACCTTTACAATAGTGACCATTATCCTATTAAACTAAAATATGAAGGCCAATACCAACCTCACTCTGTCAGCCAACCAAACTACATCTTTGAAACTGCCAACTGGCCACTCTTTACTAGCCTCGCAGATATTTCTAACATAGTAGAAATTGGTGACATCAATGAAGTAACTTTTAAAATAACATATAATTATAGCAAGTGCGGACGCCTCAATTAAAAAAGTCATTAATAAGCCTAAAAAACAAAAGAAACCTTGGTGGAATGAGGAATGTAGCGATGCCTATCGGAAACAGAGGAAAGCCTGGAATATTTTTAATAGATATCCAACAAGGGAAAACTATATATTTTATAAAAAAAACGAAAGCGGCCTTTCGAAAAATACAACGACGTAGTAAGAGGGATTCTTGGATGAATTATATCAACAGTATCAATAGTAAAGTCACTAGTAAACAATTATGGAACCGAATTAAAAGAATTTCCGGTGTTTACCCCAATAGACAAATTCCGATTCTAGAATGCAATAACCAAGTACTATCAGCACCCAAAGATATAGCAAACGCAATTGCTTCATGCCTTTCTGAAATATCCAGCTCCACTAACTACTCTAAAAGTTTTAAAAAAATCAAAATTGCGTCTGAAAAGAATAAAATTAATTTTTATTCTAATAGTATATTATCATATAATTGTGACTTTACTTTTCCGGAATTGATAAAAGCTTTATCCTTAGTCCACAAATCAACTCCTGGTCCAGATAATATCAGTTACATCATGCTCAAACATCTTTCAAATAGTTCTCTAAATCATCTCCTCAAATTTTACAATAGAATTTGGACCGAACACACTTTTCCGCAGTCATGGAGGTATGCTAATGTAATACCCATACTGAAACCAAATAAAGACCCCCAAGAATCCTTCGAACTACCGTCCAATAGCCCTGACAAGCTGCCTATGCAAAATTTTAGAAAAAATGGTCAACGCGAGGTTAATTTATGTTTTAGAAAAAGAAAAATGTCTCTCTCCACTCCAAAGTGGTTTCAGTAAAAATAGATTCACTATTGACAACTTAATCGCTCTGGAGACGGAAATAAGAAACTCATTTGTTCAAAATAAGCATCTTGTCTCGATTTTTTTCGATATCGAAAAAGCATACGATAGAAAATGGAGACATGGAATTTTAAGGGACATTTTTAAAAACGACATAAGAGGTAATCTGCCTATTTTTATTCAAATATTTTTAGAAAAAAGATATTTTAAAGTACGGATTGGATCAATTTTCTCAGATGTTTTTATTCAAGAGGAGGGAGTGCCACAGGGAAGTGTTTTAAGTGTTACTTTATTTATTTTAAAAATTAATGACATTGTTTCTCAATTGCCTCCATCAGTGAAAGGTCTTATTTACGTTGACGATCTGCAAATTTCATGCGCAACTAAAGACATTCGTTTAATTGAAAGACAACTTCAACAGGCAGTCAATAAAATCACACATTGGACTAACGAAAATGGTTTCAGTTTTTCACCTTCTAAAACCGCTTGTGTTCATTTTTGTAGAAAGCGAAATCTTCATCTTGACCCTGAAATATTTTTCAAAGATATTTTAATTAATGTTGTGGACAATTTTAAATTTTTAGGTATCATATTTGACAAGAAGTTGACTTTTCAACCGCATATTTTAAATTTACGCAAACGTTGCGAAAAAGCTCTTAACATTTTACGGGTTTTATCAAAATTATCATGGGGATCTGATCGAACTTGCCTTTTTAAAATTTATAGAGCTTTAATTCGATCTAAATTGGACTACGGCTGCGTGTTGTATGGTTCAGCAAGAAAATCTGCTCTTCAAACTCTGAACACTATCCACCACACCGCTTTACGTTTATGTTCTGGTGCCTTTAGGACTTCTCCCGTAATCAGCTTGTACGTAGAATCTTTTGAACCTTCCCTGGACTTCAGACGACAGTTGTTATCACTGGAATACTATTTTAGAATTTCCTCAATTCTTCATCACCCATTGCATACCATTGATCACAGCCCATATTTAAAACGCCTTTATCAAGCCAAAACATCCTTCATCCCTACATTCCATTTAAGAATGCTGGACTTAATAAACGGATCCGAACTTTCTTCACTTGACATCACCCAGAAAAAACTGTATTATTTCTCTCCTTGGTTTAATCATGATTTTGAATTTCAAAACCCGTTCCAAAATTTTAATAAAGCAGATACCTCTGATTATATATATAAACAACTCTTTCAAAACCATATAGAAAATTACTCAAATTTTATACATATTTATACTGACGGGTCTAAAAGGGAAAACTATGTTGGAGCTGCGTTCACTATTAATGATTCCCGTCATAGTTTTAAACTTCATTCTTCATGTTTTGTTTTTACCGCTGAAATAATGGCCATTTTTAAAGCACTAGAACATATATCCGATCATTGTCATAAAAAATGTATCATTTTTACAGATTCATTAAGCGTTTTACAGTCATTGAAACATCCTGATCATGACAGTCATCCCATTGTTTTAGAATCACTGAAAAGAATTTATCATCTTTCATCCAAAAATTTTAACTTACTATTTTGTTGGATCCCATCCCATGTTGGGATTGCAGGAAATGAAATTGTTGAACAAGCCGCCAAATCGGCAGTAAATCATATTAATCATACCATTCCTTATCGTGACTTAAAATCTTGCATTTACAAATATTTAAAAACAAAATGGCAAAACGAATGGAATGAACAAACCGAAAACAAACTTCATGCTTTAAAACCAAATATATCTGACTGGAAACCGCTACCCTTAAGAAGACAAAATGTTATCTTGACACGCCTTCGTATTGGACACACTCGCATAACACATAGACACCTCCTCCTCGGAGAAGATCATCCCATCTGCAATTACTGTATCTGTCCACTAACCGTAAAACACATTTTAGTAGAATGCTCTCATCTTAATAGGCAACGACTTAAACATTTTAATTCTTTTACTTTGGTTTTAGAAGACATGATTGGAGAGAATCCTCATCCAAATATTTTTAACTTCTTACATGATATTGGGTTCATATATCACATATAACTTTATATAGTATTCATTTTAGTCAGCTTTTTACAAGACATTGGTTTTATCCATCACGTATAATTTTATATAATATTTACTCATTATGTTTTGACATATCTCATTTCATTATTATATTATGTATCTGATTTTTTTATCTTGAGTTTGGCATAATATGTCCCAAGAGGACTCAATGCCACAAAACCAAATCCAATCCAATCCAATCCATAAAAGTCTAAGAAACTGTTTGAACATGAGCTCCAATCTTTCTGTTTTTCGTATCTTTGAAATGGCAAGACCTAATGACGTGAAATTATGTACTGCACAATACAAGAAAATATATTTTTCCTATCAAAAATATTATAAATGTCTGCATGAATATCTTTAGGGAAAATTTTGCTAGAAATGGAGCTGATTCATTGGGAATCATTGGACAAATGGTTGGGTTGGCGTGGAAGTTTGGAGAGTGGGGTGCCAGCTCAGGTGTTGCTTCGTCATCTGACCGTGGTTCAAAATTACGAAGTGTTGTCCTCGGATCTTTTCCTTAGGGGACTTATCCCGGACCGTCGTCAGTAGCCCGTTGTGTTGCTCTAGTGTGACGTTAACTAAAATTACCATTACCATTATCGCCGACCAACCGGTATAGTGGTTAAGGTGTTAGCCTCTAGATCGGAAGGTTCCTGGTTCGAATCCGGGCCCGGGCATGGATGTTTGTAAACGTATGGTGTAGAGGCGGCTGGTGCACCTTAAATCTGTCGTGGCCGAAAGTCCTCACGTTGGGTTGGCGTGGAAGTTTGGAGAGTGGGGTGCCAGCTCAGGTGCTGCTTCGTCATCTGATCGTGGTTCAAAATTACGAGGTGTCCTCGGATCTTTCCCAGAAGGTATCGATCCCGGACCGTAGTCAATAGCCCGCTCTAGTATGACGTTAACTAAAATTAACATTGGTAATGGTAATGCTACTTTTAGTTAACATCGCACTAGAGCAACACAACGGGCTATTGACGACGGTCCGGGATCAGTCCCTTAAGGGAAAGATCCGAGGACAGCAAGTCGTCATTTTGAACCACGGTCAGATGACGAAGCAACACCTGAGCTGGCACCCCACTCTCCAAACTTCCACGCCAACCCAACGTGAGGACTTTCGGCCACGACAGATTTAAGGTGCACCAGCCGCCTCTACACCATACGTTTACAAACATCCATGCCCGGACCCGGATTCGAACCAGGAACCTTCCGATCTAGAGGCTAACACCTTAACCACTATACCGGTTGGTTGGCAATGATGTCCTCGGATATTTCCCTTGGGAGATTGATCCCGGATCGTCATCAATAGCCCGTTGTGTTGCTCTAGTACAACATTAATTAAAATTACCATCGCACCAAATTTGACTTTCTGTCACTTAAAAAGATCATGGTAGCACGGTTCGAAGTGTAGCGGATTACAAGAGGTTTTTGAGGTTCTAATCTCAATCCAGTCAAAGACCTTGTGAACAAAGGGACTGGTGGATTTTGTATATTTGTCGTAGCCTTAAATCTTCTTACTTTGTTTTGATGTGGAAGTTATTAGAGTAAGAAGATAGCTCTGACCCGAGAGAAAAAGTGCTTAAAACTGCAACGTACGTCGCAGAATAAAAAGTATTGCATTTTTCCTTAATTTTATCAGGTATAGTGGTTAAGGTGTTAGCCTCTAGATCAGAAGGTTCCTGGTTCGAATCCGGGTGCGGGCATGGATGTTTGTAAACGTATGGTGTAGAGGCGGCTGGTGCACCTTAAATCTGTCGTGGCCGAAAGTCCTCACGTTGGGTTGGCGTGGAAGTTTGGAGAGTGGGGTGCCAGCTCAGGTGTTGCTTCGTCATCTGACCGTGGTTCAAAATTAAGAGGTTTTGTCCTCGGATCTTTCCCTTAAGGGACTGATCCCGGACCATTGTCAATATCCCGTTATTTTGCTCTAGTACGACGTTAACTAAAATTACCTGGTATGACCTTGTCATCTGACCATGGTTCAAAATTACATGTTGTAGTCCTCGGATCTTTCCCTTCGTATTTGATCCCGGACAGTTGTCTATAGCCCATTGTGTTGCTCCAGTACGACGTTAATTAACTACTTACCTATCCGGACCGTCGTCAATAGCCCGTTGCTCCAGTGCGATTTTAATTGACTACCTACAGAGACTGAAAAATTCAATCTTATCGCTATAGCTAGTTGTGTTGCTTCAGTGCAACGTATGTTTAAAAATTCTACCAATACTAAATACCAAATTTATCGCAAAATAAATCAAATCTTTCCCCTTGGGTTTAATCTGAGACCGTCACCAATAGCCCGTTGGGTATATCCAGTACTATATTAAATAATTAACTACCTCCCCGGATCATCGTCAATAACCCGTAGTACCGATGCGACTTTAATTAACTACCTACTGAAACTGAAAAACTCAAACTTATCGTAAAAGAAATTGGATCTTTCCATTTGTGAGTTGATCCCGGACTGCCACCAATAGTACGTTGTGTAGCTCCAGTGTGGGCCGACCAACCGGTATAGTGGTTAAGGTGTTAGCCTCTAGATCGGAAGGTTCCTGGTTCGAATCCGGGCCCGGGCATGGATGTTTGTAAACGTATGGTGTAGAGGTGGCTGGTGCACCTTAAATCTGTCGTGGCCGAAAGTCCTCACGTTGGGTTGGCGTGGAAGTTTGGAGAGTGGGGTGCCAGCTCAGGTGTTTTCTTCGTCATCTGACCGTGGTTCAAAATTACGAAGTGTTGTCCTCGGATCTTTCCCTTAAGGGATTGATCCCGGACCGTCGTCAATAGCCCGTTGTGTTGCTCTAGTACGACGTTAACTAAAAAATTACCAATTACTAGCTCCAGTGTGGCGTTGATTAAAAATATCAACTCGTAGAAGAAAAGTGGCAACGATTTTATATATTTGAGGACATCTCTTCATTGCAGTTTTATCGAGGTGAGAACCTGAGATCCTCATGAGCCACAGATTACCCAGAGCGAACGTCTGGTCAGACGCTAGCCTTGATGAAGAAGAGGAGGTTGCTATCAAGAGGAAATCGTTCTTCGACATTGACATCGAACCAGATGATGTGGTGAAAGCAGCATTGGCAATACTTCGTAAACATGACAAATTCGACAGATATATAAGGGACGTTCTCCATTTCATGCTATGTAAAAATAATTTTGTGATTTCGCCTCTACGCGAAGTTTGGATCTCGAAAGATACTCCTTTCACGGAGGAAATGGGATATGCTACATTGATAGAACAAATTATTTCGCGCATGTCTTTAAAAGCTGTATTCTTGAGCAGGAAGATAAGGCACGCCAAAGATGCTTGCAACATCATCGAATTCGTTTTCAGTCGTCGAAAAGTGGAATATGAAGACGACCGGTTTTTACTCATGTTAGAATTGCCTGTGATCGCATTTGAGCTGCTTTTGTATTGCACAATACAAGAAATGCTCCTTTTGCCCATGAAGGACGTTGTAAAGACATGTACGAATATCTACCGCAAAATGTTGAAAGGGGACTTTGAGAAAAAGCGCTGTTGGTTGTACTTGGATATGTACGCTAAACGTGAATATGAAAAATACTTCATATATACGAGGATATGCTACAAGACACTTGGGTATCCTTACGACATATTCGCTATACCTAAACCCTACAATGATATCTGGAAACAGAAAGTTTCTAGTATAACTAAAACATTTTATGACTACGTACCGCTTAGGTATTTTCACATTGTTTTAAAGGACTACAAAGAAGAATTCGGGAATGTTGATTTAACTCCTGATAGTAATTTTAATACGAGGATAATTATGAGGAAAGCTGCAATAAGGAAAGAATATAGAGAAGAAAGACTTGAAGCAGAAACACTTGGTGGCACTGGAGCCGTTGGCGGTGAAAAACCTAAAGCTTCTGATGGTGCAGATATTGAAGCCTTCGGTGGAGCTAAACCTAAAACCTTTGGCGGAGCTAAACCTAAAACCTTTGGCGGAGCTAAACCTAAAACCTTTGGCGGAGCTAAACCTAAATCCTTTGGTGGAGCAAAACCTAAAGTCGTTGTCGGTCCGCGTGACTCTGGTGTTAAGAGCCGTGAAAAGAAAACTGAAAGACGGAAAAAAATTAGGTCTAGGAGTGAAGCAGAAAATCGTGGTGGCACTGGGGCCGTCGGCGGTGTAGAATTTGATGCCAGTGGTAGTTCAGGAACTTTGGGCGTTTCAGAATATGGAGCTGTCGGCGATATTAAATCTTTTGGAGATGAAGGTAGAGATTTGATTGACGTCGGAGCCGTTGGTGGTGAAGAGTTGGGCGCCGTTGGTGGGGTCGGAATCTCGTATCCCAGACATGAAATGGTAGGTGAAGTCCAAGAAAGTCCAAAGCAATCCATGGTAAGAAAATCTAGAAGGCGATCTTCAAGTAGAGTTCGTTGGGACGAAAAGACCCTTCCCCATGATGTGCCAGAAACCGAGAAGAAACAAAAGCTGAAACCCAAAAAGAAAGCAGTCGCCGTCTACATCCCGGAAGAAGTCATGTCCGACTTAGAATACCTTCGAATTTATGACGAAACGGGTTCGAACTATGATCGGTCCCGTGTTCCACGGCACCCACGCGATAAGCTAATGTACCAGAGGCGCTGTGTCTGTGATTGCCATAAAAAGAAAATAGCGGCATCACCTGTTGAATCCGACGGTTTAAGTGTTCCTGCGTTACCTGTGGTTCAAAAGCCCGAAGACGAAACTGAGAAATCCGGAGAATCGATAGAGGAATCGGCTGAGAGGCATGAATAGATGATTTGAAACTTGACAATTTCCTTTTTACAAACGTGTTGCGTGAAATTGTCAAAGTTAACTAGAACTCTTGTTGACAACTGAACTTGAAACTTCACGTAGCTTTTTACTTGTTTTATTCAGCATGAAGTGTCCAGCATTTTAAAACTGTGTCAGCTTCTTCTGACAGAAATTTAATTCAACGAAATAAAATACTATTAAGTTGGATAATAAACTTTTTCTTCAGTGCATATCGAATGGTTTGGTTTTGCTATATTGTGATATATATGTTGATGCAAAATCAAATTATTTCTTAAGTTTAATTTAAAGCGCGTAACTAGTTATAAATAAATGCAGATAGTTTAATTTAAAGTTTTCTGTTGAAGAGAGCATTGCAAAAACATTTAGGTATATAAGCATTCATCAGTTTTCAAGACGCTTTCTAATATAAATTTGTTTCTTTTCTAATAAAATATAAAATGTTTAAACCAATTTAATCAATATATAATGTGTTTATATCTCATCGCATTCTAGTAAACTTAAATGAGCCTGCAATTAGAATTTAAATTGGTTAGTCCAATTTATTCATTTTTAATTCATTGTATAGTTTAAGTTAGTTGTTTTCCGCTGCTAATATTTGTCCCAAAAGTGATTAGCAATACCAAAATACTAAACACGCACTTGTTCAAGTTAACCCACGTGAGTTCATCAAACTTTTTTATGATTACGTACATCAAGTAGAACTTTGATTTCTTAAAAATACTACAGTAATCTAATACTTAGTGTTGCTCTAAATATACATTTAAACATTTTAAGTTTAATTTTGATAGACGAAAAAGTAAGCTTCTAAATATTTTTTTTGTAATGAATTAATTATGGTGTAGCTTATCCCTGTTGTACATCATAACTTCGATATACGTGTACAAAACTAAATACACAAATTTCTTTGGGAACGTAAGTGATACAAGTGACTAGGGCTTTTAGTGAATTCAGATATCTATGTTCGCGTAAAAAATAAGCCAACCAACCGGTATAGTGGTTAAGGTGTTGCCCTCTAGATCTGGTTAAAATCCGGGTCCAGACATGGATGTTTGTAAGCGTATGGTGTTGAGGAGGCTGGTGCAAGTTAAATCTATCGTGGCCGAAAGTCCTTACGTTAGGTTGACGTGAAATTTTGGATAGTAGGGTGCCAGCTCAAGTGTTGCTTCGTCATTTGACCGTGATTCAAAATTACGAGGTGTTGTCCTCGGATCTTTCCCTTAAGGAATTGATCCCGGACTGTCGTCAATAGCCCATTGTGTTGCTCTAGTACGAAGTTAACTAAAATTACCATTACCATTATCTTTTTGTAATAGTCTTCATTTTCTTGCAGAATTTGCTTTCCTGATTTCTCTTCAATAAAAAAAATATTGATAGTTTAATTTATTATTTTTAAACTGATGACTGAAAAATATAAAATCGACTAATTCACAATCGATTGCTTAATAAACGAGTTTGCGACTTTAAAGATGGGTTTAAATAATCGATTATTTAATTTTAAAAAATTCGGAAATCTCGTATCCGGATCTGATTTGATAGATGTTGCTGGATCCGCCTGATCGGATTGCGATCCCTACGTTTATGTTTGTTAGTGTATGGTGCAGATGCGGCTGATGCACTTAAAATCTGTTGTGGCCGAAAGTCCTCAGGTTGGGTTGGTGTGGAAGTTTGGAGAATGGGGTGCCAGCTCAAGTGTTGCCTCGTCATCTGACCGTGGTTCAAAATTATGTAGTGGTGTCCTTGGTAATTGGTAATTTTTTAGTTAACGTCGTACTAGAACAACACAACGGGCTATTGACGACGGTCCGGGATCAGTCCCTTAAGGGAAAGATCAGGACAGCACCTCGTAATTTTGAACTACGGTCAGATGACGAAGCAACACCTGAGCTGGCACCCCACTCTCCAAACTTCCACGCCAACCCAACGTGAGGACTTTCGGCCACGATAGATTTAAGGTGCACCAGCCGCCTCTACACCATACGTTTACAAACATCCTTGCCCGGATCCGGATTCGAACCAGGAACCTTCCGATCTAGAGGCTAACACCTTAACCACTATACTGGTTGGTTGGCAGTGGTGTCCTCGGATATTTCCCTTGGGAGATTGATCCCGGATCGTCATCAATAGCCCGTTGTGTTGCTCTAGTACAACATTAATTAAAATTACCATCACATCAAATTTGACTTTCTGTCACTTAAAAAGATCATGGTAGCACGGTTCGAAGTGTAGCGGATTACAAGAGGTTTTTGAGGTTCTAATCTCAATCCAGTCAAAGACCTTGTGAACAAAGGGACTGGTGGATTTTGTATATTTGTCGTAGCCTTAAATCTTCTTACTTTGTTTTGATGTGGAAGTTATTAGAGTAAGAAGATAGCTCTGACCCGAGAGAAAAAGTGCTTAAAACTACAACGTACTTCGCAGAATAAAAAATATTGCATTTTTCCTTAATTTTATCAAAATATTGGACGATTTTTTTTTTCAATAATCAGTTACGATATTCTACAGTGCAAAGTGCGCTCTTTGCTACAACTTTTTTTTTCTTTTCTAGAATTGGAACAACCTCCCTACACCGCCCAAATTTCCACAAACACTTTATAAATAACGCATCTATGTCAATGACAAAATATTTAACTTCAAAAGCTATCGACAGAATTTCTCGTCATCTGACCGTGGTTCAAAATTGCGTGGTGTTGTCTGGGGGTGCCAGCTCAGGTGTTGCTTCGTCATCTGACCGTGGTTCAAAATTAAGAGGTTTTGTCCTCGGATCTTTCCCTTAAGGGACTGATCCCGGACCATTGTCAATATCCCGTTATTTTGCTCTAGTACGACGTTAACTAAAATTACCATAAAAATTACCTGGTATGACCTTGTCATCTGACCATGGTTCAAAATTACATGTTGTAGTCCTCGGATCTTTCCCTTCGTATTTGATCAGGGACAGTTGTCTATAGCCCATTGTGTTGCTCCAGTACGACGTTAATTAACTACTTACCTATCCGGACCGTCGTCAATAGCCCGTTGCTCCAGTGCGATTTTAATTTACTACCTACAGAGACTGAAAAATTCAATCTTATCGCTATAGCTCGTTGTGTTGCTTCAGTACAACGTATGTTTAAAAATTCTACCAATACTAAATACCAAATTTATCGCAAAAGAAATCAAATATTTCCCCTTGGGTTTAATCTGAGACCGTCACCAATAGCCCTTTGGGTATATCCAGTACTACATTAAATAATTAACTACCTCCCCGGATCATCGTCAATAACCCGTAGTACCGATGCGACTTTAATTAACTACCTACTGAAAATGAAAAACTCAAACTTATCGTAAAAGAAATTGGATCTTTCCATTTGTGAGTTGATCCCGGACTGCCACCAATAGTACGTTGTGTAGCTCCAGTGTGGCGTTGATTAAAAATATCAACTCGTAAAAGAAAAGTGGCAACGATTTTATATATTTGAGGACATCTCTTCATTGCTCATTGCAGTTTTATCGAGGTGAGAACCTGAGATCCTCATGAGCCACAGATTACCCAGAGCGAACGTCTGGTCAGACGCTAGCCTTGATGAAGAAGAGGAGGTTGCTATCAAGAGGAAATCGTTCTTCGACATTGACATCGAACCAGATGATGTGGTGAAAGCAGCATTGGCAATACTTCGTAAACATGACAAATTCGACAGATATATAAGGGACGTTCTCCATTTCATGCTATGTAAAAATAATTTTGTGATTTCGCCTCTACGCGAAGTTTGGATCTCGAAAGATACTCCTTTCACGGAGGAAATGGGATATGCTACATTGATAGAACAAATTATTTCGCGCATGTCTTTAAAAGCTGTATTCTTGAGCAGGAAGATAAGGCACGCCAAAGATGCTTGCAACATCATCGAATTCGTTTTCAGTCGTCGAAAAGTGGAATATGAAGACGACCGGTTTTTACTCATGTTAGAATTGCCTGTGATCGCATTTGAGCTGCTTTTGTATTGCACAATACAAGAAATGCTCCTTTTGCCCATGAAGGACGTTGTAAAGACATGTACGAATATCTACCGCAAAATGTTGAAAGGGGACTTTGAGAAAAAGCACTGTTGGTTGTACTTGGATATGTACGCAAAACGTGAATATGAAAAATACTTCATATATACGAGGATATGCTACAAGACACTTGGGTATCCTTACGACATATTCGCTATACCTAAACCCTTCAATGATATCTGGAAACAGAAAGTTTCTAGTATAACTAAAACATTTTGTGACTACGTACTGCTTAGGTATTTTCACATTGTTTTAAAGGACTACAAAGAAGAATTCGGGAATGTTGATTTAACTCCTGATAGTAATTTTAATACGAGGATAATTATGAGGAAAGCTGCAATAAGGAAAAAATATAGAGAAGAAAGACTTGAAGCAGAAACACTTGGTGGCACTGGAGCCGTTGGCGGTGAAAAACCTAAAGCTGCTGATGGTGCAGATATTGAAGCCTTCGGCGGAGCTAAACCTAAAACCTTTGGCGGTGCTAAAACTAAATCCTTTGGTGGAGCAAAACCTAAAGTCGTTGTCGGTCCGCGTGACTCTGGTGTTAAGAGCCGTGAAAAGAAAACTGAAAGACGGAAAAAAATTAGGTCTAGGAGTGAAGCAGAAAATCGTGGTGACACTGGGGCCGTCGGCGGTGTAAAATATGATGCCATTGGTAGTTCAGGATCTTTGGGCGTTTCAGAATATGGAGCTGTCGGCGATATTAAATCTTTTGGAGATGAAGGTAGAGATTTGATTGATGTCGGAGCCGTTGGTGGTGAAGAGTTGGACGCCGTTGGTGGGGTCGGAATCTCGTATCCCAGACATGAAATGGTAGGTGAAGTCCAAGAAAGTCCAAAGCAATCCATGGTAAGAAAATCTAGAAGGCGATCTTCAAGTAGAGTTCGTTGGGACGAAAAGACCCTTCCCCATGATGTGCCAGAAACCGAGAAGAAACAAAAGCTGAAACCCAAAAAGAAAGCAGTTGCCGTCTACATCCCGGAAGAAGTCATGTCCGACTTGGAATACCTTCGAATTTATGACGAAACGGGTTCGAACTATGACCGGTCCCGTGTTCCACGGCACCCACGCGATAACCTAATGTACCAGAGGCGCTGTGTCTGTGATTGCCATAAAAAGAAAATAGCGGCATCACCTGTTGAATCCGACGGTTTAAGTGTTCCTGCGTTTCTTGTGGTTCAAAAGCCCGAAGACGAAACTGAGAAATCCGGAGAATCGATAGAGGAATCGGCTGAGAGGCATGAATAGATGATTTGAAACTTGACAATTTCCTTTTTACAAACGTGTTGCGTGAAATTGTCAAAGTTAACTAGAACTCTTGTTGACAACTGAACTTGAAACTTCACGTAGCTTTTTACTTGTTTTATTCAGCATGAAGTGTCCAGCATTTTAAAACTGTGTCAGCTTCTTCTGACAGAAATTTAATTCAACGAAATAAAATACTATTAAGTTGGATAATAAACTTTTTCTTCAGTGCATATCGAATGGTTTGGTTTTGCTATATTGTGATATATATGTTGATGCAAAATCAAATTATTTCTTAAGTTTAATTTAAAGCGCGTAACTAGTTATAAATAAATGCAGATAGTTTAATTTAAAGTTTTCTGTTGAAGAGAGCATTGCAAACACATTTAGGTACATAAGCATTCATCAGTTTTCAAGACGCTTTCTAATATAAATTTGTTTCTTTTCTAATAAAATATAAAATGTTTAAACCAATTTAATCAATATATAATGTGTTTATATCTCATCGCATTCTAGTAAACTTAAATGAGCCTGCAATTAGAATTTAAATTGGTTAGTCCAATTTATTCATTTTTAATTCATTGTTTAGTTTAAGTTAGTTGTTTTCCGCTGCTAATATTTGTCCCAAAAGTGATTAGCAATACCAAAATACTAAACACGCACTTGTTCAAGTTAACCCACGTGAGTTCGTCAAACTTTTTTATGATTACGTACATCAAGTAGAACTTTGATTTCTTAAAAATACTACAGTAATCTAATACTTCGTGTTGCTCTAAATATACATTTAAACATTTTAAGTTTAATTTTGATAGACGAAAAAGTAAGCTAATAAATATTTTTTTTGTAATGAATTAATTATGGTGTAGCTTATCCCTGTTGTACATCATAACTTCGACATACGTTTACAAAACTAAATACACAAATTTCTTTGGGAACGTAAGTGATACAAGTGACTAGGGCTTTTAGCGAATTCAGATATCTATGTTCACGTAAAAAATAAGCCAACCAATCGGTATAGTGGTTAAGGTGTTACCCTCTAGATCTGGTTAAAATCCGGGTCCAGGCATGGATGTTTGTAAGCGTATGGTGTTGAGGAGGCTGGTGCACCTTAAATCTATCGTGGCCGAAAGTCCTCACGTTGGGTTGACGTGAAATTTTGGATAGTAGGGTGCCAGCTCAAGTGTTGCTTCGTCATTTGACCGTGGTTCAAAATTACAAGGTGTTGTCCTCGAATCTTTCCCTTAAGGAATTGATCCCGGACTGTCTCAATAGCCCATTGTGTTGCTCTAGTACGACGTTAACTAAAATTACAATTACCATTACCATTACCAAATATTAAAAGGGTTTCAGATATGACCTCGTCATCTAACCGAGGTTCAAAATTATGAGGCGTAATCGATCTTTCTCTTGGGGATTGATCACGGAACGTCTCTAATAGCCTGTTGTGGAGCTCGAGTGCGTCGTTAATTAGCTCTACCTACCTACCTTCACAATATTACAAAATTAAATAGGTAATTAGGTAATTTTAGTTAACGTCGTACTAGAGCAACACAACGGGCTATTGACGACGGTCCGGGATCAGTCCCTGAAAGGAAAGAACCGAGGACAACACCTCGTAATTTTGAACCACGGTCAGATGACGAAGCAACACATGAGCTGGCACCCCAATCTCCAAACTTCCACGCCAACCCAACGTGAGGACTTTCGGCCACGACAGATTTAAGGTGCACCAGCCGCCTCTACACAATACGCTTACAAACATCCATGCCCGGACCCGGATTCGAACCAGGAGATTCTTATGAGAAACTATTAGATAATTTGCACTTCCGATGATGAACTTATTTCATTTTGTAGCCGACCAACCGGAATAGTGGTTAAGGTGTTAGCCTCTGGATCGGAAGGTTCCTGGTTCGAATCCGGGTCCGGTCATGGATGTTTGTAAGCGTATTGTGTAGAGGCGGCTGGTGCACCTTAAATCTGTCGTGGCCGAAAGTCCTCACGTTGGGTTGGCGTGGAAGTTTGGAGAGTGAGGTGCCAGCTCAGGTGTTGCTTCGTCATCTGATCGTGGTTCAAAATTACGAGGTGTCCTCGGATCTTTCCCAGAAGGTATCGATCCCGGACCGTAGTCAATAGCCCGCTCTAGTATGACGTTAACTAAAATTACCATTGGTAATGGTAATGCTACTTTTAGTTAACGTCGCACTAGAGCAACACAACGGGCTATTGACGACTTTCCGGGATCAGTTCCTTTAAGAAAATTACCATTACCATAAGACATGCTTCAAATACCAAGGGCTGGTAAGAGAGGTAAGAAATAATCCCATAAAAATACTTTCGATACTTTTTTCAGAGAAAATAAGTGTTGTGTCGCTCTAGCACACGACGTTAATTAAAAATTACCAATTATACCCAGAAAATAAGTTGCACTGGTTTAGCCTCGTTTTCTGACCGTGGTTCCAAATCATATGAGCCTACCAACCGGTTTGGTGATTAAGGTGTTAGCCTCAAAATCGGAAGGTTCCTGGTTCGAATCTGGGTCGGTGCAAGGATGTTTGTAATCGTATGGTGTAGTGCATTTTAATTACTCACGTTCGGTTGGTGTAGAAATTTGAAGAGTGGTGTGCCAGCACAGGTATTGCCTCGTCATCTTACCTTGGTTCAATATAGCGTGTTGTTGTCCTGGGATCTTTCCCTTAGGGGTTTGATCCCGGACCGTCGTCAATAGCCCGTTGTGGTTGCTCTAGTACGACGTTAACTAAAATTACCATTTCTCGGACCGTCGTCAATTGTCCGTTGTGTTGCTCTAGTACGACATTAATTAATAAATATTAACAAAATTACCAAATCGCATGGTGTTGTCCTCGGGTCTTTCACTTGGGAATTTGATCCCGGACCGTCGGCAGTAGTCCGTTGTGTTGCTCCAGGACGAAATTAATTAAAATACCTAATAATACTCCAGCCGGAGTCGAACCGAGGCAATCGAATAGATATATCTCTTTTCGTCGCCATCGGTAAAATCAGTGATTTATGAATTTCTATGTTTCTTACATTGCAGCCATCGCTTTATTAACTGAGCTATCGACGGTAGATACTGTCAATGATCAATTCGGAATTGATTCCTTTGAATTTTTCATGTGCTGAAATTGTATTATAAAACTCACTTCCAGATTTGGTATTTTTAAATTAATGTAACACTGGAGCTACAAACACAACGTGCTATTGGTTACGGTCCGGAATTCCCCCCCCCCAGGGAAAAATCAAGGGACAATAACACCTCATTAAAACCAATTTTAACCAATTCTAACAACATTTTAACCAAAATACGTACTTGAAACTCGTTCCTCTGTAAAAAATACTACGGCCACGTGCATTTAGCTTGACAGGCAGTCTTATGGGACAAATATATAATATTCACGTTCCATTTACGTTATTCGGAATATTTAACGGATACCGTAGAACCGCAGTTGGTAGAGTGGTAAATTAGCAACTGGATAGCTGCAAGTTCAAGACTCGGTCTAACTAGGTTGTGCGAGTCGATAAGTAGGTATTTTAATTAACGTCGTACTGGAGCAAAGCAATGGGCTATTGACGACGGTATCAAGGCAATCCCCATTGTGTGAGTCGGTAATTGGTAATTGGTAATTTTTAGTTAACGTCGTACTAGAGCTACACAACGGGCTATTGACGACGGTCCGGGATCAGTCCCTTAAGGGAAAGATCCGAGGACAACACCTCGTAATTTTGAACCACGGTCAGATGACGAAGCAACACCTGAGCTGGCACCCCACTCTCCAAACTTCCACGCCAACCCAACGTGAGGACTTTCGGCCACGACAGATTTAAGGTGCACCAGCCGCCTCTACACCATACGATTACAAACATCCATGCCCGGACCCGGATTCGAACCAGGAACCTTCCGATCTAGAGGCTAACACCTTAACCACTATACCGGTTGGTCGGCTGTGTGAGTCGGAGCTGATGTGTATTACATCTGTCAGAACCACGAAAGACCTAATATTTGAGTGGTGTTCCAGATCGGGTACTGACTTCATCATCTGACCTTGGTTCAAAATTCAGATTCGTCCTCAGATCTTCAGGTCGAGACTTATGCATGATTGCCACCAATAGCCTGCTGTGTTGCTCCTGTGTGATGTTAGGAAAAGATCCGAGTACAACAACACCTTATTTTGAACCACAGTCAGATGACAATGTCACATCTGACGAAGCACCCTACTCTACAAATTTCCACTCCACACCACCATGAGGACATTTGAGGCCACAACAGATTTAACATGCAACTGACCCCTTTGTAACGACAGTCTTTGGTTGAAATCTGCCCTTCCTCATAAGAAATGCCGACCAACCGGTCGGGTGGTTAAGGTGTTATTATATAGATCGGAAGGTTCCTGGTTCGAATTCGGGTCAGTGCATGGATGTTTGTAAGCGTATGGTGTAGAGGAGGCTGGTGCACCTTCAATCTGTCGTGACCGAAATTCTTCACGTTGGTTTGGTGTGGAAGTTTGAAGAGTGAGATGCCATCTCAGGTGCTTGTGGTTCAAAATTACGTGGTGTTGTCCTTGGATAACGTTAGGGGATTGGTCCCAGACCATTGACAATAGCCCGTTGTGTTGCTCTAGGTCGACGTTAATTTAAAATTACCAAATTACCCTCATAAAAAATGGTTTAGATATAAGAATCAGAAATTTCTAAAAGGAAGCTAATCTGTTGTAGAAACAATGAGGTATTTGATAATTTTTTAAATAACGTCGCATTCTAGATACACAACGGGTAAACACAGTGAGAGACATCTGTTAGGAGGTTTAGAAGTGAGAAACAAATATACCCTTCCGAAATGGAACTGGCAACACAGTAGAAATAAGCACGTGAACGTAATGAACTTTCTACTTTCTATTTCTATATTTATAGAAAGTAAAGGGGGAAGTGGGTGAGCGATCGAGTAAAGTGATGAGATATTTTGTGCATTCTTAAGTTTTCTGGTAACCTTGAATTTATACAAAAAATGGAATGTGACAAAAAAGCAGAAACTTTTTCAGATGCCTTGTTTACGTATCTGTGGTTCACCGAAAACCTCATTTCGGGCAGTGCTGCTGCCGAAACTGTTGGTGACATGTCTGAATTTATAGCTGAAGTTGCAAAAGCTGTCGTGGTTTTGTCAGCTCTAACAGTACCCACATTCAATGAAAGCATGGAGGAATACTTTAAGGAAAACGATATGTCCCGTAGAAGCGTCTTCACCTTCCTAACCAGGTACTGTTTCAACAACCACGCCGAGAATCCAGATATATTCTCTGTGGTTTTAAATACCTGTACCTTCGTGTATAGGCTGGTGATATTTTGTCAACACAGAGGACATGTCGAGTACATCGAATTCGCTTCCATGTGTTGGGCGGAAATCTTCGAGATGGATTTGAAGAAAGACTTCTACGCCAAAGGAGGCTGGGAGGAGTTCAGAAAGTACGTCGCTTGCAACCGCTACGTTCCCACAGACAAAGACACGGACCACAAGGCATTCATTAACTTCTTGGACGAGATAAACTACCTCTTCCCCAAGCTCAAAATATCGGACCAAGAAGAGTTCACGAATTGTTTCACCGCCGAGAGTATAGCGTGTGCCCAACTGGAAGCTGGCAACTCATCCGAAGGGATCAGGACATCGTCACCAGAAATGCTGAACAGTGCGGAGTTCTGTCAGAGCTCGGATTACCTCAACAGTTCCAGCATATTCGGAACTAGCGACGAATCTGCGGACGAGAACAATGCGTTGAATAACACTATCGCCGAAGCCTCTGATTTGGAGAACCATGAACAATTGAACCCCAGATGCATCCGAACCAGCGAGGAGACGTCAGATTCGCTGGATGATAGTGATGAGGACATGTTTGAGGACCTCATAAGACAGGGACTGAACACAATTCGGAAACTAAATTCCACTCCACCCTCGAAAGATTGTGTGATTTGCCAAAACCCAGATGATATTAGGACGGTGAGAGCCAAAGACACAGTTTGCCTTAAACATGACCCTGATAGCTTTTACTACATGGTTACTCATTCTGAAACTGAGAGGGAATCTGATTGAATATTGCATCATTCTGATTAAATCCTATTGTATAATAATGCTATACCTTTTACTGTCATTTTAATATGACCTCTTTCTGTATAGATTCTCATTTTACTCTCGTATGGCAAATTGATGATACTTAAAGTTTGGTTTTGGATTGTTACATTTATACCTATTGTATTTACCAAAAGATTCATCTTTTCATTCACGATGTCACATATACCTTAATTTTTACTTGATCCTTTGAATTTATGCATTGCAGTGTGAGAAAGTAACTATCAATTTCAGACGATAGCAAAAATATTTTCCTGACAATAAAAGCTATTCTGTGTTATTCTTTGTAAAATAAATGAGAATTTTGATTCAATGTTTTTGCGTAACATTAGTATTTTTTATGCAACCTGGAAACTATATATTGTAGTTGTAAAACATGTCTAACCAAAATGAACTTACATGACGAAATTTCCAATTGGTGTGCTGCAAAAATTGTAATTTAGTTTTTTTTGGGGGGGGGGGGAAACAAGTGTGCATTGATAATTTCATAATAGAAACAGTACAAATAATTTGGAATGTAATTCTTTTGTTGTTAACTATATAATAAAAACAGTTGGTAGGTTACTTTTTACTGTAAATGAAGTAAAATTGTGCAGCAGAACTTTTTGGTGATAAGGTTTTGTTTACCATTAGATGAGAAAAATAGAAAATTACTAATTTAATTCTTTAAATAGTTATTGTTCATTTAATTTTAAATATCTAAAGATTTTTGCTCTCAAGCCTATGAGGAAATCCAGATATTTAAAAAATGTACTATTGTGTTCACAGTACAAACCTTTCAATGTCTATATAAGCACTGTCTTGGTTGAAAGAATAAGAAAATTTCTCAAGATTGTTTTCAAATTTAGGTTCTGGTGTCAACTTTGCTCCTAAGCCATGCATAGAAAACTTCAGGTTGTAGTCTGGAAAATTCACTGGTAACATTTTGATGATGAAGGTTTTGTAATCAGTTAAAAATTTTCTGCATACTTAGTTTTACTAGACCTGTATTTCATGTTTATTTAACCTGTTGTCTTAACTGAGTCTCATCACGAGAACTGCTGACACCTACTGATCGTTCATTTTAAATAGCCATGACCCTCGAGGATGACTATATTTTGTTTTCGCAGTTGTTGATGGAGAAAACAGGTAGTTTACTATTAATATGGATCTTTGTGCAACAAGAAATTCTTAATCCTCCGGGTGGTTGTTTTGGCGTTCGATATCAGCAAAATTAACCTTTTTTTTGATAAATGAGATATATATCTTGTGATAAAAAATCAGAAATACCTTGACGAGGTATCTCGTCATGAGCAAAATTGGTCATATCTTGGTGAACAAGGCATCTCATCGAAACTGCTCGGATGATTACAATGTATATTTTCTATTTTTCATGTATTCCTAGGAAAAATGGAATACAAATATTGACAACCTGCTACTGGCTCAAGCCCAATAAGGCTGGTCCTTTGTTTATGAATTCCCACTGACTATCCAATTGTATCTTAAATTCATACACTCCCTTTGAATTAACTATATTTTCTGGCAACGCGTTCCATTTGTCTTTTTCCCTATTAAAGTAGTAGTTTTTCCTTGAATCCTGATTAAAATGTGTCTTATTCAATTTATACCCCTTGTTCTGTTATCCCTATAAAAATTTAAGCCCTCTGTGTCCCCTTGTTTTACCAACTTGAAAAGCTGAATCAAATCCCCTCCTCCTTCGTCTTTCCAGTGTATACTGTTTAGCTTACTTAAATGTTCATTATAGTCGAGATTTGCTATCCCCTTTATTATTTTTGTAGCTCTGTGCTGAACCCTTTCAATTAATTCTATATCCTTTCTCATATATGGAGCCCAGAATTGGGCAGCACATTCTAGATGTGGTCTTACTAAGCCCTTGTATAACGGCATGATTATATTCTTAACCCTTGAAGTTAGTCTTTTTAATGTACCCCAATAACCTATTAGTCTGTTTCTAAGGTAACTGACTCAAAAAAAAATATATATATACAGCACTATATGTGAACAGGAGACTAGTATATAGCAGTTCTTGCAAATAAACAGTAAGTACATGTCCATCTATAATAGAATACTAACTACACATACCATCATCTTTTCTATTAAGTTTTAAAATTGCACAACTTTCTGTTTGTCTTTTTTCTTCTAAAATCATCTGATTGATATAGTAATATTTGTCTTTTCAGTCTTGTAAGCTTCATCTCAAAGACCTACTCATGAGTCAGTCTGGGTATGGCAAACATGAGGAAAGCATTTGTACAGGTATCAATTGCAGCTAATTACATCCATGTAACGTTTGGGTACCGAGCGACAACTTCCAGCACAGGTGAATTACAATGACCCTGCTTTGAAAGGCTCCCACAAGTGTAACAGGAACTTGGTAAATTTGCCCTATTTAATTCCTTTGAAAATTTATATAAAAATAGCATGATATTTTCACTGAAGAATGAGTCATTTTGATGGTCAGCAAAGAAAGATTTTTAACAAGAGCAACTACATTATCAACAAAAATTCAAATATTGCAAAATATGTGCTGAGTACTGGCCTTTGTTAGCAGTAACGGACAGGTCCACCTGGAAGTTCCATTGAAGCCTGTTCTAGGTGGTCTATAGGTCTTGTCCTAGTGTTTGTCTTGACAGGGTCTCATTAGTGAAACTAAACAGATCTTGAAGGACATTATATCTTTGTCAGAAGAAAACTAACCATTGATCTCATCAAAGATTCAGCAATATCTTGGAACAAGATATCTTGGAGGGTTGAATTAAAAATGTCACTTTAGACATCAGAATTTATTTTATATTTTAGTTGAAATGCTAAAAGATTTAACAAAATTTAGTTTACCATTCTTGAGAATAGTAAGGATTCTGAATTTTAATTAGTAAGTATGATTGAAAATCATATTGGCATGTCTGATTAAGTTGTTTGTATTATATTGATTTAAAATTGCATGCTTCACTTTCAAAGTTGACCCTTGAAGCTGATCGGTGGCTATATATCTAACCAATCTTAGTCTCCATCACTGTTAGTCTATATGTTTTGCAATTGCTTATTGAATTGGGATTTGTTTTGCCAAATTAGATAAAATTTGCAGTTTGGACATGCTGCTTAGATATGCCTGTTTCCAAACGTTGGAAAATATTTAATTAAATTTATGAAAGTGACCTTGAAGGAGATTCATTTTTATATTGTCCTGGCTATGCAAATCAAATTTTGGTTAAATCCTGGTATACAGCGTGGTCACCCAGTTGGTGCATTAAGAGCAATGTTTTTGTTACCGTTTGGCAAAACGTTTAACCATACCATGAGCTAGGATCAAAATTGCCAATATAATTTGTTTTATATGAAAATTGTTTAATTTATGAAACATGAAAATAAATTGGTTGATCCTTTTTAAGGATTCAGTTAAAGTCTGAATTTCAATTAATTGTTCAATGTATCTTGAACTTTTATAATTATTGTGACGATGAACATTTTCTTTTTTATTGCAGTTTATTAAATTCTGGAAGAGTCGAAAGCTGCTATGTGATTTAGAATACTAAACGCCGTAGACCAGCCAGAATATTAATTAACTTTTCAAGTGTATGGTGATATTTCATTTTAGATAAGTCCTTGCTCAATTAAACATGCTAAAGTCATGTCTGATAAATTCTTAAAATTCAAATTAACAGAAAATACATGGCATAACATAAATTTTTGGTGCAATTTTTACACAATACATGGCATAGACAATATTTTTTAGAATATCTTAAAATTTAGGAATGGAATTTTTAATGCAATGTTTTTCTTCGTATTTACCACACTGAACTTTAAAACAATTACTGTAGGTGCATCAAAATGACACCTGTGTTGATCTGATCTAAGTACCATAATGGTTCCAGAAGTACTTGTAAATTAAATAGCATTGTGCAGATATTGAAAAATTTCTGAAAATCCACATTTTACTTTGAGTTTGTTGAGTCAGTGCAGAAAAGTCACTGCATAGTCTGCTTCTGTAGATAGTGAGATATATTCAATGAGTTCCGTTCTGTATTGCAGACAGTAAAATGGCCACTACAAAACTTTTAGATGATTTTACATTTGTAAGAATCATTTGGAAGCTGATATTTATACTGGTTTGCATCATTTTGGCGGTTGGTGCAACTTGTCCAATATTGGACCTTGAGCCATAAAACCCAAACCACCCCAAACATAGGGAAGCTGAATATGGCATTCCAAATAGCAGTTTTAACTGGGAGTTTTTACTGTGCCGATCTGAATAGTATAAAACACATAAGAATTACTATAGAAAGAAGACTAGCCACGTACAGTCACATCGACAACTATCCAACAGTTGACATTTTTTTTCTGACAGAGTAATAAGTTCTGTTACTGCACGATCATTCTACACCAAATCAATGCAAAAAACAAGGTTTCGTAACCCACCATCTCATATTTTGATAAAACGGCCTTTATGGTTAAAAGAAACACACTTAATTTTTTCCCCTCTATCTCAAACAATTTTAATTTTATAGCTCTTCAAAGTTTTGTTAAATCTGTGTTGTCTGTCTTGAGTCTCTCGGCATAAGATACCTTTGTGAACATTTTAATTTTTTTTTCTGTAACCAATGTTCAGATCTCTTTGAAATTTTACACAGAGCTCAATATGATGCTAACGGCCGTATTCACAAGTCCGTGTTAACCCATGGATCAACGATAATCCCCTGGTTTTTGGGAAAAAAACGTATTCACAATGCCTGATCTGTGGTTTGAACTGCCGTTTTGGTGTTACATTTTGATTCTCCGAAATCCACGAAATTAACTTACGAGTAAGTTAATGCATGCGCTGTGCTACAGGATTCCCATGTGCCTTGAAAAGTACTTGAATTTCGTTTTAAAGGGCCCCGAAAAGTACTTGAATTTGGTGCAAAGTACTTTAAAGTCCTTGAATTTATTTTGAAAAATTTTAATCTGGAATTTTCTCAAGTATGAATCGGCTTGAAACGCACACGCTTGGAAGGCGTGGTTTTATTCTGGTTTCGAAGAAAACGCCAAATATGCTTGCTCATCACAAAGCATGTGTTTTTTTTATTTTCTCAAGGTCAATGCGATTCTGTGTCAGTTCGAACATAAATAACATTAGTACAATAACTTAGCTACTTTACTGTTTCTTTTGAAGAATTTTTTCTTTTCCATAACATGCTTGAATATTGACTAGAAATATGTTTGGAATTGTTAAGTATGTGAATGGTTATGAAGAGGTTACATTATAGGAGAGGTTATTCAGAAAAGTTGTCTACTAAAATGGGGGTTAAAGAGGGAATTACTGCCTTTTTACCATAGTCCTTGAAAAACTTCAAATTGGCCTGGAAAAGTACTTGAATTTTTTTCCCACCAAAGAGTGGGAACCATGTACTATCTTTTTGCGAAGGAAGCGAGCTAAACAAAATGGATGACACATTTCATTCTATGCTAAATTACAGTATTCTTGCAACAACTGGACTGGACGTGTCATTACGGAGCACCTGCTTCATAGCAGCTTATCTCCTCGTCAAAATATTGCTTAGAAAATTTTAAAATATAATTTTGTTGAAATTCAAAAGAAAATTAAAGGTAGCTGCAAAAATGTAAACAAGCAGCTTGGCGAAAAGATAGATGACGGCAACTCCATCCACATGAATTGGAACAAGAACATGGTTACATTTTCTAACAAATTGAAGTGTTCAGATGTGTTCCAGTTTGAGCTATATTCTGAGTCGCCAGAGTAGAACCCAATGATGCAAATTCTTCGTAGAATAAAAATTATTCTGTTGATTTATTACGAATGAAAGTTAATTTGACAATACAAGTTACTTTTCACACCACCAACACACCCATACTGCCAAGTACAAAGATAATCGGATTACATTCATTTTTCAAGACATTGCGTACGATTCTTTTTTGCAAAATTTAGGTTTCCATAAAAATCTAATTTGAAATTAAATACCTTTGCATTTCTTTTCCCAAACCCAAATTAAAATGCCGTGTGCATTCTATTTAATCACAATTTGGAATCAATTCTATTGCGAAATACGTGCTTGATCAGTTTTAATGCAGATTCGGGCGTTGTAACCAATATAAACTATCACGTGACCATGAGGAGACAGTAGTAGCCAATCACAGCAAGCGTCTCATTTTAATACCTGAATCACTTAACCCACTGTTTGAGAATACGGTTCTTGATAATCCGCAAGTTAGCTCTTACCCACAGATCAACTGGTCCTAGAGTAAACTCGAAATATGTGAATATGGCCATAAGAATTTCAGAAAACAATACAACACTCAAAAATTTTTATAAATGCCTGAAAAAAATTTATAAATGTACTTGTAGTCTAGTTTTTTGGTGGAAAAACTAGGTTTAGAAAACTTAAATTTTCAGCATGAGAGTTAATTAATTTTGGGGTACTTGAATTTAAAGTTATGAAAATTGGCTATCTGAAATATAAAAAAAAAATTTAATTCAGTCATTAACATATATATATGTATATATATATATATATATATATATATATATATTAAACTAACCACTGCGTGTCTCGCCTAGCATTGCCCATGCCAGTTGCTTTTGTGGGGTTATTGGTTTGCTTCGTAAACCAAATAGGAGTTTGTAGCCTATTGGCAGTGGCGAATTAAGTGGCCGTAGAATACCAAAGGGGCCCCGAGGTCTTAAAATGTCTTTTCATTAGGGTTTCGAGAAAAGTTGTGACAGCATCTTTACAATGGGCGTCTTCAAGTGCAGTGAAAAGAGTTCCTAATACAAGAAAGGTCAGCAAAAGCAGATGCTGTATTAGCTATAATACTTGGTTTCACCCATATAAAAGAGGCTTTAACGGAAATTTGTAATTCAGAACAAAAAAATTACCATAGTTTACACCACTTCCCTATCTGAAGAAAATGGACAATTATGAAACTGCCCTAAAGACAGATATTTGGAATACAATGTTACAAAGAACAAATGCGACTAATAAATTGCTACACAATTAGTGGAATACGAGCTATTGAAAGGATCTATCCTTCTGAAATCATTAGAAAATTTTATCAATAATTTCAGATATGTTGAAAAGGAGGCAGCTGTTTTATCAGGGCTGTCATTTAATGTGAAAGATAGACAAACTCGCAGACAAGAAAAATGTTTTTGAATGAAAACAAAGAAATTGAACATGAATTTACAATAGAAAATTTCATATTCAATTCATTTTATGTCATGTAGGGCAACTTTTTGCAACAAATGCAACTTTTTTTCATGCTTTCTACGCTGCATGTTAAGTACTAAAACCAAAATTCCTCCTACATGGGGTGTATAGTAAGTGAGTTAAAACTGCAACATAAATGCAACTTTTTGCATAAATGCAACCACTTGCAACTTTTTAAAATATAGCTTAAAATTAATTCATATCAAATTACTATTTCAGTTTTTGCTCTCTGAATCAACCCTTCGATCAGGTGTGTCTGATCTTGCAAACGCCAAAGTATTGCGGATTAAACAAGTTCATGGTAAGAAGGTGTTCGTCCTAAAAAGAAAGTGAAATAAATGGCAAGAAGTACTTTAATACATTGGTTGGCACTCTTGATAATCCATAGGAAACTTGCGTAATCGACTGCAGAGTTTGCGAGGTGAGTGTCGATCATCAATATGTTGTTCGTCTTGTAGATGACGTTTTAAAATCTCTGAATGTTGAGCGAAAGGATTTTGCGCATCTACTATCCGATACAGCATATTATATGACTGCGGCTGGCGCAGGTTTTCAATGTTAAAGAAATTACTGGCCATAGATCGGCCATTCAACGATCTTCTGTATTTCAGTATGTATTATAATACTGTTGTACACGACTAAAATTGTCAATATAGTTTGAATGTTTTTCATTTTTTGCGAATAATTTATTTTAGAATTTAGTGTATCAAAAATAAATGCAACTTTATTTCCATAAATGTACTTTAGGGAATGATAAATGCAACTATTCCCTTTTTTACTGCAACAAAAAAGTTGCCTTAGTCATATGTGATTAACACCAAGGCAGAATTATCTCAAATAACACAGACGTAAGAGTTGGTGTGGAGCCTTTTCGAATATTTTTTTGATTGAAATTCATCAATAGAAGTAGAAAAAAAGAATACGATAAAAAAAGTTGAAGGATATTTAGAAAAATGACATTGGTATATGTACTTTTGAAGACAAATTTACCCATTTTTTAATATTTCTAAAAAAAAACTAGTACGCTATTAAAACCACACCAAACATCTATCGAGCCGCCAAAGCATTGTCTTGCACATTTCCAAATGTTGAAATATTATTGAAAATTTTTTTTAACAATTCCCTTATCTAATGCGTCAGGAGGAAGTTCACTTTTTGTTTTAAAACGTAAAAAATTATTTGAGGAATCTTAAGGGAGAAGAAAGGTTAATTAATATGGCCATTCTATATATAAAAAAAGAAATCATAAACCGTGTTGACACTTCCAAAATAATTGACGAATTTGCAAGAAATAAAGCACAATGGAAATTCACACACAAAATTTTTTTTTTTTTAATAAATTTATTTTTTGTGTTTTGGTATGAAAAAAATTTTTTTTTGATTACTTTTCTTTTTTGAAAAACTTAATGAATTTTCTTGAAACTTTTTTTCTAACTTGAGTTTGAGGGCCCCTAAAATTTTACCGCTTGGGGCCCCCACTTGACTTGATCCGCCACTGCCTATTGGATAACATTGCCAGTTATAGTTCTTTTCAGGGGAGTCACATTGCCCATGTTGTTGGTTTGCTTCGCAAACCAAATGGACTTCGCCCTTGACAGTTCTTTTTGTGGAGGTCACATTGCCCATGTGGTGGTTTGCAAAGTATAAATATTTAATTGAAAAATTATTGAAGAAAATCAAATGTATGTAGGAATACTAAACAACGGTAGTTGTCTACTAGTCTGGAAAGAACTCATTATAAGAGCAACGAGACTGGTAGGAGTCAGTTGCATTGTAGTAGGAATGCAAGGCAAGACTGTCACGAGCCATTCACATTCTGGTATTCAGTTACGAGAAAATTAATAGAACAGACACTTTTTCCCCTGGACGCCATTGAGAGCTGACGTATTTTTTCCGAGCAGAGACGACTGCTGCCGATAATGACGGAACTTTTTTGAAATATAACTCAACTGTACATAATAATTGTATATATTAATTCATTAAATGTCAATGTGCTGTAAGATTCGAAGTCTTTAATATAGACCTTACCAAACAGAACAACACGAATCTTACAAAAAATGAGGGTTCGACCGCGATGTGAAAAACCGTTGACGACCGCCACGATTCTCCTCCTTCGTACGAGGGCTTGAACGACGGATTAGCAGACCCCGAAAGCAGTGACGATTGAACCGGCCGGCGGAATGTTTTGACTCCCTATGCAAACCTGGACTTGTGTTTTAATCATCTGCAAGAACAGTTTCATGACTTCTCCTGACGTGGTGCTGATGATAGACTGAAACGACAAAAAAGAAAACGCGTAGACGAAAAAACGCGTAGACGAAAAAACGCGTAGACGAAAAAACGCGTAGACGGAAAAGACGAGTTGACGGAAAAGACGGATAGAAGGAACTTTCGAAACTGTGAAAATGAGAAACAAAGAAGATCTCAAGATAGTCCAGCTTTTAGAAGAAGAATATACTGAAATTTTTCTAGAGAAGAGGAAGAAATTAAGAGACGATGCCAAAGAGAATATCCTAAAAATTCAGGAAGAGAATAAAAGAACGTATGATAAGAAGAGGAAGAAACCTCATCAATACAAAGAGGGCGATCTTATTGCTATTCAGCGGACTCAATTTGGTGTCGGAATGAAATTACGACCGAAATTCTTAGGACCATATCGAGTGAAGAAAGTGAAACCCCATGATCGCTATGACGTTGAGAAAGTTGGAAACCATGAAGGACCGAACTTGACGTCGACAGCAGCTGACCATATGAAGTCGTGGTTCAATAACTAATACTGAATCAATGTATTCCCAGATACTGTTTTGTGTTTTGTTTTTTTTAGGTTTGTCGTGTTCCTTTCGAGGACGAAAGATCATCAGGATGGCCGATTGTAGGAATACTAAACAACGGTAGTTGTCTACTAGTCTGGAAAGAACTCATTATAAGAGCAACGAGACTGGTAGGAGTCAGTTGCATTGTAGTAGGAATGCAAGGCAAGACTGTCACGAGCCATTCACATTCTGGTATTCAGTTACGAGAAAATTAATAGAACAGACACTTTTTCCCCTGGACGCCATTGAGAGCTGACGTATTTTTTCCGAGCAGAGACGACTGCTGCCGATAATGACGGAACTTTTTTGAAATATAACTCAACTGTACATAATAATTGTATATATTAATTCATTAAATGTCAATGTGCTGTAAGATTCGAAGTCTTTAATATAGACCTTACCAAACAGAACAACACGAATCTTACATGTATAAGGTAACGTATATCTGGTGTCAAATTTTCCGCAGATTCCAAATCCGTTGACATTTTCAATCATCTTTAACGATCCCAGTTTTACAAAAAAAGAACTAAATAATGCCAGCCAAAATGTTTTTTATTTTCTTTGCTTTCTTTTGCTAAAATCGTAAGAGGGCTGAAAATGTAATCTATTTTTGGAACACGAATGTTAGTGTGACGTCACATTCTCTTGCAAAAATATAATAGATATTTAATTAAAAAATTTATTTAAAGAAAATCGTATTTTTAGGTATTGATCTAATGTGAAATTTTCCCCGGATTTCAAATCTATTGAAATTTTTACTCTGTCTTTATTGGTCTAGGAGATAACTACACAACTAAAGTTAAAACTTTTTTTTATCATCTGCTGGAAAATCATTCCTGTGCGCTATATGAAAACGGAAAAAATCAATTTAGAATGGGTCATATCTTTATGCTGTTGCCATTTCAAAAAAAATAAAACAATAATGATTCAATTTCATTTCATTCATTTTAAAATGTTCTAGATTGAAATGTAAAATTCGCCACAACCATAAAATTGCAAAAAATTTGGACTACCTGTGTGCCAAATCCCATTACTGTAAGTGCCATAGATTCATCAGGACTTTAGAGTGCAAAGAAACAAACGAACACTTCCTTTTATAATATTAGAGATGCTGACATGTAAGGAAATAAGACTTAGCTAGAACATTCTAAAAAATAAAAAATTGAGTATTGTATACAAATACAAGCATATCAAATTTGACTTAAATTGTTTAAAAAATTAGTTATTCATTTTAGAAATATTAAAAATTTCAGATATTTTTACATGTTTTCTCAGATGGCAATTCAGAGAAGTCTTTCATATGCTAATTGTTTATTCTACTATTCAGTGTATGGAGGAATCATTCACAGCTGAAGTGGGGTGATGCAATGCAGATAAGTCATGCAGGCCCTTCAGATAAATGTGGCTGTACTGCATGACTCATCATGCTACTGCATGATGAGTCATGCAGTACAGTCACATGTAATACAGTAACATAAATTGGAGTAAAATTATAAGATATTTTTGCATAAAATAGAGTAAAATTATAAGATATTTTTGCATAAAATAGAGTAAAATTTTAAATGCAATTTTTACAGCACCTTTTTTTTACTTTCAAACAAAAAATTATTTTTTGACTTTGTAGGCTCATATTGAACAAAATAATATCGAAAAGAAAATTCTTTTAAAAGCAATGTAAGCATAAAGAATATTTTAACAAAAAAATTTTAATGAATACATATACTAAGTTTAAATTTCAATGTATGAAAACTTAAACATACAATACAATAATGATCCAAAATGTTAAATACTTGTATAAGGTATGTAAAAAGGAATAACTAATTTTAGAATCTTTTCTAGGATTTTTTATAGGGCTGTATATGTGAGTAACTAGTAAGAAGCAAAAGCCAAATCACAGTATCATTATCAAAGATTCATAGGTGAATTGATAACTTATACTCAAAAACTTTTGTTATACCAAAGAGTAGAAAAGGTCATAATTGTGTATTCAAAAACGGTATCTAATGTATAGGACACCAAACATATTAGTCACACACAAACCCACAACAATTTCTCTTTTTGTCATCAAAAATGTACTCATTTAGTACTACATATATGAAACGATACCTAAAAATAACCCCCTAATACAATTCTCACCAGTGACCTGTGCCTTAACCACCCCAATAGGTCATATATCTTGCCATACCCTTTGACCTCCCAAGATCATTTTCCCTCTCAATTCGCCTGTAAGATAAAAATTACCTCTTCGCTTAACTCCCGACCTCTGCCAATGAAATTTCTTGCTAGATTCCCTGCCCAATAATCTTTCTTTTAATTCTCGTCCCTCTGGCGAATTCATTGTGTACCATACACTTTTTCCATGAGCCCATTAGAATAGGAAGCCCCAGAAGTCTCCGTCCCTTTAACAACCTCCACGCCTGATAATATTAATAGGATGTTATTGAAATAATAAAGATTTGGGTTAGAGGATTTGTGTCTCTTTTTATGGAACCAGCACTACACTCCACACCAATGGATCATCCTCATCCGGTTGCCTAGACCAGTGCTCCCCCACCTTTTGATCGCCGCGGACCGGATCAACGTTTGATAATTTTAACACGGCCCGCTGAGGGGGGCGGGACGTTGATTGTTTATATTTTAGATTGGTTTTGATTTAATAATTTTAATTTAATTGTGTGTGTATTTAAACATGCCTTCAAAATAAAATACAGTTACACCAAAAAAATGAATATGAAGTGATTCAACATTTTAACTCACTAGAACGCTAAATCAATGAGAACCTGAGCTTGTTTCTTTGCTACTAAATGGTTTTATCTGGGGGTAATAGGAGACAATGACACCCGAAGTGTGTTGCTTATGTCCAGTTTATACCGTTGTTTTGTTTTGTTGTTGTTGCACATCCCCCTAGTGTAGGAAAGCCTACACCAGGTCCAGAAGGCCCCGTCGTGCCAGATCCCCATATACTTGCAAAAAGTCCTGATCAACCAACAGCTGCTTATACGAAGCGCCAAGACAGAGAAGAAGGTGATCATGACTGGCAGGTAGGGAACAGGAACAAGGAGGGAAAATTCTCTCCCCGTTCTGAAATTTGATACTTTTAAGATGGCCACTTCGAAATCTGGCCATGGCCGATTGAAAAGGCCGAGGGCCACAGCATGTGATTGATAGTCCAGGGTGATTGCCAGCATACCAATGGTGGGATGGCGTACGGCGCCACAAGGAAAGCAAACGCTGTTTTCCCAGGGAGTGGACCTCAGTGGGAGTGAGACGATTCAAACAGTCCATAGGGAGATCACAGCCATTCTTGGCGAGTACATCGGCTGTCTCGTTGCCATACACCCCGATATGCGATGGAATCCATTGGAGGCTTATTGGTGTTTTCAGGCCAATCTCGCAGAGAAGCTTCAGAATATTCTGGTCTGGGATGTCAAATATTTGTGGCCAATTTTTGAAATACTGTATAGCACTCCTACTATCAGTCAAAATCCAAAATACAATTTTTATCAGTGGACTGTGCATAATTAAGGGCTGCACCAATTGCTATGATCTCCGTTCTAAAGACTGAACAATGGTCAGGGTTTCGGATGCTGCATTTGACCTTGTCCTCAGAGCTGTTGATGAAAACACCACTCCCGGTTCTACCGTCTTCAAGTTTGCTACCGTCCGTATAGATGACCAATGCATCAGAAGGGATGCTATTGACAACCTCCAGGGCCAACTGTTTCAAAAGGTCTGGGTGATCCGTCTGTTTATTGGCATGAGTCTTCAGTTCATCATTAAAACTGACATTCTCAAGGGACACCGTGGGAGGCAAGCAGTTAAAAGTGGTCGAAGGAATAACCTCAAAATCAATAAAACCCTCCTTCCTCACAAATTCCATCGGAGTGTCTCTCTTTAAACACTGATTACTCCTCCACTTCAAAGTGAATTCAGCAGTCCTGTTAAAATCACCAAGACTTGACAATTTATTAAAATATTTAAAAGAACCAATCCTATATCTCGTAGTCAGAGGTAAAATGTCAGCTTCGTATAGGACCACTTCACTAGGGCAGCTATTCCTTAACCCAGTGATTATTCTTGCTGCACTCAATTGTACTCTGTCCAAGATCTTTAAGTTAGAAGCAGAAGCCGTTTGAAATACCTGGTAACCATACTCAAGAATGGGACGCACGAGGGAACAAAAAGTAAGTCTGAGAGTGGAAGCATCAGCTCCCCAGTTTCTACCTGAAATATACTTCAAAATCTGTAGACGCTTTCTAGCTTTATCTGCTATTTTCTCTATATGTTTCCTACAGTTTATCTCAGGATCCAATGTAAAACCCAAGTAAATTGGATATTTGTCACAGTCCAGCAACTGATTAGAAAAGTACACTGCAGGAGAATAATTGTAGAGGTGTCTATTAGTGGTGAAGAAGCTACTAACTGATTTTGAGGGATTGAAGTTTAACCTGTGAGAGTTTGAGAAATCACGGACAGCTTCTAAGGATCCGTTTAGAGTAGATTCCAGTTTTCCTATGTCTGAACCACTAGACCACAACACAATGTCATCTGCAAAGATGCCAATCTGGCATGGTGATACAATTTTTTCAATTCCTGCAATAAACATGGAAAACAGGGTAGGACTGAGTACGGAACCCTGAGGGATTCCCTGATACAACCTGTAAAATCCTGATTGCTTATTTTGAGTTTACGCAAAAATTTCTGTGATTTAGAAAGTTTGAGATCCATGGGAGAGCTCTACCTTTGATGTTAAAGTCATTGTAACACTTGTTAAGTAATTTATACTTCCAAACCCTGTCAAATGCCTTAGATAGATCTAGAAAAACCGCCAAAGTATGTTTTGTGGGTTTGCAATTTTGGGCATCTCTAACACTTTGACTGAAGAACAGAATCTGGTCCATTGTGCCATGGCCTCTTCTAAACGCATATTGCTCTGGTGGAATCAAGTTATTTGACAAAAGGTGGTGTGTCAATCTTCTCAAAATTATCCTTTCTATAAGTTTACATATAATACAGGTGAGAGAGATTGGACGGTAACTGTCAACAGAACTGGCTTTCTTGTTGGGTTTACGAATGGGGATGACTATGGCCGATTTCCATTGCCTTGGAAGTTTCCCAGTTGACCAAGACAAATTGAAGAGATGAAGCAGCCTACTTTTGCCTAGAAAACCCAGATGGCCTAGGAATTGACCATGAATTCCATCCGGACCTGGTGACTTGGTCAGATTTTGGTGTTGAAGAGCGTAAGATAGTTCATCTGCTGTGAAATCATCAACAAATAAAGGGTTCTCTGTCCTCAGATCTCGGCAGGATTTCACTAGGTTTCTTGTAATTCTGGACAGCCTTTTGTCCGATCTGCTGAATGTCACTCTGCTCGCCTTAGCATAATGATTGGCCAAAGTCTCGGCTGCCTCTTGGTCGTTTACAGCATTTGAACCGTCACCCCCAACGATAGTGTTGGTATCTTCATTATTGACCGGCATTTTATCAAGACATTTTGTCAATTTCCACAGCCTTGAATCTGGGGTTCTGGGGTCTAAGTTTCTACATGTGTCCTGCCAGTTAGTACGCTTTATCTCAACATAGCGTCTTTTGATTTCAGCATTTAATTTGTTTAGTTCAATCTTTTTGTCCATACGAGAACTCAGAGCTACCTCCCCATGAAGTTCCGATTTCCTTTGGATGAGCGATTGGACGGGTGAATAAATAAACGCTTCTTCCCTTTACACTTTCCACGAGGAATGGAGGCCTTACGACTTTTTTCATTATGAACTTAAGGCCAGACCATTCTCTCTCCAGGTCCTCTGATGGAGAGCTCTGAGCGAACATCTCCTCTGACAATTTTTCAAATAAAGACCAATCGGCTCTACGAAAGTTCCAGCGGAGCCTACTATCTCCATGGTAGTACACTTTAAAGTCGATTTCTATAAGTATTGGAAGGTGGTCACTTACCACCTCGGCTAGAACTCTCCATGATGAATAAGGAAACAAGCCGGGACTGATCATAGAGATATCTAGAGCGTCAGTCGAATTATAACTATGCGAGTGATAGGTATGGCATCCATCATTTAGAAAAAGAAAAGCTTTGTCATTTGCCAAATTTACAAGCTCAGTCCCTCTATTGTTAGTGGTAGGGGATCCCCACTCAGCATGTTTTGCATTTAGGTCTCCGAGAACAAGTGTGTTGTCTCCAAGAAAACCTTCAATCATATCAGTCGGAAGTCCTAAATTATTGGGAGGGTGATAGGTATTTATAATGTCTATATTACGATCCTTGGAGAGAATCCTCAATCCCTGATATTCCAAGGCACCTGATGGCTCGATGGCGTCGGGAATGGTTTTAAAATGCACATTTCTCGCAAGGAACATAAGGCCACCACCTCCTGCAGTTCTATTTTTTCGTAGTACACTATATCCCTTAACACTGAACTGCCGCGTCTCTCCGAGCTTAGTTTCTTGGAGTGCTATTACATCTACTCGGTATTTGTCTGCCAAATCTAAAATCTGATCAAGTTTAAGCCTAGTTGCATGAGTACTAAGACCATTGATATTACACTGGATGATACGAAGATTCTTTGTAGAGTTATTATAATTGTGGGGAGACTGTAACCTACTTTTCAGACGAGACCCTCTGCCTAAATCCCGAACGCGTCCCGGATTATCCTGCAAGACGGACGATGCAGTATGAGAATCATAATACGACTGGTCCATCCGGCTAAGGGTGATTTGCAGCTTCTTTTTGTTTAGAGGAACCACTAGGGCAGAAGAATGACTTGACCTCTGAGTTCGCCTGCAGCCGTTAGCTGAGCATAATGGGACGGCCTTCACGCCTTGGGTGACCCTACCAGGAGAAAATTCTCCCGACGTACTTCGCCCGTTCCGCCCAGGGGCGCCCCCTCGCCACTATGAGGCCGACTGCAGGACTTGAGGGGGTTGTTTTGTTTTGGTTGCTGTCACTGCAAAAAAAACCCCGCTTCACACAGATAGGTTGTGGGAAATGGTAATAGGAATTTAAGTGTTGGTGGCAATCTCAGGGTATTCCGCCATGACTTTAATCCAGAACACCGGCAGAGTTGTTGTCTCGAACGTAGTTTTAAGGCCGCCTTCATTTGCAATCTCCAGCAGTTGATCTTCTTGCACAGACATACTAGATTCGCCTGATTTGTTGACAAATGGGTCGCTGATCCATTCCTTACTAGTTCGTGGGTCTTTTGTGGTTGGAAAGTAGCGCTCGAACTCTTTTAAAAGCAAAGACAGGTGATCGTGCACCAACTGGGAGAATGAATGTTTAGGCTCAGTCTCGCCTAAAATCCCCGCTAATGTCTGAAACATGTCCAAAATGCCTCTGTTCACGCGCCGTCCCCACAACTTAGGTTTGGCTTTAAATGCAGCTACTTTGTCTGCCAACTTGAAAACAGCTGTCATATTTGTCAAAATTGGAAAATAGAGAAGTACAGAATTCAGAAATCATAATTGAAGCTCTAGTAACAGAACAAATTTTAAGTTTTGATTTACCGCCTCCTAATTTGAGTGGTCATTTCATAGATAAGAACCGCACAAACCCGAGAGAAATACACCATAGTAAATAAAATGGAATTAATTTAATGTTCCTTCGGCGGCCCAGTACCATTTGATCCACGGACCGGTACCGGCCCGGGGGTTGGGGACCACTGGCCTAGACCACTGTTGCCACTCCGTGTCACGACCGCAGGCTTATAATTTTTGTTATTATGACATATATAAAGTTAGAAACATTTTATGTTTTTGTACGTTTAATAAAATTAATCATTTGCACATCGGAAAGAGTTTGAAATAGCTTTATGACATTCAAAAAGTTTCAGAGAGAATTCTTTGTTCCCCAACCACTCCCGTTTCATCCTTAGCCATGCTACTTTTAACCAGTTTTGCATAAAAAATCTCTTAAATGTAGGTATCCTACCTAACGGAATACTTATTGCTGTTCGTTGCACAGTTTTCCTTTCCGTCATTGACAGCACTGCTTCAATCATACTTCAGTACATGATTTTCTTTCTATTGGGGAAGCTTGAAGTTTCATAAGTGCAAAGAATTACTATGTATAGCAATATTCTATACTACATAATGTATCATTCATCTAATGGGGTTGTGCTCGTCTAGATATCTCGGCATTAGCCAAACTGACCACCTCTTGTTGAACAAAATATCTCGGCATTAGAGAAAATTGACCCGACCTTAAACTTTTCATCATAAGAAATCGTCCGTATCATGACGATGAGATATCTCGTCATTAAAAAAATTGATCAGTTCTTGAAGAACGAGATATCTTGTCGAAACCACTTCGAGGGTTAAAAGCAGGCTGAAGTAAAAATGGAACTTTTTTTTATACAGGAGTGTGTTTTGCTATTTTACATCATTTGAGCAAATATATAATGACAGAGACTTCTATTTCCTTACATCATTGGAACACTTAACTGTTTTTCTAGAACCTTTAGGATAGTAAGGTCTGCATTTAAATGTCTCAAAGTTATTGAAATGTTACATAATCCATTCCAGTTCAAGTAACCATCTATATAAATAAGAATGGAGTGATTGTTTGTACATTGAATATTTTCGACCCATTTCAAGTTATCTATCCGTTTTGAACCCTTCTGATGTAAAATCCGCCTTTTTGCGCGTTTGGTGTCTGTATATATGCGCGTGCCCTACACACGGTTTATTATATATTTACATGAAACTTTGTATCCTCTGAGTACTTATCTTCATTTCGTGACTGAGCTTGGTTGCGTAAGTCTGTCTGTTCGCTTTTCTTATCTATGTTCGATATTGTGTTTGTGTGTCTGTACAGACATCACATGAATTTAATTCCAGATATTTGATCATAATGTGTGCTTCATTTTTACGAGGTTTCATTTATTGACATAAAATGTTATGACTGTTCAACGTAGAGCGACGAGCAAAACCACATAAACATTTTCGACAGTAGTGATGTATCCCATGTTTTTTATTCATAACCTGTTAAAATTTTGGATTAAGAAATAATGTTTTTCGAAATAAAGCAAATCAATGCTTGTGTATGTTTTGGGTTGATTAGACACGTACACGGGGAAAACATCATTTTCTTCCCAACCGTATGTATTTGATATTAAATTTGTTTATTTTTTCAAAATTAGGTATTTTAGAAATAGCCTTCGGGAATGTTATGTTGCTAGTTTTTAAATTTTTCAATTATTTGCGATATTTACATGGCAAATTGACGTGAAAACGAGCGGGATACAGTTTAGCAAGAACCGAGTACCAAAAACATTTGTTATTTGTACACTTAATCGAGGCTAAAGTTATTTTTTTTTAAACTTTACAGGCAGCCTTGTTTGTGCACCCCCTCCCCCCTTGCAGTTCGCGATAGTTTCCGATACATAAATCTATATGTTTAATATTTTTTAGAACCCAACCGCTTTCCTCGTGAATGCATCGATTTCTGAAAGCGGCATCAATAGCGGGATAAATTTCTAAACTGGAAAGAATTCGCTGATCAGAGCTACAAAAATAGAATGTGTTAATAATTTCTTCATTTCGCTCGTTCAGTTTTGAAAAGACAATACTCAAGCATATGATAAGTCTGACACGCAAAACATGCCCCGTGTTTAAAATATTTCGAACCACAAGTCGTACATCGCGATAAAGAACATCAGGGTCTATAGAATTAACTATAGCCCTCAAACTCCTGCTATAACCCCTAAACGAACTTCTGAGAGTTTGGAATTCAATCATAGTTTGGAAAACACTATCACTAACTGTAGAAATGTTCAAGCAGAACACCATATTAGTTAATTATAAACATTTATTAGTACATTGAAGACAGTTACACGATTGGGACAAACATTTAAAGTAAAAAGAAAACATTAAGTCTTTTAAAGTTAAAAGAAAACATTAAAAGACATCTGAGAGTCACATCTTAGCTAGAAATATCTTAACACATCTTATCAGCGTGACATCTTAGTAGCTATCTATATAGAGGGCGCTTTAGCAGGGATCTCCTATTGGTCGAGAGGGGTTTGGAGGGAACCAATCCCTACAACTCGGCCGTCCTGCAATGGTTGCAACCTCGCATGTTAATTAGCGTGGGCCGAAAAACACTTTTTTACGAAATCGCTATTCTAATAGTGCGGAAAGGGTTTTTTTCTGTGTTCAATAAACATGGTGTAAAATATTGTTTTGATTGGATAATATCTTCTACCCCCGCATCGCACTTGGATTTTGGAAATTTGGGTAAAAATTGACAATTTTGACTCGACATAGTAAATCTGATTTTTTTTTCAATATTGCTATTCTAATAGTGAGGAAGAAATGCTCACTTTAAAGTTAAATAAGAAAAGTGTAAAATATTTTTTGGATTGAATAATATCTTCTGTTTCCGCATCGCAATTGAAATTTTGCAGTTTTTGAAGCAAATTGCACTTTTTTATGTGTTAAAGAAATAAATCAAACACGAAAATAGATGCTTACAAGCACTATTTATTGTTGTATTGTAATGTACATTTGATTATATTGCCTTAAAATTATTAAATAATAGTTGAGTCGCAATATATTAATATAATATTTGTTAAGAATATTGTAACCATAGAATGTTATGACATGCCAATACCAAAAGTTTACTTACACCTAATCAGCAGGAAGAGGCTTGAAATCAATCGTATGGTCGAATTCAGGCATAATAAATAGGGAAAAGAATGTGGATCTAATGAACTCGTCTCTACTTTGAAACCCGTAATCCTTAGCCGATGCTTCGGTCACTAACTTGACTCAACTGCCTGTGTGTGACATGGGAAGTGAACAAAGTCCCTTTCTGGATTTTTCTTATCACGCACAATGGAACTAAATACGGCAGTGGATATATCACGGAGGATTGTTGGAGAAGTAATAATAATTGATGACCAGTCAATCAATTCCGTATAGTCAGCAGCTTCAAAATTCACTTTTGATGGGAGAAATACACGTACTGACTTTACATTGGAAGATGACTCTCTAGACTTAATTATACGTCGTGCAGCAAGTTCTCTGATGTGCGGTCTTTCATCCTCCTCAACATACACAGCAAGATATTCTCAGGATGAGCAAAGAACGAATTTAGACAAATTTCTCCATCAACGACGTCCTTGATGTCTTGAGATTTATAGCTGGATCTAGAAATAGTATTCCACACATGCTTAGCTCCATCTTTCAGCGAAAGTTTAGACTTTATATTATACCTGTTTGGAGTGTAAACTTTCATAACAAACTTAGCGATTTCTTTCAACTTCAAAAAAGGATCTGGTGAACTAATATACAGAGGCTTCACACATTTTTTAGACAATGTATATAGTATTCACAAAACTAAATTACATAAAATTCTTGTGTTTTAAATGTTCTATTTGATAGCTCTTATTCTGAACTATCTTTCGACACCGTAATTTCCAGGATAATAATGCCTTTTGAAGTGTCAGAAGAGGTATTCTATCCCATTCCTCCTGAACAGCTTTCCAGAGTCCTGTAAGGGTTGTGGGACGACGTTTGGATAATGCAGATTTTAAAAGTCCGAAAGCACAAAAATCCATAGGTGATACATCGGGAGATTTAGTAGGGATATCAGTGAAGGGTATTGCCTTGATACACCGGTTTTTGTTCCATTTCTTTTAGGAAATTTACAGTGGATTTTTATGTGTGACTGCTAGCTTTGTCTTGATGGAGTTCCACAGATTGATGGCACTGTGGGTAAAGCGATGGTATTTCATTCAGAAAAATTGGCGATAAAATATGTTTCTGATAGTATTTGGAGTTAATTTTGACATTTTTTTCCACTCTCTTTATTTTTAACTTGCCATTATATGAAAAACCAGCAACAATCATGAATCCCTTAGAAAAACTTTCTTTCGATTCTGTGAACCATGTACTTCTCCCCTTTTATGATAATAAATGGCTCTTTTTTTTCTGCAATCATTTAAATACACCCATGATTCATCCATTGTGACAATTTTTTTTTCCATTTTTCTTTGGATAAGTGTTTTTTATATAGAATTCGGCAGCGTGTCCTGCGTTCAGCGATATGCTTTGGAGATAGACGATGCACATTGCGTTTTTTCGCTTTCTTAAGATTTAAATCAACGTTTATCATTTTGTTTACAGTGGACACCGAACATTTTAATGATTTTGCAACTGTCCTTTTACTAGGGGATTTTCTTTTAACTTTAAACAACGTACCTTTGCAATAGTCGAAGATGTCCGTTTCTTCCTTGGATACTTGCTTGGAATTTTTGTCCCACTCGAGACTCTAATTAGACGTTTTTTTCCTTTCTTGTTGACGATATTACCTATCGACGCTTTAGATATCACTAAACCATGACTCTCACATCGTTTTTGTATAACGGAATATGAATATTTCTCTTCGGACAGAGCTTAAATATAGCCTTCGAACCACTGCTTCTTTAAAAACGCCATTTTGAATAAAAACAAACCTCTCAAGCCGCAGACGATAATTTTGACTTTTAAAAACATAGTACAACTGAAATTATTTCTTTTGCAGCGAACGATTTTTTACTACCGCAAACCAAAATCGTCTAAAAAATGTGCGAACAGCCTGTGTATAGTCTTAGAACTCTGTTCGCTGTTATTAGACAGTTTGAATGTGATAATGGACTAGGACTGCGTATAGCCAGTTCATAAGAGCAATTACCCAGCTCGCCGTCAATAATTTCGAAAGTTATAACTGGCAAAGTTTCATACGTACGGAGTGCCTTCCCAATGTTACCAAAATGTGATTTTGGACCATCCAACGTTTAAAACAACTGCCTCAGAGTTGTGAATACCCCCCCCCACACACACACACACCCCTCGTTGCTTAATACAGAATATAATTTAATTTCCTGTCTCGACTTCAACAAGTTTGCTTCCTTATATAGTTTTTTCCAATCTTCATTGTTTTGGTTTGGTCTCAAAAATTACTAGTCTACACATAAGCTACAAAGAACTTATATGAACTAACGAATTTGTTCTAGTTATATCAAAAATGTCAAATATCCATATATAAGAAGCAGTTAAGAAAATCCAAAGTGAACACACATCGGGGCCGTCCCCCCCGTCCATATTAAATTGATAACCAACTTCATAATTTCCCATCATAACCTCCTATTTGGACACACAATTTCGAATAAATATCAAAATTTAATTTCAGATACCAAATTTCATGTCTCAGAACCGATTTAGAAAGACTTCTAGTATGGCCGTACAAAATTTCAGGTTTTTCCGATAAATAGTTTTTTGGGCTACAGTAAATTTTCCCAACTATTGCGATTTAGGTCCGGTGCACACATCCGGTTTTTCAACGTGCGGCGCCGCTGCCGCAATGCAAGTGCGGTCTGAGATACATCACATCCAATGGAGTAGTGCACACATGCCTTCGGCGCCGCTGCAGCGACGCACGTCCAACTTGCGTGCAATTAGTACCTCAGTTCCCCACGGCGCCGCACATGAGTCTCCGTTCTGAAGTGCCTTGTTTTCATAAACAAATGGAATATAAATAATACTTAATAAATGGTTGTATCTAGTAACGTCTAATTTGTTTCAAAATATACTTTTTCTACACCAAGTAAGCGAAATAAACACGTTTTCTTCGATAGAATATTTATCGCAAATGGCGCGAAATGAGTTCGTATGTCATTTCACGGTTATGTGTGCATAGTTGGGCTTCGGTTCCTTTATTCGGTTCCTTCGGTTGTTATTAACAGTGGCGCCACTTCCGCAACGCAAGTGCGGTCTGAATTACATTAGATCCAATGGGGTAGTGCACACATGCTTCCGGCGCCACTGCGGCGACGCACATCCAACTCGCTTGCAATTTGTACCGCAGTTCCCCACGGCGCCGCAGCTCGCCGACACGCGTCTCCGGTCTGAAGTACCTTGATTTCATAAATAAATGGAATATAATTAATAAATGGTTGTATCCAGTAACGTCTAACTTGTTTCAAAATATACTTTTTTAAACACGAAGTAAGAGAAATAAACACGTTTTCTTGGATAGAATATTTATCGCGAAATGAGTAACTTGCATCATTTCACGGTTATGTATGCATAATTGGACTTCAGTGCCACAGCGACGCCGCACGTTGAAAAATCGGATGTGTGCACCGGGCAAAAGAGAGAAACCAAAAGTTTGTATAACAACTGATAAACCTCGGATAATTGTTCTCAGATCGTTTGAACTTGCATATCTATATAAATAAGAATGGAGTGTTTGTTTGTACATTCAATATTTTCGACCCATTTCAAGTTTTCTATCCGTTTTGGACCCTACTGATGCCGAATCCGTCTTTTTCTCGTTTGGTGTCTGTCTGTCTGTCTGTCTGTATGTTGTGCCCTATACACGTCCACGCGGTTTAAGATATTTTCATGAAAATTTGCATACAGTGAGTACTTATCTTCATTTAGTGAGTGGCATTGGTTGCGAAAGTCTGTCTGTCCGTCTTTCTGTTCTATGCTCGATTTTGTGTTAGTGTGTTTGTGTAGACATCACATGCATTGTATTCCAGATATTTGATTGCATTGTATTTTATTTTATACATTATCTATTAGTTTAGTGAATGCAATATTAAACATTTCTTTATTGTTATATTTAGTTGAGTTTCATGCTAAAACACCTGAGTAAGTATGCTTAAATCAACCATAATTTGGTAGTTTTGGAAAAATTGGAATGTCTATTGAATATTACGATTATTTCGATTGCTTTACCAGTACTGTGCTGAAAAAGTAATTATTCTTCAAAAAAAAAATTATGGAATTTCATCTCTGATACTTCATTTATTTCGAGTCTTATTTTTATTCTTTGCGCAATGAAAACGATTTAAAGAATATTTGGGACAGACGATATTTTTCAGTGAAACAAGAATGAACAAGATCGCGCGAGCAGTGATATTTTTTCTGGTTCTTTCGCTCTGAATTAATTTCACATTTATAAATTTTGTACACTTTTAGTTGTAAGTTGTGGCAACTGTGCGAGATCAAGAGATAAAATTGAATCACAAATTAATATCTTTAGAACAATTTTTTGCGACATCTTTTATTTTGTTTTACTTTGCTGTTTCCTTTTTTAAATATTTATTATTTTAATAAATGTGTTTTCCTTCTCATCACACGCAACAGCACTACAAAGTATTAGACTTAAAAATGTTAGGTAAGTAAGTATAAATTTTCAGTAAATTTTAAGTGTAGTTATGCCATTATTTAAAGAATAATGCCGTTATTTAAAGAATAATGCCGTTATTTATAGAATAATGCCGTTATTTATAGAATAATGCTGTTATTTAAAGAATAATGCCGTTATTTAAAGAATAATGCCTTTATTGAAAGAATAATAATGTTTATTAATCCAAACTGGAACTTTTTCCAACATAAAAAATTCGTTGTAATAATGACAGCAGAAGATTGCAAAATTTCACAATGTCGCATACCGGAGGCAAGAGTGCCACAAGTAAAAAAATATTGTTTTGTTGACTATGAGTGCGAGAGCACTCGTCGTAAATCGTAATTTTAATTAATTGAGTTGAACATGAAAAGAACTTAAGAAAGGGAATTCAAAATCTTCCTATAAATCGTCTTTTATAGTAGTAACCTTAGTATCTCCTTTCGTCATTTTGTAGCTTTGTCATACAGCAATTGTGCGATGTATGTGAAATGTATTACATGAATGGATATGCATGTGTAGGATTTGTGTCCAAAGTAAGTTGTAGAAAATATAAAGATGGCGAAAGATGTTAAAATAAATTTTTATTCTACAAAAAACGTAAGTCATTATATATTTTGATTATATCTTCAATCTAGAGTTAACCAATTCAAACCGAGTAAGGTCGGGTATTTTGCTAGTAGTTAATATAATAACTTAATTCTCAAATCGTTTGCACTTGCGTAATAACTAATAATTCTCGGATCGCTGAAAAATACGTTTGAAATAGTGTTTAAATTTACAATTCGGAAAGCTGTAACTACAATTAATCTCGTTCTACAGTAGCGACTTTCTATTTCGAGATGATCCCTGTGATATTTGCAAACTTTAATATTTATACTCCGGATTTAAAGATAATAAAGTCAGGAAAAATTTCATATTTAGACTAATTGAATGATGCGCAGAATCTGATCGTGGAATCAAAGCATGGTCGCGGTGTTTTAATTAGAAATGTTGTTTGTGCAAATTTTGATACTAAAAACTCCACCTAATGCAATTTTTTTTAGATTTGAATTTATGGTGGACGTTATTCTCTTTTGAATGATATCTTTGAATTTGCTCTAGTATGAATAGTGATCGAAACAAAGGAGGCGGTTCGAGGTTTTTTCCGCGACTACCTGCGATTCAAATAAGAACTGAATATACTTGATCCAGATAATAGGTATGGTAATGGTAATGGTAATTTTAGTTAACGTCGTACTAGAGCAACACAACGGGCTATTGACGACGGTCCGGGATCAGTCCGTTAAGGCGATCCAGATAATATGGGCCGACCAACCGGTATAGTGGTTAAGGTGTTAGCCTCTAGATCGGAAGGTTCCTGGTTCGAATCCGGGTCAGGGCATGGATGTTTGTAAGCGTATGGTGTAGAGGCGGCTGGTGCACCTTAAATCTGTCGTGGCCGAAAGTCCTCGCGTTGGATTGGTGTGGAAGTTTGGGGTGCCAGCTCAGGTGTTGCTTCGTCATCTGACCGTGGTTCAAAATTACGAGGTGTTGTCCTCGAATCTTTCCCTTAAGGGACTGATCCCGGACCGTCGTCAATAGACCGTTGTGTTGCTCTAGTACGACGTTAATACAAGTACCTACCTACTCTAGAGGGTTGTTATTTAAAGGTAATTTGTAATTTTAATCAACGTCGTACTAGAGCAACACATCTGGCTACTGACGACGATCCGAGAGCAACACCACGTAATATTGAACCACGGTCAGATGACGAGGCAACACCTCAGCTGGCATTCCGCTTTCCAAACTTCCACTCAAACCCAATGTGAAAATAAAAATTGTCACTACAGAGGAACAATAGTTTATTGTCAAACGTCCGGGATCAATCCCGAAAGGAAAGATCCGAAGACCCCTTGTCATTTAAACCAATGACGAGGTCAACATCTAAGATGCCACCCCCACTGTCCAAACTTCCACACAGGGGCGCAGTAGCTGGGTTGGAAGGTAATTGGTAATTTTTAGTTAACGTCGTACTAGAGCAACAGCTGGGTTGGAAGAGTAACAGATTAAGAACCGCGTCCGAATCCAGACAATTACCACCGTTTACAAAAGCGACTGGTGCATGTTAAATCTGGCATGACCTCAAATGTCTTCACGTTGATGTGGTATGGACGTCTGTAGACGGGAGTACCAGCTCATGTATGGCCTCGTCATTTGATAGTAGTTCAAAATTACATGGTATTATCCTTGATCTTTACCGAAGTTTGGAGAGTGGGGTGCCAGCTCAGGTGTTGCTTCGTCATCTGACCGTGGTTCAAAAATACGAGGTGTTGTCCTCTGATCTTTCCCTTAAGGGACTGATCCCGAACCGTCGTCAATAGCCCGTTGTGTTGCTCTAGTACGACGTTAACTAAAAAATTACCAAATTACCTTGATCTTTACCATCGGGTTTGAACCGGTATAGTGGTTAAGGTGTTAGCCTCTAGATCGGAAGGTTCCTGGTTCGAATCCAGGTCCGGGCATGGATGTTTGTAAGCGTATGGTGTAGAAGCGGCTGGTGCACCTTAAATCTGTCGTGGCCGAAAGTCCTCACGTTGGGTTGGCGTGGAAGTTTGGAGAGTGGGGTGCCAGCTCAGGTGTTGCTTCGTCATCTGACCGTGGTTCAAAATTACGAGGTGTTGTCCTCGGATCTTTCCCTTACAGGACTGATCCCGGACCGTCGTCAATAGCCCGTTGTGTAGCTCTAGTACGACGTTAACTAAAATTACCATTACCATTACCATCGGGTTTGATCCAGGTCCGTGTCAAGAGCCCGTTGTTCAGTTCCAGTGCGATGTTAGTAAATACCTACCTATCTATCCTCACCACGCCAACGTTAGGAAATTTGAGCCATGACAGTTTTAACGTGCACCAGCTCCCCCCGTACACGACGTTCTTTGGTTGGATCGAGCTTCGAGCTTGTAACCTTCAAGTTGCTAATCCTCTACTGTACCATGATCTCGTCATCTAACCGTGGTTGAAAATTACGAGGCGTTGCCCTTGGATATTTTTCTTGGAGGTTGATGTCGTAAATTGGTAATTTTTCATGAAAGTCGTGCGGGAACGTACGAAACGAAACCTGTGGAGTATACCCCCTTTGTAAATAAGAAGTCGGAGTATGATGATTATCATTCATTATTCCCTGATTTAATTGACAATGACGTCAGGTTTTTTTTTCAGTACTTTCGTATGACCCATGCAAAGTTTACTATACCACCACCCTGGGGGCAGCCTTTACAGTTTCCCACAGTTAGTGTGTCTCCCAGTAAGGAGGCCTGAGCCATCCTTGTCTCGAGCATGTTTTTAATCCAGGCGCAAACCAATGGATTAACATTTCGACTGATGAGGGCATCAATAATTACGTTTACTGGAACCTTATCAAAGGCTCCCTCAATATCTAAAAAGGCTGCCAAGGCAATTTCCTTTCCATTGACTGCTCTATCAAGGACCGTAACAAGATCATATAGAGCAGTCTCTGTAGATTTCCCAGGCTGGTAGGCGTGTTGAAATCTCGATAGGGGTTCGGCTTTTAGAACCTCGTCCCTAATGTATCTATCGATCAATTTCTCTAATGTCTTAAGAAGAAATGATGTCAGACTAATAGGTCTGAAGGCTTTTGCTTCACTGTAGCATGTTTTACCTGGTTTAGGTATAAAAATTACCTTGCAGGTTCTCCATGCATGCGGCATATAACCATATACCACGCAAGATCTATAAATCCTACATATGTGTGGTATAATGATGTCTTTGCCATGTTGGAGTAGAGCAGGTATAATGCCATCTACACCAGGTGTTTTGAAGGGCATGAATGAGTTAATCGCCCATGCTATTCTTTTTGGAGTAATTATACTTCTAGCCAGTTCCCAGTCCTCCTTTCCACTACGTAGCAGGGGAATAAGTGGAACTGTCAGTTCATCATTAATACTTGTAATTCTGGAATCAGGGAAGTGCACCCTAAGCATTTCTACCAGGGTGCTCCTACCGTTTTCCGTGAATGTGCCATCGTCCTTTTTAATGGAGCCTAATTGGCACTGGTTGTTTTTGGTCAGTACTTTAGTCAGCTTAGCCGCACTAGACATACTGTCCACTTGGCCACAGAAGTTTTTACATGACTCCTGTTTAGATTTACTTATGGCCTTGTTATAGTTGGTGAGTGCTTCTTTGTATCTTGACCACTCACCTGTTTTTTTAGCTCTGTTAAAGAGTCTTCTGCAGTTCTTTTTAAGACCACAGAGACTTTTATTCCACCAAGGAACTCGCCTTGGTAAGCTTGTGGTGACTGCCTTACAATTTAACTGGTAGGACTGGAGGATGGACTGCTGCACAGAGTCAACAGCCAATTCCAAGTCTACCAGTGAGGGAAAGTTGTGACTCCTACCCTCTAAGAGGAGGCGAAGGTCCTCCCTATAGGAATCCCATTTTGTATGCCTGGGATTTCTTTGATCCTGCTGAATATTCATAGCAGGACCTGTTAAAGACATTTGGATCTGTCTATGGTCTGACAGTGTGGTACAGTCAGACACATGCCAGTCCTTTATACAGTTAACTGCTTTAGCATTACAGAAAGTGATGTCAATGACTTCACTTCTGTTGCTGTTGACAAATGTCGGTTTGTTACCTGTATTGAGAATAAAAAGGTCATTAGATAAGAAAAATTCTATTAGTTCCTCACCTCTTTTGTTGCAGTTGGAACTGCCCCAAATGGTGTGGTGTGCATTTGCGTCACATCCCACGATAAACTTCATCCTAGAGCGTAAGCAGTGCTTGACAAATCTTCTGGCTGAAGTCGCTAGAGGAATTTCTTCTTCATATGGAAGGTACGCTGACATGATACATGTGGTATCTCCGTTTTCACTGATCACCTTGATAGCAACATTGTCCCCATCAAGGAAATCAGCCAAAAGGAGGGCATTAAGATTTTTATTTACAATGATACATGCTCTCGGTTTGCTGCATGAGCGATCAAAGAATAGATTCCCACAGTTGCCCAGGCCTAGGATCCTTCCATGATTGACCCAGGGTTCCGTTATTAGGGCAATATCTATCTTTCCTTCTACCAGTCTCTTGCTAAGTAAAGCTGAAGGAGACTGGCTATGGTGTAGATTAATTTGTGCAATCCTTATGGGATTGCCTATTTTCTTAAGGGGTTCAGACATAACCATGTTGTTTGGTTATGAATAGCAACAAGGCTAACCCTTAGAGAGGAGTTTATTAATCAATTAAGGCTGAGTCATCTCTTGTTGGAGAGAAAGACACAGCTGTTTTCTCTGATCCTGAGTCAGATAGCACAAGATCATCAATTTGTTTGAATAGTGACCCAGTGGAGTCACTAACTGAACTGGAAGGAGACTGTGGCTTTTGAGGCCCTGTTCCTATACCTATTGTTGGAGTCATTTCCCCAGAAACTGGTTCCATGACCTCCATGGCTACTGAGCTCACAAAAAATGCCTCAGGTTCACCACCCACCTTCTGCGCCAGCGGTTCCATCACAGCTTCGTCCGATGCAGGCTTTGAAGCCACCTCATCAGATTCTGCAGATAGTCCCGCTACAGCTTCATCCAGTGCAGGCTGAGCCACATCACTAGAGTCTGCAAGTGGTTTATCCACGGCGACAGGAGGGGGGAGTTTACGAGTAGCATTTGGATCGGACAAGATCTTGCAGAGTCCTTTCCCGAACGCTCCTGTGAATATCTCGAAATTCCACTCTCGTAAGAGCTGGGCTGATCTTTCGTCCATTTTGATTATCCACCTAGTGTAGGCACGATCCCCTACAATGACCCTCTCACGGATTTTCCACTCATCAGTGTTGAGGCCTGGGTTCGATCGGGCAAGCCGTCGAAGCAGAACCTCACCCTCTGTGGTGAAGACATCACGAGTTTTGAGGGCTATTTTCACTGGTTTGGGAAGGTCAGCCGCTTTCAGCACCCTGATTTTAAAGCCACCGACCCTTCCTCCATCATAGTTATCCTGTAGCCATTTCACTGAATACTCATTGGTACAGTGAAGCATGAGGGCACCGTTCAGTACACCAGCAGTTACAAACTGAGGGGCCATTAGATCGAGATCCATTGAATCGATGGTTCTATCAATGTCTCTCTGAATATCCATTCCATCTGCAGGAGACAACCTTGCTTCTGGGAAGGCCTCCTGAACGATGGCCATTCTCATACCTGCGGCTACTTGACAGTACGACCATGGAGCAGATGTCCTTGGTCGCTTCGTCTGTACCGAGGTACTAGGGGAAGGGGTACCATCATCCGGCCTACCTCTTTTACCGGCTGGGGTCTCCTTCTGCTGCTGTTGAGGCTTTCCAGATTCAGTACGACGAATCTTATTAAGTCGTCTCCTGTGCTTGTATTTTTGTGCACGAGACATTGTTTCCCATCCAGGCACGAGGTCAAGCATAGAGGACTCGACCACTTCTTGTCTTCCGGATGGGGGATTAGTCGACGCGGGTCTTGAGGTACCACATACGTCAGATAGTTTTCTACTGGTCGCAGGCCCTGAAGGGCCACAATCGACCAGTGGTTGAGTGCCAGTCACAGTCTTGCTACGCACCTTAGTGGTAGATCCCAGAGGGATGTAGTCACTTTGGTCAAGTTTTGACTGTTTATGACGGTTTTGGGGGCGGTTTGACCCGCCATGTTCTTTTTCTTTATTATCCATAAAGCATGTAATTACTGAGGGTAAGTAAAGGTCACCGCCTGTATGGACCCTCTATGCAGGCGTAAGGCTTATTACAACGTGGGTCGCCACTTCACGATTCAAATAAGAACTGAATATACTTGATCCAGATAATAGGTATGGTAATGGTAATGGTAATTTTAGTTAACGTCGTACTAGAGCAACACAACGGGCTATTGACGACGGTCCGGGATCAGTCCGTTAAGGCGATCCAGATAATATGGGCCGACCAACCGGTATAGTGGTTAAGGTGTTAGCCTCTAGATCGGAAGGTTCCTGGTTCGAATCCGGGTCAGGGCATGGATGTTTGTAAGCGTATGGTGTAGAGGCGGCTGGTGCACCTTAAATCTGTCGTGGCCGAAAGTCCTCGCGTTGGATTGGTGTGGAAGTTTGGGGTGCCAGCTCAGGTGTTGCTTCGTCATCTGACCGTGGTTCAAAATTACGAGGTGTTGTCCTCGAATCTTTCCCTTAAGGGACTGATCCCGGACCGTCGTCAATAGACCGTTGTGTTGCTCTAGTACGACGTTAATACAAGTACCTACCTACTCTAGAGGGTTGTTATTTAAAGGTAATTTGTAATTTTAATCAACGTCGTACTAGAGCAACACAACTGGCTACTGACGACGATCCGAGAGCAACACCACGTAATATTGAACCACGGTCAGATGACGAGGCAACACCTCAGCTGGCATTCCGCTTTCCAAACTTCCACTCAAACCCAATGTGAAAATAAAAATTGTCACTACAGAGGAACAATAGTTTATTGTCAAACGTCCGGGATCAATCCCGAAAGGAAAGATCCGAAGACCCCTTGTCATTTAAACCAATGACGAGGTCAACATCTAAGATGCCACCCCCACTGTCCAAACTTCCACACAGGGGCGCAGTAGCTGGGTTGGAAGGTAATTGGTAATTTTTAGTTAACGTCGTACTAGAGCAACAGCTGGGTTGGAAGAGTAACAGATTAACAACCGCGTCCGAATCCAGACAATTACCACCGTTTACAAAAGCGACTGGTGCATGTTAAATCTGGCATGACCTCAAATGTCTTCACGTTGATGTGGTATGGACGTCTGTAGACGGGAGTACCAGCTCATGTATGGCCTCGTCATTTGATAGTAGTTCAAAATTACATGGTATTATCCTTGATCTTTACCGAAGTTTGGAGAGTGGGGTGCCAGCTCAGGTGTTGCTTCGTCATCTGACCGTGGTTCAAAAATACGAGGTGTTGTCCTCTGATCTTTCCCTTAAGGGACTGATCCCGAACCGTCGTCAATAGCCCGTTGTGTTGCTCTAGTACGACGTTAACTAAAAAATTACCAAATTACCTTGATCTTTACCATCGGGTTTGAACCGGTATAGTGGTTAAGGTGTTAGCCTCTAGATCGGAAGGTTCCTGGTTCGAATCCAGGTCCGGGCATGGATGTTTGTAAGCGTATGGTGTAGAAGCGGCTGGTGCACCTTAAATCTGTCGTGGCCGAAAGTCCTCACGTTGGGTTGGCGTGGAAGTTTGGAGAGTGGGGTGCCAGCTCAGGTGTTGCTTCGTCATCTGACCGTGGTTCAAAATTACGAGGTGTTGTCCTCGGATCTTTCCCTTACAGGACTGATCCCGGACCGTCGTCAATAGCCCGTTGTGTAGCTCTAGTACGACGTTAACTAAAATTACCATTACCATTACCATCGGGTTTGATCCAGGTCCGTGTCAAGAGCCCGTTGTTCAGTTCCAGTGCGATGTTAGTAAATACCTACCTATCTATCCTCACCACCCCAACGTTAGGAAATTTGAGCCATGACAGTTTTAACGTGCACCAGCTCCCCCCGTACACGACGTTCTTTGGTTGGATCGAGCTTCGAGCTTGTAACCTTCAAGTTGCTAATCCTCTACTGTACCATGATCTCGTCATCTAACCGTGGTTGAAAATTACGAGGCGTTGCCCTTGGATATTTTTCTTGGAGGTTGATGTCGTAAATTGGTAATTTTTCATGAAAGTCGTGCGGGAACGTACGAAACGAAACCTGTGGAGTATACCCCCTTTGTAAATAAGAAGTCGGAGTATGATGATTATCATTCATTATTCCCTGATTTAATTGACAATGACGTCAGGTTTTTTTTTCAGTACTTTCGTATGACCCATGCAAAGTTTACTATACTTGTAATTGTAATTTTTAATTAACGTCGTACTAGGGCAACACAACGGGCTATTAACGACGGTCCGGGATCAATCCCCTAAGGGAAAGATTCGTGGTAATTGGTAATTTTTAATTAAGGTCGTACTAGAGCAACACAGCGGGCTATTGACGACGGTCCGGGATTAAGTCCCTTTAGGGAAAGATCCGAGGACAACACCTCATAATTTTGAACCAAGGTCAGTAATGGTAATTTTAGTTAACGTCGTACTAGAGCAACACAACGGGCTATTGACGACGATCCGGGATCAGTCCCTTAAGGGAAAGATCCTAGGACAACACCTCGTAATTTTGAACAACGGTCAGATGACGAAGCAACATCTGAGCTGGCGCCCCACACTCCAAACTTCCACACCAACCCAACGTGAGCAGTTTCGGCTGCGACAGATTTAAGGTGCACCACACACACACACACACAGCCGCCTCTATACCATACTCAACAAATATCCATACACTGACCTGGATTCGAACCGGGAACCTTCAGATCTAGAGGCTAACACCTAAACCACTAGACCGGTTGGTCAGCGAAAATTGATGTCGGATAGTCGCCAATAGACCTTTGTAGTACTCCCGTGTGACGTTGATTCGCGAATGCAACCTCCTTTTGTTTTTACCGTAGTGTTGCTCCAGTGTGAAGTTAATTAAAAATACCAATGGGGGATTGATCTCGGACCGTCGTCAATAATCCGTTGGATTGCTCCATTATGACGTTAATTAAAATACCTTCTTCTAATTCCATACCTATAAATGTATGGTAATGGTAATTGTAGTTAACGTCGTACTAGAGCAACACAACAGGCTATTGACGACGGTCCGGGATCAGTCCCTTAAGGGAAAGAGGACAACATTCGTAATTTTGAACCACGGTCAGATGACGAAGCAACACCTGAGCTGGCACCCCACTCTCCAAACTTCCACGCCAACCCAACGTGATATAACTAGATCGGAAGGTTCCTGGTTCGAATCCAGGTCCGGGCATGGATGTTTGTAAGCGTATGGTGTAGAGGCGGCTGGTGCACCTTAAATCTATCGTGGCCGAAAGTCCTCACGTTGGGTTGGCGTGGAAGTTTGGAGAGTGGGGTGCCAGCTCAGGTGTTGCTTCGTCATCTGACCGTGGTTCAAAATTACTAGGTGTGGTCCTCGGATCTTTCCCTTAAGGGACTGATCCCGGACCGTCGGCAATAGCCCGTTGTGTTGCTTTAGTACGACGTTAACTAAAAAATTACCAATTACCAACGTGATATAAATGTATGCAACAGCAAAACTCTTCTCAGAATAGAAGCATCACCTGGCAACAGAATCTTTTAATATAATCGTTGACCTATCCAACTATCACTCACTGTGCCGTAATCGCAGCTTCTTGCGGTGTTAAAGGAAAACAAAAACTGTGTCGTTTTCATCATGGCGCGCTTGCCAGATCGACACTTCGAATGGTTCCTAAGAAGGGTGCTCGGTGAATATAGAACGGATTTTAAGCTACCAGAGGAAGTATTGAATCCACTGATCGATTGCCAGCAGTCAGACCGTATAACCGACAAATTGGTTGTGCATTTCAAAAAAGCTTTGTGGTTCAAGTCGAACGTTTCCGCTATCACTTTTCATCCGTTCGTGAGCGAATATTCCAATGATATAGTACGAACCTGCCACAGTTACAAGAGTAGCGTCTTGTATATTTGCAATATGGTAAACGACGCAACCGAGAATGTACATGACGGCTTCCTATCCGTTCTTGCTGCAGCTCTCTCAACGGCGGTCTCCCTTCAACGGAAAGATCGCTTCCCGACAAGTGAATATCTAGTTCCGATTTTGATAAACTTCTTTGAACAAAGGATGCGAGATCTGTTTTACCGGTCTGATGGATGGAGAGGACTCTTGAGGTACGTTTGCGATCAGAATTACCTCGGGTGGTACGACTTGAAAAATACACCGGAAGTGGTGGATATTAAAGGCAAGTATGGCGAGGATTTACAGAAACATGTTGACGCCACGGTTTACGGTGATAGCGTTGAATACATCACACTAGACACAATTCTGTTAGACCCCTTGTGTACTCGGTTGGCAACGGAGGTGGTTTACACACCAGAAAAGGTCGCGGAGATAGCCGAGCCGATCCCCTCTACCCCTGGACCAAGAATACACTCTAAATCTTGCGGTCAGGGAGGGTCTACAAGGGACAACGAGCCGGGACCCTCGGCTCGTAGACCGGAATGGGGTTCAAGTTCGGCAGTCGTATTAGACGACGATAGTGATAGTTCGTCATATTTTGGTACTCAGAGCCCAATAGCTCAGGACTCTGATCCTCTTGCAGAATCTCAAACCAACTCGGATGTAACTTCCTTTATCGATCATCTTGACCAAAACCCAGCTCAAAGTCACGGTTTTCTCCAGCTAAAATCAGTACTGTCGCAAATGGAAATCGAAACTAAAAGGTTCTCGGAAGTGTTTAAAACTATTAATCCTAAATGACTTAGTTTCTTTCTTATCAAATGTTTTCGCATCGTTTATTGTTCTTTTGAATTACTATTTTAATACTATGTTTTACAATTTTTAAACGTATTGATAATATCCGAAGATATTTTTATATGTCTAACAGTAAACTTTTTATTTATATATATAAAATGAAATTGAGCATTTATGCTTGGTTTTTTTTTTTTGCTTTGATTGTCAATGTTTAATCCTTTTGGAGCTGACAAGTAGACATGGGTCCCTAATCTTTTATATTGTGGAATTCTCAATGCTATTCAGTGTCTAAAAACTGTAACTTCTTATTTGTCATTTCTTTATAAATTAATAAATTGTATTTTTATTGAACAGCATTATTATTTTTTTATTGATATAGTTAGTTCCAATGCTGAGTGCACTTGGTTTTTGTGAGGAATTTTGTTTTATACTTAAAAATTCGTACTGAAGATTATGTTCATGATTGAATGAATATTTATAGGAAATTGATATTTTCTAACGAAAAATTTTAAATATTGCTCGAAATTAAACTAATATTCAGCTAAAGTAATTTGAGTTAACTTTGGGGGAAAACAAGTGACAAAATTTGAATACACTTGAATAATTTATGTTTGTTTTTTCTAGCACGATTTTTAGAACGTGATCCTTGTTCAACATATTGTACATTAAACCCTATTCCCACAATTTAAGATAAAAACGTGTGGTCAAATAAAGACTAGTTGAATATAATTCAGTTATTAAGCGTTCGAAAGCAATGAATTTTTTTCTCAAGTTCTTGTTTTTTTGATTAGATGGTAGGAGTTGAATTTACATCACTGGAGCAATAGAAACGGGCTATTGTGGACAATCCATGATCAATCCCGAAGGCAAAGTTCTGCGGACTAAACCTAGTAATTTTGAACCAATCGTTTTTTCACTAGGTAAACAAAATTAAATTTTCGCAGATTTTCAAAACCGCATATCTTAAAAGCGGTATGTCCCCTTAAAGACTACACGAGTATTTTTCAAAAATTCTATCACAAAGTATACTGAGGTTCAAAGTCTTAAAAATTTTCTACGTTGGCCTGTAAAACCATTTTAGGGAATGTGTATCAATACTTAGAGTTGAATTACAAAAGTCTTATATTTTCTTTAGTGCTATTTGATGAATACTATTATCTTCTGCTTCTCGAGAAATTTGTGAGGTTTTATTTCTTGAATACTATTTCCTTAATTTGAAAGATCTTTTTGAATTTCTAGCCAATTAGCGTCTAACGAAACTGTTAATTTTAAATTCTAACTATACTTATCACTAAAATATTACATGTGGCTTATAGTTTGACTCAATTGGTGTAAGCAGAACAAAAGCTTGTGCAACTGGTCTATTTTTTCAACATTTTAAAATCTTAATCGGAAAAAAAATCAAAGTCAAGATTAACTTTTATTACCATTCTGCAAATTTCTGTTGAGAACTCTAAGAATTAAACTAAGGTACAGCTACACTCTACGTTTATGAGTGATGGCAACGGCTTGGCGATTTTTTTTTGGCGCACTTCTAGTAGCGAGTTACGATAAATTAAGGCAACACATCTTTCGTTACGGTTGCTGTGGTTTTCATGGCAACCTCGGCAAACGGGAATTTTCATTTTGAATATTCCAGAAAGTTCTTCCGAAGTCCGTTAAAGTCGTTTCATTTCATTGATTCGTTGGAAATTTTTTCTTTCCTCCCATTGGTTATTTTGTTTTTAAAATAACCTTTGATTGCATTGGTCTTTTTAAATCGTTTTCTGTGATACCATTGGTACATTTATTTGTATTTTGACAGTTGTGGAATTTTTATTTTATTATAAGTTTTTTTCACGAAAGGTTTAAGAGGTTTTTTACCATTTTCGTTTTTTTTTTTTACAAAAGAATTCTCACGTCATCAGGTTGTATTATTTCTTGCTTTTTTTCTTTTGTAAATCTTTCTTTTTCAACATGCCCACTGTATTTAGTGTAATTGATAAGTTTCAGGGTATCCTTACCCAACATTCGTAGCTTAGTTTTTCTGCTGGTTCACAAATGTGTTTTGATTTGTGCTTAAACTTACTACTTTTTTTGAAAGTTTTTAAAAAATATACTTTTTAAAACGTTCTGAAATGTGTTTAAAAAGTGTGCAGTAAACAGAAAATCATTTTGATAGAAAAAGAGTTAGTGAATAATTATTTCTTTGGCGACTTTAGAAGTGGACCAAAAAAATCGCCAAGGCGGTTGACATCGCTCATAAACGTAGAGAGTAGCTGTTCCTAAACTAATGACCAAATACTTCCCCATATTTTCTTATTTAATTAGCAGGGCAAAACCAAAATGTCAAACCTCAAGTTCAATACCGGAGATTAAGACCCCTTCTGGGCCATGGGCTCCATAAACAATCGACACATCGTCTTTCTGTATGTATGTGTTCTCGATACAAATCTACATCCGTTAAACAAATCCACTCCAAATTTGGTACACTTAGTCTATCGAAACCGCAGGGTTTCAAAGTACAACTTTTAACCTCCGTTCTATTTGTCCTAGGTGTGTAGAAGGGACCAAATACAATTCAAAATCGCCATAGAAGTAACAATGAGTAAAAAAATTGAGATTGCTGATAGCAGTTTGGATCGTTTTTATCAGTATTGATCGAAAATCAAGTTTTCCAATAATATTTTTTTGACCAGTATTGCTCGAAAGACAATTTTTTTCCCCAGTATTGCTCGAAAAACAATTTTTTTTTCCAAAGCAAATCTATATAAATAAGAATGGAGTGTTTGTTTGTACATTCAATATTTTCGACCCATTTCAAGTTTTCTATCCGTTTTGGACCCTTCCGATGCCGAATCCGCCTTTTTCTCGTTTGGTGTCTGTCTGTCTGTATGTTGTGCCCTATACACGTCCACGCGGTTTAAGATATTTTCATGAAAATTTGCATACAGTGAGTACTTATCTTCATTTAGTGAGTGGCATTGGTTGCGAAAGTCTGTCTGTCCGTCTTTCTGTTCTATGCTCGATTTTGTGTTAGTGTGTTTGTGTAGACATCACATGAATTGTATTCCAGATATTTGATTGCATTGTATTTTATTTTATACATTATCTATTAGTTTAGTGAATGCAATATTAAACATTTCTTTATTCTTATATTTAGTTGAGTTTCATGCTAAAACACCTGAGTAAGTATACTTAAATCAACCATAATTTGGTAGTTTTGGAAAAATTGGAATGTCTATTGAATATTACGATTACTTCGATTGCTTTACCAGTACTGCTGAAAAAGTAATTATTCTTCAAAAAATTATTTTTTTTAAATGGAATTTCGTCTCTGATACTTCATTTATTTCGAGTCTTATTTTTATTCTTTGCGCAATGAAAACGATTTCCGAATATTTGGGACAGACGATATTTTTCAATGAAACGAGAATGAACAAGATCGCGCGAGCAGTGATATTTTTTCTGGTTCTTTCGCTCTGAATTAATTTCACATTTCTAAATTTTGTACACTTTTAGTTGTAAGTTGTGGCAACTGTGCGAGATCAAGAGATAAAATTGAATCACAAATTAATATCTTCAGAACAATTTTTTGCGACATCTTTTATTTTGTTTTACTTCGCTGTTTCCTGTTTTAAATATTTATTATTTTAATAAATGTGTTTTCCTTCTCATCACACGCAACAGCACCACAAAGTATTAAACTTAAAAATGTTAGGTAAGTCAGTATAAATTTTCAGTAAATTTTAAGTGTAGTTATGCCATTATTGAAAGAATAATGCCGTTATTTAAAGAATAATGCCGTTATTTAAAGAATAATGCCTTTATTGAAAGAATAATAATGTTTATTAATCCAAACTGGAACTTTTTCCAACATTAAAAAATTCGTTGTAATAATGACAGGAGAAGATTGCAAAATTTCACAATGTCGCATACCCGAGGCAAGAGTGCCACAAGTAAAAAAATATTGTTTTGTTGACTATGAGTACGAGAGCACTCGCCGTAAAACGTAATTTTAATTAATTGAGTTGAACATGAAAAGAACTTAAGAAAGGGAATTCCAAATCTTCCTATAAATCGTCTTTTATAGTAGTAACCTTAGTATCACCTTTCGTCATTTTGTAGCTTTGTCATACAGCAATTGTGCGATGTATGTGAAATGTATTACATGAATGGATATGCATGTGTAGGATTTGTGTCCAAAGTAAGTTGTAGAAAATATAAAGATGGCGAAAGATGTTAAAATAAATTTTTATTCTACAAAAAACGTAAGTTATTATATATTTTGATTATCTCTTCAATCTAGAGTAAACCAATTCAAACCGAGTAAGGTCGGGTATTTTGCTAGTTAATTTATAACTGTTTGGACTGCCTTTTTTTATTTCTTCCCTTGATGTAAATAACTTATAAATACTTCATTGATGAAAAAAAGAATACTTAAACTATTCAATTTTATATAAACTAATATTTGGAATGGAACACGAAAAGTCCAAACAAAAAATTCATTGGTTATAAAAACCTAATTTTGTTTCCTGCCAACGTCAGAATCGGTGTTTAATTTTTTTTTATTTGATTTAGAATTCTGTACGTACACACGGGTTTTCAAAAATTAAAGAAACATCGCAAAAAGAGCGATAATTCGTTCAAAAGTAAACCAATCCGTATGAAATTTATCTGTTAAATAAAAGATGCTGCAATCGGATTGCGTCATCTGTGAGGAGCCAAAAAATGCAAGCTAGAGAGTAAGGGCGCCTTCACACTAGTGATGGGGAAAATGATCCTTTTCAGTGATCGGATCGGAACCGCTCGCTCACTAAAAAGAGCTAGATCTTTTTCATGACTCCCCGCTCCTTTCAGATGTATAATAATGTATATAACATATCGAGATGTCTCTACTATTATAAAAGAAAGTGTTTGTTTGGGGCCGCAAAATCCCGACGATTCTATGGCACTTGCAACAACGAGATTTGGCGCACAGGTATTCCGAATTATTTGCAATTTTTGGGTCACGGCGAATTTTAAAATTCAATCTGGAAGATTTTTAAGTGAATTTCATAATTTTACTCTCCACCGATTTTTCAAACGCTGAGAACGTTTTCTACTCATGCGACCTTGCAGTCAGGGTTAGGAATCATGCCAAGTTTTTTTTCATACGCAGAACACGTAGAAAATTATTGTTTACGTTTCCGCTTTGATTTTGCGCGATTGATTTCCCAGCCAGACGATAAATCTTTTAACTGAGGTCAAAAATATTTTTTCTATCTCCTAGACCAGGGGTCGGCAACCTGCGGCTCGCGAGCCGCATGTGGCTCTTTTGTTCTAAAGTTGCGGCTCTCCAGTTCCATACGAAAAAATTAACAATTTATCATCAAAACCCTTAAAAAAAAAGAAAATAAATTTTTAAGTACCTAATTTCTCAATAGCTTCTATTTTCATAATCGTTAATTACAAATCTCTACGCTTAACATGACCGCAATGAGATACGGTTGAACTATTGTTTTATTCTTGAGATGAGACTCCGTGACCATGTTTATCTTTCAGCCAATTGCATTCCATTTCCGTCTCACCCAAACAGCCACCATCTAGAGTCTAGACAACACGTCTAGATGATGAGATCTCAGATGGTGAGTACGTCAAAGATTGTTTTACACGGGCATCTGAAGAACTGTTTCGTGATTTTAAAAACAAAGCAGAAATCATGAAAAAAATCAAAGATTTGCCATTATCTGCTAAAACAGTACAAGATAGAACTGCTAAAATGTCTTCAAATGTAACACATATGCAAGTGGAAGGCATTCAACTGACTTCTGCCGTATCACTTGCTAAGATGAGTCTTCCGACATAAAAGACACGGCACAAGTTACCCTTTTCGTCAGGTATATGTCGTCCCAAGGTCCAAAAGAAGAACTGCTAGGATTGCTACCGCTCTCCGGGCAAACTCGTGGATAAGATATAGCAAATGCTGTGCAAAAATGCCTGGAAGACAATGGAATCGATATAAATGAAATCAGTTCTATAGAAACTGATGGAGCCAGAAGTATGACAGGAATACACAGAGGGGTAACATCAATTCTTGAGAAAAAATAAACCACGAAATTCTAATGTTTCACTGCATAATTCATCAAGAAGCGCTTTGTGCCCAAACATTTCCGGCCCAAATAGTTCAGGTCATGAACTTGGTAGTTGAGATTTTTAACAGCATCTTGGCAAAAGCACTCTACCATCGCCAATTTAAAGATTTCCTTGAAAAAATAGATAGCCAATTATCTGACCTACTTCTGCACAATAAATTGCGATGGCTTTCCAGAGGTAATGTATTGCAATGTTTTGCTTTGTGCTTGAAGTGAAATAAAAACATTCTTCAATGAAAAAAGCATTGACCATCCCGAACTAAAAGAAGACAAATGGCTGCAAAAATTCAACTTCATGGTAGATACCACAATGAAACTAACTGAACTAAATCTAAAACTGCAAGGAAAGGGCAACCCAGCCTACGCCTTGCTTGAAGAAGTAGTTTGTTTCGAAACAAAATTACTTCTTTTTGTTGAAGACATGGAAAGCGGTAAATTACTTCATTTCAAAAATCTGAAGCAATATCGCAATGAGACCAATGCAACTATTGACCCGAATTACTTCAGCATAGCTTTAAAAACATGAAGGATGGATTCGCTGAGAGATTCGAGCAATTCAAAACAAACAAAAGTACTCTCGCGTTCATAGTAAATCCTCTCTACACAAATCGAAATGAGATCAAGATTGAGCCATTTGGAATTGATGCTGGATCGCTTCAAATGCAATTGCTAGTTTTGAAAACCAAAGACTTGTGGAGTGGCAAGTTCACAGAACTCAAAAGCAAGTTGCAAGAGTTGGAGGTCCAGAAATGCATGCACATAGTTCAGCACAAGTGGACAGGTCTAAAAGAAATTCCGCGAGTTGAGGCCCTCCTAACCGGCGCATGGAATAGTCTTCCAGAATGCTACAGTGAGGTGAAGAAGTTGGCATATGGAGTTCTGACGATCTTCGGGTCGATATATTCGTGCAAGCAAGCGTTCTCTTGCATGAATATAATAAAAAGTAAAGTTAGAAGTCAACTAACAAATAAAAATCTAGAGTCGTGCTTGAAACTTAAAACAACAAGTTATAAGCCAGATTTAATCAAACTTTCAAAAGACATGCAAAGCCAATGCTCCCATTGATGTAACTATCTTATAGTGGCTCTTTAAAAACTGGGAAATTTTGTAAATTGTAACTTTTGGCTCTTCCGCTTTAATAGGTTGCCGACCCCTGTCCTAGACCGTTAAAGATGGAGTAAAAATGTCATCGGATTTGAAATCTGCGGAAATTTCAGTTTAGGTTGTTACCTAACAATATTATTTTCTTTGAATTTATTTTTTTCAATTGAATATATCTTCAACAGATTTGAAATCTGCGGAAAATTTTACACCAGATTAATACCTTGTATTACGGACAACGCCGGGCTAGCCACTCAATGGGGAAAAAAATGTTTGGGCCATTGAACATCCCTTGTTGTCACGTGAGCGCCAGACGAAGAGGCGCCAAGCGTGCTTGAACACCCACGCAGCACTCATTCATCCAGCAATTGCGCAGTTTGACTCTAAAATCAACAAAAGGAGGGAGACGGGGCCTGAGGACGAAAGACATTGCAGCATACGGTTGCTAAGCTGTAAACTTTAATTGATGGCCCAAAACCATGTCAATTCTAAAACTTTATAATTGTCCATAAAGAATAAATTACTTTGAGGACAATTTTTTTTTTGTAATTCCCATCATGAAAACCAAGAGATTACAGAAGTAGCAATAAAGGTATCCAAACACGTTAAAAACGTCATTTTTTATCAAAAATTTCAAAAAAAGTTTTCGATTTTATTGGATAAAGTACTTATTTGACTTTCCAAAAGTCAAAAGAAGGCGGGAAAACAGGAAGTAGGTATGGAAAACACCGGAATTGGCCATTAAAAGACCATAAACCTGGTAAAATCTAAATTTAAAGATTTTTTTTTTTTTTGCAAATATAATTTTAGAAAAGTTTTTCTTTTGGAAATAGTGTGAATCGTATCCATTTGTATAGAAAATGTACTATATACATATATATATATATATATATATATATATAGATCGGAAGGTTCCTAGTTCGAATCCTGGTCCGGGGATGGATGTTCGTGATCATTTGGTGTAGAGTCGGCTGGTGCACCTTAAATCTGTCGTGGCCGAAAGTCCTCACGTTGGATTAGTGTGGAAGTTTGGAGAGAGGGTTCCAGCTCAGGTGTTGTCTCGTCATCTGACCATGGTTCAAAATTACGAGATGCTGTCCTCGGATCTTTCCCTTAGGGGATTGATCCCGGCCCGCCGTCAATAGCAAGGGAACAAAATTTAGAAGAAATGCAAAGGCTCTGGAGAAAGTAAAAATATTTATGGGAAATTTTTGTTTGGGGAACCTTTAATTCTGTCCGCGTTGTGAGTTTTAAAGTTTAACGATACCCTTTTTCCGTAAAACACCTCCTTCTAGAATGTCCTGGGCTAAAACCACTTAGGGACCAAATGAGACTTTCTGATAGTTTAAATGATATTTTGAAATCAAATAATAAAAATATTAATAATTTATTTAAATACTTAAGATTTTTAACTATTTATTTTAAATAGGTATAATATACCCTCGAATATTCGTTGTCCCAAAGATTTTCGAAATCCAAATCCCTTCCCTGTCTTTTAATAAAAAAATTTCAAAATGCCTTGCTTTGTGAAGGCAATGCAATAAAAACAAGTTACGTTTAATTTAATTTTGTGTAGCTTTATAATTATATCACACCCGAGATATCGAGGTTTTATTATTATTATTAGATTAATGTTAAGTAAATAAAATAAAAATTGTTAGAATATGTTTCAATAACAATCTTAAAACTAGTTTTAATTAGTGCTAAAAGGCGTGGTATAACTTAAGCCGTTAAAACGCCCTTTCAACCTAAAATAGAATTAAAAATAAAAATAATAACATTTATGATTTGATAATACATAGATATTTAAAAATTTGAAACTTAAAAAAAGTAACAAAAAGCTGGTGAGCGCAAAAGAGCGTATGCGGAATTGATTCTTCGAGAGCGATAGTTCTCGAAAAGAGCCAGCTCACGAAAAGAGTTAACTCCCAAAAGAATCAGTGAGCGCAAAAGATCGAATGCGGAAATGATTCTTCTAAAGAGCTAGCTCTCGAAAAGAGTTAATTCCCAAAAGAATCAACTCCCAAAAGAATCACTGAGCTGGTGATTGCTGCGGAAGCGCTGATTCGTTAAAAGAGTTACCGCTCTTGAGCCCTGATTGGTTAAAAAAGAGCTACAGCTCTTTTTTAACGAATCAACGCTCGTTCACTCCGTCAGGAGAGCTAACTCTTTGAGTCAGCTCCTGAGCGGATCGCTCATCTCTACTTCACACGAAGGAGATCGATCGCACAGACCGGTCTGAAGGCGACGGAACTTACATAGAAATCATAGGAGCACTTCACACGAAAACACTAGCAGGAAACCGTTATGAGGGACTAAAAAGTAGTCACCGAGGAAGTTCAGTCACCGGCGACTTTTTTATGTCGTGGTTTATTTTATTCGAGAAACAAAACAAAAGAGCTTTTATATTTTCTTGTACAAGTTTATACATTCGCGATCGTTAAAGATAGAGTAAAAATTTCAACGGATTTGAAATCTGCGGAAAATTTTACACAAGATCGATATCTTAAATGTGATTTTCTTTAAATAAATAATATTTCTATTGTCTTTTATATTTACGTCAAATGCGGCTAAATTCGTATTGCGAAAATATAAAATTTGGAATTGAAATTTATTTATTTGAAGAAAATCACATTTAAGGTATCGATCTGCTGTAAAATTTTCCGCAGATTTCAAATCCGTTTCAATTTTTAATCTGTCTTTAACAATGCTGATTTTACAAAAAACAACTTAACAATTCCAGTCAAAAATTTTGTTTTGCTTCTCTTCGCTCGAATAGTCTATGCGCAGGAAATGAATCTGTAAACATTTTCTGGTGTCAATAACAAGCGACGGGTCTAAGAGATCGATTTCCGTGTGAAGGCGCAGATATCGTTGTGATAGTGAGATAAGAAATCTGGGATAGCCAATTCGTTTCGATGACCTCGGGGTAACATTTGCCCGCAGAACTGCAATTTAGAGCCACTGTGAGACTGGAGGCAGGTCAAAGTCAGACAGGTGGCTAGATGGCTAAATGTGAGTCCTTCTGTGGTTCATAGACTTTGGCAACAATTTCAAACTAGTTCGACATCTAGAAGGTTCAGCCAAGGACAGCCAAGCGCTACGACAAACGCCTGTGACCGATATTTTCAGTTATGTGCACAAAGGAATACAAATGCATCTCTATCTCATCTCAGAGCTTCTCTTACTGGCGCCACCAGAAAGTTGGTGTCAACATCTACCGTGCGTAGAAGGCTTCAAGTAGATTATCTTTACCCGAGGTGACCAGCCATTAGAAGCGGCTCAATCCCATGATAGTACTTTACGCAAGTCCAACTTGATTGGCTAGTTTCACGGGCTTGGCTTCACTTGGATATCTCGCCAATCTGATTGTTGCAGTAACCATTTGATTTTGAATATGCGCGTTGTTTCGTAGAAATACAATACATACACTAGCGCCTCAGCGTACAGCGTAAGTGTCCGACAAGTTGACTCTGATTTGCTCCTCATTTTTATGTTGTATGGTTGTAGTTAGTAGTATTTCTTGCCAACTTATATTAAGGGTACTTATACTTTAAAGAGCTACTGTTCGTGAAGCAACGATGGCCTAATGGCTAAGTCACCCACCTTCAGATTAGCGTTGGCAGCGGAGGATGACTTGCCGAGTTCGAACCCAGCTGGCGGAAAAATTTTTAGATCTTCCAAATTATTTTTAAAAAAATCCAATTTAATTCCTTTTCATTCTAATTTACTTTTCCTAATTTTTAATACCCTCTTCATATTTTTCCAAGCTTCCGTTGATTTTACATAAATAATCTAAGAACCACACCTGAACTCACTACCAGCTGATATTTTTCCGCCCCTCTGCCGTCCCCTTTGCTTTAGGATGATGGTGTCGTATCCACCGCTGGCTTAGGACCATTCTGATGTAACAAAAAGCATACATAAAACACTAACTTATATAATTATTAACTTATATAATAAAAGGATACAATTTTCGGCTCTCACCTCTACCCACCCATAGCCATGGATCTGAAAAGAAAAGAAGAAAGCAGAAAGGAAGAGATAAATCGCCAACAACTATAAACCTTGATGACATACGTATCTAGGTCATGTGATCCGATTAACCAATCAAGTTGGACTTGCGTAAAGTACTATCATGGGATTGAGGCGCCTGTCCAGCCATTTGCGTGCCGCTCACCTCACGTCACAGGAGGGAATGTTTGATGTGGGCGCATCATCTAGTGATGCGACACCAAAACATCAATGTTTTGAAACATCGATGTTGATAATACATTGCTCCAAAAACATCGATGTTTTTCATCATCAGTGTATTTAAACTTTTTTCCCCAATGTCTTAAAACTGGTTTAGTAACTATTGATGCTACATCGACAGCAAAACATCGATGTTTTGAAACTTCGATGTTCAAATTAAAACAGCGATATCGATAATACATCGCCCCCAAACCATCGATTTTTTTTAACATTCGGTGTATTTAAACTTTTTTCCCGCGGTCGATGTTTTTCATAAAACATCAATGTTTTGAAAACATCTACATCGATGTCGCATCCCTACTGTTCAGAACTCTTCATCCTTGGCCACTTGGGTCTAAAAGTATGTTCAATTTACTGATTATAAAACTTATGCTACTTGGTTATTTTTAAAAATTTTATAACGCTACTTTTTTCATTTAAAAATAAAACATCGACAACGTAAAAACGTCGACAAGGATAAACATCGATGTTATAAAAACATCGACTCCAATACATCGATGTTAAAAACATCGATGGTTTTTAAAAACCATCGACATCGATGTCGCATTTATAGAGTCAACATGTCCACTGGACAGCTGATCAATGGAAGCGTGTTCTCATGTTCGCGGTTTAGCCTTCAAAGCGATAATAGACTGTACCATATGGTACTTGCCGACCCTTTTCCCTAACACGTGGACGCTGGAATGTTTCGGAATGCGAAAACAACTTTAGTCTTGCACGTGCGGCTCCTCGACGGCCCATTTGATCCATTCACAGCTGGAGTTTCCGTCGGTTCCCTAATCTCGTATCTGGGATCAAGTTTTTGCGGTGGGGGGACTCAAGTCGGCATGACAGATGGTTTTCGCAGCTGTGTGGGGGTGTTTCTGTTCGACAGAGAACATAAACATCTCTAGAGGGCTCGGAATTCACCCCCCTCTCGTTGGCAGCGGCGGTTCTGCGAAGCGAACATGGATTTTGAGAGATTCGGACTCGAGCTTCGACGAGAGACAGACGTCTCTGTTTTGCCAATTTTGTTACTTTGGCTTCAGGCAGGTTTCGGTTGTCGATGGCTGTGCCCATAATTATCTTGTAAATATTTATGTAAATAAATAGTTTAATTTTAAACCAGCTGTCCGTCAAATTCTTACATGACGGTACAGCTTATTATATTGGTGGCAGCGGGGTTGATAGATTAAAACAGCCTCGACAAGTAAATCGAACCTGCCGTTTTGCCTGAAAGAGAAGGCCGATAGAACTTTGTAACCAGAAGTTCGGATTGTCATTTCCGCTGTCGGATTGTCACTTTCGCTGAAACCATAGAACTTCGAAACCAGAAGTTCGGATTTTCGCTGGAGACCGTTTCCCTTGTCTTAGAGAAAGCGAGAAGGAGGTACCGGAGTCACCGACCCCATCCATCACCGAAACGGAAACTCGTCGCAAGAGGTTCTGGTTTTGGTTTCGAGTTTCCGGTCCTTTTCAACGGAGCGTGAGCGGAATCGACGGAAAGTTCGACAAGTCCTGTTCATCAGGGGAATAGTCCAGAGGTCATCTTGAATGTTTAATTTAGGTTCATCGCGAACCGTTTTTTCGTCAGTGGCGCAGTGCTATTTGTGCGCGTTGTGGAAGAGATCGAGACGACCTACACCAGTGGGCTTTCAGCCGAAGATTGTGTTTGTGGGCTTTTTAGCCGAAGATAGTGCAGTGCAGTGCAGTGTTTCCACCCGTGGTCCAGCCTGTGGACAGTGGTGCCAAGTGATCCAAGTCAGCAGATACAGGTTAGTGCCATTTCCCTATTTTGTCACTGTGACTAAGTTTCAAGAATTGTGTAATAGCTAAAATTTTATTAATCTCAATTAGTGTGGTCACTCCAAAGGGAATTGATTTAGCTTAAGTATTTTTTTTTGAATCTGTATTGTGCATCTTAGAATTGCTAAATTATTGTATGTTGTGAGATTACGGTAGGTCGTAAAAAGTATTGAATTGGGTTTTGTGCAAAAGAATTGAATTTTTTGGTTTTTTTTTGGCAATTTTGAATTTTTGAAATGGCGTACTTGGGCAAAGGTAGGAAACAAGATCTAGAGGAACTAGCGGAATTTTTGGAAAGAACGGTTACTCCGGGATTAATGACATCCCAACTTAAGGAGTTAATCCTCTCGCACGATTCCTACGATGAGGAATACACAAAAGTGGCGTCAGAAAGGATTATACAGGAAAGACGGGAGAGGGAGAGGCAGGAAAAAGATCAAGCAAGTAAGGATAGGGATAGGGAACAAGAAAGACAGTATAACTTTGAGCTTGAAAAACTACGGATTGAGGCATCCCGACGAGAACCCCGCGATCACGTCGACTCGTTAAGTTCCCAAGGAAAACCACTAATAGATATTTTAAAACTGGTTCCCAAATTCGATTCAGACCAGACCGACATTAGTCTGTACCTGATAATGTTTGAGCGTCAGGCTAAGAGGGCTAACATTGAGAAAAAAGACTGGGTGTCTTGCTTACAACCGGTATTGCCTCTGGATATCGTGCAGATCATGGCACGCGAACCAGATGAGGTAGCAGAAAACTATGACCACGTCAAAGAGCTTCTGCTAAAGCGGTATAAGTTGAGTCCCGAAATTTTTCGCCAAAAATTCCTCCACCATAGCCGAAAACCCGATAGCACTTGGAAAGATTTTATTTTCGAAACCCAAAATTATCTGGAAGAGTGGATTCGTGGGTTGGAGGTTATGGACTATGAATCTTTAAAAGATTTAATGATAACGGACCAAGTCAAAAGACGTGTCCCGTTGGAGGTGAGGGACCATTTCCTCGATGATTGGGCTAAGATTAAAGACCCAGGCAAATTAGCCGAACTGCTAGATTCCTACGAAGACATTCGGAAACCCAAAAGAAAGCCTTTCGAAAAACCCAAAGGAAGTACGCCTTTCCCAGCGAAAGTGAGAGAGGGGAAATACCATCCTGCTCCCACTCGAGGGAGAAACGATTTTTTCCCGCCTAGTTCCCAGGGAAGGAAATTCGACACTTTTGACCGGAGACGCACGCCGCGGTGTTTTGAGTGCAACGCGAGCGACCACCTAAGGCCAAATTGTCCGAGGTTGGGGAATAGGGTGACAGTTGAATCGGTAAATAGACTCGGACGGGAAGCCGAACATGAATTATTGATGCCGTATGTACAAAAGGGATCTGTAAACGCTAAAGAAATAAACATCCTTCGAGATTCGGGTTCGACCTTGGATTTGGTACACCGGAATTACGTGGATCCCAAATCCTACACGGGAGAGACCGTGTGGATTCAGCAACCGCTAGACTCCTATCAAATTTCGTTACCCTTAGCGGAAGTGAAAGTAGAAGGAGGTTTCGGGTCAATCACTACCAAGGCAGCTGTCTTTGCAAACACCGCCGATGTGCGACGATACATCTTAGGTAACCGAACAGCTCAGATGATTCGCGAATTAACGGGATATGAGTTCTCGGAAACTGAGCAAATTAATGCCGTTCAAACGCGTTTACAGAAACGGCAGTCAGAAGCGAATGTTTTGGGGGAGGGGGAAAACCCCCAAGTAGTTTCGATTTCGCCCTCGCCGGGGATAGACAAGACAGCTACAGAATTGAGGTTGGACGAACCGCTTGTTATTCCCGTGGCGGAGGCAAGCGGCACGGAATTGGAGCTTCTGGAAGTAAAGAGAGAGGAATTTAGGAAGGCGCAGGAAAATTGCCCTAGTTTGAAAGAGGCGTTAGAGATGGCGTCCGACCCAAAACGAAATCAGAGGGATAAACCATATTCATTTGAGAAGGGAATACTTGTAAAAGGTCGAGAAGACCGAATGGGTCTGGCACAGAAATTATTAGTAGTGCCAAAGGCGTTAAGGCAAAAGGTTTTGGCGTTGTGTCACGAAGGGACATCGGCGCACATGGGGGGTACGAAATCAAAAAATAAGCTTGCGCGGTATTTTTATTGGCCCGGGTGTTTTCGGGAGATGGAAGATTATGTGCGGACATGTGATCCTTGTCAAAGGGCGGGAAAACCAAATGACAGGAAAAAAGGCCCCAATGAAATTGGTTCAGATTATTCGAGAAGTCTTTTCGAAATTAAACCTGGACGCCTGTGGGCCGTTTCAAACCTCGCCGAGTGGAAACCGGTACCTAATTACCGTAATTTGCATGTCTTCAAAATATCCGGAAGCCATCCCCGTGCCGGACATACGATCGGTCACCGTCACCGACGCGTTGTTGACCATTTTCGGTCGCATGGGTTTTCCACAAGAAATTCAGTGTGACCACAGGGTACGTCTTTTACCAGTGAGTTGACTTCGGAATTCTTCGAACGTTTTGGGATCAAAGTCCGGCACAGTTCGGTGGCTCACCCGCAATCGAACCCAGTTGAGAGATTCCATCGGACCTTTAAATGATTGTTGCGCGCGTTATGTCTCGAAGCTGGCCCAGAGTGGGAAAAACACCTCCCTCTGGCACTGTTGGCGCTTCGCACGGTAGTGCATGAGAGCCATGGCTACGCCCCGGCAGAACTCGTGCACGGGAAGAATTTAAGGACCCCAGAGACTCTGCTGTATGAACGATGGTTAGGCCCCAACGAGGAGGATAATGAAGTCACCGAGTATGTGTTTACTCTGATAAACCGACTCAAACGATGTCAGGAAGTGGCGATATCCCGAATGGAAGGGTCATAAGTTAAGAGGAAGGATTGGTATGACAAAAACACGGTTAAACGAGAATTTAAAAATGGGGATTTAGTGCTAACCTTAGCGACCAACCGACCCAACATATTCTCCGTCCAATGGGTAGGACCTGGGACGATTAGGAGCAAGCTATCGGACACCAATTACATCGTGGAGTTAACAGGAAAGCGGGAAAGGTCGCAAATTTACCATGTAAACATGTTAAAACCCTACCATAAAAGACCGGAATGTGTAAACTTGCTGACGTTAGAAACCGCTGCCGAGTCTCTGGCGGATCACGAAATTGATTTCCCGTGCTTGGAAAAAGATCCGAACGCTTACGATTTCCAAGACATTACTCAGTCCAGTCGGCTGACGGACCTTCTCGACCCAGGACAAATAGAGCAATTACGGAAATTGTTAGACAACCATGCTAACAGTTTTTCAAATCACCCTGGACTAACGGACCTAGTAGTCCACGATATCGAGCTTATCGGGAATAAAACTGTTAGGGCAAAACCGTACCGAACATCTCATAGACAAAATGAAATTTTGAAAGGAGAAGTACAACGCATGTTGGATTTAGGCATTATCGAGGTAGGAGAAAGCGATTTTACATCGCCCATGATCCTCGTAGAAACCCCGTGGAAAGACCCCAGGCCCTGTGTAGATTATAGGAGGCTAAACGAAATTATTCGAACAGAATTTTTCCCCCTACCGCACATCGAGGAGCGAATCGAACTCGTTAGCTCCGCCTCTTTCATAACGGTTCTAGACAGTGCGAAGGGATATTGGCAAATACCCTTGAGACCTAGGGCCCAACGATTGGCGGCGTTTTGTACAAATTTTGGGACTTATCGTCCCCGACGAATGAGTTTTGGGCTGAAGAACGCTCCATATTTCTTTTCTCGGCTTATGGCAGAGTTACTGAAGGGATGTGAGTCGTTTGCAGTTCCGTATTTGGATGATATCGCGATTTTTTCCGACTCATGGGAACGTCACTTGGAACACCTCGAATGCGTGCTTCAGCGTATATCTAAAGCAAAGCTTACGATCAAACCGTCAAAATGTAGGTTCGCGCAGAACCATGTAAAATACTTGGGACACATTGTTGGACGCGGATTCCGATCCCCAGCGGACGCCAAGGTCATAAGTGTTCAGGAATTTCCCACTCCCCAAACAAAAACACACATTCGGGCTTTAATGGGTTTAGCCGGGTACTATAGTAGGTACATCCCTATGTATTCCGTGGTCGCAGCACCGTTAACCGATGCCCTAAAGGGGAAGGTAAGAAAGGGAGAAATTGTTTGGACGAACGAATGCGAAAAGGCATTCCAGGAATTAAAGTGTAAACTGACGAGCGAACCGGTGTTATTTGCACCCGATTTTGAACGCGAGTTTATTGTACAGTGCGATTCTTCAGATCTTGGGATGGGGGTGGTACTCACGCAGTTGAATGTTTAGGGGGAAGAACACCCCATTTTATACATGAGTAAAAAAATTTCCAAAGTCGAGCGCACTTACTGTACTTCAGAGAAGGTATGCGCTGCTATTGTTTTCGCTATAAAAAAACTGCACTACTATCTAGATGGGAAAAGGTTCGTTGTCGTCACTGACCACAACCCACTGGTCTGGTTGCGCACCAACGCCAGTTCAAACCCCCGACTAATGAGATGGGCACTGGCACTCCAACCCTATAACTTCGAGATCGTCCATCGATCGGGAAAAAAACACTTGAACGCCGACAGTCTGAGTCGCGCTTTTCACGAAAATTCAAAGAGCTAAATAAAATGTAATTGAGGAAGATTTGTGTTGTATAGTGTAATATTATTGCGAATCATGTTTTGAGTTGAGTGAAATGGAGATTTTTGTAGTTATGGGCATTTCACTTAAATGTTTCTTTTTTCTTTCTGGAGATTTTAAGTGCTAAAATTGTGAATCATGTTTGCTCGGAGTGAAATTGGTAGCCTTGTAATTATGAAATATTCATTCAATGATTTCAGTATCTTTTGTTGAGGATTTTAAATGTTAAAAGTTGTAAACTATGTTTTGCGTATGGTGGAATTGATTTCTTGTATCTATGTTCTTCATTCGAGCACTTTTCGCTGAAAGCTACGTGCAAATTTAAATTATGTTTTGTGTAGAGTGGAAATTAATTTTGTGTTTAGGATGTTTTCACTCTGTCTTTCTAAACCACTGTCGAAGATTTGTAGTTTTAAAATTGCAACTCATGACGTGTGTTGAGTGAAACTTAGGAATTTGGTTTTCGCTTAACAAGATTGATATTTTATATATGTTTTGGTGTATTTTGGTTAGTTTAATGAAAGTATTATCATAGTTCGTGTGGGGTTTGTTTATTCTGGGTTCGCTTAGCGAAAATATTGAATTTAGAAATATGCTTTGTTGTATTTTTGTCTGGTTAATGGAATTTGTATAGTTCGTATTGTGTATTGAAATTTTGGGTTTCGCTTAACGAAATTCTTATATGTGATGTGGTTAATGTGATTTGGTTTTAGTTTTAACGAATTTGGTATAAGTCTTAATGTTTGGTGTTTATTATGTTTTTATTTTAATTTGGTATTTGAGCCTTGAGTGACCATACTGTTAGGGAGTAGAAAGTTACTCCGGTATATGAATTTTAAATTGATTGGATTTAACTTGCCTTACACATATTCTTGAGTCACGGTTTCAGGATATGGTGGTGGTAAGTGATCTGTTATTCTGAATTGCCAGTGAGTGATTATCCGTGCGTCTGTGGATGCGTACGTTGAAAACTTTTCACCTTTGGGAAAAGTTTTTTCAGTAGTGGGGGCGGTTTTACCATATGGTACTTGCCGACCCTTTTCCCTAACACGTGGACGCTGGAATGTTTCGGAATGCGAAAACAACTTTAGTCTTGCACGTGCGGCTCCTCGACGGCCCATTTGATCCATTCACAGCTGGAGTTTCCGTCGGTTCCCCAATCTCGTATCTGGGATCAAGTTTTTGCGGTGGGGGACTCAAGTCGGCATGACAGACGGTTTTCGCAGCTGTGTGGGGGTGTTTCTGTTCGGCAGAGAACATAAACATCTCTAGAGGGCTCGGAATTCACCCCCCCCCTCTCGTTGTCAGCGGCGGTTCTGCGAAGCGAACGTGGATTTTGAGAGATTCGGACTCGAGCTTCGACGAGAGACAGACGTCTCTGTTTTGCCAATTTTGTTACTTTGGCTTCAGGCAGGTTTCGGTTGTCGATGGCTGTGCCCATAATTATCTTGTAAATATTTATGTAAATAAATAGTTTAATTTTAAACCAGCTGTCCGTCAAATTCTTACATGACGGTACAAGACGTTGTTTGACTTGGAGAGAACAGGAGAAACACGTTATCATCCATTAAACATTCCTGAAAGATATTCATACAGAGGAGGCAGTGTCTGTGTTTGGGGTGGTATCTCTTTGAGTTGACGCACAGACCTCCGTGTATTTCCACGTGGAACCGTGAATGTTCATGTCTGTAGATCCTTGATGCTTATGTGCGCCCTTATGCCGGTGCAATAGGTAATGATTTCCTGTTACAGGACGACAACGCTAGACCGCGTAGAAACAAAAGCAATATACCAATAGAAAGGCAAGAATTGAGAGAATAATATGCACTAAAATCTTAAATACGATTTTTTTTTCGATTTTTGGGTATTGAAGCCCCTTAAAATTTTCATTCAAATATTTTTTATTTTTTATTAAATTAATATATTTTAAATTGCCGAATTAAAATTAAAGTTTATAAGTTTGTGAATCATTTACTGCAAGAACTTTGAAAATTGATCAATATTTTGAATTTTAGCAATTTAAAATGACTTTTTTGTCAAAAAATTTTAATTACAAAATTTTTTTAAACTTTTTGAATATTTTTGTGTTGCGATTTTGCTTATTAGTTAAATG